>CM062816.1:193746094-194444758 GCA_031772625.1 Pinus tabuliformis
CCTGCTCCATCTCCTCGATCGTGATGCAAATGAAAAATATTTGAAAGGGTTTTTGATATCAGGGCTAATCAAAACTGGAGCTTCTTGTAAATGCTTCTTTGATCCTGGAAAATGACTCTCTGGCTTCCTTGGTCCATTGTACTTCATTTTCCTTCTTCAACATATTAGTAATCTCCTTTACAATTTCAGCATAATTGGACACAAATCTCCTTAAAAAAATTATTTTTCCCAGAAATTTTTGAATGTTTTTCTTACTCCTGGGCTAGGGTATTTTTTGCACAGCTTGCACCCTTACTGGATCTATCTTTACTCCATCTCTTGAAACAATGTGTCCCAATAGTTTTCCTTCTTCTAGAGCAAAAATATACTTCTTAAGATTCAAAGAAAGCCCAAATTTTCTGCACTTCTCAAAAGTCTTTTTAAGATGTTCAAAATGCTCCTCATCCGACTTAGAGAAAACAGTGATAGCATCCAAGTATATCACTACAAACTTATCACCCACAAATGCAATGTCCATAGCCCTCTGGAGTGTTACACCTACATTCATTAACCCAAAGGGAATTCGAGCATACATGAAGGTTCCCCAAGGAGTTGTGAATGCAGTCTTTTTCTGATCTTCTTTATCAACAACCACCTGGTTATACCTGGAGAACCCATCCAGCATTAACATTATGAATGATCCAGTTACCTTCTGCAACACATGATCCATTTTAGGTAATGGATAGTTATCTTTTAAGGAAGCTCTGTTCAAATTTCTAAAATCCACACATAACCTTATTTCTCCATTTTTCTTCCTTACAGGTACTAAATTGGCCACCCAGTCAGAGTATCGGAGTGGAACTATTATCTTGGCATCAAGAAGCTTCTTAAAATTCTTCTCAATCAATGGTAAAAAGCAAAGGATTGATATGCCTGAATTTCTACTTAAACAGTTTAACCCCTTCTTTCAGGGGAATCTTGTGTTGAATGATGCTCACATCAATGTCTTGAGATCCTCATAGAACCAAGCAAAAACATCAGTGTACTTCTTGAAAATCTCAATATATCTCTCTTTATAATTAAATGGAACTCCCTTAAACAAATTGACTAACTTGGGCTCCTTCTGGGTTCCAATATTGTGATCTTGGAGCTGCTTATCCTATGGAACTTTCTCTAAACTAACAGCTACATCATTAGAACTAAAAAGTCATTCAAGAGGGGCAAGTCCTCTTGGTAGAATATTATCTTTCAATTGAATAATTTTCTGATTAACTATAGAATTTTAAAATCACTTACTTCTGCACCTTCTATTGCTTCATCTCCATATTGATCAATTTCGGTGCCTTGAAAGTCTTAATCATAGTCAAGAATTCCTTAATCTGTTGATCATCCTCAAAAACCTTACCAGTGTTTTATGTTATCTGGAATAGATGGCTTGTGCCTCATTTCGACCTCATATCTCAGTCTTGGATTTATAGGAGACCTAAAGGTACTGGCAGCCACAGTGAAGGAGTCTACTAACATGTTCCCATCTCTTGGAATGAATTGTATGTTTAAACCCTCAAAGCAATTCTCAACTAAATCCCACACTTCATTTCTATATGCCCTAAGCCTAGGGTGTTTTGTTTGACAATGATTTTTAATTTGCTTTATAATCAACTTTGAATCTCCAAAAACATAAATAGACTGGACTCCCATTTGTTTTGATGTTTGAAGAGCAATGATTAAGGATTCATATTCTGCCACATTGTTAGTTGCTTCAAACTCTAATTTAAAAGAAATGGGATCATGTTACCTCCAGGTGTAATTAATAGGAAACCAACACCTGTTCCTTCCTTAGAATAGGCTCCATCAAAGAAGCACTTCCATACCCCTTCTGTTTGTAGCTCTATATTTACACATGCTGAAGTAAGTTGCCTCTGATTATCTTCAGCCAACTCTGCATTGTCATGCAGCATGAAACAAGAAAAGTCATCTTTTTCTTGGCTGTACACAGGTGAATTACTTGCTCCGTTCTTTGTGATTGTTTTAACAAACCTTGTTTCTCTGTACAGCCTTCTCTCCTCTCCACCAAAAATTGGTATGATAGCATAAGTAAAATCCAACTTCAGGACTCCCCCGAATTTAGCCCCCCATGACTTAGATAGCAACATTCCAAACTTAGCAGGGATATCTGCTACTACTACATCCATTACTAAGCTTCTAGCTGGGATCTGGGCTAATGACACCACCATATCCTTAATGACACTGAGACACTTGAATTTATTTGAATCAAAAGAATACAGGTCTCTGTAAGGCTTAGTAACTTGTAGGTTCAACTTTTTCATTATTGATAGTGGCATAAGGTTGTGTGAATCTCCTAAATCAAACATACAATTATGCAAGAGGAAGTCATGAATCAATAAAGAAATGTAGAAAGGAGGTGTTGAAGAATCTACCTCCTCCACATGTGGACCAAAAACAACTACTGGTTTATCTTCTTGTAGATTCACAGTGTCATTTATATTCACATTCTGAGACAAGTTGATAAACTCAGCAATCTCTCTTTTATAAACTGGTGTTTTGACCAACTCTGTGAGAGGCACCTGAATTCTGATTTTTTCCAATTCTTTAGTGAGACTAAATGCATGGACCTATTTGGTATTCTTTTCTGTTTCTTCTTCACTTTTCCTCATCACTGAAATCTCTTGTGGAATGGAAACAATTTTTTCTAAAGGAATTTTATCAATTTTATCCTGGGAAGACTCACCTTGATGTATCTGAGTTTTGCTATTTGTATTCTGTTGTTGCTTTCCTTTATTTAATTGTTTTGCAAGTTGTGGTTCTTGTGGAGTCACCTTTTGTAGGGGAGCAGGAACTTGCTGCTCACCTTCATTTTCTTGAATTCTAGATCTTTTCCTTGATCTCAAGTCATATTTCTTATGTAATTCTGCTTGCATAAAATCAGTAAATTGCTTCCAGTATTCATCAATTTCATTTTCATCATAAGTGGCATCTGTTTCAGTATATTCTTCTCCCTCAACACCTAGTTCATCTTCATCTCCTGCATACAATGTGGAAATATGATCATCATGATCCTTGGAATGCTCTTCTGGTATTTCATCAGGATCTGCCTCTAAGTAAAGTGGTGCTTGAACCTGATCTTGGTCTTTTCTTTCCTTCTGCAAAATCTGCAGAGGTTGTCTTCTATATTGGGGATTAAAGTTTATGTTTTGTTGTACTTTCCTTTGAGAATTTTTACTCTCCAACTCCAATTTAATCAATTTGCTAGACAAATTTTTAATCACATTATTCATATCCTCTAATGTTTGACTTTGAGAGGATTCCACTTTGGCCTTTCCCTTATCTTGGGTAGGTTGTGCCTTTGGTGCTTACCTGCAGCCACCATATTTTCTTCTATTTCTAAAGCATCAGTTTGAATCTGGTCAAGGGTTGTGGATCTTCTCTCCCTTAATGTAAACCCAAAATCTAATTCAAATGCCCCTGCAAAAGTTATTTTTGCACCAGTAGGAGGGGGCTTGATCTCCACTGGAAGACTGTTGTAAAGTTTATTAAACCTTCTAATGAACTCAACAACACTTTCATCAGATTTCTTTTTAATAGAATTGAACTCTGTAAGTGAATACCCATGATCTCGTTTCTCTCCCCATCTCTGGGTGAACTAGCGCTCCATCTCTTCCCATGTAGGAATAGAGTTATTAGGAAGCCCTTTAAACCACTTTCTTGCTTCACCATCTAAGGATTGCACAAAAAGTCTTAAAACAACATCCAGGTGTTCAACATTGAGATTTTCTGCAAAATTACAAAACACTATTATATGCTTCTCTATTGTTTGTTCATCTTCCCCTGAGAAACGAGGAAGAATTTTTAGGTATTCTTGAGGCATTGGATTTAATTGTTGAGGCAACTGAATAGGTGCATACCTATTTAACAAGAATGCAGGAGCTGCCATGTTTGCACCTGAATTTACTGAACCTTGAGTACTAGCAAACGTATAACCTGTCTGAGGGGTAAGTGGAGTATGAAAAGGGGGCAATGTAGATATAGGTTCAAGTTGAACAACTATAGCAGATATATTTTTAAATACTGAAAAAGAAACATACTCTAAAGACTGTTCTTGAAATAAAGTGGATGTAAAAGATAATTCTTAATCAATAAGAGGTGAATGTTTGGATGAAAGATGTGTTGAACTGCTGCCATGTGCAGACAATGTAGGACTTGGTGTAAATGGAGTTTTTGGCTTTCCAACCCTCTTGGAAGCTAAATCACTAGGGTCCGAAAGGGCTTGAGCTTTCTACTGTGAGGTATCTGACCTCGTATGAGGCCTTTTTGAAGCCAGAGTTGTTATTTTCTGTTCAATACAGCCAAATATTTCCTCCTCACTGAACAACCAGAGGAAAATATTAAAAACCCAGGGAAAAACGTTCTTGCTTTCGGTCCCCGACAACGGCGCCAATTAATGTTGTCCCTTAAGAAACCAATTTCTTGGCTGTGGAGAAATTGTGCTTAAGACATTAAATTTTATTATGCATGTCACTTATTTGTATAATATATCTTCATGTGAAGGACCTGAAGGACCTGACTTTTAACCCTTAATATTTAGCTGATATGAAAATCTCAAAATGCCATGTGATGCTGGATATAAATGTTGTGTGAAGAATATCTTGAGAAATTAAAGACAATATGTTGTGTTTGACAGAAACTATTATCTGTAACTTAGAAGAAATATAGAGGAAAGAGCTTTAAATATGGGAGCGCTCTTTTAAGGAATTTTAACTTTATTCACATAAGTAAACAAAGACCTGCAGCTTCATTACCATATTTAAAGAGAGGAAGAAACATAATGACACATAACACATAAATTACAAAATCATACCCAACACTATATGGAAAACTCCTGATTCTTTCATTAATCATCAGTCTATCAAGTACACAATAGCATAGTCTTCAGGTTCTTCAAAATTCGGACCTTTTTTCTATAATTTTCCCTCTTTTTATACATCATGAGATAGTTGGTAACTACCAAAACTGTCCAACTGCTTAACTACTTTCTAACTGTCCAAAGTAAATGTCATTACAGAATATTACATTAGAGGGTAAAAGACATCTCATTTTTCTCAAGAAATAAGATAACATGAAGTAACATAAATTAAAGTATGATTGGTGATTGTTGTTTGCTATTTGAATCTGTGGCTTGAGTAGATGGTCCTGCTGGTCTATCTTTGGTTTGCTCTATCATCCATTCTTTGCATTTTCTCCATAATGGTACATTTGACTTTGGTGCTTCCTCCAATTTGTCAAGTGCTATTCTGCACGCTGTAATCCTGCTATAAGTAGGCTTATCTGTAAACAAAGTCTTCACCATCCATAGAAGCTTAAAATTTTTGTTAAGGTAGTTCACAATGGTGGCTTCCTTTAATATTGTTGTCTTTTCATCAGTGTTATTAACTTTGCTCTTTGCCTCAACTAGCAAAGTCTCATATGTCTTCCATGTCAAAAAGTTTCCCTGTAGATCCCAGCAAGAGGGAAGTCCAGCTCTAACCCTTTTATCAAACAGGACGTTAAAATTGGAAACTGCTTCCTTCATCTCATTTATCTTCTTCTCAGCAGTATTTCTGTAAATGTTTGTGACAATCATCTTGTTAAAATCTATTGCACATAATGTTCTGTCTGGCATGTCATGCTCCTTCAATTCTGGAGTAGATTTAGAATTAATGAAATCTATCATTCTCTTTGCAAACTTTGATCTATCTAAATCTGTTTGCTTATTTTTCATGGCCACACCTTCCATGTCTCAGACTATTATTTTCTCCTCAGAGATAATAATAAGAAATTCCCAGATGCCCCTGATAATTTCAATGATTTCATCCCATAGGATTTCCCTAGCTTGAATTAAGGACATATTGCCCTTCATTTTTTCCTTCAGCCTTTTAATTCCATCTTCAGCCCTTAGAAGATCTTCCCTGTACCTTTTTTGCATTTTCTTTCTCCATTCTTGCTTCTTCTTCACTAAAATTCAATAGCTTACAGGTTGTTTCCAATTCTCTTTGGGCTTTCTTTACATCATGCTCAGCCATTTTAAGCTCTTTTCCCAACTGTAAAACCTGTGCTGCTGTATCATCTGTGTTGGCTGGTATTACTATTGTACACACATGAGGGTCTACTTGTCATTGAAGCTTATCCAAATATTCTTTAAGTAAAGAAACTTCTTCAGTTTTCTACAACACATCCTGTAGGAGATTTTCTTTTCATTTTCTACTTTAGCTATCCCTACAGCAATAGGATGCTCATTTGTAGGTAGATTCAATTTCTTCTTTAAAATCCCAATCTCTGACTTAGCAGGTTGCAACAATTTCTGAATGGCAGGTTGATCATCAGGATTGACACCTATTTTTATGATGATTTTCTTTAGTTCATCCACCTGAGCATTCAAAGCTTTGGAGTTGGCTTTTTCCAACTTCAATTGTTGAATTACCTTATTTAGCATTTTCTTTGCCTTAACAGCTGCTGCATTTGTTTTATGTAAATCATTTACGATCAATTGCCCAGTTTTCATGTGCAAATTGATCTTGTCAAGCATTGGAAGCTTGTGAGTGTCAACAGTCAAATTTACAGTCTTGAAATTATTGGTGGACCCAACTGATATTTCAGTAGGATGAGAGAAAGCAATTTTAAGTTGGCTCTTCTCCAAATCCATAGTAGATAACAATCTAGTTTGTTCAGGAGAAACTTGAGACTCAGCTTGAGCCTCCATATTTAACTTCACCTTCTGGTTTCTCTCAGCTATTTGAGCAAACATACTTTGAATTAAAGGAACCTGATCATGAACAGGTTCTATGGAAGATGGGGAAGCTGGGGCACCTTCTGTTTCTCCTAACTGAATCACTAAACCAGGTTGTGCTAGAGACATTGCATCCAGAAGCTCAGCCCTTTTTGCTGCTTCAGATTCTTCCTCATCCAAATCAATGACTTCTTCTCTAACCCTCTTGACACATTTTTCTGTGATACTAGGGGTTTCAATCTCTGTCCCCTGAGTGTTTTGCAAACCTCCATTTGCCAATTTCTCTGTTTCTGGTCTACTTTCATGCACAAAGGCTGAATATCCATTCTCTAGCCTTCTCTTTGTAATAATTTGATGAAGCTCATAAGCCCACTACACCACCTGTAAAAGACACATATCTTTCAATAATCTCTCGACCTCTTGGGCAGCCTATCTAGTCTTCACAATGAAGGGTCCTACTACTTTGGGCAACTTAAAGAAATAGCCTTTCTTCATAGGAACAAAATGAACCTGATCTACATTCAAGCTCTACCTGATAAATTCAAGGGCAAAAAGCCTCATTGGCACAAATTTTGGTAACCTATAAGGCTTGACAAAGGCTCCATAAAGCCTGATCTCTACATGCTCTTCAAAGATGAACCAATCTCCACACCTCACATCTTTACTCAATTGAAGAAATTCTTGAGCTTTAGGAAGAAATGTTGGGGGCAAGGTTCCATTCAAGATCTTATAAGCCACTGAAAGGAATAAAGAAGTGAACTCAAATAAACCACCATCTCGTGGATCACCCTTATCAGGTTTGTCTAGAATACCACTGACTGCTTCTTTTTATTTATGTCAACAACATTTAGTCCCAAATCTGTAAAATGTTTAGCATTCTAGTACAAAAATAAGTAAGTAATAACTGAAGGAAACTTGAAGGACCCAGTAAGAGGCAAAGTCATGAATTGGGTATTGATAGTATCCACCCAGAATGTTGGAATATCTAGTACTACCTCTGGCTTCATCATTAAAGAGAAAAATCCCAGCACTACTTTATCAACCTGCTTGGAGTCTTCTTTTCCTAGAATCTTAGAAATTACTTGCAAGACAGGTCTTATATCAACTGCAAAAATTTCTAAAGAGAACAAATTCGCATCTAGAGAGAATTGACCAAATTTAGGAGCCAAGAAAGAGGTAACATGAGAAAACTCCTGGGGGGACAGGTTATCGTAATATGAAACCAAAGACTCTTTAAGGTAATTCAGAGCTTAGTGAATTAATTGAGAGATTACTTGGAAAACACTCTCCCCTGGTTGATTCATTACAAAACACTTCTTGGGGTACATTGTTGAGGCTAACCATTGAATGAATTTAGGGAACAAATGAGTCCTTGGGACAAAAGCTGCTAAAACACCTGACCTAACCATTGCCATGAATATAGGGGACTTTTTATGGTTCAAAATGACTTCTTGGTATAGTGAAAGATGCTTAATTGTGCAGAGGGTATCGGAAATATCACGTTTGACATCTATTAATGGGGTATGGATGATTGAGGAAGAACTTACTTGTTTGGCCATGGTGTCTGTAGATGACAGTTGTTGGTGACAGTTGCTGATCACAGTTGTTGACTCAGAAGGTCGAATTGGAGGCGAGGTTGCTCAGTACTAAAAACAAAAGACTAATGCAATCAGGGTTTTGCTTTTCTTTTATATATATGGTAAGCAAAATGGAGGGAAACCTTGTAATTAAGGTAAATAATTAATGGAGTTGCAGATGAGGTGACGGGGTACGGTGGGTGAGGTGGACAGTAATAAATGAGACTGGTGGATGACGTGGAGGAGATGAGGTGGAGTGAAATGATGTGGGTGGCCCGCTGTGGGGGTAGGGAGTGTACAAGAGGTTCATCAGGCTTGAACCCCCGCAACGATCACAGGCCATAGATCTTAGTCAACCCTATCGACGTCATGGTCAACTGCGGGGGTTGAGCCTGAGTTATAACTCGTGCTCGTTGTTCCCCCGCAAAGCGCTTTGCCCGCCTCTTAAGCCATCGTTTGTTTATATTTCATAATATCGCTCAAGCTTTAGTAGATGAGTCGGGCCTACCTTATGTTGTATTTGATTGCTGCCAATAATATAAATTAAATCACTGCTTCAGATTTTCAATTTCTCTTTTGATTTTTAAAACATAATATTTGACTTTTTTTATTTTTTGTGATAATATAAAAAATGAAATTCAAAGGACGATGGATGCTACAACAAAGTTGTCATCTTTGTGAATTCAACTAATCCATAAGCCAAAAACATGTGAAGCATCATATCATTGTTCTAAAGCATATTTATGAACTATCAAGCATCATGTCAAAACTCCAAACATTGCTCATCTATACCAATCAAACTCTTGCAATTGTTATTAAATATTGTCATACACTAGCTTCAATGGTTAAATCATAATGACATATTGATATGCATATTCCGATCACTGCAAACACAAGTTTAGTCAACACATTCACATTCTCTACAGTAAGTCAAATATTCAAACTTCCTTGCTCTTTCAATTTTTTGTTGTATGTTCCATATCTATAGGACTGTCATAATCCTGGTGCATTCTTGATTTTATGCATAAAGCTTCATTTTTATGACCTACAAGCATAACTGCACCCATAGGCTTTCTTCCATGCGGTTAGAGGCCTATAACCACACTGATAAGATTGCTTTCATACAGTTGGGGCTTAGACTAAGGGAAACCCTCTCTTCTTAGACCAGAACTTGTTGCAAACCAATAATATGAGATACTTGTCCATACATGTCCAGATATCATACTTCTTCAACAGTAAAGAACGTTCCACACATTTAATGGAAATGACAATAGGTGTAAGGATCTTATGAAGAGTTTCTCCCTCTTAATAAGCAGCCACTTCAGTCATCATCATTCAAGTTATCAACATGTCTATCATAATCTTGTCATGCATCAATAGAACTATTAGATCAAAAAGTCAAACTATATCATATATTCATCACGGTCATAACATGTTAGCATCCGCTACTTCATCATGACGTCAAATTTTCATCAAGGGTTATAATCTTATGATTAGGGCAACTAACAGGTGTATCATCATACTTTAGATATTATAATCACTACATCACAACCATCAAGTTAGGGCATCCAATTTTACCATATGTCATAATTACCAAGGTCAACAAGAAGATCTTAAATATCAATGTTATTGTTACACTTTTATCATCAAGGTTACCATGCTTATTACAAGCATTATCAATAGTATCAAGCTACCATATATTTTAGCTCCCTATACTACTAGTGTAACCCCTTATTGTTATTAGTACAACCCCCTTATTATATTGTTGTGCCCATGTAGTCCCCATATTGTTATTATTGTGCCCCATAGAAGCCCACTATTGTTATTATTGTGTCCTTACATTATTATTGTTATGTCGGCTCTGATTATATTATGACCCCTTAGACTCCTATATATAGATAGGAGGTCTTGCCATTTGTATCATCCGAGAATTGTTCATTTGCGTAATGTAAAGGAGGTTGCCCCCTCGAAGATGTTGATTTCTAAGTCGTTGATCTATCTTTTCTATCTTTTTGTGAGCTGGTTTCATAACATTTGGTATTCAGACTTGCAGGGTTAGAAAGAGAGGGCAGAGGGCTACTACAGGACACAATTTCAGAACTTGGAGATCTGAAATTACTGAGTTACAGTCGTTTCAAGAGCGAGCTCCTAAAATCAAGAAAAGGTGATATGAGGAAGTTTGATGGCAAGGATCTGGTAAATTGGATACTATAGATGGAGCAATATTTTGATCTACATGAGGTGCAACTATTACAAAAGGTACGTATTGCATCTTCATATTTAGAACCGGATCAATTTTTATGGTATAAAGGCTTTGTTCTCGTAAACCACTTGTTACGTGGTCAATTTTCATAGAGGAAATGATAGCACATTATAAGGATACAAAGAGAAACACCTTCTTTAGCCAATTGATAAATCTCAAACAAAAGTGTTCAATGGCAGAGCACATTGAGGACTTTCAAAAATTGAATATAAGGGAAAATGATATTCTAGAGAAGTAGAGGATTGATGTCTCCATAGGGACTTTAAAGGATAACATTCAACATGAGGTTCATCTTTGGGAACCTGATTCATTGGAGAAGGCATTCAAGTTGGCAAGAAAAGTGGAAAGAAAAATTATGGCAACAAGGAAGTCTACCCTTCACAACTATAAAGATGGAAGTGTTGTTTCTCCTAGCCTTCCACAACCTACAAGGTTGACACCACAAGAATTGGAAGAAAAAAGAGCAAAAGGGATTTGTTACAATTATGATAACAAATACATTAAAGGTCATAAGTGTGCTGAGAAGAAATTATTTTACATAGATTGTGAAGAGGAGGAAGAAAAGGATCAAGAAACATCAAAATAAGAGGATATACACCAGGAACCAACCCCAGAGAAAGAAGAAATGAATCCGACTATATCTTGTAAAGCATTGGAAATAATTACCACTCCTCAAACTCTCAAGATAGAAGGACATATCAAGAATAAAAAGGTTCAAGAAGTGAAAGATCACATCGAGAAAGAAGAAATGAATCCGACCATATCTTGTAATGCATTGGCAAGAATTACCACTCCTCAAACTATCAAGATAGAAGGACATATCAAGAAGAAAAATGTTCAAGAAGTGAAACATCACATCGAGCATCAAGAAATGAATCCGACCATATCTTGTAATGCATTGGAAGAAATTACCACTCCTCAAACTCTCGAGATAGAAGGATGTCAAGAAGTGAAAGATCACATCGAGCATCAACACCAAGTTCTCCAACTTTTAAAGGATAATGCCACTTTGGTGCAGAATCGAATGAAACAACAGGCATATCAACATCACAATGAAAGAAGTTTTGATGTACACGATTGGGTATTTTTACGGCTACATCTCAAGAAAGCCATTTATGAGAAGGAAATGTTGGCAATACTACATGCACTTAAGAAATGGCGACCTTGTCTAACAGGAAGACACTTCAAGGTAAAAATGGATCATGATAGTCTTAAATACTTTTTAGAACAAATATTATCTTTAGAAGAACAGAAAAAATGGGTCACAAATATACTTTGAAATCATCTACCAAAAAGGCAAGCAAAATGTTGTTGCAGATGCACTCTCAAGAAAGGATGAGGATGTGGAAGCATTGTTTTATGTTATTTCTATTATCCAACCAGATTAGATAAACGAAGCAAGGGATGAATGGAAGAAGGACGAAGAAGTGTGGCCACTCATTCAAAAGTTGCAAAAGATCCCAGTTCAAACAATATTGCCAGAACTTGATGAGGAAGGAAAAATCATATTGGAACCTGGAGCAGTCACAGAAACAAGAACTCGACAACTACGAAATCGATCAATTTCAGAGTATCTCATCAAGTGGAATAACTTATCTGTTGAAGATTCCACATGGGAGGACAAGAATTTTATATAGAAGCATCAAGAACTACTCAAGCGTTGAGGACAACACTTTTTGAAGGAGAGGGGCATGTTAGGTCCCTATACTACTAGTGTAACCCCTTATTGTTATTAGTACAACCCCCTTATTATATTGTTGTGCCCATGTAGTCCCCATATTGTTATTATTGTGCCCCATAGAATCCCACTATTTTTATTATTGTGCCCTTACGTTATTATTGTTATATCGGCTCTGACTATATTATGACCCCTTAGACTCCTATATATATAAAGGAGGTCTTGTCATTTGTATCATCCAAGAATTGTTCATTTGTGTAATGTAAAGGAGGTTGCCCCCTCGAAAAGGTTGTTTTCTAAGTCATTGATATATCTTTTCTATCTTTTTGTGAGTTGGTTTCATAACAATATATAAGAATCAATGCGATAGCCTTATTTATGAGATCAGGAGAACCATCATGTATAAAAATAATAAATGTTAGTCAAATATCAAATATACCAATATTTCAAAAATCAATGTTTCTATGACTTAATAAAAAGGAAGATATTTGTCCAATACCAAGTGCACCATCTCATCATGAGTACCATGAATCAAATCTACTTGCATATCTATGAGTCATTTGTGAAGGTGAAATCCCCATCATATATTATGGTTTACCTTGCCATCCAACATTGAATCAACAACATAAAATTGAAACCATACACCATACATACCTTGTAGTATTTAGATACATGTGCACCTTCTTATTTGACATGGGCAGTTGTAGCATTTTGTCAACTTTTCATCAAGTGCCTCTTTACTTTTTACAATGCTAGTTCTTCTCTTCCTACACTAGCCATGATCCTTAAGAAGGATCCACTCATCACAACTCATCAGGAGGTTAGAAGCATTCAAATACTCAAATTTACATGCAGGAAGTATAAGTAATAATCAAATAAATAATTCTAAACAAAAGTAAAGACATAAAGGAGCGCCATAAATAAAAAAGTACTTATCCTCAATGAGAGGTGATCATCTCCCTCTTGAACCAACCTTCAAAAGCCATCATTGTCCACTGCCCATATGACAATGTTGCCTTCAACTTTATTAGCAACCAACCTAATAGAGACTATCCCATCTAGGGCTTCATCAGAACTGTCACAAGTCCCTGTACATATTCACATCAATCATGTTAGCGTTTCTAAATTACATATCTCAAATCTTTTCCATAAACCAGTTTTCTCCCAAACCCTAACCTCATAATATCCATGAAACCCTTATAACCAAATTGCCTAGGGTTTCCTTCAAACCCTGGTATTATTTTAGGTCTCCTCCATCTTCTCTTGCTTCCATCAAAGGTGTCTTCATAGGGGTGATCTTCAATGACTTTTCTTCAACTCATATATAATACCATGTTAATTTTTCTTATGGATATATTGTTATTTTCTTTTATAATAGAATTTCATTATTTCCATATTTAAATTCACACCATAGCATCATATCATTATTCAACAACATATGAAACTATGTAGAGAGAACAATATCAGCATTAATGCAATGGAACATAAAGGAATATTAGAAGAAAAGCATTCACACATAGAGACACCAAGATTGGTCAAAGACCAGGGCAAAACCCACTATGGGGAAAACCCTTTCAAATTCTTCTTCGTATTAGATTGTCATTAAATGATTCAGAAGATAAAGTACAATGATCCATATCAAAAACCATAAACCTATCCAACAAAATCAACTAGACAATATCCATGAGATGAATCCAACAATGTCAATAATCCAAAAACCTTGATTCAGAAACCTATAGTGAGTTGTCACTATCTATAGTCAACTATCGAACTCCACGCTCAATAGGCAAAAACTTTGGTTAATTGAAGAAATTCAACCTTTAGGTTAAAGTCGCAGGGAAGATGTGTCATGCACGCAACTAAAAGGCTTCGATCAAAATTTCTCCATGACATGCCTACGCCTGCAGTTGAAATTTATCCATGACATGCCTATGCCTGCAGTTGAAATTTCTCCATGACATGCCAACACCTGCAATCAAAATTTCTCCATGACATGCCTAAGGCTAAGACCCAAAACCTTAAAATCAAAGATGTCAGCTTCAGACCCTACAATTTTGGACATGTGCCAATCAATCTCTATGAACTTGCCTCAGACCTATGTGAGCCAAACCAAAGAAGAGAATGAAATAATGTCTCGTGATCATGTCCAAATGAGGTTGAGGTCACTTGTATTTATAGCCTCCCAAGGATGTCCAATTTTATTTAGGGTCGACTTGATCAAATATGCACATGTTGGCATTAATTAAAAAATACATTTTCCCTTGTCCTAATTGAGTGCTTTGACAGTCAGAATTGGTCCTCTCGAAAAGAGGAATCTCATCCCATGGTTGGAATTTTTTGTTGAGCTACCAAATTAACATTTCACACTAGAAAAACATTCTCACTTAACATCTTTTTCTCCCATTCCACAAAATGACCATTTATGTCAATCTAGAACCAAGATGAGGAAAAAGGAATGGGTCCCATAGATGTAAAGACAACAATTCTATATATGGCACTTGTCAAAAGTAGTTAGAGAATTGCTTAGCTACGTTTTTGTTGGAATTGAATAAGTCACTTGGCTACTCTTCATTGTTAGCAACAAATTTAATGAATCGAAATTGCCACCCTATAAATCTATTGATACTAAAAAGTGTCGCTTGTCAATCAAAGAGAGTGACAACTATTTTGTAAGAGACCTATAAATAATAGAAGATTCAAGGAGATAATGGTGAGATTTTTGTAATATTTTATTGAAGTACTTTTGTAATTGTTAATGAGAAGAAGCCTCTAGGGCCATTTTGGAGGAAAAGTAACTGATATTGATACATTTGTTGTCGATTGTTCCTATGTAATTTATATTTGCATCTTTATTACTATAAGGTCATTGCATTCACTTATTGACTATTTTGTTGTGATAATACTTTGTAGGCTAAATACTTTTATGACATTGTTGTTTGAGCTGGTTAATAGAGGGTAGTGAATGTTCTATTGCTTTAAACTAATGTGTTCACTTGTTTCATTCATCAAGTGTGAATTTATGATCTCTCTCTAACCACTGGCCATTCTAGGATTTACAAATACGCTTTTATAATTGATTTTTTCTTCGCCTATTTTAGCCTTGTTCCCAACGGGGGTATATTAAAATATTTTATTTTATTTTTTGCAGTTAGATTAGTTTTAGATGATGTTTTTCATTCCATACTTGTTAAAATTGGCAACTAGGGCCAAACTCCATGTGGGTCATCTTATTCATGGCTGATAATATTTTTATTAGATTCCTCTCGTCGAGAGGTGTAGGATTGATCTAAAGATCATCTGATTCCGATAAGTATTTATGGAGATATGAATTTATTTTGATTATGGAATAATTATCAAGCCGACCAGCAACTCATGTAGGCTCAGAAGCCCAACAGTCGCATCTATTCAATCATCAACAGTTGTGTATAAATACAGGAGGTCTTTTCCTCATTTGGACACACACATCTCATCACATCTCTCTCTCTCCTGCGCAGAAAAGAGGCTCTTCTCCTACTGCGCAGAAAGGGACTCTTCTCTCACACGTGTGGAAGGAAGGATGCTACTGATGCCGATGATGCTGATGATGCCGATGATGCTGATGATGCTGATGATGCCGGTGATGTCGGTGATGCTGATGATGTCGGTGATGCCAATGATGTCGGTGATGCTGGTGATGCCGATGATGCCGGTGATGCCGATGATGCCAGTGATGCCGATGATGTCGGTGATGCCGATGATGCCGGTGATGCCGATGATGCTAGTGATGTCGGTGATGTTGATGATGCTGATTCCGTTGATCTAGATGATCTAACAAATATTGACTAATGTCGTTGATCTAGGGTTTGTTGTTGTTGATGTAAATCAAATTTATGTATTATTTCTCTCTGTTGAATTATTGAAGATAAAGGAATATTTGATCAAAGGGTTTCCCCATATTGGGGTTTGTCCCTGGCTAGCCTCCACAACTTGTGTCTCTTGTCTTGGCTTGTTTTCTGTCGATCGTTTAATGTTCTATCTGCACTCTACTTACCGTACAGGTGATTGCTAATCTGTGGATAATAATAATAAAAAGAAGTAAACTGCTCTAAGCATAGAACATACCATAACTTAACATGGTATCGGAGCTAAGGTGAAGACAAAACCCAAGCAAGAGCAAGAGCAATCACCGAAGGGAAGATTGGCAAGGCTATCCTAAAAGAACTATGGGGTCCTCAACACTCTTCCCTGCCGAAGACAAGCTCCGTGAGAAGTCTGACTATCACGGATGGAAGATGTCTCTTGATCTAACCTTAGAAGATCAAGGAGTGTTGGACCATGTGAGAGGCATATTGTTGAGCCTCCATCAAATGCACCCGCTGCTGCCAGGAACAAATGGAAAACCGGTGAAGTCAAAACAAAGAAGATCATCCGGGACTCTATCAACAAGTGCTTGGTGGCCTATGTTTCTGAGCTGAACACCTCCAAGGAAATCTACGATAGACAGGTGAGTTTATTTAAAGTTAAAGATGCCTTTACTCTTGGGTTTCAAGTTGATTCATTATATCAGGTCGGTGGAAGTCCGCTAGGTGTCATGTCTTGTGACACATCTCTTCAGTCTGAACTTTGGCATCGGAGGTTTGCCCACCTTCATTATAAATCTCTACCCGATGTAAGACAAATGGTGACAGGGATGCCCGAATTCTGAGTAGAGAAAGAAGGTGTATGTCCAGGATGTGCCGAAGGAAAGCTCAAAAGGGGACCATTCCCCTCAAGCCAAAGCAAGACCTCCGATAGATTACAGTTGGTTCACTCAGATATATCTGGTATAATGCTTGTGAACTCCTTGGGAGGATATTCATATTACATTAATTTTACAGATGACTATTCTCAAAAGACTTGGATATACTTCTTGAAAAAGAAGGATGCAGTGTTCTCTTGGTTTCAACACTTTAAAGCCTTGATCGAGAATCAAACCGAAAAGAAGATCAAGATCTTAAGGACTGATAATGGGACTGAATAGTTTCATGACTTTTGTAAAGAGGCTGGCATTAAGAGGGAGACTACTACACCATATACTCCTGAACAGAATGGTGTGGTAGAAAGGAAGAACTGTACGATTGTGGAAGCTGTCCGTGCCATGCCCCATGATCAAAGACTTCCGAAGTTTCTATGGGACGAAGCTGCAAACACCGCCGTATATGTACGAAACCAATGCCCTCATCAAGCATGGGTTCCAAGACTCCTGAAGAAATGTTCATCGAAAGGAATCTTCGTGGGCTATAGTGAAAGGCTATAGAATCTATGTAGTCGATCAAAGGGAAGTCGTGATTAGTCATGATGTCACCTTTGACGAAGATATGGCTCTCAGCCAGGTGAACAGTCTTCCAACAATGAGGAGCTCTCAAGACGTTGACACTAGGGAACTGAAAGAAAAAGAGTATGACGAGATATTTGCACCTGTTGCCAGATATACCATCATCCGCTCGATCATAGCCCTTGCGGCTTCACAAGGATGGAACCTACATCAGGTGGATGTCAACACTGCATTCTTGCATGGTTCGATCAAAGAAAGAGGTCTACATGGAGCAACCCGAAGAATTTGAGATTTATGATAGAAAATTTCATGTATGCAGGTTGAAGAAGGCTCTCTATGGGCTGAAGCAAGCACCTCAAGCATAGTATAATAGGATCGATAGCTACTTGATGAAGTTGGGATTCACTAGGAGTGAAGCCGATCCTAACCTTTAATCTAAGGTTGAAGATGACAAACCTCTCATACTGGTGCTGTATGTGGATGACCTCCTTCTAACAAGTGCAGACCCTCTCATTCACAAAAGTAAGAGGGAGTTGGCTTCTGAATTTGAAATGAAGGACCTAGGACTGATGCACTATTTCCTAGGACTTGAAGTCTGGCAAAATCCAAGGGAAATTTTCCTATCTCAAGGAAAATATGTGGTGAAGATATTGGAAAGATTAGGTATGGTGGACTACAAGCCTGTGACTACCTCGAGGATCTTAACTTTCAGAAGTTATATGGTAGTGATGCCGAACCAGATTTGGGAAATGCCTCTGAGT
This sequence comes from Pinus tabuliformis, assembly GCA_031772625.1. Taxonomy (NCBI): domain Eukaryota; kingdom Viridiplantae; phylum Streptophyta; class Pinopsida; order Pinales; family Pinaceae; genus Pinus; species Pinus tabuliformis. The sequence continues at coordinate 193,764,427 of CM062816.1, forward strand.
TTCATAAACTCATTCGCATTGATGTTCTTGGTGAACCTCCATCCAGACATATGTTTTGCAGTGAGCATGGTGAGCTGATATTTGGAAGAGCCTCACTGGATTGATGCCAAGAATCTTCTGATATGTCTTTGGGGCACAATCTCTCATGGATTGAGATACACTGCCAGAAATATGAAACTGCATGATTATTCGGATGCTCAGTGAATAGGCAGTGTGGAGAGCACTTCCCAGTGCTGGTTCTCTTTGGAATCTGCCTCGATATCCTGGATGAGCAGGAAGCAAAAGTCAATGGCTCTGAGCACCGCCAAGGCAGAATACAATGTTGCTAGCATGGCCTTCTATGAGGCAGTCTCGTTACGAAAGCTCTTCAGTGAGCTGTTTGGATTTACATTGGACACCACTGTGATCCTATGTGATAACCAGAGTGGGATTCGTTTATCAGAGAATCTCGTATTTCATGATCGCTCTAAGCACATCGATATCAGGTACCATTATATTCAAGATATGGTGTAGCAGGGAGCTATAAGGCTCCAACATATCGATACAGATGAACCGGTCGTCGACATTCTGACAAAGCCCCTAGGAAAGGTCAAATTTTTTACTATCCTAGAACGACTTGGTGTCGTTCAGAAACCCTCTGATGAGGGTCCTGTATGATGTATGGAGCTCTTGGAGCTCCGGGGTGGCCGCGGGGTACTTCTTGGAGCGACATATGACCACAGGGTGGCTCACCATCCCCTGATGGTGTATGTGTACAAGGTAAAAGAATCAAAACCTTCCCTGCGACACCCCGTGGCGACTATGTAGCAGGACGATTAGTTCTCCTATGAGGTCTGGATCATGTGTTCTCCATGAAAATTGTGTAGCAGGATGATTAGTTCTCCTGTGAGGTCTGGATGATGTGTTCTCCATGATGATTGTGTAGCAGGATGATTAGTTCTCCTGTGAGGTCTAGATGATGTGTTCTCCATGACGATTGTGTAGTAGGATGATTAGTTCTCCTGTGAAGTCTAGATGATGTGTTATCCATGACGATTATGTAGTAGGATGATTAGTTCTCCTGTGAGGCCTGGATGATGTGTTCTCCATGGCGATTGTGGAATAGGATGATTCGCTCTCCTATGGGCCAGGATGATTAGTTCTCCGTGGCATCCACTAGACAGGATGATTCGCTCTCCTGTGGATAGGATGATTCGCTCTCCTGTGGACAAGATGATTCGCTTTCTTGTGGGACAGGATGATTCACTCTCCTGTGGACAGGATGACTCACTCTCCCATGGGCAAGATGATTTTCTCTCTTGTGGGACAGAATGATTCACTCTACTATAGACAGGATGATTATTTCTCCTGTCGAGGCATCCTTCCCATGCAATCTGGGACTCATGGGAAGTACCTCTCATCTGATCAATGAGCGGGGAAATGAGGATAGGGACCATAGTAGTACCGATGGGCGCATCGTTGTATCTACCGTACTCCCTATGCTAGGATGACCTTCATTGATCTGGGATCAATGATACTGGTCTGGGACTAGTGGTAGGAGTTGTACCCACTATGATGCTGACTTCGGGTCGGTTGAGACTGGTCTGGGACCAGTGGTACATACTCTGAGACTGACTTCGGGTCAGTGGAGGACTGGTCTGGGACCAGTAGTAGGAGTGGTACCTACTATGACGCTGACTTCGGGTCGGTTGAGACTGGTCTGGGACCAGTGGTACGCACTCTGAGACTGACTTTGAGTCAGTGGAGGATGATACTGGTCTGGGACCAGTTGTAGGAGTTGTACACACTATGATGCCGACTTCAGGTTGGTTGAGACTAGTCTGGGACCAGTGGTACACACTCTGAGACTGACTTTGAGTCAGTATGATACATCCTCGATCATTTCTTCTTCTTCATAATTCGGACAAAGCAGAGCAGAGCAGAACAGAGCAGAGCAGAGCAGATCAGAACAGGGCAGAACAGAACTGAGCAGAGCAGGCAGGATAAAGCGGAACAGAGCAGGGGTCAAGCTGTATAGGGCAGTGCATTGGATGGATGAATAGTAGCGACCGACAGACAGATTGCAGATGGAGTTCTCCCTAGTTGAGAGGGAGTGTTAAAATTGGCAACTAGGGCCAAAATCCATGTGGGTAATCTTATTCATGGCTGGTAATATTTTTATTAGATTCCTCTCGTCGAGAGGTGTAGGATCGATCTAAATATCATCCGATTTCGGTAAGTATTTATGGAGATATGAATTTATTTTGATTATGGAATAATTATCAAGCTGACCAGCAACTCATGTAGGCTCAGAAGCCCAACAATCACATCTATTCAATCATCAACAGTTGTGTATAAATACAGGAGGTCTTTTCCTCATTTGGACACACGCATCTCATCACATCTCTCTCTCTCTCCTGCGCGGAAAAGAGGCTCTTCTCCTACTGCACAGAATGGGACTCTTCTCTCACACGTGTGGAAGGAAGGATGTTGCTGATACCGATGATGCCGGTGATGCCAATGATGCCGATGGTGCGGGTGATGTCGATGATGCCGGTGATGACGGTGATGACGATGATGTTGATGATGTCGGTGATGCCGATGATGCCGATGATGTCGGTGATGATGGTGATGCCGATGATGCCGATGATGCCAGCGATGCCAATGATGCCGATGATGTCGGTGATGCTGATGATGTTAGTGATGCCGGTGACACCGATGATGCTGATTCCACTGATCTAGATGATCTAACAAATATTGACTAATGCCGCTGATCTAGGGTTTGTTGCTGTTGATGTAAATCAAATTTATGTATTATTCTCTTCGCTAAATTATTGAAGATAAAGGAAGATTTGATCAAAGGGTTTCCCCATATTGGGGTTTGTCCCTGGCTAGCCGCCACATCTTGTGTCTCTTGTCTTGGCTTGTTTTATGTTGATCGTTTAACGTTCTATATGCACTCTACTTACTGTACAGGTGATTGCTAATCTGTGGATAATAATAATAAAAAGAAATAAACTGCTCTAAGCATAAAACATACAACTTAACAATACTTCTATTAATAAAACTTCAAATCATTAACATATGCAAGGCTAGAGTTCATATGGGTCTCCTATTTAAACATTGTGAGGCCTAATTGGGACTTCATCTTAGGGAGTACCAATATCTATTCACATAGGTCAATTTGAACCACTAACAAAACGATGTGCAATGGTTACTCACATGATTATATGAATACACAAGAATTGACATTAAGAGACTGAGAGTATGGTTAGTGGCTAATTTTATTTTATTTTGTTATTTATTTATTGCAGGTAATATATCCCAAGGGAAACCTCCCCTACACTTTTCCTCATTTCAAGGATAGTGCTTTGGGAAAACTTTGGATTCTTTAGTGCATAAGCCCAAGTAAAAAACTTATGAATATATCATATATAATTTATCAACGATCAACTCACTAAGAGAAAACATGTTTCAAAGTGGGATTTGGACCCGAGTGAGGAGGGTAACAACTTTCCTCACAATTGCTCAAGCTCCACCAAATTAATAGGTGGTTTGTGAATAATATATAATAATACTCAATTTCCTTAATATAAGCTATATTATCAAATCTTTGCCTCATATTTCATTGTATGTTGCAAGATTCATCCTCCCATAATTTGTGTCTAGATTAATTCTTTGGACCATATATTGCAACAATTATACAACATAATACGTTTGATAATATAAAAAATTGCTTACAACCTACAACCTACAATCATCAAAATTCTAATTTTTTCTTTCCACGTATGGGCATCTCACATGCACATACAGCTACATGTGCACCCACCTTGGTACCATGAACACCCGTACACACACAAAAATTTTATTATTATAAAAAGTATGGTCTTAAACTATAATTGACATCTACTTGAAATATTATATACATGTTAGTTATACTAGGGCTCATACTTGGTTGATACTGACCTATGAGACAATTCTTTAACAAATTTTTATGATATATTTTTCCACTTCATGCCACTTCACTATAGTAAGTAAGAGGAGTGATCAAGGTGGATGTTGGTGGCCACCCACCTATTCCACTTGGATCCACACTTTCTTTTTTTCTTTCAGTTTCCTTAATTGTAGCACAATTTACTATTTTTGGCAGTTTTTCGGGTCCTAAACTTTCAGAGCCATTTTAAGACCTAAACGATGTTTTTTGAAAAATGAACAAATGGTGAGCCCCAGTATTGCAGCAATAATGCTGCAACTCCTGGGACTCCCTTCTTTAATTTTATCAACCCGGTAGTTCGTAACAAACTTGGAAGTGACGGTGCTATATGCACAAGTACTAGCTCTTGCCGCAGCTGTCACTTGGTCAGCTGGCACAAGTCCGCTAGGAGCTTAAGCCAACTTCTATGAGCTCTCAGAAGAAGCTTTTTAATTGATGGATGAAAGCTAACTCAAAGGAGGCTAATCTACTTGCAAAAAGGAACTGAAAGCGGAAAGGAAATGCAAACCCTAGCAAACCCTAATTTTACCAACTAGCCCTACTGATGCGAAAAAGAGGATGCAAGCTACTGAAAGAGATGCCATTGACTACTAGGAAGGTAAAATGCATGTGTCTAAGTTATCACTATCTGAAGAAAACATCTTTTTGTATTTTTGAATAAGTTGTCAGTTTCATCATGCATATGCCTTCACTGTTCTTTGACTGTATAGGGGTGGATCAAGGAGGAGAAATGCTTGGAAGAGGTCGGGAAGGTTCAGAGAGGGTCTAAGGAGTCCCTAACACCCTTCCAGAGAGTTTCACAAAGTTTGGCTATCAAGAAACCTCATTTGTGAGCTTCTACAGGAAGTCTGCAGGGGTTCTATAGGATGTTCAGGAATTTCTACAGGATGTTCAGAAATTTCTACAGGATGTTTAAAAATTGGATTTTGGAGGATGGGTGAGTGAGGGAAGATGCATGAATGGATATGGAGGTAGGATAGGGGTCTGAAATGTCCCAGGGACTGGTGGATGGAGTGGTGAGAAGGTGTAGATGGATAAATTGACTCAAAGAAGGTTGAAACAATGATTACACAAAAAGGTAGGGTTACGTGGGCAAGAGGACAGATGTGAGATGAGGAACCTAGCTAGGAGATGGAGCAGATGGCTCTGATGAAGCTTAAGTGGATGAAAGAGTGGTAGAGATTCCCTACACCGTATACATTCAACTGAATCAACAAAGTCTTGCAAGTAATCAAAGTCCTAGCTAATCTAATCTAACTAACAATAAATTGAATGAACAGCAACTTTATTTGGAAGAGAACCATGTATATCAACTATGCAATGAAACACTTCAGAGATCTGAACACATAACCAACTTCTACAAATGAAAACAGTACACTAAGGATTGCATGGTAAAGCAAAATAGTGTTTTTTGTTTGGGACAGCACGGTTACTTCAATTCCAGCCCCTGATCCAATAAGGAAGAGGTGAAACCAAAAGCGTTTGTTGACCCTTTTTTTTGGAGCCTTTTTCCTGTTATTATCCTACCAAACTATTCTAAACATAAGAAGCTACTTTAACCATCAAAAGAAATCTAAATAATAAAGCAAGATTTAAATCTAAATAGCAGATTTTATTCTAAGAATGCAGCAAAAACACATAAAGATAAACAAAGGAGGTACTGGGCACTTGAGATGGGCCCAACCCCAAGAGCTACAGCCTCCTAAGAGAGATTTAGAGCTGGTGCAAAGCTGGATTCATCTTTATTGAGCAAGAAAAGAAGAGTTACATCAAAACTGTCCACAAGGGAAAGCTTGAAAATGTGCTGAAATGCAAAGCTAATCTACTGACTAAAATCGAACTACAAGCTAGCTAACTTCTGCCTACAAAGTGACTAACTACTGGCTAACCAAAATGAGGCCCTAAGCCTTCTTATTTATACAAATTGAGGACCCCAACAACCCTCCTAAACTTTAGGAACTCGGCTGCCAAAACTTGTAGTTAACAGCACTTTTACTAGCACTTGCTCGGCTGCCCTTGTGATAATTGATTTGGTGGCCTTGAACTCCGAGCTGATGGTGGAGAATTCGAGGTAAGGGCCCATAAATGAAGGGGACACCTTCCTACAAATCCTCTCCCTTGTTCTCCCACGAATTTGGCTGCCAAGTGCTCATTAAAACCTTTGATTTTGTCTCCAAGTTGACCAAAAAGACTACACAAAGCACACATTAGACTTGTTGGCATAATGACTAACCCCATTCACTCTATTAGAATAAATATAATCAAAAACATGCAATAAACTAATGAGAATGGTGGATTAAGTCGAATTAGGAGGTTGAATGAGCCCATATAATTATCCATTTTTGGGGCTCATCATCATCCCCCTACTGAAGGTGTTGCTCATCGTCTGAGCAATTGATCTATCTCCTCATCTTTGATGGCCCTGGTGGCCTCCCTATCATGCCAAGCTTCTGAAGTGATGTCCTCTTCTTGGTCATGAAACCATGCTTTTCTCTCTGCTTCTTCCCACTGCCTGTGCTCCTTTTCCTAGAGAATTCTCAGCTTCCTGTAGAACTGTCTCAGCATCCTGTAGAGAGGCCTTTGTGTCCAACATTTCCATTCTTTCTCTCCAGGTGGATGTCTTCGGGCTTCCCCGTTCATAGGTGATGGATGCCTTGGAGGGAGACCTCTCCTTTTGTGTAGCTGAGGTGTCTACAATTGTGATTGGCTCTTTTGACTGTGGTTGGGGTCTACCAGTTCTTATCTGCATGCTCCTTCTTGCCTTAAAATATAGTGGAAGCTCCCTCTTTCGCTTCTCCTTCTGCTTGGGGAATGTGCTTAGGGTGGCTAGCACAGCTGCTGCCTCCCTAGCTAAAATCTCAGCCAATTTCTCCTTTTGCTGCCCTTTCCCCAGACTTCCTGTAGAAAGTCCTGTAGTGGCCGTTTTCTGGCTTCCTGTAGAAGAAGTCTGCTGGCTTCCTGTAGAACCAGTTTTCCCTGATTTGGCTTGCTAGGCTGGGAGTGCCTTCTCTTTGACTTGTGTTGTGGTTGCCTTGGGTGTTGTTTGCATCCTTTCAATCTTCTTTGCCCGGGTTTGCAACCGTTTCTCCCTTGGCGTTGGTGTTTTTATTTTACTCCCAGCTTTGGCCTCAACAGCTTGTCCTTTTTCTTGCTTTTCCTTTTGTTGTTCCTGTGGTGGTTTGCCCTGGATTTTCTTACCCTTAGCTTCCTTACCCTCAGTTTTCTTCTCTGCCTCAATATGCTCCTTTTCCTCACTGCTGGATGAAGTGAGTTCTTCGGCCAGAATCTGGATATCATCATTCTTGGTCATATTGCGAAAAGTCTCTCAGGAGAGAGGGACAGTATAAGTATGGAGGGAATCTTCTACTAGAAGCTTGATAAGCCCATGATGGGCCAGCTGGTCTGGTGTTCCTTCCTTCAGTTTTGTGCCACACTCAATCAATGACTGTAGGAGGAAATATGGGAGGCTTAATTTTTGTTCTGTGGGTAAATCCATCTTATGCCTGAGCTCAGTTAACAAACAGAAGTGATAACCATATACAATACTGAATCACCCCTCATAGGTAATATATTTCATAATCTGAAGGCTGACCTCACTCCAAAATGGATGTAAGCTAGCTCTCCGGACCCCATTTTTATCCTCTGAAAGTTGTTCTTCCGGTAGGAAGAATTCCTTTTTGGCCTTCTGGCCCAATTTCCTTTCCTCTTTATCCCAGGGTATCCCCAATGGCAAATCAGTGACCCGACTAATGAGTTCAGGGGTAAGCTTGAGGGTCAACCCTCTGAAATTCACTGTGGCCTGTGTCTTTGATTTAGGTCGCAGGGACATTTAAGAATTCCTCCATTATCTCATCATCCTGACCCTGAATTTTGTCACAAAAGGTCATCCAATTGGCATGGTGAGAGTGCTCTGTTTCAATGCTCTGAGCAGAAAGGGACTGCTATTTTATGGTTTCCTCCTTTGAACTTCAAGACAGGATCTCTCAGGTGTTTATACTTTAACTTCGCACCACTTTCCTGGTTCTACTGTTTTTGCTGCCCAAAACTCTGTTGTCCATGTATGGAGGGAGAAATTTGGTTTCCACAGTCAGGGTACAACACTTCAATTTTTACTCCCAGCATACATACAAACATGCACATTCAAAAATTTTTATATACAGGCGAGCCCTCACTGTGCGTTATCTTTTCTACAAGAGAAAAAAATGTTTTAACAGGAACTGTGGAGGAGAATATTGACGCAGAACCAACCGAGAAATTCCATGCAACACAGGAAAACTATTGTTTTTGACTCACAGCAGACTTGTCTCTAACCCTCCAATTCAAAATAGCTCAATTCATCACCTTTTTGGAGTATATCATGCATGGAGAAGTTTTTCGAGCCTACCTTGTTTAGAGCTCCTAATTCGACGAAGAAAAAGATCCCAGGCCTCCCTGCTCCAGAAAGCTGTGCAATATTTCCTGAGGATTCTTCCTGTAGAAGACCTTCCCGGTTCCTGTAGAATGTTACTCTGCCTTTGAGCGAGCCTGATACGCGGGATAATTTCGAAAACAGGTAGAAACCAGTGGAGGACGACTAGTTCATCATTTTGTGGAAGCGGAGGATGCATACTTTAGTCAAGTGCAAATGGACAGCAGGTGGTGTGAGTTTCAGCCGAGCATTTTACATTGCGGCGTGATTCTTGGTGAGGGAGTGAAGTGGCCAGGTGTACGTGGCCACATGCAGACTGCAGTTCTATTTATTAACTGTATGTTTTCTTCTTGATCAGTTGCACTGGAGTTCAAACGGCTAACACTCCCTTTTTTTTTTCTTTTTTTTTTCACGTGAGTTGTCTAACATGTACGCTGCATGATTCCTGGCTGATTGCTAGAGAATTGGACAAGGAACTATCGGCTTAATCCCACCACTTCATTCGTTATGCACTTTCGAATCATATTGATGCAAATAGAGGAGCTGGTTTAGACACATACCTGCAAGTCGAATGGTTGTTGTGAGGTGCTGTGGCCTTTCATTTGCTGCATGCACTGGTTTCTGTGGTTGCATGCCTGGATCCTTTATGTTATAAGCTTTTTGTTGTCTGATGTGTGGTTATTTTTCTTGTGCAGGTATCCTCTGGCCGGATCTAGGCTGCAGGAGTTCGTTTCCACGTTCAGATCTGCACCCTCAAGCTGCTGCTGCTGAATTTTCACAGGACCAAAACTTGTTTTCGCCATTGCTCCCGAACGATAGATCGGATCGATCTGAAACTTGCTGAGCATGTTCCTATCATCATGATGCACCTCCCATAGCAAAATTGCGATCAATGGATGCACATATTTCGAGAAAAACGGAAAATGGCTGAAGGTTACAGAGATCAATTTCTCGGAAACCGTGCATCGGAATCGGCTGAAACTGCTTGGGTAGGCTACTATCACCCATATGCATCTCCCCATGAAACAGGTTTTGAAATGGATGCACAAATATGGAGAAAATGCAAAAATGGCTGACGGTGATGGAGGCGGATTTCTTGGAAACCATGCACCAGAATGGGCTGAAATTGCTCGGGCATGTTGCCATTGTCCCTATACAACTCCCCCTGTAACAGTTTTGCAAATGGATGCACGGTTTTCAAGCTAGGGAAAAAAACAAATTCTGTTCTATGTATTTTTTTCTTCAAAGCATTCTGCAAGTTTTTGCATGGAAAGAAAAACTGAGCTTCGGCTGTGATGCAAGCATGGAGATGATGGAGGAGGAGTCTGAAAATTGCAGGAGGACTTCTGAACCCTTGAGGAAGCTATCATGTTCGCCAAACTACCTTTTTGCAATCCATTTTTAGCTTCTTGTAATTTCTACAGGAACTTCCTGTAGAAAACACAGTTTTCATAAAAGAAGCACAATGAGGTGGAAAAAATGATGGAAAAGGGTGAGGAATGGAAACATGGATACTTGTGGGCCTAACCAATAGATTCCAAGCTTTAGATTCCCTTCCAAAATCGAATCTGGTTCGCCTGAATGTTCTACACGATGTTTCCTGTAGAAATACAGAACTTCCTGTAGAAACGCCTGTAGCTTCCTTAGAAGGTCCAATCTCAACCCGAAGGTGACCAAATCCTAGGAGAGGTGAGTGGCCATGGAGGGGGTGTCTGAGGGGGTGTCGTTGAGCCTGGTACGGACCCCTGTCCTCGTTTTGCGCGCCCCTTTTTTCTGCCAAGTATTCACTGCAACCTGCAATTTTTTTACAGAGATTAGTCCTGATTTCTCTTTTTCTTTTTTCTTTTTTTTTTCCTTTTTTTTTGTTGAAAACAACTAGGGCGCCTCATGGAGGTTTTCACCCTAATTGCTTGCCCTGGGCGCCTCCAAGGGAGGTTTTCACCCAGGGATCTTCTTCTCTTTTTCTTTTTCTCTTTTTTCTCTTTTTTTTTTTCTTTTTTCCAACCCATTGACCGCCTCATGGAGGTTTTCAATCAATGAGCCAATCTAAGGCGCCTCCGAGGAGGTTTGCACCTTAGATTTTTCCTCTTATTTCCATTTTTTCATTTTTTTCTTTTTTCTTTTTTCTTTTTTCTTTTCTACCCTACCCTACTTGAAAAACAAAATCATTCTCAAGTATAAGAATACTTCCAATGGAGCCATGTGCACATCGAGATTAGAGACAAAATGATGTGGAGGCTCGAAATGCATGCTTTGACAGCTGTCTGGATTTTAGAGATCAAATGATTTGACTTTGAAGGGATCAAGCATAACTGAAGAAGAGAGTATTGTTGCAACTTAATGACCATCTGGAACCATATCTCAATATAGCTCTGATATCCTTGGTCCTTTTGCTGATCTGGATCATGTTCCATGTCACCTTCTACCATGACTTTCTCATCTTCCTCTTTTTGCTGATCTTTCTCTTGAATACATGGAGGATTTGATGGTAACCATGAGGGAGCTTTCTCGATCTCTGATTCTAATCTCTTCTCTTCATCAAGTGCAGCCCATGGTTCTTTGATCTCCTCTTTTGAATCTTCTTTTGCTTTTGGTCCTTCAATGTTGTCAATATAATCTCTGTTTTGCAACACTCTTCCTGAGCTTTGGTGAAGATCATTGAGCTCAAGAGGAGTCATTTGGACATGTTGCGCCTCAGCTTTGCAATTGGGTTGAGCTATTCCAATGTGCGGGTTTGGAAATGGTGGTATGGGTAGTTGAGTGGGGGTGTATATTCGAGATGGATGTGGATGGGGTTGTGGTTGGGCAGGCATTTGGGGTTGCCTTGGTGGAGTAGGAGGCGATGGTTGTGGATGAGCAGGTGGTGGAGGAAAAGAAGCAGGAGGAGTGTTATATTGGGGCCTCCACCCCTGATGAGGTGCATTCCACTGAGGCTGTGGCTGAGCATAAGAGTGAAATGAATGAGCAGTTGGTTGGGCATAATATTGAGGAGGATATGACCAAGAATGAGGTGTAGACCAGGAAGGATGAGCAGGGGGACCCCAAGAAGGCATGGAAGTGGCTTGATAGGGGTTATAATAGGTCTGGGATGTCTCTTGCATTCCCTCCTGGTAAGTTCTAGGTCCATGTGACCTCCTTTGGTTCATGAAATAGAGTGGTTCAGTGACTCTTTTTGCCCTCTGATATGCAGCTTTGATTCCGGGCAAGGAAGGGCACTGATTCGTAGGATGGTCTCTTTCACAGACAAAACACACTTCTATGGAGTTTAAGGGACATTCGTTCCTAGGATGCTTTCTAGTGCACCTGGGACAAAAGATGGCCAAAGCCCTCTTGGCTTCCTCTTGCTTCCTTTGGATCTTTAAGGTATCCAGTTGCATGGCAAGAAACTGCCTTATATCACTCTTGAAATCTTCCATCTGATTTGCAAATTCATTTTTGGACAAGGTACTGCTCCCAACATTTCTGCTTGTAGCCATTCGCTCCAGAGGAATGGTTTCTTCTTCTTCTTCCCTTGAGGTTCTTCAGATATGTCTTACTGTCCACCTAAGGGTTCTTTACTCACAGCCATCGAAGAAGAGAGAAGGTTGGCTGTGTGAAGCAGTGGAGGCGTTGTGAAATCATTTTTCTGAATTATCTCTACTCCTACAAGGCATGAAAGGAAATCTTTTTGGTTGATTTTTGCTTTTTTTCTGCTTGTACATACAAAACTAAAATAGATTGAACTGCAACTAACTATCTTGTTGAAATGAAAATGCGAATTTGAAATGACAGCAGGAAAGGACTAATCTATTTTGCTCAAATGAAATTGCAGGAATGAAATGCTAGGCTACGCTTGCGGAATTGAAATGCTAATCTACGCTTGCAGAAATGAAATTGCGGAATTGAAATGCTAATCTATGAAAGCGGGAAATGCTAATCTACTTTTGCATAAACGAAATTGCATAATGGAAATGAAATAAACTACTTAGCAGAAGGTTGTAGTGGAAAATAGAAGAAAAGCAGCAATCACCAATACTCTGACGCTTCCCCGGCAACGACGCCAAAAAGAGTGGTGAGCCCCAGTATTGCAGCAATAATGCTGCAACTCCTGGGACTCCCTTCTTTAATTTTATCAACTCGGTAGTTCGTAACAAACTTGGAAGCGACGGTGCTATATGCACAAGTACTAGCTCTTGCCGCAGTTGTCACTTGGTCAACTGGCACAAGTCCGCTAGGAGCTTAAGCCAACTTCTATGAGCTCTCAGAAGAAGATTTTTAACTGATGGATGAAAGCTAACTCAAAGGAGGCTAATCTACTTGCAGAAAGAAACTGAAAGCGGAAAGGAAATGCAAACCCTAATTTTACCAGCTAGCCCTACTGATGCGAAAAAGAGGATGCAAGCTACTGAAAGAGATGCCATTGACTTCTAGGAAGGTAAAATGCATGTGTCTAAGTTATCACTATCTGAAGAAAACATCTTTTTGTATTTTTGAATAAGTTGTCAGTTTCATCATGCATATGCTTTCACTGTTCTTTGACTGTGCAGGGGTGGATCAAGGAGGAGAAATGCTTGGAAGAGGTCAGGAAGGTTCAGAGAGGGTCTAAGGAGTCCCTAACACCCTTCCAGAGAGTTTCACAAAGTTTGGCTATCAAGAAACCTCATTTGTGAGCTTCTACAGGAAGTCTGCAGGGGTTCTACAGGATGTTCAGGAATTTCTACAGGATGTTCAGAAATTTCTACAGGATGTTTAAAAATTGGATTTTGGAGGATGGGTGAGTGAGGGAAGATGCATGAATGGATATGGAGGTAGGATAGGGGTCTGAAATGTCCCAGGGACTGGTGGATGGAGTGGTGAGAAGGTGTAGATGGCTAAATTGGCTCAAAGAAGGCTGAAACAATGATTGCACAAAAAGGTAGGGTTACGTGGGCAAGAGGACAGATGTGAGACGAGGAACCTAGCTAGGAGATGGAGTAGATGGCTCTAATGAAGCTTAGGTGGATGAAAGAGTGGTAGAGATGCCCTACACCGTATACATTCAACTGAATCAACAAAGTCTTGCAAGTAATCAAAGTCATAGCTAATCTAATCTAACTAACAATAAAGTGAATCAACAACAGCTTTATTTGGAAGAGAACCATGTATATCAACTATGCAATGAAACACTTCAGAGATGTGAACACATAACCAACTTTTGCAAATGAAAACAGTACACTAAGGATTGCATGGTAAAGCAAACTAGTGTTTTTTTTTTGGGACAGCACGGTTACTTCAATTCCAGCCCCTGATCCAATAAGGAAGAGGTGAAACCAAAAGCGTTTGTTGACCCTTTTTTTTGGAGCCTTTTTCCTGTTATTATCCTACCAATCTATTCTAAACATAAGAAGCTACTTTAACCATCAAAAGCAATCTAAATAATAAAGCAAGATTTAAATCTAAATAGCAGATTTTATTCTAAGAATGCAGCAAAAACACATAAAGATAAACAAAGGAGGTACTGGGCACTTGAGATGGGCCCAACCCCAAGAGCTACAGCCTCCTAAGATAGATTTAGAGCTGGTGCAAAGCTGGATTCATCTTTATTGAGCAAGAAAAGAAGAGTTACATCAAAACTGTCCACAAGGGAAAGCTTGAAAATGTGTTGAAATGTAAAGCTAATCTACTGACTAAAATCGAACTACAAGCTAGCTAACTTCTGCCTACAAAGTGACTAACTACTGGCTAACCAAAATGAGGCCCTAAGCCTTCTTATTTATACAAATTGAGGACCCCAACAGCCCTCCTAAACTTTAGGAACTTGGCTGCCAAAACTTGTAGTTAACAGCACTTTTACTAGCACTTGCTCGGCTGCCCTTGTGATAATTGATTTGGTGGCCCTTGAACTCCGAGCTGATGGTGGAGAATTCGAGGTAAGGGCCCATAAATGAAGGGGACACCTTCCTACAAATCCTCTCCCTTGTTCTCCCACGAATTTGGCTGCCAAGTGCTCATTAAAACCTTTGATTTTGTCTCCAAGTTGACCAAAAAGACTACACAAAGCACACATTAGACTTGTGTGCATAATGACTAACCCCATTCACTCTATTAGCATAAATATAATAAAAAACATGCAATAAACTAATGAGAATGGTGGATTAAGTCGAATTAGGAGGTTGAATGAGCCCATATAATTATCCATTTTTGGGGCTCATCAACAAACTTGTACCATGTGGCATGGTTTTTCATACGAAAGTTGTAGTCCTCGAATAGATCTTTCAAGCAAGGTATCGTACGCGTCAAACAGAGATCGTATGCCAAAGTTACAACCCTAGGAAGTCGATATACCAATTTACCCAAACGAGGCCCACAGACTTTTGGTGCTTCATCTACTAGGGTTAGGTTTTTGAATGTTTAGGGTTTTCCATTGTTTCTCAATAATAATAAGCCTTCGAGCCTCATTGTAACATAGTTCAGAAGGCATGTAGCTGCCACATCTCTTCTCAGAGACAAGTTACCATTGCTTGATCTAGTTTATTCCATATGCATGTAAACAGTCTTCAGTGCTTTGGTATTAATGAATTGAAGTTTTGTTTTTTGTTGTATATTTGTGTTTCTATTTATATTTGTATTTCATTTTGTTCCTTTGTAAATCTGGACCAGTGGTATCAGAGTGGTCTATTCTTTCTCTGCTTTTTCTGTGCATGTCCCCAATGAGTTCGGGGTATAAGGAGTTAGGACTTGAACCGGTTGAACCTTTGCAAGACCAACCTCTCCGACCTTGACGACCTCCCATGGTAGAATAAAAGAAAGATGAGGGAGCAAGAGATCCTTTCAAAATACTGCTCGAAGAATCCCTCGAGTGACAAAGGAACATGATGATGGAAAACTTTGCCCAAATCCTTTGGTGAATACCCACAGGCAATGCATATTCATCCAACAGCCACCCTGGAGGCTCCACTCCCTTTAAGGTACAAGACAACATTTACATTCCCATATTTAAAGGCCATATAGATTTAGATGTCGTAGATAAATCGTTAAACATGTTCGAAGGATATTTTTCGGTTCATGATTTTTTCAATAGGGGAAATATTATTTTTGCACTCCTCAAAGCCACCCCCCACGTCAAGGATTGGTGGGAAACCTACTATGATTAGAGGGATGAGAGGGAACCCTCACTATTTTCGACCGCATGTGCTTGGAATTCCTTCCGAGACACCATCAAGGAATAAAATTACCCTGTCAGGAGCTATGAAGATAAGTACATAAAGTGGACCACACTATGGCAAAGAAGGGACCAAGATGTGCAAGAGTTCACAAATATTTTTTATACCCTTCACACGAAATTGGGTATCAAGGATTTTGAGCGGCATCTGGTACTCAAGTATCACGGTTGTCTACACAAATACATCCATGATGAGATGGATTTCATATACATACCCTCACTTGGCGCCCCTATCGATACATTGTCAAGATCGAGCAAAAATTTAAACAGGAGAAGCTAAACTTTGGATCTGCAAATCAGAAGCAAGGGAAAGGTGCTCCCAAATCACAGAACAAAGGACAAAGCCAAGGCAGGGTGACCTAAGGCAACCCACCGAAGCTACAAGAAAAGAAAAACACCATGAAGACAAAGAAGTACACAAGAAAGTGGTGTGAATCCAATAAGATCCCCACTCACAACACAAGTGAGTGTCGAGCCAAGCAGTCATTGGTGATCGAGCTGAAGGCTTCAACGTTAGATGCATATTCTGACTCTGAGCTAGAACCTGGTGAGGGGAATGACAAAGGGAAGAAAATTATTGATGTGAACCCCAGCGCCACCATTGCCACACCAAGATCCTGAAGATTGAGCTTGAAGATCCAGAAGGGGAGTGTCCACTGCAGTTCATTGTTCACATCATGAGCCAAAAGAACCTCCTCTCAGTAGAGGTCATTATGTGGTTGGGCCTACTGAAAACACCACGACCGTAGCCATACACCATCAGGTGGCTCCACCAAGGACGAGATCTTTGTGTCAGCTAGTAGTGTCGTCTACCCTATACCATCAAACCCTTCATGGATAAGGTATTGTGTGATGTTTCTCCTCTTGAAGTTTGTGATGTACTACTAGGCCAACCATACTTGTGGAAGCACCATTGTTTGTATGAGTCGAGGCCTCGCACTGTTATTATTACTTTGGGAAGTAAGTTTTACATGATACTGAAGATAGCCCTGCCTACTATCATCTCTTTAATCTCTGCTAAGCAATGCAGCAAAACAAAGGACAAAGCCAAGGCAGGGTGACCCAAGGCAACCCGCCGAAGCTACAAGAAAATAAAAACACCATGAAGACAAAGAAGGACACAGGAAAGTGGTGTGAGTCCCATAAGATCCCCACTCACAACACAAGTGAGTGTCAAGCCAAGAAGTCACTAGTGATTGAGATGAAGGCTTCGAAGTCAGATGCATATTCTAACTCTGAGTTAGAATCTGACAAGGGGAATGACAAAGGGAAGCAAATGATTTATGTAGAGCCCAGCACCACCATTGCCACACCAAGATCCTGAAGATCGAGCCAAAAGATCGAGAAGGGGAGTGTCTCTTCCACTCACAAATGTGGGTGAAGGGGTCTCTACTACAGTTCATTGTCAACAACATGAGCCAAAAGAACCTCCTCTCAATAGAGGTCATTAAGTGATGGGCCTGCTGATGACACCACACCCGTAGCCATACACCATTAGGTGGCTCCACCAAGGACGAGATCTTTGTGTCAACCAGTAGTGCCGTCTACTCTATAACATCAAACCCTTCATGGATAAGGTATTGTGTGACGTTTATCCTCTTGAAGCTTGTGATGTATTATTAGGCCAACCATACTTGTGGAAGCACCATGTTATGTATGAGTCGAGGCCACGCACTGTTATTATTACTTTGGGCAGTAAATTGTATGAAATACTAAAGGTAGCCCCACCTACCGTCATCTCTTTGATCTCTGCTAAGCAATGCAGTAAGATCATCTCCTTGATATATATATATATATATATATAGATAGATAGATAGATAGATATATATATATATATATATATATATATATATATATATATATATATATATATATATTTTTCTCTCTCTCAAAGTAAGGGGAAGATCATGGCCACATCCATGGCCCCCAGGAAGCGTTCCTCCATGAAACAAAAATAGGTGGATAAGGTCATGGAATAATACAGGGACATATTATCCTCACCCACAGGGGTACCCTTGTACTGTCAGGTGAAGTATTTGATCGATCTGACCCTCGGAGCACCTCTACCCAATGGGTCGATATACCACCACTCCATTCTATAAAATGAAGAGATCAAGAGGCAAATCCATGAGCCACTACAAAAAGGGCACATTTGACTAATTTCCTCACCTTGTGGGAGCCCGATTGTATTATACAGAAGAAGGATGGGACCTGGAGGCTCTGCATTGATTATCGAGCACTAAACAAAATCATTGTCAGGAACAAGTATCCAATCCCACGAATTGATGACCTTATGGACTAGCTCAAGGGGGCAAGTATTTCTACAAGATCGATTTGAAGTTTGACTACCACCAAGTTCCAATAGAGACCACAGATGTATGGAAGATCACCTTCAATTCCAAGGAAGGCCTTTTTGAATGGTTGGTCATGCCCTTCAAGTTGACAAATACCCCTGCTACTTTTATGAGTTTGATGGATGACATCTTGCAACCCTTCACCAACTTGTTTGTGGTTGTTTATCTAGACGACATCCTCATCTTCAGTAAGAGTTGGGAAGATCACTTGTAACACATTTGGTAGGTCCTTTAAACCCTATGGTAGCACAAATTGTGTGTCGACTTGGGGAAATGCACCATTAGCATGAGCCAGGTCTAATATCTATGTTACATCATAGATGGGAAAGGCATGCATGTCGATCTGGCTAAGATCCAAGTCATTTAGGATTGGCCAACCTCGACCACTCTAATAGAACTTTGTAACTTTTTGGGCCTTGCCAATTTTTATTGGAGGTTCATGTTGGGATTCTCCCATATCACTTGGCCTTTGAGTCAGATTACCAAGGGCAAAGCGAAAAAAAAAAAAAAAAAAAAGTTCTCTTGGTTTGAGTCCTAATAGAAGGTGTTTGTTGAGTTGAAGCATCACCTTTGCTCTACACTTGTACTTTCCATACCTACAATAGGCATTTAAAATTTAGCAGAGACCTCTAACTATGTTATTGGTGCAATCCTCACCCAACACAGGCATCCAGTGGCCTATCATAGTGAGATACTTTCCAATACAATTTGGAAGTACCCACGTATAGTGAAGAGATGTATTCTATCATGCAAGCTTGCCAACAATGGAAACATTACATTATAGGGAAGGAGACGATCATCCACACTGATCACTGACCTCTTCATTTTATATAGGCACAAGAGAAGTTGCAGAAAGATCATCATCAAAAGTGGTATGCATATCTGCAACAATTCCACTTGAATAAATACAAAAAGTGCAACACTAATCATGTTACAGATTGCCTCAGTCGGCCCCAAGTTGCAACACTGACTAATGTTCCCAACTATTATGTCCACGAGACCTCTCGATGGTCGCAACTATACAAAAATGATCCAAAGTTCACCACCACATACCAGATGCTGGTGGATGGAAAGCAAGTTCCCTATTTCCACCTCAAGGATGCATTAGCTACCTCAGCCACCTTTGTGTTCCTTCAAGCGAGCGTGCCAAGCTGATTTGGGAGGTGCACTACAGTCGGGTCGCAGGACACTTTACTGTGGAGAAAATTGTGGTCGTACTACATAAGTACTTTATTAGCCAAAACTCCAATAGTATGTAGGAAAATATATAAGATCCTGCACTACATGTGCCATTGACAAGCCAACCATCAAGAATCAAGGCCTCTACACTCCTTTTCCTACTCCCATCTAGCCCTGGGAATTCATTTCTATGGACTATTTGTCTGGCCTCCCTTCTACCAAGTATTATGATGACTATGTATTTGTGGTTGTGGATAAATTTTCTAAGATGGCTATATTGGCGACCTGCAAGAAGAGTATCACAATAGAGGACACTAGAAAGCTCTTCACTGAACGAGTATGGGTACATTTTGGGATCCAACAGACCATTATATCATATCAAGATAACAAGTTCCTGAGCACATTTTGGTCGAGCCTCTGGACACTATTAGACACCAAGCTCACCAAGTCAACTACATTCCATCCCCAGACTGATGGTTAGACAAAGGTCGTCAACAAGATGATAGTGCACATACTCCGCATGTAAAACTCCTAGCATCCATGAAGCTAGGATGAGATCCTTCCCTATGTGCATCATAGCTATAACAAAGCTCTCCATAGCTCAATTGGTCATAGTCCCTTTCAGGTGGGTCTGGAATTTCAACCATTGTGTATGATTGATGTCGTCGTACTTCATGCGACTACACAGACATAATCCACACATGTACAGTTCGAGGATGATAAAGAAACCAAGTTTATTGAATGCATCTAACACATCTGCCAGCAGGTTCGTGACATCTTGGAGAATTCCAATTCCAAGTACAACCAACGATATGATGAACATCATGTGCCAGACAAATTTCAGGTGGGTGACAAATTTTGGTTGAATTTGCATAAAGAACGCCTTACCGGAGCCCATCGGAAGCTCATACAACTCTGATATGGGCCTTACACCATCACCAAGGTTATGGGAGGCAATTATTTTGAGCTCATCATTTCTCCATTCCTTGGCCTGCACCTAGTGTTCAATGTGGACCGCCTTTGACCATACTTTCCAACATTACTGGACACATAAGACATTGTCAAACAACTCTCACGAACAGAGTTAAACCCAAATTACATGGAACAAGCCACAATTGATCAGATCATGGACACGCAAATCAAGAACACTTGCTAGCAGAAGATCCAACTCTATTGGGTTGTCAAAGCTAGCCAACTCCTACACCATGGCAAGTGGCTCACCAGGGACCAAGTTTAGTGGAAGTTTCCCCATCTCATGGACACACTAAATGCAATGGGGAACATTTCTTCCTAAAGTGGGGAGGATAGATCCAAGTGCATATTGGTGGCCACCCACCTATTCCTCTTGGACCCCCACCAATGTTTCTTTTAGTTTCCTTAATTGTAGCACAGTTTACTATTTTTGGCAGTTTTTCGGGCCTTGAACTTCCAACGTTGTTTTAAGGCCCTAAACAACATTTTTTTTTTTTTTTTGGAAAATGGGCGAACCTATAAGTTATATTGTAGGTTTGTAGTCAAAAGTTGTAGTACTCATATAGATGTTTCTAACAAGGTATCGTACGCATCAAACGAAGGTCATATGCCAACGTTACGATCCTGGGAAGTTTATGTACCAATTTACCCCAACAGGGCCCATAGACTTTTGGTGCTTCATTTCTTAGGGTTAGGTTTTTGGATGTTTAGGGTTTTCCATTATTTCTCAATAATAAATAGGCCTTTGAGCTTCATTGTAACACAATTCAAAAGGCATGTAGCCGCCACATCTCTTCTCAAAGATAAGCTACCATCGCTTGAGCTAGTTTATTTCCATTTTGCATGTAAACAATTTTTAGTACTTTGTTATTAATGAATTGAAGTTTTGTTTTCGTTATATCTATGTGTTTCTGTTTATATATGTATTTCATTTCGTTCCTTCATAAATTTGGATCAAGGAGAAATGATGATAACAAGGTTGATAAAGCAATTTTCCCATCGTGGTCCAAAGGATGCATCGACTAGGATCGAAGCCTCATATATAAGAAAGTAGGTTAGGAAGGAAAGCACACTAGTTGATCCCAATTAGGGTTGAGTTGTCTCAAGTAAGGCATTAACTGAATACAACTGTTATGAAACCAGCTCAAGAAAAAGATAGAAAAGATAGATCAATGCCTTAAAATTCAGCCTCTTCGAGGGGGCAACCTCCTTTACATTACATAAATGAACAATTCTTGTATGATTCAAATGACAAAACCTCCTTTCTATATATTGATCAGGAGCTCAGGACGAAGTGTCGTAAAATGGTCAAATATGAAAGTGCTCAGAACTGATTGGAACCTGAATGACCGGATAGACCTCATCTTCCTGATTCCGGCGCCGCAAACGGTTCGAAAAACGGTCGCCGTATGAGAAAGTTATGCCAAAAACAAAATCGCCCAATAACCCTTAATTTTTGAATTAAAAAAAATATATATATATATATATATATATATATATATATATATTCCACAGAATATTCCTTTTTGGCACCGAATCAAAGGCTGCCACGTGGCAGGCTCGGAGGCCACCACGTGGCCTTGGGTGACGTCATCAAAGATGTGGGCGCATATGCATTTAAAAATTTTGCAACTTCCATGGTTTGAACCCACGACCTATTAGGAACAAACGCCATGCCTTACCAACACACCACGGGCGCAGAACTTGAGTGTTGTGGGGCAGAAAAGTTTTTTAAGTTTTAAAATTACTTTGAGCGGGAAAATGAAGGGGGGCCAGCCCTTAAGCGCCAGCCCCCCCATACCATGTGACCGCGGGCCCAGAACCGTGGGCTAAGCCCCTAACCGCCGGGCACGAAATCCGAGGTAAAACCGCCAACTGGTCACATGTAAATTTATTGTAACTGCAGTTAGACTGGCGGATTTTTTGGCGGAGCGCCAAATTTGACGGACCCGCCATAATTGGCGGAGCTAACTGGCCGTAACTAAAGTTAACTGGAGTTTTTTAGGCCAAGCTGGTAGTTGGGAGTAAATGGCCATAACTTTGGCTAGGAAAGTCCGTTTTGGACGAATTTTTTTTTCATTTTGGGTCTCTTCGACCTTCTGAAGCCATTGGTACAGGTTTCACAGCCATCTGAGGTAATTTGTAGGTGTTTTAGTTTCGTGGAAGTTCCAGGAGCCACTAGGGCCAAATCAGTTTGGGAGCTGCATTGGGAATTGTGCAGCCAGTGAATGTGGAACGAAGGTCATTCCTGAAGTTTTCCAGCCTTCTGAATCCATTTCTGCAGCTCGTTTTTCCTTTTGAGGCATTCTTCTCACTGTTTAGCTTCAGGGAAGCTTTCAGGGCCATTAGGGCCATTTCAGTGTTGGAGCTGTTTGGGGGCTATGTTCATCCGTTTTTGGTGATTCAAAAGCCTATGTCTGCTATTTTCGACCTTCTGAATCTAATGGCAGAGGTTTCATAAACAATTGAGGTCATCTTCACCTCGAAATTCTCCATGCAAGTGTAAAGGGCCACCAGGGCCAATTGGAGAAAGTACTGTATAAGATACAAAATTCACTGTTTAGTGTTTGGGAAAGAGCATGTTTGGCTAATTCCTATCTTCTGATTCTGTATTTACAGTCAGATCTGTCCTTTGAGACACCCATATTCTTGTATTAGCCTTTGTAGCAATTTTAATACAAGAGGACAAGCCTAGTTGGAGAGGCTTGGTCCAGCAGATGTAGCCCAGGAGGGGGTGAACTGCTTTATCATTTTGATGTCTTTATTTGCTGAAGATGATATGCTGAACAAAACTGATATAAAGTATTAAACAACAAATAAATATAACTTGCATACACACATAATCACCTATTCAGCTACAGAAAGTTACTTGTCTCATTCCGCAAGACCTTAAACTTCAAGTATGTGTATGTCAAAGACTTCTAAGTGTTTACTTGGTTATTTCTTTAGGCAGAGCCTGTAGAGGGCCAGGTAGCCTCTGGAACTCATCCTCTTTTTAGAGGTGACATGTCCGGTGAATGCCCCTAGAGTCTATCTCTGTATAAGAAATAATAAGTTTATACATTTTTAGAGGTCATTTGGAGTGTCTAGCTCACAGTTGAAATTATTGGAAATGGATACCTTGCACCCTTAAACAAGTACATTCCATTTTCAGATCAGATGGTATCAGAGCACTAGGTTTTCTTGACTGACATCACTAGCTTGATTATGTAGCTTGAAAGGTGTCTTAAGCAGTGTTGAAGATTGACTGCTTCATTATTCTACAAACTACTTGTTGTTTGAGTTGCTGAAGCTCTTTTGTTCATTTGTATAATGACAATTTCCATAAGTGAGTTCTCAAAATCGTCCTCCTTCACAAGATTCTTTGATGAAGGCTTGAAGCAAGAATTTTTCATCATGATGAATATGGTGAGAGAAATGTATGAGGATGAAAGAAAGAGCTCTAGACTTCAAGAGCAGTTGAATTCCATGAGGGAAGAGAAGCAGTTGCTTTCTAACCAATTGCAGGAAATGGAAGGCCAACTTCATATTGCAAACATGAAGCTGGAAAGGATGCATGAGTTGGAGACACAACTCCTTGTTGACAAAGAAGCCTTAGCCAAGTATCAGCTTGAAGAAGAGGTAAACAATTCTAGTTTGTCTTCAAATTCTGATAAGAATGTTTATGTTGGTTCTTTTGAGAAACATACCAGAGGCATAGGGTCCAAGTTGATGTCCAAAATGGGATATGAAGGAAAAGGATTGGGCAAACATGCACAGGGTATAGTTGAGCCAATAATGGTTGAGGTAAGGCCTAAGAATTTGGGTCTTGGCTATGGACAATCTTGTGGAGAAAGTTCTAAAGCAGCCATGAAGGCAATTGAAACAGTTCCTAGAAGGAGTTTCATTTCAGGTTCTTTATCTCAAGGTTGTAAAGGTTGTATTCTTGAGGAATGCAATAGTTTGAAACATGCTTTGCAGGAAGAAGGTGTGCATAAGCATGCACTTGAACAAGGGAGTGGTGAAAGCTCTAAAACCATTGAAGGGATTGATGGTGTTCCAAAAGGAGATTCTTCTTCATTTGATTCATCTCCTCATGAAGGTAATGAAGGTGAAAGGGAAAGGTATAAATCTGATTTTAATCATATTTCCTTTGATCATGTAAAGCATGGAAAATTTCCACACAAGCATTGGGAAAGAATTGCATGTTCTTTTTGTGGTTGGCTTAACCATAGTGTTTCTAGATGTTGGAAAAGAATGGCAACATGCAGGAAACTTTTGAAGGAAAGGAGGCAAGAAGCCAAAGTTCCATTGAACAATGCAAATCATGCTGTCAAGAAGATGAACATGTGTTGCACTTATTGCCATAAGCATGGACATACTGTTGAAAGGTGTTGGACTCTGAATCCAACAATGCTTCCACAAAAGTTAAAGAAATTGGAGCAAGAGTATGGCAAGAATGGGAAGGAAGTTTCCATCATTGATATGTGTCAGGATGATACACATGTTGATATCGATGTGCAGTTAAAGGAAGCGCCTTTGAAATGGATTGGTAAGAAGTGGTTAGAATTCTTATCCAATTAAAGTTGCATGTCTTTTGATTGAATGCATTTCTTGGGTAAGGGAATGCAAGTTGCAGGATGGAAAGCTGAGTATGAGACTCACTCTATTGCAGCGAAAGTTATATTCATTTCAGCTTTGAAAGTACATGTACATGTGATTGAGGATCTTGTACTTATGATTGTACTTAAGAGAAAGTTGAAGGATAAACTGCATGCATGAGAATGATATGCATGTGCACAGGGATCATGATGATTTCCTTGTTTTTTTAAACATGTATGTGTGATTAACTTGAAGGGTTGATTACTTTGTTTTTAACCATGCATGTAATGTAATATTGACTTGGAAAAAGTTAATTTGATCTCCAAGATTGTAAAGGGGAGAGATGATGAAGTATTTCATCTTTGTAAGAGCCTTCTCATTTGGGAGGCAGTTCTTCTTCTGGAGCAGAGGTGCCATGGATGGGCATCATGACAGTGGCAAACCCACATGCTTAAAGAAAGATTTCAGCTCATATATCAGCAAGTTTCATTGCTGGTTTCTGCAAATTTTCAGTTTGTCTGGCGAACAAGTTTGGTCGAGATTTGACAAGTGTTTGGCTTATGCAGCGAAAAGTTGCCATGACGAAAGTTGGCAAGGCAGGACATTTTGGCATCAGTATGTTCTTTTGGCTGAATGGGAAAGGATATTTCTGTCCCTCAAGTGTTGTGTAGTTCAGTTCAGGAATTCAGTGAGCTTTTGGGGACCAAAAGCCTTCTCATTTGGGAGGTGTGATCAGGAGCTCAGGACCAAGTGTCGTAAAATGGTCAAAAATGAAAGTACTCAAAACTGATTGAAACTGGAATGACCAGATAGAGCTCGTCTTCCTGATTCCGACGCCGCAAACGGTTCGAAAAACGGTCGCTGTATGAGAAAGTTATGCCAAAAACAAAATCGCCCAATAACCCTTAATTTTTGAATTAAAAAAAAACAAAAAACAAAAAAAGACCGAATCAGAAGCTGCCACGTGGCAGGCTCGGAGGCCACTACGTGGCCTTGGGTGACGTCATCAAAGATGTGGGCGCATATGCATTTAAAAATTTTGCAACTTCCATGGTTTGAACCCACGACCTATTGGGAACAAACGCCATGCCTTACCAACACACCACGGGCGCAGAACTTGAGTGTTGTGGGGCAGAAACGTTTTTTAAGTTTTAAAATTACTTTGGGCGGGAAAATGAAGGGGGGCCAGCCCCTAAGCGCCAGCCCCCCATACCATGTGACCGCGGGCCCAGAACCGTGGGCTAAGCCCCTAACCGCCGGGCACGAAATCCGAGGTAAAACCGCCAACTGGTCACATGCAAATTTATTGTAACTGCAGTTAGACTGGCGGAGTTTTTGGCGGAGCGCCAAATTTGGCGGACCCGCCATAATTGGCGGAGCTAACTGGCCGTAACTAAAGTTAACTGGAGTTTTTTAGGCCAAGCTGGCAGTTGGGAGTAAATGGCCATAACTTTGGCTAGGAAAGTCCGTTTTGGACGAATTTTTTTTTGATTTTGGGTCTCTTAGACCTTCCGAAGCCATTGGTATAGGTTTCACAGCCATCTAAGGTCATTCGCAGGTGTTTTAGCTTCGCGGAAGTTCCAGGAACCACTAGGGCCAAATCAGTTTGGGAGCTGCATTGGGAATTGTGCAGCCAGTGAATGTGGAACGAAGGTCATTCCTGAAGTTTTCCAGCCTTCTGAATCCATTTCTGCAGCTCTTTTTTCCTTTTGAGGCGTTCTTCTCACTGTTTAGCTTCAGGGAAGCTTTCAGGGCCACCAGGGCCATTTCAGTGTTGGAGCTGTTTGGGGGCTATGTTCATCTGTTTTTGGTGATTCAAAAGCCTATGTCTGCTATTTTCGACCTTCTGAATCTAATGGCAGAGGTTTCATAACCAATTGAGGTCATCTTAACCTCGAAATTCTCCATGCAAGTGTAAAGGGCCACAAGGGCCAATTGGAGAAAGTATTGTATAAGGTACAAAATTCACTGTTTAGTGTTTGGGAAAGAGCATGTTTGGCTAATTCCTATCTTCTGATTCTGTATTTACAGTCAGATATGTCCTTTGAGACACCCATATTCTTGTATTAGCCTTTGTAGCAATTTTAATACAAGAGGACAAGCCTAGTTGGAGAGGCTTGGTCCAGCAGATGTAGCCCAGGAGGGGGTGAACTGCTTTATCATTTTGATGTCTTTATTTGCTGAAGATGATATGCTGAACAAAACTGATATAAAGTATTAAACAACAAATAAATATAACTTGCATACACACATAATCACCTATTCAGCTACAGAAAGTTACTTGTCTCATTCCGCAAGACCTTAAACTTCAAGTATGTGTATGTCAAAGACTTCTAAGTGTTTACTTGGTTATTTCTTTAGGCAGAGCCTGTAGAGGGCCAGGTAGCCTCTGGAACTCATCCTCTTTTTAGAGGTGACATGTCCGGTGAATGCCCCTAGAGTCTATCTCTGTATAAGAAATAATAAGTTTATACATTTTTAGAGGTCATTTGGAGTGTCTAGCTCACAGTTGAAATTATTGGAAATGGATACCTTGCACCCTTAAACAAGTACATTCCATTTTCAGATCAGATGGTATCAGAGCACTAGGTTTTCTTGACTGACATCACTAGCTTGATTATGTAGCTTGAAAGGTGTCTTAAGCAGTGTTGAAGATTGACTGCTTCATTATTCTACAAACTACTTGTTGTTTGAGTTGTTGAAGCTCTTTTGTTCATTTGTATAATGACAATTTCCATAAGTGAGTTCTCAAAATCGTCCTCCTTCACAAGATTCTTTGATGAAGGCTTGAAGCAAGAATTTTTCATCATGATGAATATGGTGAGAGAAATGTATGAGGATGAAAGAAAGAGCTCTAGACTTCAAGAGCAGTTGAATTCCATGAGGGAAGAGAAGCAGTTGCTTTCTAACCAATTGCAGGAAATGGAAGGCCAACTTCATATTGCAAACATGAAGCTGGAAAGGATGCATGAGTTGGAGACACAACTCCTTGCTGACAAAGAAGCCTTAGCCAAGTATCAGCTTGAAGAAGAGGTAAACAATTCTAGTTTGTCTTCAAATTCTGATAAGAATGTTTATGTTGGTTCTTTTGAGAAACATACCAGAGGCATAGGGTCCAAGTTGATGTCCAAAATGGGATATGAAGGAAAAGGATTGGGCAAACATGCACAGGGTATAGTTGAGCCAATAGTGGTTGAGGTAAGGCCTAAGAATTTGGGTCTTGGCTATGGACAATCTTGTGGAGAAAGTTCTAAAGCAGCCATGAAGGCAATTGAAACAGTTCCTAGAAGGAGTTTCATTTCAGGTTCTTTATCTCAAGGTTGTAAAGGTTGTATTCTTGAGGAATGCAATAGTTTGAAACATGCTTTGCAGGAAGAAGGTGTGCATAAGCATGCACTTGAACAAGGGAGTGGTGAAAGCTCTAAAACCATTGAAGGGATTGATGGTGTTCCAAAAGGAGATTCTTCTTCATTTGATTCATCTCCTCATGAAGGTAATGAAGGTGAAAGGGAAAGGTATAAATCTGATTTTAATCATATTTCCTTTGATCATGTAAAGCATGGAAAATTTCCACACAAGCATTAGGAAAGAATTGCATGTTCTTTTTGTGGTTGGCTTAACCATAGTGTTTCTAGATGTTGGAAAAGAATGGCAACATGGAGGAAACTTTTGAAGGAAAGGAGGCAAGAAGCCAAAGTTCCATTGAACAATGCAAATCATGCTGTCAAGAAGATGAACATGTGTTGCACTTATTGCCATAAGCATGGACATACTGTTGAAAGGTGTTGGACTCTGAATCCAACAATGCTTCCACAAAAGTTAAAGAAATTGGAGCAAGAGTATGGCAAGAATGGGAAGGAAGTTTCCATCATTGATATGTGTCAGGATGATACACATGTTGATATCGATGTGCAGTTAAAGGAAGCGCCTTTTAAATGGATTGGTAAGAAGTGGTTAGAATTCTTATCCAATTAAAGTTGCATGTCTTTTGATTGAATGCATTTCTTGGGTAAGGGAATGCAAGTTGCAGGATGGAAAGCTGAGTATGAGACTCACTCTATTGCAGCGAAAGTTATATTCATTTCAGCTTTGAAAGTACATGTACATGTGATTGAGGATCTTGTACTTATGATTGTACTTAAGAGAAAGTTGAAGGATAAACTGCATGCATGAGAATGATATGCATGTGCACAGGGATCATGATGATTTCCTTGTTTTTTTAAACATGTATGTGTGATTAACTTGAAGGGTTGATTACTTTGTTTTTAACCATGCATGTAATGTAATATTGACTTGGAAAAAGTTAATTTGATCTCCAAGATTGTAAAGGGGAGAGATGATGAAGTATTTCATCTTTGTAAGAGCCTTCTCATTTGGGAGGCAGTTCTTCTTCTGGAGCAGAGGTGCCATGGATGGGCATCGTGACAGTGGCAAACCCACATGCTTAAAGAAAGATTTCAGCTCATATATCAGCAAGTTTCATTCCTGGTTTCTGCAAATTTTCAGTTTGTCTGGCGAACAAGTTTGGTCGAGATTTGACAAGTGTTTGGCTTATGCAGCCAAAATTTGCCATGACGAAAGTTGGCAAGGCAGGACATTTTGGCATCAGTATGTTCTTTTGGCTGAACGGGAAAGGATATTTCTGTCCCTCAAGTGCTGTATAGTTCAGTTCAGAAATTCAGTGAGCTTTTGGGGACCAAAAGCCTTCTCATTTGGGAGTTGTGATCAGGAGCTCAGGACCAAGTGTCGTAAAATGGTCAAAAATGAAAGTGCTCAGAACTGATTGAAACTGGAATGACCGGATAGAGCTCGTCTTCCTGATTCCGGTGCCGCAAACGGTTCGAGAAACGGTCGCCGTATGAGAAAGTTATGCCAAAAACAAAATCGCCCAATAACCCTTAATTTTTGAATTTAAAAAAAAAAAAAAAAAAAAACGAAGAAGAAGAAGAAGGAATATTCCTTTTTGGCACCGAATCAGAGGCTGCCACGTGGCCTTGGGTGACGTCATCAAAGATGTGGGCGCATATGCATTTAAAAATTTTGCAACTTCCATGGTTTGAACCCACGACCTACTGGGAACAAACGCCATGCCTTACCAAAACACCACAAGCGCAGAACTTGAGTGTTGTGGGGCAGAAACGTTTTTTAAGTTTTAAAATTACTTTGAGCGGGAAAATGAAGGGGGGCCAGCCCCTAAGCGCCAACCCCCCCATACCATGTGACCGCGGGCCCAGAACCGTGGGCTAAGCCCCTAACCGCCGGGCACGAAATCCGAGGTAAAACCGCCAACTGGTCACATGTAAATTTATTGTAACTGCAGTTAGACTGGCGGAGTTTTTGGCGGAGGGCCAAATTTGGCGGACCCGCCATAATTGGCGGAGCTAACTGGCCGTAACTAAAGTTAACTGGAGTTTTTTAGGCCAAGCTGGCAGTTGGGAGTAAATGGCCATAACTTTGGCTAGGAAAGTCCGTTTTGGACGAATTTTTTTTTGATTTTGGGTCTCTTCGACCTTTTGAAGCCATTGGTACAGGTTTCACAGCCATCTGAGGTCATTTGCAGGTGTTTTAGCTTCATGGAAGTTCCAGGAGCCACTAGGGCCAAATCAGTTTGGGAGCTGCATTGGGAATTGTGCAGCCAGTGAATGTGGAACGAAGGTCATTCCTGAAGTTTTCCAGCCTTCTGAATCCATTTCTGCAGCTCGTTTTTCCTTTTGAGGCATTCTTCTCACTGTTTAGCTTCAGGGAAGCTTTCAGGGCCACTAGGGCCATTTCAGTGTTGGAGCTGTTTGGGGGCTATGTTCATCCGTTTTTGGTGATTCAAAAGCCTATGTCTGCTATTTTCGACCTTCTGAGTCTAATGGCAGAGGTTTTAGAACCAATTGAGGTCATCTTCACCTCGAAATTATCCATGCAAGTGTAAAGGGCCACCAGGGCCAATTGGGGAAAGTACTGTATAAGGTACAAAATTCACTGTTTAGTGTTTGGGAAAGAGCATGTTTGGCTAATTCCTATCTTCTGATTTTGTATTTACAGTCAGATCTATCCTTTGAGACACCCATATTATTGTATTAGCCTTTGTAGCAATTTTAATACAAGAGGACAAGCCTAGTTGGAGAGGCTTGGTCCAGCAAATGTAGCCCAGGAGGGGGTGAACTGCTTTATCATTTTGATGTCTTTATTTACTGAAGATGATATGCTGAACAAAACTGATATAAAGTATTAAACAGCAAATAAATATAACTTGCATACACACATAATCACCTATTCAGCTACAGAAAGTTACTTGTCTCATTCCGCAAGACCTTAAACTTCAAGTATGTGTATGTCAAAGACTTCTAAGTGTTTACTTGGTTATTTCTTTAGGCAGAGCCTGTAGAGGGCCAGGTAGCCTCTGGAACTCATCCTCTTTTTAGAGGTGACATGTCCGGTGAATGCCCCTACAGTCTATCTCTGTATAAGAAATAATAAGTTTATACATTTTTAGAGGTCATTTGGAGTGTCTAGCTCACAATTGAAATTATTGGAAATGGATACCTTGCACCCTTAAACAAGTACATTCCATTTTCAGATCAGATGGTATCAGAGCACCAGGTTTTCTTGACTGACATCACTAGCTTGATTGTGTAGCTTGAAAGGTGTCTTAAGCAGTGTTGAAGATTGACTGCTTCATTATTCTGCAAACTACTTGTTGTTTGAGTTGCTGAAGCTCTTTTGTTCATTTGTATAATGACAATTTCCATAAGTGAGTTCTCAAAATCGTCCTCCTTCACAAGATTCTTTGATGAAGGCTTGAAGCAAGAATTTTTCATCATGATGAATATGGTGAGAGAAATGTATGAGGATGAAAGAAAGAGCTCTAGACTTCAAGAGCAGTTGAATTCCATGAGGGAAGAGAAGCAGTTGCTTTCTAACCAATTGCAGGAAATGGAAGGCCAACTTCATATTGCAAACATGAAGCTGGAAAGGATGCATGAGTTGGAGACACAACTCCTTTCTGACAAAGAAGCCTTAACCAAGTATCAGCTTGAAGAAGAGGTAAACAATTCTAGTTTGTCTTCAAATTCTGATAAGAATGTTTATGTTGGTTCTTTTGAGAAACATACCAGAGGCATAGGGTCCAAGTTGATGTCCAAAATGGGATATGAAGGAAAAGGATTGGGCAAACATGCACAGGGTATAGTTGAGCCAATAATGGTTGAGGTAAGGCCTAAGAATTTGGGTCTTGGCTATGGACAATCTTGTGGAGAAAGTTCTAAAGCATCCATAAAGGCAATTGAAACAGTTCCTAGAAGGAGTTTCATTTCAGGTTCTTTATCTCAAGGTTGTAAAGGTTGTATTCTTGAGGAATGCAATAGTTTGAAACATGCTTTGCAGGAAGAAGGTGTGCATAAGCATGCACTTGAACAAGGGAGTGGTGAAAGCTCTAAAACCATTGAAGGGATTGATGGTGTTCCAAAAGGAGATTCTTCTTCATTTGATTCATCTCCTCATGAAGGTAATGAAGGTGAAAGGGAAAGGTATAAATCTGATTTTAATCATATTTCCTTTGATCATGTAAAGCATGGAAAATTTCCACACAAGCATTGGGAAAGAATTGCATGTTCTTTTTGTGGTTGGCTTAACCATAGTGTTTCTAAATGTTGGAAAAGAATGGCAACATGCAGGAAACTTTTGAAGGAAAGGAGGCAAGAAGCCAAAGTTCCATTGAACAATGCAAATCATGTTGTCAAGAAGATGAACATGTGTTGCACTTATTGCCATAAGCATGGACATACTGCTGAAAGGTGTTGGACTCTGAATCCAACAATGCTTCCACAAAAGTTAAAGAAATTGGAGCAAGAGTATGGCAAGAATGGGAAGGAAGTTTCCATCATTGATATGTGTCAGGATGATACACATGTTGATATCGATGTGCAGTTAAAGGAAGCGCCTTTGAAATGGATTGGTAAGAAGTGGTTAGAATTCTTATCCAATTAAAGTTGCACATGTCTTTTGATTGAATGCATTTCTTGGGTAAGGGAATGCAAGTTGCAGGATGGAAAGCTGAGTATGAGACTCACTCTATTGCAGCGAAAGTTATATTCATTTTATCTTTGAAACTACATGTACATGTGATTGAGGATCTTGTACTTATGATTGTACTTAAGAGAAAGTTGAAGGATAAACTGCATGCATGAGAATGATATGCATGTGCACAGGGATCATGATGATTTCCTTGTTTTTTTAAACATGTATGTGTGATTAACTTGAAGGGTTGATTACTTTGTTTTTAACCATGCATGTAATGTAATATTGACTTGGAAAAAGTTAATTTGATCTCCAAGATTGTAAAGGGGAGAGATGATGAAGTATTTCATCTTTGTAAGAGCCTTCTCATTTGGGAGGCAGTTCTTCTTCTGGAGCAGAGGTGCCATGGATGGGCATCGTGACAGTGGCAAACCCACATGCTTAAAGAAAGATTTCAGCTCATATATCAGCAAGTTTCATTGCTGGTTTCTGCAAATTTTCAGTTTGTCTGGCGAACAAGTTTGGTCGAGATTCGACAAGTGTTTGGCTTATGCAGCGAAAAGTTGCCATGACGAAAGTTGGCAAGGCAGGACATTTTGGCATCAGTATGTTCTTTTGGCTGAACGGGAAAGGATATTTCTGTCCCTCAAGTGCTGTATAGTTCAGTTCAAAAATTCAGTGAGCTTTTGGGGACCAAAAGCCTTCTCATTTGGGAGGTGTGATCAAGAGCTCAGGACCAAGTGTCGTAAAATGGTCAAAAATGAAAGTGCTTAGAACTGATTGGAACCTGAACGACTGGATAGAGCTCGTCTTCCTGATTCCGGCGCCGCAAACGGTTCGAAAAACGGTCGCCGTATGAGAAAGTTATGCCAAAAACAAAATCGCCCAATAACCCTTAATTTTTGAATTAAAAAAAAATAAAATAAAATAAAATAAAAAAGGAATATTCCGTTTGGCACCGAATCAGAGGCTGCCACGTGGCAGGCTCGGAGGCCACCACGTGGCCTTGGGTGACGTCATCAAAGATGTGGGCGCATATGCATTTAAAAATTTTGCAACTTCCATGGTTTGAACCCACGACCTATTGGGAACAAACGCCATGCCTTACCAACACACCACGGGCGCAGAACTTGAGTGTTGTGGGGCAGAAACGTTTTTTAAGTTTTAAAATTACTTTGAGTGGGAAAATGAAGGGGGGCCAGCGCCTAAGCGCCAGCCCCCCCATACCATGTGACTGCGGGCCCAGAACCGTGGGCTAAGCCCCTAACCGTCGGGCACGAAATCCGAGGTAAAACCGCCAACTGGTCACATGTAAATTTATTGTAACTGCAGTTAGACTGGCGGAGTTTTTGGCGGACCCGCCATAATTGGCGGAGCTAACTGGCCGTAACTAAAGTTAACTGGAGTTTTTTAGGCCAAGCTGGCAGTTGGGAGTAAATGGCCATAACTTTGGCTAGGAAAGTCCGTTTTGGACGAATTTTTTTTTTATTTTGGGTCTCTTCAACCTTCTGAAGCCATTGGTACAGGTTTCACAGCCATCTGAGGTCATTTTCAGGTGTTTTAGCTTCGTGGAAGTTCCAGGAGCCACTAGGGCCAAATCAGTTTGGGAGCTGCATTGGGAATTGTGCAGCCAGTGAATGTGGAACGAAGGTCATTCCTGAAGTTTTCCAGCCTTCTGAATCCATTTC
Organism: Pinus tabuliformis; assembly: GCA_031772625.1. Classification (NCBI taxonomy): domain Eukaryota; kingdom Viridiplantae; phylum Streptophyta; class Pinopsida; order Pinales; family Pinaceae; genus Pinus; species Pinus tabuliformis. The sequence continues at coordinate 193,798,769 of CM062816.1, forward strand.
TGCAGCTCATTTTTCCTTTTGAGGCATTCTTCTCACTGTTTAGCTTCAGGGAAGCTTTCAGGGCCACCAGGGCCATTTCAGTGTTGGAGCTGTTTAGGGGCTATGTTCATCCGTTTTTGGTGATTCAAAAGCCTATGTCTACTATTTTCAACCTTCTGAGTCTAATGGAAGAGGTTTCAGAACCAATTTAGGTCATCTTCACCTCGAAATTCTCCATGCAAGTGTAAAGGGCCACCAGGGCCAATTGGGGAAAGTACTGTATAAGGTACAAAATTCACTGTTTAGTGTTTGGGAAAGAGCATGTTTGGCTAATTCCTATCTTCTGATTCTGTATTTACAGTCAGATTTGTCCTTTGAGACACCCATATTCTTGTATTAGCCTTTGTAGCAATTTTAATACAAGAGGACAAGCCTAGTTGGAGAGGCTTGGTCCAGCAGATGTAGCCCAGGAGGGGGTGAACTGCTTTATCATTTTGATGTCTTTATTTGCTGAAGATGATATGCTGAACAAAACTGATATAAAGTATTAAACAGAAAATAAATATAACTTGCATGCACACATAATCACCTATTTAGCTACAGAAAGTTACTTGTCTCATTCCGCAAGACCTTAAACTTCAAGTATGTGTATGTCAAAGACTTCTAAGTGTTTACTTGGTTATTTCTTTAGGCAGAGCCTGTAGAGGGCCAGGTAGCCTCTGGAACTCATCCTCTTTTTAGAGGTGACATGTCCGGTGAATGCCCCTAGAGTCTATCTCTGTATAAGAAATAATAAGTTTATACATTTTTAGAGGTCATTTGGAGTGTCTAGCTCACAGTTGAAATGATTGGAAATGGATACCTTGCACCCTTAAACAAGTACATTCCATTTTCAGATCATATATAGGAGTCTAAGGAGTCACAATATAACCCAGCAGACCTAACACTAATAATATAAAGCCAGAAAAATAACAATAGAGGGATTCTATGGGGCACAGTAATAACAATATGGGGACAATAGGGGCACAACAATATTAATAAGGGTTACAACTACAATAGTAATGGGGTATTCACTAGTATTATAGGGACCCAACATGCCCCTCTCCTTCAAAAAAGTGTTGTCCTCAACGCTTGAGTAGTTCTGGATGCTTCTGTATAAAATTCTCATCCTCCCATGTGGAATCTTCAACAGATAAGTTCTTCCACTTGATAAGATACTCTGAAATTGATCGATTTCGTAGCTGTCGAGTTCTTGTTTCTGTGACTGCTTCTGGTTCCAATATAATTTTTCCTTCCTCATCAAGTTCTGGCAATATTGTTTGAACTGGGAGCTTATCGCCTATAACCTTCTTTAAACATGAAACATGGAAAACTGGGTGCAATCGAGAAGCTGCAGGAAGCTCCAATTTGTATGCCATAGTACCAATCTTTTGCAACACCTTGTACGGACCATAATACTTTGGTGATAATTTATTATCCTTCTTAGCTTGCTTGAGGGACATTTGCTTATATGGTTGTAGCTGTAGGAATACCCAATCACCTACATCAAAACTTCTTTCGCAGTGATGTTGATCTGCCTGTTGTTTCATTCTATTTTGTGCCAACACGAGGTTATCCTTTAAGAGTTGGAGGACTTGTTGTTGATGTTCGATGTAATGTTCCACTACTTGAACCTTAGAATTTTCTCTTAAATATGATGTGATGGATGGTGGCTGATACCCATAAAGTGCCATAAATGGGGTCATTTTTGTTGCTGTATGGAAGGAAGTGTTATACCACCATTCAGCCAAAGGCAACCATTCGACCCATTTTGTCTATTTATTAGATACAAAGAAACAAAGAAATCCTTCCAAACATTTGTTTACTATCTCAGTTTGCCCATCAGATTGAGGATGATAGATGAGCTATGAGCTAACTGAGTACCAAGACAAGAAAATAATTCTATCCAAAAATTTCCAGTGAAAATGGGATCTCTGTCACTTACAATAATCTTTGGGTTTCCATGTAGCTTTTGAATTGTTTTCATAAATGCAGTAGGAACTGTACTGGCTTTAAATGGATGTGATAATGCACAAAAGTGTGCATACTTGGTAAGTCTGTCAACTACCACCATGATGACACTCTTTCCCTCAGACTTGGGTAAACTTGTGATAAAATCCATTGAAACCTCCTCCCAACGTTGGCTTGGAATGGATAAAGGTTGTAATAGACCCGGTGTCTTAATTGTTTCAACTTTATTTTGTTGGCAAACCAAACATTCCGCCATAAACTTTTGAATATCTGATTTAAGGCCATCCAAAAAAAATTCCTTCTTAACCCTGTGGTAAGTTTTTAAAAATCCCGAGTGCCCTCCTAAGGGAGAAGTGTGCAATTCCATAAGAATCTTTTGTTTTAGCTGGGAATTCTTACAGAGGTATAAGCGATCTTTGTACCATAACGAATCATTTTTCCAGCTAAATGTATCCGATGCACTGGAATCTTGTTGTAACTTTCGAATAAGTGCCCACACTTCTTCGTCATTCTTCCATTCCTCCCTTGCTTCGTTTATCCAATCTGGTTGGATAATAGAAATGGCGCACAACAATGCTTCCACATCCTCATCCTTTCTTGAGAGTGCATCTGCCACCGCATTTTGCTTCCCTTTTTTGTAGATGATTTCAAAGTCATAACCCAACATCTTTGTGACCCACTTTTGTTGCTCTTCAGAGGATAATCTTTGTTCTAAAAAGTATTTAAGGCTATCATGATCCGTTTTTACCTTGAAGTGTCTTCCCATTAGGTAGGGTCACCATTTCTTAAGTGCATGGAGTATTGCCAACATTTCCTTCTCATAAATAGCTTTGTGTAAAAACTTTCCCTTGATTGGACGACTTTCAAAAGCAATGGGTCTTTCATCTTGCATTAAAACAACACCAATTCCATTTCCTGAAGCATCACATTCCACAATAAAGGTTTTTGTGAAGTCCGGTGTAGCTAAGACAGGTGCTTGGCACATTGCCTCTTTAAGATGTTCGAAGGCCTTTGTTGCTTCTGGAGTCCATGAAAATGCATCTTTCTTCAATAATGTTGTTAGAGGTGCTGCTATTCTCCCATAATTCTTAACAAACTTGCGATAATACCCTGTCAACCCGAGAAATCCTCGAAGATGCTTTATGGATGTGGGGATTTTCCATTCCTTAATGGCTTTAATTTTGCTAGGGTCTACCTTAACTCCTTCATGAGATACAATATGACCCAGATATTCCACCTCTTGTACTCCAAAGAAACATTTGGATATTTTTGCATATAATTGTTTCTCCTCCAATAGTTGTAGCACCCCGTCAACATGTTCAACATGATCCTTCCAAGACTTGTTGTAGATTAGTATATCATCAAAAAATACTAACACAAATTTTCTAAGGAATGGTTTGAAAATTGAATTCATCAAACCTTGAAATGTTGAAGGTGCATTGGTAAGGCCAAAAATGACCAAAAATTCATAATGACCCTCATGAGTTCTAAATGCTGTTTTCGGAATGTCTTCAATCTTCATTCTGATTTGATGATATCCTGAACGAAGATCCAACTTGGTGAAGTAAATTGATCCATGCAATTCATCCAGTAATTCATCAATGACAGGAATGGGAAACTTATCTTTAATAGTGAGCTTGTTGAGCTCCCTATAATCCGGACACATGCGCCATGATCCATCCTTCTTGTGCACCAATACTACTGGAGCAGAGAAAGAACTTTGACTCGGTTGAATTATACCAGCCTCTAGCATTTCTGCAACCATACGTTCAATTTCACTCTTTTGGGCATAGGGATATCTGTACGGCCTGATGTTTGGAGGAACACTTCCTGGAATCAGATGAATAGCATGATCATGATCACGAATAGGTGGGAGACCTTTGGGAGTCTCAAATACCTTGGAATGATTGTCCAAGACTTTTTGGAGATCTGGAGAAATAGATGATTCCAATGTGGAAACATCTAGCGAACATAATTGTGCAATTACACCTTTTTGTTCCTTTTTTAGAAGCTTTGTCATACCATTAGAGCTGATTATCTTTCCCGGTTTCCCTGCAATACCCCTTAATTCAACTTCCTTTCCTTCCACAGAAAATTTCATGAAAAGTTCTTGAAAATTAAAAGCTATTGTACCCAAGGATTGTAGCCATTGGACTCCTAGTACAACATCAGCACCTCCCATTGGAATGGAAAGCATTGGGCTAGTCAATACATATTCTCCCATGGATAGCTTGATATTATGGCACTTTCCAGAGCAATTTATTGTTCCTCCATTTGCAACCATCACTTGACACTCTGGTGCTGGATATAAGAAGCAATTCAATTCTTTTGCTACCTTACAATGAATAAAATTGTGGGTACTTCCTGAATCAATCAACACTATTACCTTTTTCTTCTTGATTTGTCCTTCTATCTTGATGGTTTGAGGAGTGGTAATTCCCGCCAATGCATTACAAGATATGGTCGGATTCATTTGTTCTTCATCTAGGCTTTGTTCCTGGAGTATATCCTCTTCTTTTGACCTTTCTTGCTCCTTTTCTTCTTCCTCTTCACAATCTATGTAGAATAATTTCTTCTCAGCACACTTATGACCTTTAGTGTATTTGCTATCACAACTGTAACAAAGCCCTTTTCTCTTTTTTCTTCCAATTGTTGTGGTGTCAACCTTATAGGTTGTGGAAGACTAGTGGCAACAACACTTCCGTCTTTATAGTTGTGAGTGGTATGCTTCTTGGTTGCCATAATTTTTCTTTCCATTTTTCTTGCTAACCTGAATGCCTTCTCTAATGAATCAGGTTCCCAAAGGCGAACATCATGTTGGATATTATCCTTTAAAGACCCTATGAACACATCAATCCTATGCTCCTCTCGAATATTTTTTACCCTTATGTTCAATTTTTGGAACTCCTCAATGTGCTCCATTATTGAACCCTTTTGTTTGAGACTTATCAATTGGCTAAAAAAAGTGTTGCTTTTTGTATCCTCATAATGTGCTATCAATTCTTCCTAAAAATTGCCCAAGTGATAAATTGTTTACGAGAGCAAAGCCATTGATACCATACAAACTGATTTGGTTCCAAATATAAAGTTGCAATACGTACCTTTTGTGTGTTTTGCACATTATTGAGATCGAAAAATTGCTCCATCTGTAATATCCATGTTGCGGGATCCTTGCCATCAAATTTCCTCATATCGATTTTTGGAATATGGTGCGTCTTCGATCCAACATTAGAGTCTATGAAATCATGATTAACATTTCCTTTGTTCGCATCATGAGTTTCCTTGACTCCCCTTTCACCATTAGTAAGTATTTCTTGTAGAAAATTTGTCAAATCTGCCTTCAAATCTATCTTCAAATCGTCAATCTTGGCTTCCACGCCCTTTATCTTAGATTCCACGTCATTTGTCTTAGCTTCTGTTAGCATTTGTGAGAGTGAAATTTGTTGCACTTGGTCTTGTAATTTTGATATATCATGTAGCATTTCTTCCTCTTCTTCATGAGTCATGCTAGAGCATTCAGATTGCTTACTAGGTTTTTGCATTTTCTTTCCTCAGGGCATCAGTTACTGATACTAATGCTCTACTATGCCCTTTGAATTCCTTCAAAATAATTTTTCAAACCAAGCTTAAGCAAAAATTTTAAAAATCTACACACCTTTTTTCACTTTGTAGGAGCTCAATATTGCCTCTAATGTATCTCTGTAATTTCAGATCATCTAGTTCTGAAATTGCGACCTGCAGTAGCCCTCTGTGTCCTCTTTCCAATGCCACCAATCTGACCCCAATTGGATTCTCCAATGAAGAGTTATGCCAAATCTCCCACAGTGACCTGATTATAGACTAATTCAGTAAAGCGAACTTGTACGACGTGCCATGTGTCCCTGTTTCGACCTTTGGCTCTGAAAAATATATACAAGAAACTACAGTCCGTCCTCTTTCTGTACCTTCTTACAAAATTTCAATCTGATGCTCAAAGAGAAAGTTATGATGATTTTCCCCAGGTCACCTGTTTGGAATGTAATTCAGGAGTCTGCAAAAAGACCAACTTCCTCAGATCATATCTCCGCAAATATAGTGTGAAAAGCTCTGAAATTCGGACCCAAGGTTCAGTGCGATTTCGTCTCAAATGGGTTTTTTTTTCGCTTCTCAAATGTCGCAGAAAAAAAGTTATAGCGAAAATGCCACTGGAGTAGCGAAAACCTAGAATCCAAAGCTCTGATACCAAATGTTATGAAACCAGCTCAAGAAAAAAGATAGAAAAGATAGATCAACGCCTTAAAATTCAGCCTCTTCGAGGGGGCAACCTCCTTTACATTACATAAATGAACAATTCTTGGATGATTCAAATGACAAAACCTCCTTTCTATATATAGGAGTCTAAGGAGTCACAATATAACCCAGCCGACCTAACACTAATAATATAAAGCCACAGAAATAACAATAGAGGGATTCTATGGGGCACAGTAATAACAATATGGGTACAATAGAGGCACAACAATATTAATAAGGGGTGCAACTACAATAGTAATGGGGTAATCACTAGTATTATAGGGACCCAACAACAACAATATACGGGGAGTCAATCACTAGCTTGGGAAACCAATAGGAAACAAAAAGAACCACCAAAGTGTATGGTGCAAAACAAGGGACTCACAAGAGAAGTAAGGACATGAAAGGAAAAAGAGAAAGAGGACAAGAGGTAAGGCCACTGATGTAAGGGGTAAGGAAGGAAGAACAGGAATGCAACATGATTGAGATATTATGATTTGTAAAATATTGTGGATATTCCATTGGACAATTCATCAAAATAGATCTAATAAAATATATTAAAAACCTAAAATCTATACTATGACGGTTGATTTTCCTTAGATACCTGGTTTTATTAAATTATTGTTATTGCTTATGCATGCAATATATGAAATACAAAAATTAGAAAACAGTGAAAAAAATGAATTGATCCAGGTCGATATTGGTTGTCACTCACCTATTCCACTGACTCACGGTATAGTTTTCTATTTTGGCAGTGTTTTTCTACAATTTTTAGGTCTCAAACTTATAGATCCATTTTGAGGCCCTGAACAACGTTTTTTGGGGAAACGAGATGAATGTGACTATTTTCAATAGTCAAAATTTTTACTTCTTGAATAGACCTTTCCAAATGGATATCGTGTGCATCAAATGGAGATCGTTTGCCAAAATTACGACCCTAGGAAGTTGACATTCCAACTTACCCCATCAAGGCTCACAAGCCTTTGGTATTTCATCTCTTAGGATCAGGTTTTTGGATGTTTATGGTTTCCCATTGCTTCTTTATGATAAAAGGGCCTTTAACCCTCATTATAAGACAACTCAACAAAGGCATGTAGCCGTCACATCTCTTCTTAGAGAAAAGATACCACCATTCGAGTTAGTTTCTTTTCATTATGAATTTATAAAATTTCAATATTTTCCATTTATTAATAAAAGTGAAGTTTCAACGCATCTCTATGTTTTACTTATAAATTTGTATATCATTTTGTTCCCTTCCTAAATATGGATCAGTGGTATTATAATAGTCTTTCCTTTATATGCTTTTTTGTGCATGACCCTAATGAAGTTGGGGTATAAGGATTTGGAACTCAAACTGCTTGAGGCCCTGTAGGACCGTCCTCATCGACCCTGAAAGGCCTCCCATGGCATAAGAAAAGAAAGACAAGGGAGCAGGTGATCCTATTAAATTGTTGCTCGAAGAAGCCCTTAAGTGACAAAGGAATGAGATGATGGATAATTTTTCCTAGATCCTTGAACGGATGCCAATAGGAAACACATCTTCATCCAGTGGCCACTTTGGAGGCACCACCCCCTTTAGGTACAAGATATTTTTTATATTTTTATATTTGAACGCCAAATAGATGTGGGTGCTCTAGATAAATGGTTAGATATGCTAGAAGGGAAATTTTCAGTTCATAGTTTTTTTTCGAAAAAGAAAAGATTACCTTTTCACTCCTTAAGGTTGGCCCCCATGTCAAGGGTTGGTGGGAAACTTATTGTAAGCATAAGGCCACAAAATAATCCACATTTTTTTCTATCACACCCACTTGGGGCTATTTTGGGGATGTTTTTCAAGAAAAATATTACCCTATTGGAAGCTACGAAGAATATTACATGAGATGGACCACACTACAATAGGAAAGGGATGAAGCAATGCCATAGTTCATAAATATCTTTCATACCTTGCACACCAAGCTAGGTATCAAAGACTCTAAGCAACATCCAGTGCTCAAGTATCATGTGTTTCTGCACAGATATATCCAGACATAAATGGAGTTCCTAGACATCTCCTCACTTGACGCAACATACCGATATGCTATCAAGATAGAGCAAAAAATTAAATAGCAGAAGTGAGACTAGGATCTATGAATCCTTCACAATAAAGTAGGGAAAGGGCATGATCTGGGCGGATGTTGGTGGCCACCCACCTATCCCATTTGGACCCCCACAACTCTCTCTTTTAGTTTTCCAATTTCCGTAATTGTAGCACAATTTACTATTTTTAGCAGTTTTTTTCGGGTCCTGAACTTCTGGAGCCGTTTTGAGGCCCTAAACAACGTTTTTTGGGAAATCTGGGAGCAACATGGGTCCATGGACTGATGTTGCTCTTCCAAAAATTATAGTTCTCAGATAGATATTTCTAACGAGCTATTGTACATGTCAAATGGAGGTCGGGTGCCAAAGTTACGACCACGGGAAATTGATGTACCAATTTACCCAAACGGGGCCCACAATTTGGTGTTTCATCTTCTAGGGTTAGGTTTTGGGATGTGTAGGGTTTTCCATTATTTCTCAACAATAAATAGGCCTTCGAGCCTCATTGTAACACAATTCAGAGGCATGTAGCCGCCACATCTCTTCTCAGAGATAAGCTACCATCGCCCTAGCTAGTTTATTTCCATTACTATTTGTAAGCATATTTCAGTATTTTACATTAATGAAATGAAGTATTATTTCCGCTGCATATCTGTGTTTATGGTTATCTCTATAATTTGTTGCGTTCCTGTTTAAATTCGGATCAATGGTATCAGAGCAGTCTATTTTTTTCTTCATTTTTCTTTGCATGTCCCCAACGAGGTCAGGATATAAGGAGTTAGGGCTTGAACTAGTTGAACCTTTGCAAGACCAGCCTCGCAAATCCCGACAGCCTCCCATGGTAGATGAAAAGAAAGACGAGGGGGGCAGGAGATCCTATCAAAATCTTGCTCGAAGAAGCCCCTGAGCGGCAAAGGAACGTGATGATGGATAGCTTTGCGCAGATCCTTCAGCGGCTACCCAGAGGCGACGCATAGGCTTCCAATAGCTACTCTGGAAATGCCACATTGTTTAAGGTACAAGTTAATCTTGAAATCCCCATCTTCGAGGGTCAAATAGATGCAAATGTCGTAGATAAATGGTTAAATTTGCTAGAAGGATATTTTTCTGTTCATGAATTTTGGAGTCCAGAAAAGATTGTTTTTGCTCTTCTCAAAGCAGCCCCCCACGTCAAGGACTGGTGGGAAACCTGCTGCGAGCATAAGAATTAAAGCACGGGCTCACTATTTTCAGCCGCCCCCGCCTGGGATTCATTTTGGGATGCCATCAAGGAGCAGTACTACCCTGTCAAAAGCTACGAGGACAAATACATAAAGTGGACCACGCTGTGGTAGGGAAGGGACCAAGATGTGCCAGAGTTCACAAACATTTTTCATACCCTTCGCACACAGTTGGGTATCAAAGATTCTGAGCTACATCTGGTACTCAAATACCGCGGCTGCCTACACAAATACATCCAGGAAGAGATGGAGTTCCTGAACATCTCCTCGCTCGGCATGACGTACCGATACGCTGTCAAAATCGAGCAAAAGTTCAAACAGAAGAAGCGAGACTTTGGATCTACAAATTTGAAGACCAAAGGACAAAGCCAAGGCGGGGTGACCCAAGATAACCCGTCGAAGCCACAAGAAAAGAACAACACCACGAAGTTGAAGAAGGACACAAGAAAGTGGTGTGAGTTCCACAAGAGTCCCACTCATAACACAAGTGAGTGTCGGACCAAGCAGTCACTGGTGGCCAAGTTGAAGGCTTTAGAATCATATGCATGTTCTGACCCTGAGTCAGAACTCGACAAGGGGAATGGCAAAGGGAAGCAAATCATTGATGCGGAGCCCAGCGTCACTGTTGCCACCGCCAAGATCCAGAAGAATGAGCCCGAAGATCCAGAGGAGGGGGAACATCTTTTCCACTCACAGATGTGGGTGAAGGGTTCGCCGTTGCAATTCATTATCAACAATGGCAGCCAAAAGAACCTCATTTCAGCAGAGGTCGTGAAGTGGTTGGGCCTACCAACTACACCACACTCGTAGCCATACAGTATCGGGTGGCTTCATGAAGGACGAGATCTCAAAGTTCGCCAACAGTGCCGCCTTCCCTACAGCATCAAGCCCTTCATAGACGAGGTATTGTGTGATGTTACACCTCTGGATGTTTGTGATGTACTATTAGGCCAACCATACTTGTGGAGGCGACATGTTGTGTATGAGTCAAGGCCTCGTGCTATCATTATTTCTTTGAATAATTCATTATACAGGATACCGGAGGTAGCCCCACCTACCGCCACCTCTTTGGTCACTGCTAAGAAAGGCAGCAAGCTCATCTCACAGACTAGGAAATTTATTTTCTATCTAGTTCGCTCCCAAAGTAAGGGGAAGATCGTTGCTACATCCATGACCCCCGCGAAGGGTTCCTCCACGCAACAGCAGCAGCAAAGGGATACGGTCATGACAGAACACAGGAACAACTTCTCCTCACCCACAGGGGTACCACATAAGTTTTAGGTGGGTGACAACTTTTGGTTACATCTGCAGAAAGAACGCCTTACAAGGGCCCATCAGAAGCTCAGACTACTCCGACATGGCCCTTACAACAATACCAAGGTTGTGGGGAACAATGCTTTGGAGCACAACATTCCTCCATTCCTTCGCTGGCACTGAGTGTTCAATGTGGACCGTCGTCGACCAAGCTTCCCACCATTACTGGACACCTCAGAGGTTGCAGAACAGCGCACCAGGGACCAAGTTCAGCAGATGGAGGAACTCAACGCAATGGGGACCATTGCTTCCTAAGGGGGGAGGAATGATCCAGGTGGATGTTGGTGGCCACCCACCTATCCCATTTGGACCCCTACAATTCTCTCTTTTAGTTTTCCAATTTCTGTAATTGTAGCACAATTTACTATTTTTAGCAGTTTTTTCGGGTCCTGAACTTCCAGAGCCGTTTTGAGGCCATAAACGACGTTTTTTGGGAAATTTGGGAGCAACATGAGTCCATGGATCGATGTTGCTCTTCCCAAAATTATAGTTCTCGGATAAATCTTTCTAACGGGCTATTGTACGCGTAAAATGGAGATCGGGTGCCAAAGTTACGACCCCGGGAAATTGATGTACCAATTTACCCAAACGGGGCCCACAATTTGGCGTTTCATCTTCTAGGGTTAGGTTTTGGAATGTGAAGGGTTTTCCATTGTTTCTCTACAATAAATAGGCCTTCAAGCCTCATTGTAACACAGTTCAGAGGCATGTAGCCGCCACATCTCTTCTCAGAGATAAGCTACCATCGCCCTAGCTAGTTTATTTCCATTACTGTTTGTAAGCATATTTCAGTATTTTACATTAATGAAATGAAGTATTATTTCCGCTGCATATATGTGTTTATGGTTATCTCTGTAATTTATTGGGTTCTTGTTTAAATCCGGATCAAGGCATCCCCAAATCACAAAACAAAGAACGAATCTAGTGTGGACCACCCAAAAAAAACCAACCTAAGCTGCAAATAAAGAATGGCAATGAGAATACAAAGAAAGACACGAGAAAGTGGTGTGAGTTCCACAAGGTCCCCTCTCATAACACAATGAATGTCATGCAAGGTAGTCTTTGGTGGCCGAGCTAAAAGCCTTCGAATCAGATGTAGGTTTTGACTCTAAACTAGACTTAGAAAAAGGGAAACAAATCATTGATGCAGTACCCAGTGCCATTATTTCCACCACCGAGATCCAACAAAGTGAGTGTAACAGCCTTGAGTTATATGTCCATGTAAAAAGGCAAAAATAAGACGAGGGTCATTGGACATGTATTCTATGTTGAATGGAGGGAAAAACATTATAGTAGGAATCACTTGTGGTTTATTATTGGTTATGGAAATTGGCAAAGGCAAAGCGATAATAAATGGCAAATAATTTAAGTAATAAAGGAAATAGGGGAAAAGGAAGATGAAGAGACAAGAATATGCATGCAAGGGAAATTAGAGAGAAAATAAATGAAAATGAAAGAAAGGAAAAGGAAAGGAAGAGACATCAGACATCAATGATAAAAATAATCTGAGAAACAATTGACATCTTTTGATCATTTTTAGAAACAGAGCTCTGGAAAAAGAGAGAGCATGTATTTGGACACAAGCAAGCAAGCAAATGACAAGCAAGGAAAGAAAGGGAACACAAGGAGAAGATTGCAAGAATAGCTGCAACAAGAAGATTTTGCAGTGGTTTTAGCCTTGCCTTTCTATTTCCTAGATGGCGATGGTGTAGTGGGTTCTATGTTTTGATTCATCTTTGGATGATTGATAGACTCTGGATCCTAGTGAGGTGGTCTTAGGAAAATTCCTAAGGGTCGAGGATGGAGATGGGATTTCTCCTTGAACTCTTGATAGATGGGTGGAGACAATAAAAGTCCTCCGGGTATGGTAAAGAAAATCGGAGGCATCCAAACTTGTTTGATGTTAATGAATTGTGGATTGGTTTAGGTGAAGTCACTGTGGTTGAGGGTTGAGGTGGTTTGGCCTCTCGAAGCCCTAGTTGGTTCTATTTTTGTTGAACCCATATGTTCCCACATTCATGCTTGGAATATGGCACAAGGATGATTGGCTGAAAGAGAGGTTTGGTTCATCCCAATCTATGGTCGGGTGGTACGTGGAAGTCCTTGACTTGGTTGGATTTATGCATTTGTTATTATGTGTTATTTCTTATTGAGATCAATGAGCACATGTATTAGCTAATGTGTCGATTTTATGACTACTTTGTCATGGATTCATTATGGTTAGATGTTGGTTATATGCATGGTTAAGTGATTATCTCTTCTTATGGATCTTATTCATGATTCAATAAGTTATTTAATGGTTATGTGAATGCATGGGCTAACTAGTGTTGATGTAGCTAGCTTGAGAGGGCATTGAGCCTTCTTGATGATTCTTTGATGAAGTTAAGAAGATAGTGAACATATATGCATTCATGACCTGTAGTTACTATGCTTACAATGTGTTTGACGAAGTGTCTATTATGTGTTTAGAAAGTTTGGGTAAAATGTTAGCCTTAGTTTTGATTACACAGTGTTGTTATCATCTTAGATTGAATTCTGGAAAGTTTTGGGTTGTTCTAGGTAGCTGGCATGTAGCTATCCCTAAAAATTGGGATATGGGTTGCGAGTTGCACCCTCTAAACTCAGAAATTTGAGCTACAACCGCATGGAAGAAGGCATGTGCATATGGTTGGAGCTTTCTAATCACATGCACAGCTTGGCATGTGTGCGACTAGGATGTAGGGTCAATAAAAAAGAAAGTTCCATCCTAGGGCAATCATCAACATATGTTATCTAGTATCTCGGTGATGTTGTATCCATGGGAGGTTTTAGTATGTTTCTGATTAGTATACCCCACTTCCATATCTGGAACTTGGATGTTGGTTCATGTCATAGTAATTCTCAGCTCATGTTTACCTTAGAGAGCTTGTAAAAACTGGTAAATGTGGGGTGGGGTGGTTACAGTAAGCCTAAAGATGCAGATGAAGGTAAGCGCCTCTTTCACTCACAAATGTGAGTGACAGGTGCTCCACTTAGTTTTAGTGTCAATAGCGTGAGTCAAAAGAACCTCATTACAACAATTCATGAACCCTTAGAAGCATTGGGAACTCATGGGGATTGATTTAGGGAGTTTGTTGAAAGTTTTATGCTTTCGGTGTTTCATGATTTGTTTGTGCTTGATTTGCGATTTTGACTATGACTATTGCATGGCCATGCCACTTTGTTTATGGTGTTGTATTATTGTTTGTATTTCTACATTTTCTTCATCTTTCTTCTTGTTCTTGCCTTTTATGTTTTCAGGGTATTGGGAATTGGTTGGGGGAAAGAGGAAAACTAATGGAGATCGGGGAGAGCTAAGTGGAACCCAACAGGTAGTGTAAGACCTAGATGAAGCCCGACACATGAATAAAGGGTAGTTGAAGGTAATAATATGACAACTAGTTGTGTTGGTTGGGTCCATGGGGATAAATGGACAGTGACAGGACATTCATGAGAAAGGTAACCAAGAAAGGTAAAGTACATGGGCTTGAGGTAGTAGATGCCTTGGCTATGTTGGGAACTATTGTTCTTAATGTTGTGCATGCTTTGCATAGATAAAGGAAGTTCTCTTAACCTTGTCCTTATGAACACATGTAATTTTGTTGTGATCATGACTATGATAATGCCTATATATATGTATATATGTATGAATTCCATTGTCTGACAAGGTCATTGGGGATCATTCTTGTGGAAGAATAGTTGTTTTATGCAGGTGAATGACATGAAAATGTTCTTGGTTTTATGAGGAATCAAGTGGGAAAGTATCCCTAGAAGACCTAAGAGGCTAGTATCATGTGGATATGATTTTTATATTATGTTCTTATAACTATGCCTATGTTTATGCTATGAACAGGGAAATGAAGGGGATTGGTTCTCAGGTTCCCTGGAGGTTGTGGGTTGGGATATAATCTCTATATCCCTATAACAGCTTGGGTTCCATGGAGGTTGTGGGTTGAGATAGTAGTCCCTAGAGCCCTGGACAACTTGGGAAGAGACCAATCTTGAGATAATATTTGCAGAGGTCATTTTTGAAGATTTTCGTGTTTATGATTTGATTTTAGTAGTGTGATCTACGACATGTTGGGACAAGCACCAATAATTAGAAATATCACAGATCTTGGATTTGGATTGCGGATGCACGTAGTAAGGCGAGAGAAAGACATAAGAGGCAAGAATGCCTGGTAGAGACAATGTGGTCTCTATATGTGCAATAGTATTGTTGTGTACATGTTGTACGTGTTGTGTTGTGTACATGTTGTACTATGCGATATATATTGTGTACCTGTTGTGTGGTGACATGTGTGTTCATTATATGTGGAAGTGTTGTGGTACACCATGTGTAGGTGTATGTGTTGTACAATGTGTTAGGATAGGCATGTATGGGACTATCTGGACACCCTTGTTGTTGATATTGAGGATTGAGGTAGGGTAGTCTTTGGATGCCCTCATTGTTGATACTACATAGGGAAGGGAAGAGAAGGCATTGGGTGCTTGTCGGGTTTGGCAACTGATCCAGTGTGTGTACGGAAAAGACAAAGAACAAAGGTAGAAGCAAATAACAGCTTGAATTTCAGTTTTTAGTTTTAAAATTATGCACACAATCTAGGATTTTGATTTATGATGGTTGAGTTTTAAGTTAACGTGATGCGATATTTTTATATATATGATGATTTGGTCAAGGATCCAATTTGAATTGTTGTGACAAGAATCAAACAAGATTGCAAGTGTCCATTGAGGTATGTTTTGAATTTATTACAATTCCTTTTGAGTCTAATGGAAATTATGTGCTTGGTACAGGAAAGCATGGAAAATGCCCAGTTTTAGTGGTTGGAACTGACTACAAGAGAATTAACAACAACAGCAAAACAAATTGGAACATGCAACAATATGTTGGTAAAGCACTTTAGGAGCAGGGCCATTGTGGGACACTGGTACCCCAATAGTGTCCATTGATTTCCATAAGTATGTTATGACGGTATGATGGTCTTGGGGTAGGAGTATGCCTTGGTTTTTGGACCTTCTGATGCGATGAAACCTTACCAAGAAATGCATTTCCCAAGAGACTGGGATTTTCCAAAATTTAGAAGGTGAGTGATGAAGCTAATTAAAGAAAATAAAACTTAATTTAAGAGACACCAGAAACATGGCAAAAAAGGATTTTAATCCTAATTGTATTGTGTATTCCAAATAATGACACATAATTCACAAGATGAGGCCTCATATTATAGAATTGAGGTTCTCATAACAAACAACCAATTTGGCTAATTGGTTGAACCTCCTCCACAAGTTTCTCCACAATATCTAAGCCGATTCTATGTGATTTCATCCCTAAGTTCTCTCATTATCCTCATCTT
Organism: Pinus tabuliformis; assembly: GCA_031772625.1. NCBI lineage: Eukaryota > Viridiplantae > Streptophyta > Pinopsida > Pinales > Pinaceae > Pinus > Pinus tabuliformis. Next base: position 193,815,009 of record CM062816.1, read on the forward strand.
TAGTCATACATAGACTTCTAGAGTAAGTTTACTTTCATTATGAATAATTTCATATTTTCTTATGAGTTATTCCTTCACACGTCCTTTAATAAATGCTTAATAAAAATTTGATTTTGACTTAATGATTGTTAACATATGTATGAGGCTAACATTGCCCCTTAATCATAAGTCCAAAGTAAGAACTTGGTACCATCTCCAAGTCTTCATACAGAAACTGTTGAGCTAATCCTCAATGAAGAACTGCCTAAAAAATCGCTAAAAACTGGATGCCGAAAAACTCCAATATGAAGAGAGCACACCAAGAGAAGTGAATCAGCTACAAGTCTGATACAACTCTGAAAATGCTTGACAACTCAATCAAATGCCAAGCTAAAATGCAAAAGGATCCATCTATCCTTTTCTTGGTCCAATGACCATCCAAGTGAACAAAAGAATGTCCACAAATGCTCTCAATCAGCATCCCAATCGCTTTCCCACTAGAAAATTTCGATGCCCACTGGTAAATTGCATTGTTGTAAAAAATTTCAGTATGAAAACCATCAATTCCCCCCTTTGTTAGTTGAAAGGAAAGGCCATAACCATCTAGATTTGTTTTGAACCCTCGCCCCCTTCGCCCGCCCTTCCCCTCCCACCCTTTAGATGTAAGAGAGATTCACTGTTGTACTCCCCCTTCCAAACACATGAGAGTACAATCTTCATTTCATTGTTGGCTGCAATATCTGAGATTGAATTCCGCGATAAAACATATATAATTGTTTGATTGTACATGACCACTCACAAGGATCAATCCATGCATCTTCAATCTAGTTGGTTGGTTTTGTTTGTAACATCTTTGTAATGAGTGCTTTTTCTTGCCACAATGGTGACAAGGATGGAGACCAAAACAATGATCTTCCCTATGACTTATTCTTTAACAATGTTGGCATTTTGGTTTTTCTTCAACTTTCCCATTGCTTTCTTATGTTACTTGATCAAGAAATCCTTCACTGATGAGCTTGATTGGTCTTAAATAATCTGGGATATGCAAGTTGATGTCATCTTTTTCATATCCTAAACCACGTGGGATTTTGTTACATTGGATTTCCTCCCACGGTTTGATGATTATCTTGGAACAAGAAAGTTGAACTTGATTATGTACAACTTCTACACTTGAAGTTGTATCATTAAGTGCCTTGGAATTATCTTCATCATTTGAAGTTGTGTTGTTGAGTGGCTCAGAAACATGACTCTTCTGTTGCAGCTCATCACGTTGTAGTTGTGATTCAAGTTGGATAAATTCAACGGTCTCATGTGCATAATGTAGATGCCTTTTTATACTAGCAAGAGGTGCTTTGTTGATTTTCACCATGTCTTCAATAGTGGATAGTATCAAATTGTTTAGAAACTCTAACAATTAAATGCTTTGCTCCATCTAAACTCGCTCGCTTGAACTCATGCTCACGTGATTTTAACACTTTCTCGCTTTAACTTGTTTGCTTAAACTAGCTTTCTTGGATTTCACGCTCGCCTGATCTTAAATTTGTGCTTTGCTTCTTTCAATTTCACGCTCACTTTATTTTGTTTTCACAAGATTAGGGTGTCAGCTACCACCGAAAATGCACCCAAGTTAATGATTTTATAATGAGTATATGACAAGTTCAAATGAATTCTACCAAATATTACTTTAATGATTCAAGGCTTGGGTGTTGTGTTCAACCGAGAATGCACCTAGTACAATTCCAATTTAATAAGTAAACTTACAAATGATGATTTGCAAGTTATAATACAATTAAATTTCAATTTGATTTGACTCTTACAAAATTTGGTTGCAAGTGCATTGTTCAAAAATCAATGTTGAATTGATGCAAATGTTGTTGATGTAGTTGATTGTTGATGTAAACTTGCTTTTGAATGTTGATGATTGCTTGATTTTGTTCTTTGCAGCTTCTTAATTATGGGTGCTCAAACACATATGCTTTGCTTGTTTGTCCTTACTTATAGCTACCTGATTACAGATGCTTAAACTCCTTGAATGTATTGTTATATGATGAAAAATTGCAACTATAGTGTCAAAACTAAACACAAAATACCATAAGCCTCCAAACAGAAAATCACCATCACATACGAGCAAAGTGTAACTAAGATCCTCTTATTTAAATTTCAAATAGATCTAAGAAACTTCAAGACCACAAAAAAGATATATTTTTTATTAAATATTAGATTAAATAAGTTATCAATCTTCACCCTTATAACTCCCACTTTTACATTAACACATTCGCTCTTATACCTCCCCTTTTCTCATAAAGCCTTTTATGTTTGAAATAAGAATTTCCAAAAGCACTTTCACACGTCACCAATGAATATAAGATATTTTATTACTTTTATGAAAAGTAATAAAATATATCTTCAAAAGCTTAGTCATTAAAAAAATGTGCATGAAGTATCACTATAAGCATACCTTGAAGGAAGTGCATCAATCCTTTTTAGTTGGACTCCTTTTCATAGATGTGGAATTTCTCTTCATTTACTTTGCGGTGGCTTCTCTTTTTTATGTAGGTCTTCCTCTGCGAATTGAATGTTGATGCCTTTTCCAATGCAGGTTTACAAATATTCAGTGCTCACTTTCTCCATGATGATATGTGATATGGCTAAATAATTTCATCAAATCATCGCCGCCAATAATTGAAGGAAAAATTCTGAAAATTGCTTCTATCAATTACCGTGGAACATGAAATTGGGAGTGAATGATTTGTCTTCTATTGTTATCAGCAAGTAACCATGCCAGGCAATTGGAGCAATATTCGGTTTACGCTGAGAATTCAAATTCAAATGAATGAAGAATTTAATGAATGAAGTGGCCTTGACAATTGCCAATACATACAAACTGTGGAGATAAATTGCAAAAGTGGTGTCTCTTTAGGTTGCATGGAATAGTCATGTGAATTGTACCTTCGATCTCCAGATAACACTCTTCAAATCTTTAATTTGTGGCAGTCGCTTCTTTGAAACAAAAATAGTTCCATAGGCTCCACTCTATTTACTTGTTTTCAATTCTTTTCACCTCATATAATTTGGAATCGAGAAATGATTCCAAAGGCATAGGGCATTAATAACATCTTGTATAATAGCTTCTATGAACCCAGGGACCCAAAATTTGCCTTGATTTCTCTAGGTCGAAAATCATCGAAAACCATTTTGGATTATCGCCTTCTTAATAGTCATCAGCAATTCTGTTCATAAGTCCAATTCACATAAGATTTTCTCAAAAATACCCATTTTTCCAAGTTGAGTGCACAACTTTTGCTCAGTTTCTCAAGCATAGTAAACTTGGATCATGTCTCTTTCAACTCAACCGATGGATTTTATTCTCTGGCAACTCCACTTTCTTCCTTCGACTTTCCCACTTTTTCAAGCAATGGCCACATCTTGATGCCAAACAGACGTCTTCACAACCTATTGCACCTTCTCAAATTCTGCAAGACAATTCAATTCTAGGAATTTGTTCTACAACCCATTGCACCTTCCATTCTCAATTTCGATAGAAATCCCTTTCTGTACGCAATTTGATTCACTATGGTTATAAGTGCACTTTTTCTCAGGGTAGTTTAACTTCCTTCACATGCACTTTGATGGTGTCTCCAATGGGGATCTTGTACATAGAATGAAATATATTGGTTTTTTGCTTGCAAATTCCAAAAGCTAATCGACTTTGGCCGAGCAAAAGTAGGGGACGTATTGTGCGGATTGAGAAAACTGTGAAGACTCGGCTTCAACGTGTTCTTTTGAATGTCGAAAACCTTCCAGTGCTTTAAGAACTTTGGTCTGAATTGAATTGAGACTCGAAACTCTGGAAATGTGGATAGACAGAATTATGGAGGGAAGCAATCCCAACAAAGCTAGGATAGGCGACAGTAGTTCCTCCACAAACTTATGTAGTCTTCCGATGCAGCAAGAAAGCTTGATGTAAATAAAAAAATCAGGAACACTTGAAATCAACTTGCCAAGGATGTTACCAGGTTCTTGTACGTAGGTCCACATAGCCACACCATGTTGTGATCTCAAAAATAGATCTATCCACGTAAGTCCAGGTGCAGATAGCACTCCACGCATCATCCAACTCTAATAATATAATTCACACAGCTTCAACACTGCTCTCCTGGCACCACTTTTCATTGTGCACGCAGCTCAGCTCCGGGAAGATGTAGACCCCCTTTTGAATCTCCTTGCTAGTCCGTTATATCAACTTCCAGGGAAAGTCACGGGATTGATTAGATCAACATCAACAAATTCCTCTAAATACGTTCAAAACTTGATATATTGCACATGTTTCTTTGCAAGTGGACTGATTCAACTGACTCCTATACAACTCCCTCAACCAACCCAATGTATGCTTGGCTCACATGGCCCTCATATCAGCTTAGCACTTCAACTACAAACTAACGACATTTGTTGTTCAATCTCCCACACTCAATAGAGGTTCAGATAGATGGTAGGTCTCCATGATCACCGATGGGTGGCATGAATTGTTGATACCATCAATGTGCCAGTGAAAATAAAATATCTACATGCTATTAGTTCTCCAACAATTGGCGTGAGATATGAATGTAAACAATGTCTCCCCTTCTAGTTCGATTGCCATGATCATAATATAATTAATAGGTTTCCATGGAGTCATTTAGGCACTAAGAACCACTAATGCTCTGATACCAATTGAAGCTAATTAAAGAAAATAAAACTTAATTTAAGAGACACGAGAAACATGGCGGAAAAGGATTTTAAGCCTGATTGTATTGTGTATTACAAATAATGATACATAATTCACAAGTTGAGGCCTCGTATTATAGAATTGAGGTTCTCATAACAAACAACCAATTTGGCTAATTGGTTGAACCTCCTCCACAAGTTTCTCCACAATATCTCCATAAATGTCTCCACAAATATCTAAGCTGATTTTGTGTGATTTCATCCCTAACTTCTCTCATTATCCTCATCTTTAGTCATACGTAGACTTATAGAGTAAGTCTACTTTCATTATGAATAATTTCATATTTTCTTATGAATTATTCCTTCACACACCCTTTAATAAATGCTTAATCAACATTTAATTTGGACTTAATGATTGTTAACATATGTATGAGGAGGGAAACGATTATCAAGGGGAAGGTAACTTGCGAGAAGAGAGCGTGACGGCGTGCAAAGGATTCGAACCCTCGTCATTCATTATTATCCGCAAGGAAATTTTGAGCTTCAGGCTTCGACACCTCACACAATGGGGCCAGATTTTGTCAGCATGTGGGTCAGATCCAGGGCTGGGAGCTTGGGAATCGAAGTAAGGACTGCGTATAACGTTTTGTTTTCAGGAAATGGACACTCTGGTTTGGCATGCAACCGTTATCGTCTTGCACGATTTATTTTTCAAATATAGTTATTCCTTTGTGGACAATACCTCAGATACAGAGGAATTATATCAGATCTTCATCAAAACGATATCTGGGAAATCGAAAAGGATATGGGTTGGGGAAACGATATAGTGAGCAATCTGAAGCAAAAAGCCCAAGAAGCTACAGGTATTCCTATTTGTTCTCAAAGTTTGATTTTCACTGGGAGTATTGCAGGAACAAATCCAACTAAAATGTTATAGGATTAAACGTGAATGCACTATTATCCCGAATCTAAGATTACTAGGCAAAGCCACAGGAGCAAGCACAGTAGCAAGGGAAAATTTGACCAACAAAGGTCAAGCCTCATTCAAAGATGCGCTAAGAAGGAAACCTACAACACAGGACAATCAAGCCCCAAATCTAACAATTCTAGGACCATACATTGTATAAAAGAAGGAAAAAGTGCCAAATGTGTCCATTGAATTACCATAATTTGATACCAAAAGGACTACAACTACATCATAAATGATGGGCCATGGTTCTAGGGAAGGGTTGGTCTCTTTGTTACTCCATGGTTCTCTGGTTCTGATGCAAACACAATGGTGGTTACAAAAATGTCGGTATGGGTGAGGCTTCATAACCTTCTGCTCCCTTTTTGGCTTCATCAACTTCTAGAAAGCATAGGAAATTCCCTCGGAAGTTACCTAAAGAGAGATCGAGAAAGAATGGACAAAGGAATCTTCACATTTGCATGCATCTGTGTGGAGATGGATTTGAGTAAAGGCCTCCCTAATCGTATAAATCTGACACATAAATATTTTAAGTGGATATAGTGGCTTGATTTTGAAAATACAGCCTTTAAATGCAGGGTTTGCCACCAAAGAGGGCATCTACAAAATACATGCAAAGAAGCAAAAAAACAAAAAAGAGAATGCAAAAGCAAAAAGGATGGCAACTTCCAGAACCCGCTTCATCATATGATGATGAAGAAGAACAGGATGAAACCCAGCAACAACAGGAGAAAGAAAAACAACAAATCTCATATGAGATGGGAGATGAAAAGGAGGAAGATCAGAAGAAGCAACCAGAGAATCCAAATTACTCAGTAGTTAATACGATACTTGAAAGCCAAGTAGAAGGAAATAAAAACAACCAAGGCACCGTGGAAATAAGCGACTACATTCTTCTGAAAGCTCTGATTCAGACAAAGAAATCTCAAATCTTACAAGTAATAATCAACTGGCAATCGTCACCACCCCTCCATCTCTGGGGGCCTGGCAAAAAGTTCAAAAGAAAAAAGGCAAAAAAGACAAGTCCAATGTTGCTGGCAATGTGTAATTTTAATTTTAATTTTTAATTTTTTCTTTTTATTTTCCTGGGTAGCTTTGCTACTATGTGTGTGTCATGCACACGGGTCCTTCAGGACAACCTCCTGAATGCTTCAATGCATCTACTACAATGTAACTTTATGTTTTATTAATAGAAAGTTGTTGATTTTTTCTTTGGAAAAAAAACATATGCATGGGGCTTACAAGTGACTGCATGGAAGGGGGGTGACCATATTGCATGAGGGACTAGGAAGCATAGAAGGGAAGGTCGGGGCATAAATTTGTTTTGGTCAATAACATTGTTGGTCGGGATCAAAAGGACATTAGGAGTGTGTCCGAAAACAATGATTTGGTAATTGTTCACTGAAAGAACAAGTAGTGCAAGGATTGTAGTGCTAGACATTGGAGGAAGACTTTGATATTAGCAGTGGATTCGGGACTTCCTAGGAAGGAGGTGAATCCCTAGTACTACTTTTGAGGGTGGAGGTGTGAGCCTCAGGATTCCCTTGCTATTGATGCGCGTACTATCCTTTTATTTGTTGGTTAAAGCAAATGTGCATATGTATATATGTGTATTATTGTAAATATTGTATCGAGTTGTGTTTATAAAGCTCCATAAACAGTATGTTTATTTTCTGGTTGAAGCAAATGTGCATAAATATATATGTGTTTGTCATTGTAAATATTGCATCAAGTTGGGTTTATAAAGCTCCATAAGCAGTATGTTTGTTGTGTTTCAGCAGTTGTCATTGTAAATATTGCATCGAGTTGTGTTTATAAAGCTCCATAAGCAGTCATTTTTGTTCGTCATAAGTGTCATAGAACACTGAGGATGGTGTTTCCCCAAGGGGGAGGGGTTTGTAATAGTCTCAAGTTATATTTCCATGTTAAAAAGGAAAAAATAAGACTAAGGTCATTGGACACGTATTCCAAGCTGAATGGAGGGAAAAACATTATAGTGAGCATCACTTCTTGTTTATTTTTGGCTATGGAAATTGGCAAAGGCAAAGAGGCAATAAATGGCAAATAATTAAAGGAATAAAGGAAAATAGTAGAAAAGGAAGATGAAGAGACAAGAATATGCAAGCAAGGGAAATTAGAGAGAAAATAAAGGAAAATGAAAGAAAAAGGAAAGGAAAGGAAGAGACATCAAACATCAATGATAAAAACGCATCTAAGAAACAACTGATAACTTTTGATCACTTTCAACATGAGAGATCTGGAAAAAGAGAGAGTGAGTACTTGGACACAAGCAAGAAAGCAAGCAAAAGGACAAGCAAGGAAAGCAAGGGAGCGCAAGGAGAATATTAGAATAACAACTACAACAAGAAGATTTTGTAGTGGTTTCAGCCTTGCCTTGTCATTTCTTGGATAGTCATGGTGTAGTGGGTTCTCTGTTTTGATTAAGCTTTGGATTGTTGATAGACTTTGGATCATGTTGAGACGATCTTAAGAAAATTTCCAAGGGTTGAGAGTGGAGATGGACTTTCTCCTGGAGCTCTTGACAAATGGGTGGTGACAGGAAAATTCCTTTGGGTATGGCAAAGAAAGTCGAAGGCATCCAAGCTTGTTTGGTGTTAGTGATTTCTGGACCGGTTTAGGTGAAATCACTGTGGTTGAGGTTTGAGGTGGTTTGGCCTCTAGAAGCCTTGGTTGGTTCTATTATGGTTTAACCCATATGATCCCACATTCATGCTTGGAATATGGCATAGGGGTGATTGGTTGAAAGAGAGATTTGTTTCGGCCCGATCTATGGTTGGGTGGTACGCGGAAGTCCCTGAATTGGTTGGCTTTATGCATATGTTATTATGTGTTATTTCTTATTGAGATCAATGAGCACATGTATTGGCTATTGTGTTAATTTTATGACTGGTTTGTCATGACTTCATTCTAGTTAGTTGTTGGTTATAGGCATGGTTAAGTGATGAGCTCTTATTATGGATCTTATTCACGATTTGATAAGTTATTGAATGGTTATGTGAATGCATGGGCTAACTAGTGTTGATGCATCCAACTTGAAAGGGAATTGAGCCTTCTTGATGATTCTCTAATGAAGTTAAGAAGACAGTCAACAAATATGCATTCATGACTTGTAGTTATTATGTTTACCATGTGTTTGACGAAATGTCTATAATGTGTTTGGCAAGTTTAGGCAAGATCTTAGCCTTAGTTTTGATCATACAATCTTGTTATCGTCTTAGATTGAATTATGGAAAGTTATGGGTTGTTCTAGATAGCTGGCCTATAGCTAGCCCTAAAAATCCAAATCTGGGTTGCTAGTTGCACCCTCTGTATTGGGAAATTTTAGCTACAATTGCATGGAGGAAGGCTTGTGCATGCAGCTGGAGCTTTCCAACTGCATGCACAACTTGGCATGCGTGCAATTGGGATGTAGGGTCAGGAAAAAGAAAGTTCCAAGCCAGGGATATATCATCAACAGATGTTTGATATTTGGGTGATGTGGTATCCCTAGGAGGTTGCAGTATGTTTCTGGTTAGTAGACCCCACATCCATAAATGGAACTTGGATGTTGGGTCATGTCATAGTAACTCACAACTCATGTTTACCCTGGAGAGCTTCTAAAAGTGGGTAAATGTAGGGTGGGGTGGTTACAGTGAGCTTGAAGATTTGGAAGAAGGTGAGAACTTGTTTCACTCACAAATGTGAGTGAAGGGTACTCCACTTAGTTTCATTGCCGATAGCTAGAGTGAAAAGAACCTCATCACAACAGAGGTAGTTAAGTAGTTGGGCTTGCTAATAACACCACACCCGTAACCATAAACCATTAGGTGGATCCACTAAGGGTGAGATGTTCGTGTCAGCTAATAGTGTTGTATGCCCTATAACATCAAGCTTTTCAAGGACGAGGTATTGTGTGATGTATCTCCACTTGGAATTTGTGATGTTTTTTATGCCAACCATACTTGTGGAAGCATCATGTTGTATATGAGTCTAGACCTTGTAATGTTGTTATTACTTTGGGCAGACAACTATACAAGATATTAGAGGTAGCCCTGCATACTGCCATTTCTTTAATCTCTACTAAGAAATGTAATGAGGTCATCTCCCATAATGGGAATTTTGTTTTCTTCCCGATTCACACTCAAAGTAAGGAGAAGATTATGGAAATATCCATGACCTCCATACAAGGCTCCTCCACATAGCAGAGGCAAGTGAACAAGGGTGTGGAAGAATACAAAGACATATTCTCCTCACCCACTAGGGTACCTTTGCACTGTCAAGTCAAGTGTTTAATAAATCAAACCCTTACTGCACCTCTACCCAACGGGTCAATCTACCACTATTCTCTTTAATAAAAATGAGGAAACCAAGTGACAAATCCAAGAATTTCTCCAAAAAGAGCACATTCGACCAAGTTCCTAACCCTATGGAAGTTTAATTGTACTCATGCAGAAAAAAGATGGGACCTGCATTCATTATCGGTTTCTAAACAAAATTATAATCAGGAACTGGTACCTGATTCCCAGATTGACGACCTTCTTGACCAGCTCACGGGGTGCAAGTACTCCAGTAAGATTGATTTGAAGATCGACTACCACCAAGTCCCAATAGAACCAACTAATGTGTGGAAGACTACTTTCAAGTCTAAGGAGGGTCCTTTTGAATGGTTGGTCATGCCCTTTGGTTTGATGAATGGCTCGATAACTTTCATGAGGTTGATGGATGATATCTTGTGGCCTTTCACCAACTCTTTTTTGGTTGTATATCTAGATGATATCCTCATCTTCAACGAAATTTGGGTAGAACACTTGAAACATATTAAATAGGTCATCTAAACTCTTCAACAACACAAGTAATGTGTTAACTTGGAAAAATGCTTCATCAACACGAACAAATTCAATTGCCTAGGCTACATTATTGATGAGCAATGTGTGCATGTGGATCCAACCAATATCCAAGACATTCAAGATTGCCCAGCCCTGATGACTCTAACAGAGCTTCGAAGCTGTTTGGGGCCTTGCTAACTTCTACTGAAGATTTATGTTTGGGTTCTCTTATATCTCTTGGCCCTTAAGTCAAGTGACCAAGGGCGAAGCAAAATCAAAGTTTTGTTGGTGAGTGACAACAGAAGGCATTAGATGAATTGAAACACCACCTTTTCTTTTCACTGATCCTCACCTTAGCAAACTTGCAATGACCATTTGAAATTGAGACAAATGCCTTTGACTATGTTATTGGTATAGTCCTCATTTATCAAGGACATTTGGTACCCTATTGCAGTGAAACACTCTCTGATATTGTCCGAAGATACCCCACCCATGATAAGGAGATGTACTCCATCGTGCAAACCTACTCACAGTCTAAACATTATATTTTGGAGAAGGAGAAGATCATCCACATGTATCATGGGCCTCTTCAATTTATGCAGACACAAGGGAAGTTACAAAATGACAACCATAAAGAATGGTTTGCATACTTGCAACAATTACATTTAACCATTAAATACAAGAAAGGTAGCACCATTCATGTTGCAAACTACCTTAGTTGGCCCCCAGTTGTGGCACTAACCACAATTCTCAACTCTTGTGAGCATGAGACTTATGGGTGGCCACAATTATACAACAGTGACTCGAAATTTGTTGCCACATACTAGATGTTGACGACAGGCAAGCAAGTTCCATACTTCCACCTCCAGAATGCATTTTGTGCTACATGGGACAACTTTGTGTTCCTTCAAGTGAATGTACCAAGATGATTTGAGAGGCACATTATAGTTAGGTAGCAAGGCACTTTGGTGTGGAGAAGACAATAGAAGTACTGAAGGAGTATTTTTATTTGCCGAAACTTCAATAAGATGTTAGCAAGTATATTAGGTCTTGCACCTGTTGTGCCATTTCCAAACGAACCATTAAGAATCAGGCTTGTACACCCCTCTACCTAGTCCTAACCAACCTTGTGAATCCATCTTGATGGACTGCATGTCTGGCCTTCCTTCTGCCATGGTAATGACTCCATGTTTGTGGTCGTTATTAATGGATTTTCTAAGATGGCAATTTTGGCTACCTGCAAGAAAAGTATCACAACAAAGTCATTTTCGAGCTCTTCTTTGAATGGGTTTGGGTACATTTTGGGATCCCCAAAACCATCATATTAGATGGAGATAGCAGGTTCCTATGTGCATTATGGTCTAGCCTTTGGTCATCGTTGGACACCAAGCACACTAAATCAATTGCCTTCTGCCCCCATATTAATGGCCAGATAGACATCGTCAATAGGATGATCATGTACATTTTGCACATATACAACTCCAAACATCCAAAAACATGGGATGAGAGTGCCCTCTATGTTCAACAAAACTACAATAGAGCTCTCCCTAGCTCAACTGGCCATAACCCCTTTCATGTGGGCATGGGATTTAAACCATTAGGTCCTTTTGATGTCACACTTCCCCTTGAAATTATGCTAGCATAATTTGCACATGTTTAATCTAAAGCCAACAAAGCTACCAAGTTTATCAAATGAATTCAGTGGATACGCTAATAGGTCCATGGTATCTTGCAAAAATCCAATATCAACACTGTGATATCTTGAAAAAAGCCAATATCAACTAACAACGCCATGATCAACATTGGGTTCCACATAAGTTTCAAGTGGGAGACAAGGTTTGTTGCATTTACAGAAGGAACACCTTGCAAGGAACCATCATAAGTTTTGACCACTCTGCTATGGACCTTACACCATCACCAAGGTTGTGGGTGACAATGCTTTTGAGCTAAGTATCCCCCCTTCCTTTGCCGACACCCAATGCTCAATGTGAAATGCCTTTGGCCATACTTTCCACCATTTTTGGACACATCATAAACTGTAGAGCAATGAACACCAATAGAGCTCAATCTAGATTGCATTGTGTTAGTGTCAGTCTTTACAGCCTTCCTCTAGTGATCAAATGTGCTCTTACATAGTGATTTTGAAATGTCAAGGTCAAATTTTGTCATTTCAAAGAGTTTTCAAGCAAAATTTGGTCACTAAGCATTAGGTCTAGGGTTTGCTTTCACTCTGTTCAAAGTTGCCCAAATGTCAGTCCATGTCATCATTCAGCTGAGTTTATCATCATTCATAGGGTTGTCATTATCATGTCAGTGTCAAATGAGTCATTTTACACTTTGTTCATGCTTCAGTTGCCACCCAGGCAAGGTCATTTCCCTCTCCTAGGGTTTTGAAGGCAATTTCTCTTGGATGGTCAAATCACCGGCAAAATTTGTTTCCAGATGTTCATACACCTTCCCCTACCCTTCACCTACCTTATCAAACACTTCCCAACACTCAGATCCCCCAAATTCCTCATTTTTGCACAAACCCTAGTTTCTAGCTACAACCTGGCAATTTTCTAGGTTTGGCCTGTGTTTTGTCCTTTTCGACCCCTTCCCCTCACTCAATCTCTGAGATTCCACTTTCTCCTGCTTCCTAACATCCCTCCCTACTCCAAAAATTTCCCCAAGAATTTAGAAGCCCCCTATCCCCTTCATTTCGCTTCATTTCGACAAAATCCCTTGTTTCACACATCGGGACAAGTTTCACTCAAAAGCTGTTTTTGAGCAATCAAAGATGAATTTTGCAAAACTGAGAGAGGTTTTTGTCCACAACATGCCAAGGAAGAAAAACCTCTTTCACTTTTTACACAGGTGTCATGGTTTGAGAGAAATGTCAAAAATACCGGCGAGAACGAAGGTGCTCCAAGGACGGTTGGCCGAAGCACAAAAACAAAGGAAAACGCCCGATCCACTCCAAATTTTGGCCAAAGCCTCTTTGACTGAGCATGGTACTTGATTGGGGACTCCCAGCCCAAATTTCAAGAAATTTGGAGAAAATTTTGTCATTTGTGAATTTTTTGGTAAAATTACAGGTTTTTCCCAAGAACTGGTCTCACCCCGGGTGAGACCAGTTTGGAGGACTGCTCGGAATTTTGAAAACTTGGCATTTTTGGAAAGGGCATGCAAAAATAAAAATTACCAATGCTTGGGAGAAGTCTGGTTTTGAGTTTTGAGCCTCCAAAAGCTCAAAATACATCAAAAAAATGACTTTCTGCCCACTTTTTGAGTTGCAGAAAGTGACCTTGGGAGAATCAACTTTTGAGGGGTCAAATCAACTCCAAATCCAGAAATTCCACTTGGGATGGAAAGTAGACAGACCAAGATTTCCAATGAGCCATCTTGCACCTGATTTGGATCAGTGGAACCCACTCAAAAACAGCTGCAAAGGGGCGCGACCAGAACTTCCAGATTTGCCAGAATTGCCATTTTCGGTCAAAAAACACTGTTTTGACTATGGTTGACCATTTTTACTTGTAGATGATGGATAAATGTAATATTTTCATGGCACTTTGATAGATTTTATCTTTCTTTACCCTTCTAGAAGCTTCCATGATGTAAAAAGTGAAAAATTAATGCATGGATGAGTTAGCTAAGTAATAGAGGCAAGTTGTTTGGCTGCCTATTTTCTAGTTCTTAGTTTAGAATTAGTTCAAACTGCTCCTAGGAAGCTGAGCTCGACCCCTAGAGGTGGGGAAAGGAGTTAGATGGTCTAGGAGGTCTATATTATGCTCTCTCCTTCTCATTTTCATGGTTGGACTCTTGTGGGAGAAACATTATTGTGTATTGTACATCTATTTCTGCAATTTAAGGAAAGGAAAGCCAGGGTTTTGCAGACTTCATTGTGGATTCTTGTGGATCATTGTGTTGATGGTGTGTCTTCTAATTGTTACTGTAAGTTTGTTTATGTGTTACATCTCTCTTTATTTGCTGCTAATTGAACAAGATGAAGTGATAAAGTTTGAATTCATGCATGCCATGCTCAGCTTTTAATCCTGTTCAATATCTATGTTTTCCACTGTTTAAAGAGGATTCAAAGTCCTTGTTTGCCCTCTTTAACCTCCTCTCTTTCTTCCCTGATCACTCATCCAAGCCAAAGGCATCAGCACAAGTTCCTACCTTGCCCCTTAGATCCCCCTGTGAAAACTGTGCTCAATCCCCGCACCTTGAATTGCACTTCCACCAATTGCCACCAAAAACCCCAAAAATCATTAAATCAACCCCCTTATCAATTTACTAGCCTAAAATCTTTATTATTAATTGGTCAGCCTAATCATATTGAAAGATCTATCGAATCTGACCCGAGAGAGCCTTCTCATACCTCGTAGGGCTAGCTACGAGGTGAAATGGTTTGATGTAGCCTTGAGAGTTTGTCTATCTCAGCCTAGGTGAATTCCAAGCGCTAACACATTGAACAAGATACAATTGATTAGATTGTGGACACATAGATTAAGAGAACTCACCAATAGAGGATCTAATTGTATCGGGTTGTCAAAGCAGGCTAGCTCTTACACCAAGGCAAGTGGCTCACCAGGGGCCAAGTTTAACAAAGGTTACCCCATTTCATGAAGGCATTCAATGCAATGGAGACCATTGCTTCCTAAGGGGGGAGGATTGATCCAAGTGGATATAGATGGCCACCCACCTATTCCACTAGCTCACAATATAATTTTCTATTTTGGTAGTTTTTTTAAGGTCATGAACTTCCAGAGCCATTTTGAGGCCCTAGATGATGTTTTTTGGGGAAATGTGCCAAAAACTATGATCAATAGTTAGAAATGTACTTCTCATATTGAACTTTTCAACAAGCTATTGTGCGCACCAAATGGAGATTATATTCAAAAGTTATGACCCTGAGAAGTTGAAATTCCAACTTACCTCATCTGGGCCCACAATCCTTTAATGCTTCATCTCCTAGGGTTAGGTTTTGGATGTTTAGGGCTTATCATTACTTCTTTGTGATAAAAAAAAGCCTTCAAGCCTCATTCTAAGATAGTTCAATGAATGCATGTAGTTGTCACATCCCTTCTCATAGATAACCTACCACCATTCAAGATAGTTTGTTTTCATTTTGCATTTATACAGTTTGAGCATTTTCCATTTATTAATAAAATTCAAGTTTCACTATATCTCTGTGTTTTGGTTATAACTATGTATATCATTCCATTCCCTTCGTAAATTATATTATGAACACTTACAACCCACAAGGTGAGAAGCAAGTACAAAAGAGTGAGATTGGTGCCTTGTGGACTACTACAAGAAAAAATCCCTCTTTGTTTGTTCTCTCTCCACCCGCTCATAGCTACTATGCTCATCCATGGAACAAATTGCACTCAAATAGAATGGAACACTTTTTCCTCCTAGTGGCCCCATTATAACACAACATGATGGCCTACTAGTGGTTAAGTTTGACTCCTTCAACTCTTTACTAGATTTACAATGTTGATGCTTCTAGAGTCTTCTTCATCATGTTCATGTGGCTAGCCCCTTTTCCATGAGTAGTGGGTTCATGTGGCATCCTGTCGAATCATGGTGGTCAAAACAAGAAGGTTAACTTCTAAGTGGCATAACTTTTGCATATGGACTCCATTTGAGGTCTTTCTTATGTTGTTGGAAATGTATTTGAATGTAGAATAGTGTTAGGGGGTTTGGCACAAGCAATAGTCTTTAGACCCAAAAAAGTTCAGGAAATGCCTCACATTGCCTTTGGAAGGTTCAAAACCCCAAATTACTAAACTAGGACTCGTCAATAAAATGGTCTTATGAAATGATTCCTCTAATTTTTCTAGTCTAAAAGCATCAAGATGGATGAAAAGGAATATAAGGATCCAATCTAGATCATATTGGAGGAGGGTTCCCTTGAAATTTTAGGGGAAACCAAGGTAAAATGAAGGGTAAATAAGAGAGGTCTTCAAATGGCCAAGGAGTAAGTTGTAACTATTTGAGAAAGGTAAAACAAGGTACGACCATCCCTGAGGAGGAAGTAAATTATGAGGGAAAGGTTCCCACCCCAACTATGTTGGGTGTGTGTTATATTCTTTACATGACTAGCATCACGCACTATACATTGTGTCGGCCGCAACGGGGGCCGCCGCCCTATCGGGGAGCAATAGCCCCCTGCATGGGGTCCAAGGCAACGCCCTGGGAAGAAAAAAAAACATGCAAACCCAAGGATGGGGGACATACCCAAGAATGGTGTGTGTATCTACCCATGTTTTTGTACATGGGGTTTACACATGGTTTTGGGCATGATGGTTTTCTTCCCATGGTATTTTGTAGATCTGGTCAAGGGAACTATGGTTATGTTCTAATCTAGGGTTAGTGGATTGGAGTTTATGAATGCTTCAACATGTATATATATGTATTGTAACATTGAAATGAATATAATGAAAAATCAATCTGATAGTCCCTATTTTGGGATCTAGGGGAAAATCTTTGTATATATTTATTTTATGTTCTCACCATTTTTTTTTTCTATTTTAAGAATTCGTTTGTAGGTAATTTTTGCATAGGGTTAAAACCTACAATTGGTATCAGAGTTGTTTCGACTTTAAGGGGAAGCCTTTACTACTGAGGGGTTTTGCTTGGGTCTGTGGTAGACCCTGTTACAGTGGGAGATCTACGGGATCGATTCTTGTGGTGAAAGAAGATGGAAAAAAGTGGAAAGATAGAGATCGAAAAAATCAATGGACCAAGTTTTGAGTTGTGGAAGCTCAAGATGGAGGATTTGTTGGTGGATAGAGATCAGTAGATCATTGTAGATCTAGGTATGACACTAACATGTCGAAAAAATACTGAGTGAAGTTAGATCGGAAGGCGAAGAGAACTATACGATTGTGTCTCTCAGATTCAATATTATTGAATGTATCATGGGAAACTACAACGAAGGCTTTGTGGGACAAGTTAGGAACTTTGTATCACTCTAAGTCTTTGTTGAACAAGCTATTCCTATGGACAAAGTTGTATAACCTGAGGATGAAGGATGGAGACTCGGTGACAGAGAATTTGAACGCCTTTAATATTGTGGTAAGTCGGTTGTTGTCTGTTCATATTAAAATTTCAGACAAAGATAAGTGCATCAATCTACTGTGTTCTCTACCAGACTCGTGGGATAGTTTGGTTGTTGCTATAGGTAGCAATACAACTACCTTGAAATTTGATGACATAGTTTGTGAGCCATGGTATTGCACCAAGAGTGTTGCAACTCCCAAGGGTTCGTACAAACTTAGAGGTGATAGTGCTATATGCATGATAAGTTAGGTTCTACTCATGCCACCCTCAGTCATGACATCATATCAAGGTGTTCAAAGACCATTCCTCCAAATTAACTATAGTGAAAGCTTACTGATGAAAGAACGATTGAAAACTAATTCTTAACTATGAAAATGAAAAATGCCATTTGTTCAACTTGTAGATGTTAATTAACATTACATGAAAGAGAAAGGGCTAATCTACCTACATAAGTAAAGCTACTTTATCTTGCATAATTCATAAAATCAGTAACCTATTTGCATGTATCATTGATCTACTTCACATTTGATTGAAAATAAAAAAATCCAACTTGTATCATGCTTATGGATGAAAAACACTAATTCTACTCTATTTTGCGGTGAGAAAAAGAGGTGGTTGGAGTGGTCTAAGAGCTTCTCTTGATCATCAAATCACAAGTTGGGGTCATTATTCATCTTTACTGAGCTAAGGTTGAAGTGGGGAGAAAAACAAGTGGAGGAAAATGGTGCTACAGGTGTTGTTACAAGAGGGGTTTCGAGAGCCTTTTTAGGGTGGAGATGGTCTCTTGAGGGCATGATGTTGAAAATGCAACAAGAAAATCATAATTTAATTTTGTCCTTGAATTAAATTGTACAACTTGTAATAGTTAACCAAGTTAATTTGACTTAGTTGGTTCAGTTAATTTGAGTTGAGGGTCTAGCTTGAGTCATGTAGAGTGTCTCCTACTTTATTGGAGCCTTGGTTGAGTTTATTTTGAGTTGTAATTAATTAATTCAGTTTAACTTACTTAAAGTCAGTTAAACTAGTTCCAGCTGATGGAGGAACTAGTAGGAGGTCATATAGTGGGGTGTTGCTTCATGTGTTCAACCAGTTAACTGATGATCCACTCATAAATAACTCATGCATGTCAAATATGAGAGTTACTCAATTGAGATTGGAGTTCACGGATAGTGTACTATCAGTTGTATAATCATCTGAATTGTACAGGTGGTGCGTGCAATCAAAGGAATGTCTATGAGGATTGCGTAATTCATAATTGTGGAATTTCCCAATTAAATATGGGTTAATTCCCAAGGGAACTTCCCAAGGAAATAGGAGCTTGGCAGGCAACATAATTGGCTAAGTATTGGTTTGAGCTTGTATGGGAAGCAACGAGATAGATAAAGATAGTGCAAAGGTTGCTCAGGGTTGAGCAAAGCATTGTAATCTTCTTGTATTTTTTGAATAATGCAATATACAGATAACAGGGTGTTTTAGTTGTGGCTTTCGCTAGGAAATAATTAAGTTATGTGTGATTGAATTTTTTCTCTTGTATGCTTCGTGATTTCATCAATCATTTATTGTTTTTGTTGATGAGTAGAGTAGATTCAAGTCAATTTTTTTAACATATTACAATCTACAGATTGAATTTACAAGGAATTTCTACATGGCACCAGAGCTGAAATCACTATAGAAGAGGAGAATAAGAGTTTTTCTTTTGCAGGAGAAATCGAATTTGTAGTATCATACTTCAGAGCCAACGAGATGTCGTTATACAAATTGAGACTTAAATATGCCCTTGAGGGTAGTTCAAACCTTATAACTTGGAAGGACAGGATGGAGACAATGTTGGAAGACAATGGGCTTAAGGAATTCATAAACAAATATATTCCTAATCCAGTTGATGCTCAAGATCTGGCAGAGTGGAGAAAATGTGTAGTAAAGGTGAGAAGGATTATCATAGAAGGAGTTCGAGATCATATTGTCTCAAACCTCCATGGTAAGGAAACTCCATTTGTAATGTGGAAAGCATTGACATACCTATTCAAAAACAACAGTGACCACAGGAAGCTGCCACTAAAGGACAAGCTCAGAAAGATCAAGATGAAGAAGGGCGACACAATACCGAAGTACTTGACCAAGTTCACCCAATGTCGGGATGAGATTGGAAGTGTTGATGTTATGCTTGTTGAAGACGATATGGTGAGCCTAACACTTCTAAGAATTCCCAAGAGTTGGTACAGCTACCAGGACTCAGTTAATGGGAGGGAGAAGCTACCAGAGTGGGAGCGTTTGTGGTCTGACTTAGTACAAGAAGAGATTCGATGGAACACCAGAGATGTATCCTCATCCAAGCATGATGATGAGGAGAATTGTGCCTTAGCTGGAAAGGCAAAGAAAGGGAAGGGGAAGTCATTCCATTCCAAATCAAATTCCAATTAAGGCGACAAGAAGAGGGACATGTCGAAGATTAAATGTTTTCACTGTCACGAACTCAAACAGTATGCCACAAAGTGTTAGTACAAGAAGGCTGGTAATAAGCCCTTAGGAGAAGTGGGGGGTGAAGTTCTTGCTTCACAATTTGAGCTAGATTTCGCCCTCATCACTTGCATGGTGACATCAGTGATGGGCAGTGTTTGGTACCTAGATAGTGGAGTCTCATTCCATATGACTGAAAACAAAGAGTTTTTCAATGACTTGGAGGAGAAGGACCTCCAGATGCACATCGATATGGGAGATGATGGGAGGTATAGCGCAACCGACATCGGTACTGTTACCTTTCAGAGGGAGTCTGGTTCTCCTCTCACGTTAAAAGATGTCATGTATGTTCTAGGTTTGAAGAAGAATTTGATTTCAATTGCCATGTTGGAGGACCGTGTCTACGATGTGATATTTAGGAAGGTAAAGGCTTTCCTTCATTACATATCCTTAGGATAGGTAAAGCAGATCGGGGTTCAAGTGAAGAACCTCTACAAATTGGATGTAGAATACTGTGCTTCTTTGAGCACAAAAGTAGAGAAGGTTCAGAGTCGAGGCATTAGTGAGTTATGACATAGAAGATCGGGTCACTTGCACCATAGAGCTTTGAAAATAATGCAACAAATTTCTATAGGACTTCCCAAGGATACATTAGAGAAAATAGACACTTGCAAAGGGTGTACATTGGGGAAGTACACCAAAGCTTCCTTTCACGATAAAGAGTGTTGAGCGCAACCAATCCTTGATAGAGTTCACTCAGATGTGTGTCAACCATTCTCGAAATCCTCCACAACCAAGCATAGGTATTATGTAATATTTGTTGATGATTTTTCTCGTAAGTGCTATATTTTCTTCATGCAGAAGAAAGATCAGACGTTCGCTAAATTTTGTGAATTTAAAAGCACTTGTTGAGAAATATACTAGCAAGAAAGTTAAAGCTCCCAGAAGAGATAACAATGGAGAATACGTGTCGAATGAATTCAAGAAATTTTGTGCATCGGAAGGCATTCGATGAGAGTTAATATCACCTCATAACCCACAGTAGAATGGGGTGGCTGAAAGGAAGAACAAAAGTATTATGGGAGTTGCACGGGCGATGTTACATGATCAAGGCCTACCATTGCACTTGTGGGTTGAAGCATGCAACACAGTTGTTTATTTGCAGAACATAAGCCCTCATCGAATTCTCAGGGTGAGTACAACAGAAGAAGATTTTTTAGGTAAGAAGTCAGATGTGGCACACTTCAAAATCTTTGGTTCATCAGTCTACTTTCATGTTACCAAGGATGCACGGAAAAAGCTAGAGCCAATAGCTGAGTTGGGCATATTTGTGGGGCATAATGATACACCTCAGAATTATCGGGTGTACCTGCCATCCAACATGATGACAATGGTTCGTAGAGATGTGAAGTTAGATGAAGATAAGGCCATGAGATGTTCCCTTGAGAGGGAGATTCAGTTACATGAAGATGAGGAGCTTTTAGATCCAAAGGACGAACCTCGGGATGATGTGGAGTAGCCACATGTAAAGGAGAAGAGAGTGGAAGCACCCACTCATGCAGATAATTCCAGAGATGGAAATAAGTGCACTAGAGAGGCTAACAGATTGATGCATGTTGCTAGAGAGAATTAGGGAGCACCCGCATCACAACAGGAGCATAGGAGGTCACCAAATCGGTACACTAGCTACATGGCTCTAATGAGCGAGAGTGTAGAGGTTAAGCCATCCTCATTCGAGGAAGAAATATAACAATCAGTATGGGTTGATGCCATGGTTGAGGAGTATGACTCCATTATCAGAAACAATGTTTGGGAAGTGGTCCCAAGACCAACATACAAGTCAGTGGTGAGTTCTAGATGGCTTTACAAGGTAAAGAAAGCAGCAAATGGGAGTGTGGAGAAACACAAGGCCAGATTTGTGGCCGAAGGATTCTCTCCGGTGAAGGGAATTGATTACGATGAGACTTTTGCTCCAGTAGCAAGGTACTCTTCAATCAGATCTATTCTAGCACTATCAGCGCATATGGGATGGAAGATACATCAGATGGATGTGAAGACAACATTCCTCAATGATATGATTGAGGAAGAGGTGTATATTGAGCAACCAAAAGGATTTGAGACCTTCAACAGAGAGTCACATGTGTGCAGACTCAAGTGAGCGTTGTATGGACTAAAACAAGCACCCCGTGCTTGGTACACCAGAATTGACAACTATTTCACTGGGTTGGGATTCACCAAAAGTGAAGCAGATGTGAACCTTTACCATATTGTGGTTGAAGCTAAATTGTCGATTATAGTATTATATGTCGATGATTTGATTCTAACATGTGATGAAAAGTTGATAGAATCTTGCAAAGAGGATCTTGCAAGAGAATTTAGAATGAAGGACCTTAGGCTTATGCATTACTTTCTTGGTATGGAAGTATGGAAAGGAGACGAGGAGTTGTTTGTCTCTCAGGGAAAGTATGCCAACGAGATATTGAAGAAGTTCAACATGGAGAGCAACCAACCCATGGAGACTCCTATAGTAGGTAATTGGAGGAAGGAAGATGCCACTTCAGGTGAAATAGTGGAGGCTACTATTTATAGACATCTTGTGGGTTCACTTATGTATTTGATGAACACATGACTGGACAAGTGTTTTGTAGTTAACCAACTTAGTCAAGCCATGTTTAAGCCAACCAAACTCTATTGGAAGGAAACTAAACATGTGTTGAGATACCTCAGAGGCACCAATTAGTTTGGTCTTTGGTATAGACAGAGAGAGGGAGTGAAGCTTCAAGGATTCACAGATGCATATTGGAAAGGAAGTCCATCCGACAGGAAGAGAACATCATGGGGAATCTTCAGTATTGGGTCAACAATATTTTCTTTGTACAACAGGAAGTAGGGATCAGTTGCACTCAGTTCAGCAGAAGCAGAGTACATCGCTGCTATTCAAGCAACGTATGAGGCTATCTGGATGAGAAATATCCTTTTTGGGTTATTTGGTCAGTAGATGGATCCTACGATGATTTACTCTGACAATCGGATTTGTATCAAACTCTTTGAGAATCCAGTTTTTCATGATCGGTCCAAGTATATTGACATCCAGAATCACCATCTACGAGATTGTGTGCAGAGGAGAATCGTGTTGCTGAAATACATTCCTACAGAGGAGTAGGATGGAAATATTTTGACAAGGCATTTTCAAGATGCAAATTTGAGTTTCACAGAGGCAAGATCGGTGTAGAAGATAATCCCTTTCTTGTTGAGAGGGAGCATTGAAAATGCAACAAGAAAATCCTAATTTAATTTTGTCCTTAAATTAAATTAGAAATTAAATTGTAATTCCACATCTCATCACAACTTGTAATAGTTAACTAAGTTAATTTGACTTAGTTGACTTAGTTAATTCGAGTTGAGGGTCTAACTTGAGTCATGTAGAGTGTCTCCTGCTTTATAGGTGACTTGGTTGAGTTTATTTTGAGTTGTAATTAATTGATTCGGTTTAACTGAGTTAAAGTCAGTTAAACTATGTCTAACTGATGGAGGAACTAGTAGGAGGTCAGGCAGTGGGGTGTTGCTTCATGTGTTCAACCAATTAACTGATGATTCACTCATAAATAACTCATGCATTTCAGATCTGAGAGTTACCCAGTTGATATTGGAGTTCAGAGACAATGTACTATCAATTGTATAATCATTTGAATTGTATAGGTGGTGCATGCAATCAGAGGAGTGCTTATGAGGATTGTGCAATCACAATTATGGAATTCCCCAATTAAATACGGGCTAATTCCCAAGGGAACTGCTCAGTGAAATAGGAGCTTGGCATGGAGTAGAATGAGCTAAGTATTGGCTTGAGCTTGCCTTGGAAGCAGTGATATAGATAGAGATAGTGCAGAGGTTGCTCGAGTTTGAGCAAACCACTGTAATCTTCTCATATTCTCTAATTAACGAAATATAAAGATAACAGGGGTTTTAGCCTTGGCTTTCCTCGGGAAATAATTGTGTTATGTGTGATTGAATTCTTTCTCTTGTATGTGTCGTGATTTCATCGATAATTTATTGTTTCCACTGATGAGTAGAGTATATTCAAGTCAATTGTTTTAGCATATTACAATTTTCAGTTTGAAATTACAAGGAATTTCTACACATGAAGAGGTGGTTGAAGGTAGGATGGAGTGAATGAATGTTGGGAAAGCCTCCTAGCCAAGCTCAGGACCTCTCGGAGGTATGTCTTGCACCAAGATGAATGCCCACAATGTCCTTAATTGTCTAAACAAGGTGACTGTGGAAACAAAGTTTTGGTAGCATAATTGAAGGGTTGGAGGAGAAGATGGAGAAGTCCAAGTGGAGTTGATAGAGGTGCCCTCCCCTACATATCAACACAATCTTGCAATTAGCCACATGCATGCATCAATTGATCATTAACATAGTGATATAAACTATGATGGAAAAGATGAGTTGAATTTGAATAACATCTATTCTATGCCACAACACTATTATGATCATTGAACTAACTCCTAAGTTGCAGAAATTAAATATGAAGAAGGACAACTAACATCTATTTATTTCAAATAAATCATAAATACAATGTTTTTAGACATAGATTGTAAATCCTTCCAACCATTCTCCCACAAGAGAGGTGATAGGGAAACCTGCAATCACATGTTTTTATAGCTTAACATCTACTACAATAAAAGAAAGACATGAAATGCTTTAAACTAAGAACAAGACAAAAATACAGAAGAGGGACCAAAGCCTTTGGGTTGGTCCCAAACCCAAGGGTTTCAACCCTCTAAAACTAACTCAAATGCATCTTAATAACCAATTATTCATTATCAGAAAATAGTAGTCTCATACATCACATGAAAGTTAACAATGACAATGTCAAGCCCTAGGCTCAATAGCTACTCCTAGCTGAATCAAAAATTTGAATCCTAATGAGCCTTTCAACTCGTTTATTTATACAAAAGGGTAGCTGATAGCAACTCCCTTGAAAATAGGAGTGATTCCCTCCTTGATCTTGAAAATTGTGGATCTTGTCCTCCTTGAGCTTCTCTTGCACTTAGAGTTACTCTGATGTCTCTGAATTCGAGCTTGTGAGTGAAGATTTGGTGATCTCAAGCCGACTTAGAGAGTTAAGGAGGTGGACAAGGCTCTATATATTCCCTCCTGGTTGTCTTCATCAAGTCCATGCATAGTAAATGCCTAAAAAATGTTTTTTTCCTGCAATTTAATCACATTAGACCACATACTATGACAAACACCTTTTACTCTTCTTACTAAGCTTATTATAACAAAAAACATGAATTAATGTGAGAAGAGGATAGTTTTAAGACTGGAGGATAGCATAATGAACTTCAAAATATACCTATTGATGGGACTCATCAATAGTCTCATCCTTGCTATTGGAGGAGATGAGACGCAAAAATATGGAGAGCCAGAATGGAGATGCTTTGTTTGTAAGAAGACGGTCCCAAAACATAAACAAGAAGTAAGTCCTCATGTGGGAGATCTAAATCTCTAGGAAAACCTGTAAAGGTATGCTAGAAATATGGAAAAGAAGGACGCTACAAAAAGGACTGTAAATCTAAAGCTCCCGAGAAAGGAAAGGGATCTAATGATGCTCCTTCTGTAGAGGCGAAAACCACTTGAGATGACGGTAGGGATGTGTACTTGGCTTCTCCTTCAAGTACACATGTAGATCATGAGGCATGGTTGATTGAATCAGGTGCATCCTTTCACTTCACTCCCTCTAGGGAGTAGTTATGTGAGTATGAGAAATATGATGGTGGTGATGTCTTCCTAGGGGATGACAGGAAGGCCATAATCATAGGATGCAAAAAAGTAAAGCTGAAGGTGGAAGATGGAAGGATTAGAACACTTCTTGGTGTTCAAGATGGATGATGGATGAAATATGATTTCTATAAGCAAAATGGATGATGCAGGTGTAAAAACAATGTTCAAGAAAGATACTTGCAAGATAGTTCGGGGAGCACTGGTATTGATACTGGGAGTTCGGATTGGAACTCTATACAAGCTTCTGGGTAACACTATTATTGATAGGTGCAATAGTTTTGTGGTTCTTGAAAGTAGAGCAAAAAATCTAATTGCCTCTAGAGAGAAGATTATGTTGTGGCATCAAAGACTTGGACATATTCGAGAGAAGGGCCTTTGAATACTGCATGGTAATGGTATGGTAGAAGGTATGTCTAATTTCTCTATGGATTTCAATTTTTGTGAACGTTGTGTATATAGTAAGCAAAATTGAGTGAGTTTCCCTTTTGGTGCTAAGAATACGAAAGAGATATTAGAGCTTGTCCATAATGATGTGTTTGGACCTATTTCGTTCCATATTTGGGTAAATATGTGTACTATATATAATTTATAGATGACTTCTTGAGGAATACATGGATATATTTCTTCGGGAAGAAATTAGAAGTCTTTGACAAGTTTAAATAATTTAAGGTTCTATTGGAAAATCAAACAGAGAAGAAGATCAAGGTGGCGAGGAGAGATAATGGTGGAGAGTTATGCAAGAAAGAATTTGAAGAGTTTTGTAAGAAGTGTGGCATAACATGGCAGATGACTACTACATACACATCTCAACAAAATATATTTGCAGAAAGAATGAACAAGACATTGACGGAAAAGGCAAGAAACATGCTCAATGGTGTGGGGTTAGGACAAAAATTCCGGGCAGAGGCAATGGACACTGCATGCTAACTATTTAACAAATCACCTTCATCAAGGTTAGAGGATAAGACTCCACATGAGTTATGGACTGATAAGAAACCCTCTCTCTCACATTTTAGGGTATCTGTCTGTGATGCATATGTACATGTTCCAAAGGAGAAAAGAACCAAGTTGGATAGTAAATATGAAAGGTGCATCTTTATTGGGTATAAGGATGGTTTAAAAGGTTATAGGCTTTGGAACCCAAAAATAAAGAAGGTTGTGTACAACTGAGATGTGGTGTTTAGAGAGGTGAAAGATGTTATCAAACATGAAGTCCTACCAAAGGAACATGAAAATATAGAGCTTGAACTGAACAAGGAAGAATCAGACTCCACACCAAAACAAGAATGTAACAGCCTTGGTGAAAGTTCTATATAATAAAAGTTAATAAAGGCAAAATTAATAACCACGATTGATGGGACACTTATTCCAAGCTGAATATTGGGCAAGACATCCTAGGGGGTGTTCATTTGGTTGTTTATGGCTAAGGAAATTGGCAAAGGCAATGGCTAAGGATTTGGAAAGACAAAATGACATTTTTAGCACATTTATTTATGAAAATAATGGAAATTAGGAGAAAACGGAGGTGAAAGGTCATAGTTTGCATGGGAGGAGGAAATTGAAGGAAAATAATGGAAAATGAAGAAGATAGAGGCCTCATTAACAAAAAGGCTTATAAGGATCAGTTGGTAAACTTTTGTCAGTTGATTTTTGGAGCTCTCTCGTTATTCTCTCTCTCTATCTCTCACTCTTGGATGCAGAGTTTTCTTGGAGCAATTTGGCATTGGATGAAGAAAGGCAAAGAAGGCAAGAGGAAGCAAAGATCAAGCAGGGAAGGGCAAGATCAAGCAGGTACAATAGGATTCATTGCAGGTATCAATTTGCATGTGTATTTTCCTTGCTAGATTTTCCATGCATGGTATTGCATGTGGCTCTTTTCTATCTTGGCATGGGTTTTTCCAGGTGTAACAATGTTTTCAACCTAGCCTTTCCATTTCCGGATAGCCATGGTGTGATGGGGTTCTCATGTTTTGGTTGAGCTAGATTGTCGGATGGATTTGAAGTTGAGTGGGGTGGATCTCCGAATGATAAATCACATGGCCTAGTGGTCCCTGAACTGGACCATGGATCACGGTAAAGCCACTCGCCTAGTGACCCCTGAACCAAACTGTGGGTTGCAGTAAAGCCAGGATTGTGTTGCCTCAGTGGGCCTAGGGAGCCTTTTCGGTGAATGGAAGGATAGACGGTAAATCCAAGAGGTGGTTTTCTCTCCATTGGACCTAGTAATCCCGGGTTGGGATATGCAATAAAGCCTAGAGAGTGGGTCTCGGTTTAGGGCCTAGTGATCCGGGTTTGGATTGTGGTAAAGCCTGAGAGACTAGGAGACAGGAAAATTCCTCATGGTGTAGGTGGAGAAATCCGATGGCATTCGTGGTTGTTTGGCCTAGTGATCGGGTGGAGATCATGGTAAAGCATGTTATGATGTGTTCATTGTGTTAGCCTAGTGATCTAGGATGGATTACAGTAAAGCCTGGTTTCTATTGATGAGGGTGAGGTGATTTAGCCTTGGTATGCCCTGGTTGGTTCTTTTGGTTTGATTCCCACATTCATGCTTGGAATATGGCACGGGGGTGAATGGCTGAAGAGAGATTTGGTTCAACCATTATATGGTTGGGTGGAACGTGGAAGTCCCATCTCGGGTTTGGATTTTGCATCATTAATGAAAGGTTATTTTTCCTTGTATTTCTATGAGCATTTTGATGGATTATATGTGGTCTATATGGTTGTAATTTTATGAGTATTTATGTTGTTATTATGTTGGTTTTATGTGTGTTTAACGACAACAGTTATGTATGGCTCTCTACATTTTTTGCTTGTAAATGAATGGATAATGTATCTATGGCCTAATAGATGATAATGCAACAAATGACACAAGGGAAAAATGGTTCATAACGATTCTTAGATAAGTATGAGATCCATACACTTAATTCTATTGTTTACACTTGTATGTTACATGTTGATGATATGTTTGACAAAATGCTTGTCATGACTAGTAGGGATCTGATTAAGATATTGTTTAACTTATTGATTTTGCAACATTTTTTCACTGTTCTTTTACTGCTCCTAAGTTATCATTCCATTATGGGCAGTGACCTGGGCTCTGGACCTAAAAGAGTGGCTCAAATCCAAGGGTCGTTGGCATAACACTGGAAAATTGGGTCTCTGGACACTGGTAGGCAAGCCTGTGAGAGCGACTTTTGGGTTTTTGGACGTCGTCATGCCTATAGCATGAGAGTGACTGAGGCTTAAGATGTTCAAAACATCAGTTGGACCTAGGGACAGGATGTATGAGTGGCTGACATGTCTTATGAGGGTTCTGTTGTTGATGTGGATAGGTTGGTTGATGTGTTCCGTCGATTCCACTTCCTTCAGGTCACATCGGAGGTTGAATCCAATCATAGTAGCCTCTCGTCGCATGTTTACCCAGTTGGAATTGTTAATTGGGTAGATGTGTGAGGAGGGTGTTACAGAGTGGTATCAGAGCATGGTTCACCCCTCGGACTGGATGGGCGGTGTGCGTTGGTCATGCATGCATGTCAGTTACATGTGTGTCTCTTAAACTTGCATTCCATATGCTTGTTACATTTGCTTGATGATTGATTATGGTTGAAGTAAGGTTGTCATGGAGGATCTGATGTTGAGTTTATGGAATGCATTGTCATGAGTATATGACTGGTTACATATTGTTACATGTCACTTACATGTTGATTTCATGTCGCCTACTTACATCCTTGTATGTTAAGCTACATTCTTGTAGGTTTGATTACATGTATTAGTCTTCAAGGTTGATTACAAGAATTTATCGCTTATGCTCGACTACATGTGTCTATGCATATGTGTAGTTGATTTGTCATTGCTTATGCATGTGGCAATGTGTACAATGGAGTAATAGTTGTTGTCATGCATGAGGTCATAGCATGCATTGTTAATATGGCCTTGCATTGATGATTGGACCCTAACTAGAATGATGTTTATGCGTTGCTACACTTACTTGTTAAATGTCTATATGTTGTTATGATTATGTTATACATGTATCACGTTGGTTGTTGATCTTGCGGACAAGGTATCCTCCCCGAACTATAATAAGGTATATTGATTATTGTGATTTGGTTTATCCGACATATTATGCATTCCACGAAAGAGACCAAATGGCTAGCAAGGTGGTAGACTACATAGAATATCCCTATGAATCAGATGGGCAACGTGGTGTGGGGCACTCTTCTGATTTGGTAAACGCATTGAGAAGCTTGAAGGAAGCGATAAGGAGTTGTAAGGTAGATGATGACAGATTATACAGGCACAAGAGAAACAAGCAGAGGTTAATGCTATACTCCTTCAGAGTTTGTTAGACATTCAACGACAAGGGTTGCTTCCGATCATCCATGGACATGAGGATAAAACTAATGGGGCATATGGAAATAGGTCTCCTGGTAGACACACGTCGAATGGATCTGACATGGTGAGAGATGGTAGGTTGTTGGACACTCCGAATAGGAGGGGTGATGAGCACAGGTACTATTCTAGTTTCGATTTTGATAGACAACATGATTGTCATCGCTATCATCCTTACAAGAGGAATGATAGGGGATACTTGCCAAATGAGTTTAAGAGAGCGAAGCCACCTACTTTTGATGGATATGTGAAGAAGTCGGAAGATACAGAGGCTTGGATACTTGGGATGAACAAATTCTTTGAGTTACATGAGTACACAGATAACATGAAGGCCAAAGTAGCGATATTTAGCTTGAAAGGTAAAGTAGACATTTGGTAGGAAGATGTTAAGCAAGTTAGAGACATCAGGACAAATGATTCGAGTTGGCATGAGTTCAAGAGGCTTTTCAGGAAGAAGTACTTGTCAGAGAGGTACTATGACAGTAAGGCCAAGGAATTCTATGAGTTAAAGATGGGATTAATGACAGATGAATAGTACACGACCAATTTTCTACGGCTATTAAGGTATGTACCATATCTTACTGATGAGAAGGCTAAAGTTCAACGATTTGTCAGTGGTTTTCCATTAGCATTTAGAGATCAGATTGAGTATGATGAGGCTTGGTCACTTGAGGAATTTATTGGGAAATTGGAGCATTGCTATGAACAATCAAAGTGTAAGAATGAATCTCAGCAAGGATGGAAAGGAAAAGACAAAGGTAAAGGTAAATGGTAGCCTAAGAGGACAAGGCCTCAACATGCAGATGAGAAAGAGAATGTGGCACCGCAAAAAGAGACTTAATGTAGCTAGACATGGACATGAGTCGCAAAAACAACATAAAGGTGTTAGTACTGCTTGGTTGGAATGTTGGACATGTGGCAAGGAACACCTTAAGAGAGACTGTCCACAGAATCAGGGTGGTAGGCCTCATATATATAGTGCGTAGGAGGCACAGGCTATTGGGGATGTTGGGCAGGGCATTCCTCGTATCTATGCAACAGTGGACAATAGACAGGCAGAACAACCAAGCATCTATCATTGAGATGGATGGTAAGCATTGTGATCAAGTTATTTCTATTTTGATTGAACCTAGATCTAATTATAGCTATGTTAGTCCTGACTTGGTAGATAAGTGTGGTTTGAGTAAAGAGTTGCATACATAGTCTTGGTTAGTGCAGTTGGTTATAGATACAAAGAAGTGAGTTCATCATTGGGTAAGATCTTGTGAATTTTATTTAAATGGTATGCCTACTGCAGCACATAATGCATTACCGTTGGGATAATACAATATGTTGTTGGGCATGGATTGGTTGTATCTTCATAGAACCAAGGTAGATTGTTACGACAAAGGTATTGAGTGTGTTGATGACATTGGGGAACCAAGAGTCTTGCAGGTAAGAGCAAAGCCACATCAGTTAGGATGGTTACAACTAGGCAAGCAAAGTGTAGCCACAAGAAAGGGTGCATGCTATTCACAATGCACATTCTAGTGATAAGGGTAAGGAGGTTGATGATGCAGATGTGCTGAGCAGGTACCCAGTTTTGCAGCCGTTTTAAGACGTATATCTTGAGGACATTATAGAGCTGCTACCTCACAGGGAGGTGGATTTTTCTATTGAGTTAGTACTAGGGGCAACTCCAACATCAAAAGCACCTTACTGTTGAAAATGCAACAAGATGATGGAGCTTAGTGAAAAGGAGTCACCTTCACTAAGTGGGCCCGCGGGCTATTTTTGGCGCAAAGTCTATTTTTAGACATATGGATCATGGTCTATGAGTTGCAGGATGCTATTTGTGGATGATTGGTCATGTTGGTAAAAATAGATGGACTTCTATGTATAGACATATGGGCGGAGTCTATTTTTAGACTGCCAGGCTAAAAATAGAACAATCGAATATTCTTAGCTCTTAATAATATTTGGACTATAAACATTATCTTATCCTCTTGGAGCACTTCAGTTCGAGCTACGGATGTGGCACATGCAACTGCCAGAAGGAAATACACTTTTCTTATGGGTCAGTTGAGCTATTGCATGATGGACTTCAGTTAGAACTCAAGAGATTGAGTTTGGTGGAGTTGATTGAGGAGTTGATGGAGTTGTGTTTAGTTTGACTTGGTTGAACTAGTTGTATTTAGTCTAACTGCAAATACACTAGTGATGAGTGATGTGAATTAATTATTAATTAATTCACTAATTAGTAACTCATAAATCAACTAAAGAATACATCAATTAACTCAGTGCATGGACAGTTCAGTGGAGACAAGTGTTAGAGGTGGGTGAAAGAGTGAGACTGCTATCAGTTGTGACTATAGCTGTGCATGAGATTTTGCACATGCAATTGTAGAGATTTTCCAATGAGGATTGCGCAGTACAAGCCAAGGAAAACGAGCTTGGATCATTCCCATTCTCACATTGGATTGCGTAGTAGAGGCAAGCAAACGGCGGAGGAGATTTGAACCTATGACTTGATTCAGATCTGAGCTAGTTTGTGTGTAGCAGGTGGAGATAGTACTGAGTACTTGTGAGGAGTATTGTACTATGTATTGTTACATGTTCTCTATCATTATAATATACAGATAGTTGGGGGTTTTCAGCTGTATGCTTTCCCCGGTTACATACTGTGTTAATGTGCGCATGCAATTGATGTTTCATTGTTTTTAATTTCGCAAAATTGATGATCAACGTAGAGGAGGTTATGTATTATGCATGCATTCTGCAATAGTGTATAATCAGGATAATCTCTGTGAATAAGTGTTATATTATTCAAAATTTCTACATGGTATCAGAGTTGATCATCAGATCTATTATTCATAAAGTGATTACATTTTATTTCTTCAGGCAGAGTCTGTGATCGGGCCAAGTAGCCTCTGGATTCATCCTTCCTTTGGAAGGTGAGATATCCGGTAAAAGCCCATACAATCAATCTATGTACGAGAAATACTTTGTTCTCACGAATTTTAGATCAGAAGCGGTTGAGTTTTGAGCTGGTGGAATTCGAATTTGCAGCAGTGTTTTCTTGGTGTCAAAGTTGAAATGTCTTTCAATGGATTGTGATTGGAGTATGCTCTTGAAGGCAGCTCGAACTATATTGCATGGAAAGACAAGATGGAGGCGGTGTTAGATGACAATGGGTTGAAGGAGTTCATAGAGGCTAAGGTCCCAAAGCCTATTGATGCTGCTCACATTGAGGCTTGGCAAAACAAGACAACAAAGTGTCGAAGGATTCTGTTGGAGGGCGTGAAGGATCACATTGTATCCAGCCTGCATGGAAAGGCTTCTCCATACTTGATGTGGAAAGTGTTGACAGATTTATTCCAAAGCAAGAGTGACAAGAGGAAGTTAGCACTCAAGGATAAACTCAGAAACATTAAGTGTGAGAATGGAGATAGTATGCCCGAGTATCTCACGAAGTTCACCCAATGCCGAGATGAGCTGGGAAGTGTGGGGGTGATTGTCGATGATGAGGACTTGGTGAGCTTGGCTCTCCTTGGTCTTCTGAAGAGTTGGCATTCCTATTGGGACTTTGTCAATGGTCGAGAGAAATTGCCAGGATGGGAGAGACTTTGGTCTGATCTTGTGCAAGAGGAGATCAGGCGGAATACCAGGGACGGATCTTCATCAAAGGCATCTGATGAAGAAAATTGTGCTTTGGCTGCCAAAGCAAAGAAGGGGAAGGAGAAGGGTTCTCTTTTTGAATCCAGTTCTTCCAATGATGGGAAGAAGGTTGACAAATCGAAAGTGCGATGCTTTCGTTGTCATGAGGTGGGACATTATGCTACAAATTGTCCACGGAGGAAATCCAAGAAGGGATCTGGGGAAGGATCTGAAGGTGAGGCACTTGCTT
This sequence comes from Pinus tabuliformis, assembly GCA_031772625.1. Taxonomy (NCBI): domain Eukaryota; kingdom Viridiplantae; phylum Streptophyta; class Pinopsida; order Pinales; family Pinaceae; genus Pinus; species Pinus tabuliformis. The sequence continues at coordinate 193,849,060 of CM062816.1, forward strand.
CACAGTTTGAGTTGGATTTCACACTCTTTGCATGCATGGTTTCATCCATGGTGGGAAGTGGTTGGTTTCTTGACAGTGGAGCTTCTTTCCACATGACCGGTGACAAGAGTTTGTTCAGTACTTTGGAGGAGAAAGATCTCCAGATACTCATAGCAATGGGTAATGATGAGAAGTATAGTGTCTCAGGTGTAGGCACGGTTATTTTTCAAAGGGAGCATGGAGCTCGCCTTACCTTGACCAATGTCAAGTATGTACCAGGACTGAAGAGAAACTTGGTGTCGATCGCGATGCTGGAAGACAGAGGCTATGATGTAGTCTTTAGTAAGGGAAAGGTTTTCCTTGGACACATCATCACTAGACAGGTGAAGCAGATTGGTTCATGGGTCAAGAACCTGCATGCTCTTGAGGTTCAAGATGCATGCAAAGCCTTGAACAACGAGGCAACTGATGGAGACTTGGTGGTTGAGAGGAGCGTATATTACCTCTCAACATGCAGAGCCAGAAGAAGTCTCAGACGATTGTGGAGGAGCCACAATTGGTGCAGCAGCTTCAGGAAGTTGTGGGGCAGCCACAACAAGGGAAGTTGAGAGGAGATCGAGTAGAGACATCTACTCATGCAGAGACCTCCAGTAGGGGGAAACTTTGAGCCAGGTGGGCTGAGGGATCACATGCAGCCATACCTCCAGGTAGGAGGTGGGGCGATATAGAGTAATCGTCCCAAGGAGGAGGGGTAGGATCCTTGAGGTACCCAACCTCTTGGATGAGACCTTGCTATGGAAGCCTCGATGTGGAGTAGCAGGAATTGACTGATTGGGTAGAGACAGATGCGGATGGAGCGGTAGAGAGAGCGGCAGTGTAGGGAATCCCAGGACAGCGCATAGCTAGCAGGCTACAGCAATGCGAGAGGCACAAGTGTTTTGCACAGTGCTAGGTGGCACAGAGAGGTGTGCAATGGTGCGAGATGCATGGAGATGTTGCAGTAGCACAGATGTCAGAGAGGGAGCACTTGTCAGCAGCAGGTAGAGCTTCAGCATCAGAGTATGTTCCTAGCCCAATAGAGTGGTCAGTTGGGAGTGTTTTTGTTCCAAGTGTTGTTGGAGCAAGTGGACCCGGCAAATATGTTGCATGCAGAATGTTCCAAAGTTGCAGGATAGGCATTGTAGATAATCCATATCTTGTTGAGAGGGAGTGTTGAAAATGCAACAAGATGATGGAGCTTGGTGAAAAGGAGTCGCCTTCACTAAGTGGGCCCGCATGCTATTTTTGGCGCAAAGTCTATTTTTAGACATATGGATCATGGTCTATGAGTTGCAGGATGCTATTTGTGGATGATTGGTCATGTTGGTAAAAATAGATGGACTTCTATTTATAGACATATGGGCGGAGTCTATTTTTAGACTGCCAAGCTAAAAATAGAACAGTCGAATATTATTAGCTCTTAATAATATTTGGACTATAAACATTATCTTATCCTCTTGGAGCACTTCAGTTCGAGCTACGGATGTGGCACATGCAACTGCCAAAAGGAAATACGCTTTTCTTATGGGTCAGTTGAGCTATTGCATGATGGACTTCAGTTAGAACTCAAGTGATTGAGTTTGGTGGAGTTGATTGAGGAGTTGATGGAGTTGTGTTCAGTTTGACTTGGTTGAACTAGTTGTATTTAGTCTAACTGCAAATACACTAGTGATGAGTGATGTGAATTAATTATTAATTAATTCACTAATTATTAACTCATAAATAAACTAAAGAATACATCAGTTAACTCAGTGCATGGACAGTTCAGTGGAGACAAGTGTTAGAGGTGGGTGAAAGAGTGAGACTGCTATCAGTTGTGACTATAGCTGTGCATGAGATTTTGCACATGCAATTGTAGAGATTTTCCAATGAGGATTGCGCAGTACAAGCCAAGGAAAATGAGCTTGGATCATTCCCATTCTCACATTGGATTGCGCAGTAGAGGCAGGCAAACAGCGGAGGAGATTTGAACCTGTGACTTGATTCAGATCTGAGCTAGTTTGTGTGTAGCAGGTGGAGATAGTACTGAGTACTTGTGAGGAGTATTGTACTATGTATTGTTACATGTTCTCTATCATTATAATATACAGATAGTTGGGGGTTTTCAGCTGTATGCTTTCACCGGTTACATATTGTGTTAATGTGCGCATGCGATTGATGTTTCATTGTTTTTAATTTTGCAAAATTGATGATCAATGTAGAGGAGGTTATGTATTATGCATGCATTCCGCAATAGTGTATAATCAAGATAATCTCTGTGAATAAGTGTTATATTATTCAAAATTTCTACATGGTATCAGAGTTGATCATCATATCTATTATTCATAAAGTGATTACATTTTATTTCTTCAGGCAGAGTCTGTAATCGGGCCAAGTAGCCTCTGGATTCATCCTTCCTTTGGAAGGTGAGATATCCGGTAAAAGCCCATACAGTCAATCTCTGTACGAAAATACTTTGTTCTCACGAATTTTAGATCATAAGCGGTTGAGTTTTGAGCTGGTGGAATTCGAATTTGCAGCAGTGTTTTCTTGGTGTCAAAGTTGAAATGTCTTTCAATGGATTGCGATTGGAGTATGCTCTTGAAGGCACTCGAACTATATTGCATGGAAAGACAGGATGGAGGTGGTGTTAGATGACAATGGGTTGAAGGAGTTCATAGAGGCTAAGGTCCCAAAGCCTACTGATGCTGCTCACGTTGAGGCTTGGCAAAAGAAGACAACAAAGTGTCGAAGGATTCTGTTGTAGGGCGTGAAGGATCACATTGTATCCAGCCTGCATTGAAAGGCTTCTCCATACTTGATGTGGAAAGCGTTGACAGATTTATTCCAAAGCAAGAGCGACAAGAGGAAGTTAGCGCTCAAGGATAAACTCAGAAACATTAAGTGTGAGAATGGAGATAGTATGCCCGAGTATCTCACGAAGTTCACCCAATGCCGGGATGAGCTGGGAAGTGTGGGGGTGACTGTCGATGATGAGGACTTGGTGAGCTTGGCTCTCCTTGGTCTTCTGAAGAGTTGGCATTCCTATCAGGACTTTGTCAATGGTTGAGAGAAATTGCCAGGATGGGAGAGACTTTGGTCTGATCTTGTGCAAGAGGAGATCAGGCGGAATACCAGGGACGGATCTTCATCAAAGGCAATCTGATGAAGAAAATTGTGCTTTGGCTGCCAAAGCAAATAAGGGGAAGGAGAAGGGTTCTCTTTCCGAGTCCAGTTCTTCCAATGATGGAAAGAAGGTTGACAAATCGAAAGTGCGATGCTTTCGTTGTCATGAGGCGGGACATTATGCTACAAATTGTCCACTGAGGGAATCCAAGAAGGGATATGGGGAAGGATCTGAAGGTGAGGCACTTGCTTCACAATTTGAGTTGGATTTCACACTCTTTGCATGCATGGTTTCATCCATGGTGGGAAGTGGTTGGTTTCTTGACAATGGAGCTTCTTTCCACGTGACTGATGACAAGAGTTTGTTCAGTACTTTGGAGGAGAAAGATCTCCAGATACTCATAGCGATGGGTAATGATGAGAAGTATAGTGTCTAGGTGTAGGCACAGTTATTTTTCAAAGCGAGCATGGAGCTCGCCTTACCTTGATCGATGTCAAGTATGTACCAAGACTGAAGAGAAACTTGGTGTCGATTGCGATGTTGGAAGATAGAGGCTATGATGTAGTCTTCAATAAGGGAAAGGTTTCCTTGGACACATCATCACTAGACAGGTGAAGCAGATTGGTTCACGGGTCAAGAACTTGTATGCTCTTGAGGTTCAAGATGCATGCAAATCCTTGAGCAGCGAGGCAACTGATGGAGACTTGGTGGTTGAGAGGGAGCGTATATTACCTCTCAACATGCAGAGCCAGAAGAAGTCTCAGACGATTGTGGAGGAGCCACAATTGGTGCAGCAGCTTCAGGAGGTTGTGGAGTAGCCACAACAAGGGAAGCTGAGAGGAGATCGAGTAGAGACATCTACTCATGCAGAGACCTCCAGTAGGGGGAAACTTCGAGCCAGGTGGGCTGAGGGATCACATGCAGCCATACCTCTAGGTAGGAGGTGGGGCGATATAAAGTGATCGTCCCAAGGAGGAGGGGTAGGATCCTTGAGGTACCCAACCTCTTGGATGAGACCTTGCTATGGAAGCCCCGATGTGGAGTAGCAGGAACTGACTGATTGGGTAGAGACAGATGCGGATGGAGCGGTAGAGAGAGCGACAGTGTAGGGAATCCCAGGATAGCGCATAGCTAGCAGGTTGCAGCAATGCGAGAGGCACAAGTGTTTTGCACAGTGCTAGGTGGCATAGAGAGGTGTGCAATGGTGCGAGATGCATGGAGATGTTGCAGTAGCACAGATGTCAGAGAGGGAGCACTTGTCAGCAGCAGGTAGAGCTTCAGCATCAGAGTATGTTCCTAGCCCAACAGAGTGGTTAGTTGGGAGTGTTTTTGTTCCAAGTGTTGTTGGAGCAAGTGGATCGGGCAAATATGTTGCATGCAGAATGTTCCAGAGTTGCAGGATAGGGGTTGCAGATAATCCATATCTTGTTGAGGGGGAGTGTTGAAAATGCAACAAGATGATGGAGCTTAGTGAAAAGGAGTCGCCTTCACTAAGTGGGTCCGCAGGCTATTTTTGGCGCAAAGTCTATTTTTAGACATATGGATCATGGTCTATGAGTTGCAGGATGCTATTTGTGGATGATTGGTCATGTTGGTAAAAATAGATGGACTTCTATTTATAGACATATGGGCGGAGTCTATTTTTAGACTGCCAGGCTAAAAATAGAACAGTCGAATATTATTAGCTCTTAATAATATTTGGACTATAAACATTATCTTATCCTCTTAGAGCACTTCAGTTTGAGCTACGGATGTGGGACATGCAACTGCCAGAAGGAAATACGCTTTTCTTATGGGTCAGTTGAGCTATTGCATGATGGACTTCAGTTAGAACTCGAGTGATTGAGTTTGGTGGAGTTGATTGAGGAGTTGATGGAGTTGTGTTCAGTTTGACTTGGTTGAACTAGTTGTATTTAGTCTAACTGCAAATACACTAGCGATGAGTGATGTGAATTAATTCACTAATTATTAACTCATAAATCAACTAAAGAATACATCAGTTAACTCAGTGCATGGACAGTTCAGTGGAGACAAGTGTTAGAGGTGGGTGAAAGAGTGAGACTGCTATCAGTTGTGACTATAGTTGTGCATGAGATTTTGCACATGCAATTGTAGAGATTTGCCAATGAGGATTACGCAGTACAAGCCAAGGAAAAAGAGCTTGGATCATTCCCATTCTCACATTGGATTGTGCAGTAGAGGCAGGCAAACAGCGGAGGAGATTTGAACCTGTGACTTGATTCAGATCTGAGCTAGTTTGTGTGTAGCAGGTGGAGATAGTACTGAGTACTTGTGAGGAGTATTGTACTATGTATTGTTACATGTTCTCTATCATTATAATATACAGATAGTTGCGGGTTTTCAGCTGTATGCTTTCCCCGGTTACATACTGTGTTAATGTGCGCATGCGATTGATGTTTCATTGTTTTTAATTTCGCAAAATTGATGATCAACGTAGAGGAGGTTATGTATTATGCATGCATTCCGCAATATTGTATAATCAGGATAATCTATGTGAATAAGTTTTATATTATTCAAAATTTCTACACTTACAAGATGAGCACACCTGAGTTGGTTGAGTTGAAGTTGCAGTTGAAGGAAATGTTGGACAAGGGATACATTAGGCCAAGTGTATTGCCTTGGGGCGCACCAGTATTGTTTATGAAGAAGAAAGATGGAACTCTCAAATTATGCATTGACTACATGAAGTTGAATAAAGTGACTATCAAGAATAGGTACCCTTTATCGAGGATTGATGCCTTGTTCGATCAACTAAAGGGAGCAATAATGTTCTCAAAGATCAATCTGAGATCCAGATACCATCAGGTACACATCAAAGAGGAGGACATTTACAAGACTGCGTTTAGGACCAGGTATGGGCATTATGAGTTTGTTGTAGTTCCATTTGGCTTAACTAATGCTCCAACTACATTTATGTGCTTGATGAATAATGTGTTGTGCCCATATTTGGATAAGTTTGTTATTGTGTTCATTGATGATATACTGGTATATTCTAAAAATGAGGAAGAACATGTCGAGCATTTAGTAGTAGTGTCGGGGTTGTTGAGGGAACATCAGTTGTATGTTAAGATTAGTAAGTGTAGTTTATTTCAAAGTGAGGTACACTACTTAGGGCATGTTGTCTCTAAGGAGGGCATTGTGGTAGATCCAGAAAAGATAAGATCCATCATGGAGGGGGTAGCTCCTAAGAGTGTGGATGAGGTGAGACCTTTTATGGGTCTGGTAGACTATTATAGGAGGGTCATCATGAACTTATTATAGATTGCTTATCCTATTACATCATTGCAAAGGAAAGGTAAGAAGTTTGAATGGACAGAGGAGTGTGAGGCTAGTTTTGAGCAGCTTAAACATTTGTTGACACATGCCCCAGTGCTACAGATTGCATATCTAGACAAAGAGTTTGTAGTATGCACAAATGCTTGCAAGAGAGGACTTGGTGGAGTCCTTATGCAGAATGGACAGGTGGTATGCTATGAGTCACGAAAGCTGAATGACCATGATCAAAACTACCTGACACATGATCTTGAGTTAGTAGTGATCATACATGCATTGAAGATGTGGAGGCACTATCTTCTTAGCAGGAAGTTTGTACTGATGGGTGATCATATTGGGTTGAGATATTTGTTTGACTAGCCAAGTTTGAACGACATGCAGCCTAAATGGTTGGCCACGATCTGTGAGTTTGATTTCGAGATTAGGTACATCAAAGGTAAAGAGAATAGGATGGAAGATGCTCTCATCACACTGGTACAAATAGATCACTTGGCAGCTACGAGCTCCTATGGGATAGACTTACAAGATAAGATCTTACAGGCAGGTGAGCAAGACGTCAGGTATATGGAGATTATGCAAAGGTTGCAGTAGGGTACTGGTATAGGTACAGGTACATGTGGTAGCACATGTACAGGTACAATTGAAGGTACATGTACAGCTAGTGGTATAGGTATAGGTGGTAGTATAAGTACAAGTGCAGGTGCACAGGGTATGGATTATTGCCTTACAACGGATGGATTGGTCAGATTCAGAGACAAGATATATGTGCTAGATAACAACAAGCTCAAGAAGGTGATCTTGAGGGATATTCATGTGAAACCTTATTCAGTTCACCTAGTTTATCAAAAGACATTGATTGCGGTGAAGAGATATTATTATTGGCCGAATGTGAAGAAGGATGTAGCAGAATTTGTGGCTAGGTGTTTTGATTGTCAACAAGTGAAGGCAGAGTGTAAACATCCAGATGGACCGCTACAACCGATTGTGATCCCAGAGTGGAAATGGGAGGTCATTTCCATGGACTTCATCACAAGGTTTCCAAAGACAATGAGACAACATGATTTCATCATGGTTTTTGTGGACAGGTTAACAAAGGTTGCACATTTCATTCCAGTGAAGTCTACATTCTCAGCTAGTGATGTAACACAGGTATTCATTAGAGATGTGGTCAAATTGGATGGTGTTCCAAAGAATATTGTGTCGGACAGGGATGTGAAGTTCACTTCCAAGTTTTGGAATGAGTTATTTGCAGGTCTGGGCACAAAGTTGGCATTCGACACGGCTTATCATCCGCAGATAGATGGACAGAAAAAGAGGGTCAATAGGATATTGGAGGACATGTTGAGGATGTATGTGATGCATCAACAACGTAAGTGGGAATAATATATCCCTTTGGTAGAGTTCACATACAACAACGATTATCAGGAGTCATTGAGGATGAGTCCTTTTGAGGCATTGTATGGGTGGAGTTGCAACACTCCCATCAGTTGGAGTGAGTCGGTTAACAGGGTGTTGATTGGACCATAGATGTTGGCAGACATGGAACAAGAAATGTAGGTGATCAAGAAGAATCTAAAGGCAACACATGATAGGCAGAAGATCTATGCAGATAGGAACATGTTGTTCATGGAGTTACAGGTTGGGGAACAGGTGTACTTGTGCATCAAATCAAAGAAGAGATCCTTACAGATCAGATCATGTGCCAAGCTGGCACCATGGTTTTGTGGACCCTTTAGTATAATTTAGAGGATTGGGCCATTAGCCTATCGACTTGCACTCCCTCCTACAATGAAATTCCATGATGTTTTCCATGTGTCATTGCTTAAGAAGTATGTTAAAGATGTTGATCATGTGATTGACTAGTCTGTATTACAGGTGGAACCAGATGGAGAATTCCAGCTGGAGCCTCAATGTATATTGCAGACAAAAAGGTGCTCATGCTCTGGAATCGAGCAAGTTAAAGTGCAGTGGAAACACTTTGGGCCCGATGAAGCTACATGGGAGATGACAGATCAGATGCGGGCTATGTATCCTTCCTTGTTTTTCGGTTGAGACAAAGCAGTTTTGGTATGGTGTTTTGGGTATATGTTTTGGTGATGTTGCTATATGTACATATGTATATGGATGTAAATATCGCCATGAGCTAAGCTATAAAGCTCCAATAAGCGGTATGGGTGTCATGTTATTACTTTGTCATGTTGTTATGTTGTCATTATGGTTTGCTTTCAGTTGGGTGATCATTATAAATACTGCATCGAGCTATGTTATAAAGCTCCATGGGCAGTATGTTTGCTTTTCAGCGGTTTTGCTGAGGTCTTGGTGTGGTTTAACATCGAGGACGGTGTTCCCCAAGGGGGAGGGTTATGTAACAGCCCTGGTGAAAATTCCATGTAATAAAAGTTAATAAAGGCAAAAACAATAACCACGGTTGATGGGACACTTATTCCAAGATGAATGTTGGGCAAGACATCCTAGGGGGTGTTCATTTGGTTGTTTATGGCTAAGGAAATTGGCAAAGGCAATGGCTAAGGCTTTGGAAAGGCAAAATGACATTTTTGGCACATTTATTTATGAAAATAATGGAAATTAGGAGAAAAGGGAGGTGAAAGGTCACAAGTTGCATGTGAGGAGGAAATTGAAGGAAAATAATGGAAAATGAAGAAAATATAGGACTTATTAATAAAAATTATTGGTGTTGAAAAAGTTTTTGTATGGACTAAAGCAGTCACCAAGGATGTGGTATAAAAAATTTGATACATATATACGGGGACTTGGTTTCATAAGGAGCAAAGCAAACCATTTTGTGTATTTTAAATTAATTGACGACTGTGTTATTTATTTGGTCTTGTATGTGGATGATATGCTGCTGATTGGAAATAACAAAGAAATTATCTAACATTTGAAGATCCAATTGTCCTCCAAATTTGACACGAAGGACCTTGGTGCTGCAAAATATATTTGGGCACGTAAATTAAACAAGATCGGGTAAAGATGAAGCCCTGGTTAAACTAGAGAAAGTATGTTGAGACAATATTGCAGAGGTTTAATATGTGGGATAATATACCGGTGAAGGTTCCTATTCCTGTAGGTGTAAAGTTCTTTTTTGAACAATGTCCTAAGAAACATGAAGAAGAAGAGGACATGTCTCGTGTTCAATTTGCGAGTGCAGTTGGTAGCCTGATGTATGCAATGGTCTATACTAGACCAGATATTGCACATGCTGTGGGAGTATTAAGCAGGTTTATGTAAAAACTAGGGACGAAGCATTGGACAACAATGAAGTGAGTTTTCATGTATTTGCACGACACTAGTGATTGTGGTCTATGCTACCAAGGAAGACTATGATTGGACAAAGTTTTGGACATACATGGCTTTATTGATGTAGTCTGAGTTGGAGATCTGGATCAAAGAAGATCTACGAGTGGGTATGTGTTTAACCTATTTGGAGGAGCACTCATTTGGATGAGCAAGAGATAATCTGTAGTGGCACTTTCAACTGCAAAGGCTGAATACATGAAAACCACTCATGCAAGCAAGGAAGCAGTTTGGTTGTAGAGATTGTGTTCAAGTATGGGGTTGGTACAGAGAGATATAAGGATAGACTATGATAACCAAAGTGCAATTTTATTGGCAAATAACACTGCTTATCATTCAAAGACAAAGCACATTAATGTTCAATATCACTTTGTGAGGGATATGGTTAAGGAAAAAAAGGTGTTGCTGGTAAAGGTGGACACTTTGAAGAATACAAAGTTTCTGAGCCCTGAGAAGTTTTCTTGGTGTGGAGAAACAATGGACATTGCAAACCTGGACTAATGACTAAGCTCTCCTGTGAAACCTTGTGTGGAAAGAAAACAACAAGTGGGAGAATGTTGGGTGTGTGTTATATTCTTTCCACAACTAGCATCACGCATTGTACGTTGTGTCGGGCGGTAACCCCCCTGCATGGGGTTCGGGGTAGCACCCCAGGATTTATTTATTTATTTATTTATTTTTTATTATGTGGACCCAATACTAGTTGGGCAAACCCAAGGATGGGGGCAGACCTAAAGATGGTGGGCGTACTTGGCCATGGTTTTGTGCATGGGGTTTGCACATGGTTTTGGGCATGGTGGTTTTATACCCATTGTATTTTGTAGATTCGGTCAAAGGAACTACAATTATGTTCTAATCCAGGGTTAGTGGATTGGGGTTTATGAATGCTTCAACTTGTATATATATGTACTATGTAACATTGAAAGGAATATAATGGGAAATCAATTTGGTAGTCCCAGTTTTGGGATTCAGGGGAAAATATCTTTGTATATTTGTTTTATGTTCTCGCCATTATATTTTTCAGTTTTAAGAATTCGTTTACACGGTTAAAACCTATAAAGTAGATCAAGGGAGTAAGCATGATCAAAGAAAGGCTTGGGTTGAGAAATCTTGGAAAAGGGAGGGTGTTAAGCAAGGGATGAAACCAACCAATCCTTGTTGGGAGGTAACCAATCGATGACGAGAAAGGATTGTAGGAAGGATAGGATAACTAGCCAATCCTTGTAGCCAATTTTTGTTAAAAAGGGCTTAATATATGATTCTATGATGCAAGTTTCAATGTTTACACATTCTACCATACAATTATGAGTGTTGGGTGAAACAAGAGACACATCATCCAAAGTTTGGTTCAAGGGAAGTGGTTGAAAGATTTCAATTTTTGATTAAGAGGTAGACGTGTAAGGTTGAGTTTGGACTTCTTGTCTTGTTGAAGAAGTGTCACGTTGAAATGTTGAAACATGGGTTGGTTGAGAAGGTCTAATTCTTTCACAAGAGGTTTTAAAATATTTTATTTTTGAGAGCACAACATTCAGTAGTTGGTGCGATTATTATGTTTATGATACTTGAACCACTTGTTTGAATTAGGGGAAGGTTGATCCTTTGTGTCATTATGATCAATTTGATGTGAACTTGTCATGCAAGGAAAACGACCCTTAGTTCCTACATCATAAGGATGGAGGGGGATAAGGTCAAACAAAAAGTTTGTCTTCAGTGACCTTAGTCAAGGTTTTAATAAGTTCAACTTGAATTACATGGTGAGGAATGTATTGATTGCTTTGGAGGTATCAAAGGTTTGTTAAATTTAGGCAATTTTATGTTCAAGTTGGGTTAAGATTGGGATGTTGTGTTGCGTTGATTGCCAAGCTAGCAAGGAAAAGGTAGATGTTGGATGCTAGATTGGCTAGGATGAAGTCATATTGCTTTAATGTCAGCTTGATTTGAAGGAATGGATAGAGTTATTTGACACTCTTAGTTAAAGTTAACAACTTATGCTATGCTTGAAAGGAGGCAATTTTATCCCCCTTGGCTAACTAGGTTCATGTTGAATAGATGGGAAAGTTTTCCTATATTTGGTGGCACTAGAAGCTTATGTTGAGGCGGCATAATTAGATGGAAAATTTGGCTAGGAGGTTGTCCTTGAAAGCTTGTTGGATGTGTGCTCGGATAAGTGTTCGAAGATGCATTAACAATGCTCATTTGTACTACACGTGATTTAAGGGGGGCATTAATTGACACCAAGATGGAAGAATATAGGGCTAAGACTAGTGGTCTACATGAACAAGGAAGAGAACTATGCCACATGAAGAGGAAAGCTTGCTTTTGAGGAAGGGAAGGGTTGATAAGAACCCTCTAGTGAAGTCATGGAAATGTAGTGTGATGGTTAAAGTGATGCACAATGCCACCATAAGGAGGAAGGAACGATCTTGAGCACTTGGAAGAGAAGTGGAGTTACCTCTATAGTTTTGGGAGAAATTCAGACAAAACCAGAGAAAAGAAGTGAAGAGAGAATGAAAAAGAGGGCACTAGATTGATTAGGGTTTAAGAGTGGATTATGTGAGATCCAAGGTTGTATGTTATTTGATTGAGTGGCGAGTTAAATTAAGTTATAAGAATAAGAAATTATAAAGAGACATGAAAACAAATAAGGGTTTACTCTCCTTAGGTCTCTTGGTGTGTTAACTATCTAATTGCATGAAATGAAAGAGATAAAAAAATAAATAAATTATGCAATCAAGCTAACCTAACTTTCCATTTCAATAAACACAACAATGATCAAGTCAATTGTCCCCTTTACTTATGGCCAAAAAGCAAGCTAGTGAATGATCCTGGGATTTATTAATCAACCTAGATGAGCCAAAGCTCTTAACTAGAGTTTATAATAGAAAAGATATATCTAATAAAGCAAATAGAAAACTACTTAGGTTGTTAATTAGGTCTTGCTCAAGTGGTTTGGAGGAGAATATGTTATCCTCCTCACCCAAGTCTAAATCCCACTTATGACATGTTTGTTATTTATGAGTTGAATAGGGCTCTTTGTGAGCTAATTATTATCTGGGGCTAGCAAGGTACCAACACTCTCATTCTCACCTATGAGTTGAAGGGTGGGGCAAGTAGTTATATGTTAAAGAAAAGGAAAGCTACTTGGGCCAAGGAAAATGAACACACATAAAATATCAAAGAAATGTGAGAAACCTTGCCTTATGTACCTGGATGGTGTTTGGCATCCTCTACATAATGAGCTTCAAAATATTATCTTTGCATATATTCAATTAAATGAAACACACAAATAATTGATCATAACTAGAAGATCTAACCCTAAATGCAAATTGAATGACCCAAGAGCCCTTAGTAAGAAGGTATTTTCATCACTTACAAGTTGTGTTAGAATCTCCCTCAAGATGGTGATGTTTATTGACTAGGATGTGGGGAAGGGATGAATACAAAGATACCCCAAAGCAACCAACACACTCCAATAAGGAAAGCAAGACAATCAAGAGAAGAACTTGTGAAGGAAACCCCACACTAGTGGAGCATTGAATGAGAGAACAAAGCCAAGTTGCCCAATCCCAAAAAGAAGAGAGGAAGAGTGTTGGATCACAAGTTTGATGTCAATTTAACAAAGTTTCAGGATGTAAGAGAATGAGTTTGGGACCTTTACCAAAGAAGAGAGGAATCACTTAAATAAAGTAGGGAATGTCATAATACTGTAGAAAAATGTCACTATAATTGTTATACAAAGCGTTTTGTTTTTTAAATGATTCATGGATTTTTATTGACAAATTGTTGGTTCCAATGTCACACCATATGTAGCTATGGGGAAAAGCCCTCTTTGATATACAAGTTATAAGTAACAAATGGATCACTCGAAAATGTAATAGATTTTGCAATGTTATGAACACAAATGGGGTATTCCCAAGTAATTAGAGACTAAATTGAAGGCATGAGGCCTCAAATGAAATTGATTATGACAATTATAAATTGACTTTTTTCAACAAATCCATTTTTTTATTGCAAGGTAACATTTTGCCTTGATTCACTCATTTTTTTTCTTCCAAATTTCACCATCAATGTCATTTCAAAATGGGCCAAAAACTTCAAGGGCAATGTTCACATCAATCAAGTGGAACTATGACTTTTGCTAAAATTATTATCAAATATGAAGGAATTTTTCCATTAAAGAAGAGGTGAATTTGTCCACTTATTTACTTACACCAATGCCATAGGGAGCCCTCTCATAACATGAGACATCAAATGGAGGGACCAAAAACACACATTTAAACTATAACAAACCATCTCAAAAGAGTTGATTACTAACAAGTGAGTTATTGCAAAAAAAACAAAAAACAATCTTTGTTAATGTCCACAAGTAAATTTATACCTTAATACATAGTGAATAGATAATGCAAAATCCATACAATACACTAAAATACATCTACCTCAAAATAATCATATTTACACTCCTAATTTACTAAATTTCAAACATAGTTTTATTTCTACTAGAAATATTATAATGTAATGTCCAGGAAAGTAAAAATAAAAATAAATAATTAATAATATAATTATCAATAAAATATTATTCCTTTTTTTACCTAAAAATTAAAAAAGTAATAATATTATATTTATAATTATTATAATTAATAATTAAACCAATTTAAATTTATCTTAATTGTAGATTTATCATTAAAATAAAGCTAAATTAATTTATTGTAAATCATTTATTTTTACTATTATTTATTTATTTATTATAATAATTTATATTCACAATGCATGTAAATTTAACGACCATTGTTAAATGATTTTACATATATACTAAATCAATTCTATCTTGTAAATGCAGCCCTCTCAAACTATCTTGTAAATACAGTCCTCTTTGAGAGGGGCATATCATTAATGAAAATACAATGATGCAAGTCCCATCACTAATTTTGGCCTTTGGTGTATTTGAAATCGATTTACAAGTAACCCACCAATATAACTGACATATCAAACTATGTCAAACTATGTTAGGTGTACGCACACAAATTCATAAATTACAATAATTATCTTTACCAGGTTAATGGGCCAATTAAATCCTCATAGAATGTAAATAGATTAAATAAGCAGACTGTTGACTGTGACGGCACTCCAATAGAGGAAACAAAAACACATTTCCCGCCTTCGCATTTCCATTTATATCTCAATACCAGTTCTCAGACATTTTATCGGCCTTCAAATCTCTGATAAGAAATAATGGCTCCCGTCAAGAGGATCGAACCAGAGAAAACGAAGGCTAACGAAGGCAAGCCGAAGCGGCGGAAAGTAGCGTTCGCCATAGGTACGCATATCTGTGCTTTCAATTTTCCCATCATTTTTCTGGTTAAACCCTTTGGGAGGGTTTTGTTAAACCCTATGTAATTGGGTTTTTCTTGTGGTGCTGTTGTAAGCTTTAACTCGGCAGCCTTCTATCTTGAATATATGCCTAAGCCTTCCTGGGCTGTCGTGGTGGCGATGGTAAATTTCAGCACCAGTTTAACAAAATATTTACATGGGGGCCACTTTGTGGCTACCTATTATATTCTTTTTGCTATAATTGTTTAAAGGTTTCTTTCCATGAGCTATTCTTATAATTGTTTAAAGGATTCTTCCCATGAGCTAATATATAAGCAGAGACAAGTCTTTTTTCGGTTTTGTGAAGAGCAATATGTCGGTGAATTAAATTTGAATACATTATTAGCATAGATCCATTTTCTCCAAGTCGAGGTTAAGATGAATCTCTGGGGTTTGTTTGTTTGTTTTTCGGATTCCTCTTGGTTTTTATTAAATGTGGACGTAAGATAAATCTATTCTGATTGTACCCAGCAATGAGAACTTTAATCTTTATCGTTAATCTCTGTGACCATATATAAACCCTTTCCACTTCACTGGTTCAATGTTCATACTAATTTCCCTTGTAGTATATTTTGAGTATTATTGATGTGGTCGCCTCGTGCATGGAATTTAGAGCTCTTGTGAGAGGAATTAATATGCCTTATTGGGTTGTTCTCCATCACTTTTTCACTTAATTTCAAGTTGTTTTATTTATAGCGAGTGCAAGGGGTCAGAAAGTCTAATGAGAATCTTGTTGCTGTTGCAGACACAGGAATTGAAGCAAATGACTGCATATCACTTCATCTTGGTACACAGTACACTCATTGCTTACTATTCTTTAAGAAGCTTTTATTTGTGTTGTTTATGTATAAATTATTATACAGTAAGCCTTTCAAATTTTGACCAAATTGTTTTGTTTGATGCCATTCTTTGTCATCGTAAATCATTATATTAATTCTGGATAAATTGTAGTCATCATCGAGTCTGAAGGGTTCTTTTACCACAGTCCTCCCTATTTTAAAAGAAGTGTGGTAATTATTTTATCTTTATTTTATCCATGTAAGGGCTTATGGCCTCATTGAATTGTAAAGGCAGTTTACTTTTGTTAATAAATGATACAACCTTCCTTCAAAGTCGAACATTTGGCTGCATTCTGCTATCCATTTTACCATTTATAACAAAAAAAGGTTTGTCTTTTGTTAAGTGTCTCTAATTACCTCTGCTTGTGTTGAGTATTATCTCCCTGAAATTGCAACACCTTAATGGATTGGATTCCACTGGTACTGATCTCTGGGTTTGATGTTACTGTTTGTCATTGTAAATCATTATATTAATTCTGGATAAATTGAAATCATCATCGAGTCTGAAGGGTTCTTTTATCACAGTCTCTATTTTAAAAGAAGTGTGGTAATTATTTTATCTTTATGTCATAACAGGGCTTATGGCCTCATTAAAGGGTAAAAGCAATTCATTTTTGTTAATATATGATACAACCTTCCTTCAAAGTCGAACATTTGGCTGCTTTCTGCTATCCATTTTACCATTTATAACAAAGAAGGTTTGTCTTTTGTTGAATAAGTGTCCCTAATTAACTCTGCTTGTGTTGAGCATTATCTCCCTGAAATTGCAACATTTTGATGGATTGGATTCCACTGGTCCTGATCTCTGGTCTAATGGGATTGATCTGTAGTTACTGACTGCTACAAAAAAATAAATAAATTAATACCCACTGTTACTCGAGTCTCGCTATTTAGTATTGGAACTACTTAGGCCTATATGGCATAGTCTGATCTACCCACCAATGGGAACAGAAGCTTTTATCACCTTGTAGGAATCTATTGGTTTGGTCTATTTACTTCCTATTTCCTGGTATCAAGATTAATGTACCTGTTAATATTCACAGTAATCATCTATCTCCTTTTGTGTTTACTTTATTGCAGTTTGATATTCAATACGACTCTATAGGTAATTAGTTAGTTACTTTTATATATTATATTTACACCAATTAAATCCTTATCTATTGTAGGAATTCCTTGATTATTCCTATGAGTTGTGCTTAAACTCTTTTAAAACTATTTTTTATTTGTGTATCCTACAATTTCTTTCTTATTCTCTTTAGTTTCTTTTGACTGTCCTATACTTATCTTTTTTTTTTTGTCTTTAGTAGAGAGAGTACATTCATTCTCCTTCGTTGCATCATTAGGTGCAAGTAGATAGTTCCTCATCTTATCATCCTCGTAGAGTTTGGTGCTCACCCATTTCGACTTGAGATGGTTTAGTCTCATCTTTGGATCTTCACTTATACAATGAAGGCATGATTGGTTTTCATACTTGGCCTTTTGTTCTTCAGAGTCCATTTTAGTGACTAGTCCTTTGGCTTGATCCCAATGTTGGTACATCAGAGTCTTAGATCTCCTTGTTTCAGTTAGTATTACATTTGATCAACTTCCTCCATTTAGATATTTCCTAAGTTGCACGATACGGGGAAATAGGTATGAGTTTTCGAAACAGGCATGAGTACGAAACGTGACCCCCCCAAATTTTGGAAATGGGGAAATGCGATATATATATATATATATATATATATATATATATATATATATATATATATATATATATATATATATATATATATATATATATATATATGGAGATTTAAGAAATGTTATGTGCAATCTTAGAGCATACATGATACATTATAATTTATTAATCACATTTACTCATGAATGATCACATAATGAAAATAACAATATCGAAATATCCAAAATCAACCTTTATTATATATCCAAATCTCAAAATCAACCTTTATTATATATATGAGGTTGCAAGTACAATAAACACAATGAGGCTACAAGTACTATAAATACAAAAGACTAATCCTCATCAAAATAGAAGCAGAAGCATGCTCAACAGTGGATGGTGGTGTTGAAGAAGATGATGGGCCAATTCCACTTCCAGGCTGGACCTCAATATCCAGGGTAACAAGAGAGCTCCAAATCGGGACTTTTTGGATCCACATCCCATTATTTACAAGGACCACTGCTATATTCTGGATCCCTAAGAGATGCAAGGCGAAGGTTGGAGTGCACATAAACATGATCATTTGCCTTCTGAGAGCCCAACCTTTTGTGCTTCACAAAATGAATAAAACCATAAGTGCTCCAATTCCTTTCTGCTGATGAAGAGCTTGCCACTTGTGAAAGAACACGAATGACAAGGTTTTGCAAATGTACACTATTTGCTCCATGACAAATCCACCACCTAACTGGATTCATGGTGCTTCTCTCCTCCAAAGTCGATATATTTGAATAATCATCAAATCCTGTAGCAAAAATGGCAAATTCTTCCTTCACCTACCTGTGTAGATGAGATGGAAACATTCTCACAAGGGCTTTTTTCACCCCATTAGCCACCTCTCTATCCTTATGGGTGCCTTCCTCTTTCCATTGCTTTGAACAATAAGCTCCTCATCATAAAATTTGGGGTTCAAGGCATGTGCTAAAGTGTGCAATGAAATTGTTCCACCTATCAACAATGATTTTCTTGACTAAATCAACAAAATGATCATCAACAAACAAAAGTTGTGGAGACTCTTGTGAAATGATTTCCATAGTTTTCTCAACCATGGAATCCATGCCATCATATACCTCTCCTACGAAAGGTTGGTCAGTGTCAACATTTTCGAAGAAGCTCAAATGTAGGGGTTGTGAACTTTAGCAAGAAATCTATTTTGCTCCACCAGTCCTCATCAAGGTACAATCTACGCACCATATATCCCTGCTTTGAATTTGCTTGTCTCCGCTCAGTCCAAAGTTGACTCACCACCATAGAAACTAATGCTTGCTTAACCTCAACAAGGCGGCGCAACATCAGTAAGGTTGAGGCATATCTTGTCTCATCAACTTTTAACAACTCGAATTTGGAGTATTCTCAAAATATTGCCTGAGATTGGTGGTGGTTGGTGATGAATTTAACAATCTCCCTTGCTTCTCTTGTGATTTCCTTTATCCATGGAACTTTGTTGTCGATCTCCTCTAAGATCAGATTTAGATTATGGACAACGCAGGGTGTCCAAAAGATGTGGTCATACCTCCCTTCAATAACTAAACCTGCAACTTTGCAAACTGGTGCATTATCTGTGATAACTTGTACCACCTTGTTAGGCCTTATTTGTTCAATAGATTTTATAATATTATCAACAATGAATTGTGCATCTTTTACCTCTCTTGAGCAATCTTCCGCCTTTAAAAACATTGCTCCTTTGGGGGAAGTGGCTATGATATTTATCAATGGTTTGCGTCTTGTATTTGTCCATTCATCTGAGACTATGGTAACCCTAGAGCTACTCCAGGAAGAATGAATTGTTGATAAGATATCCTCCACAAGCTCCTTCTCATTTTTGAGAAGTTGAGTTCTGACTTTCTTATAGTTGGGCCCCTTGTACCCTTGAGGAGCTTTGTTAATTGCCCTTATCATGTCTTGCCAGTAAGGAGAGCGAACAACATTGAATGGGATACCACATGCATAGATGTCCCTAGCTACTCTGGAAATCAATTTCTTCTCTCGCTTGCACATTTACCAATTTAGCAATTTTGCTATCTTGAATTGAAGTAGATGCCCCTCTGGTATTTTTGGATGGTGGTTGTTCATGTTGTTGAGTGGCTCTCCTCTTCCTTGCTTCAACTACAATCCTTGGCTCATTGTTTGGTGGAGCTGGAGGAGTAGCTTGACTAAGCTCTTCATGCCTCATTTTAATTCTATTTGCCTCATCTTGCTCTCTTTGATATGCCCTCGTTGCCAACGGGTCTGTTGTTTTTGTGCAACCTGCAATCCCCTGTCCTCCTCCATGCAAAAGATGTGCCTTCACTCTTAGGTGGGAGCCCTTGTACGAATTACTGCAAAGATTACATCGCCATTACCATGAGCCACTACCTCCACATTTTTGAAGCTTTTGAACATGCTTCCAAAGAGGATAATATTTAGCCCTTGGGTTGGACCTGGGGCTTGAACTTGCACCTTGGTTGGAAGCCATCGCTGCAAAAAAAAATAAAAAACAAATCTGTAAAGAAATAATGTTTTTCATATATTTCAAAACACAAACCCTTGATAAATAAGAGAAATAGTAAAAAAACTAAGAAAATGAATGCTTCTTACCCAAATTAATTTTTTGTAGCTGAAGCTACCCCAAAATGCCAGAAAAGATGAGAAATATGGCTGTAGTTGAGCCAAAAACCAAGAATGCCGTAGTTGGAAACTTTGCACTCCAAATCTGTTGCTAAAATCTCTTTCTCTTGTTGCTGAAATCTCTTTTGCGCACTATTGAAAACACCCTAGCTGAAACCACTGCTCTCTTCCTCTTTTCTCCTTGCTAAAATCGCCCCTCTCCAAGTGAAATGACTTGCTCAATTCGTGTGATGAGGGAATGCGGCGAGAGTCTTTTTATAACTTGAGAGAGCCATCTAGAAGCATCCAAAAGATATTTTATTCACCCAATAAAATAATAAAGCAAAAAAACTTAAAAAAATCACAAAAATCATAACTTAAAATCGAAACGCAATCGTACGACTTGGAAACTCGTTTCCGGCCGTACTAGGCCACATTTCCTCAATGTGAAACATGCTCGTACATCCTGAAACACATTTCCAGGCCGTACCAAATGCGTTTCCACATTTTGGTTTCAAAATGCCCTTGGGACCATGTTTCCTACAACATAGGATATTTCATATGTACTTGGGGCCCCCTCTTACCAACCAAATTGGAGATGAATACTATTATCTGAGAGGATATCTATAAGAAATATGTATAGGTCATGTGGATAAAGCTTTAGGGTGGATTACATTCGAAGATAACCTTTTATGTTGAGCACTTTATGATGATGAGAGTTGGACTCATTGTTTGCCCCCTTTATGCTCTTTTCCATTGGATGCATATCCCTTGGATCTCCCTGGGACAAATTGAAGTTGGCTGTCACAAAATGTTGATTGAGATGGACCACCAGATTGATCGATCAGACAAGATTTGTCAGTTGTGCCATCTTTGAGAGATTGAGATTGAGGAGCACTTCATCTTTTGTTGCCCCATTTATTATGAGATTCGTGGGAGATCTCATTGCTTGCTTAGGGTATCCATCCCTATCTAGTTTTTTTCGGTACTCTGACTTGAGATGTCTAGCCCTTTACATGTAGGAGGCCCTCAAAGTTTGTACCTGCATTGTTTGTCCTCCTAGATCAGATCTCATTCAATGGATTACTTCCTTCTTTACGGTGCTCCGATCGATTAGGGGCATGACGAGACAAACTAATAGCATCAATGCCTTTGATCCAAGATCAACACAAATCTAAGGGATCATCCCCCTTCCCTAGAGAGCACAAAGATGTTGCTAGACTAGATCCCTTACCATAAGGTAGACGAGATCACCTAGACATCAAGAGTGAGTTATTTCTTCCAGGCAATAGTGCAAAAAAGGGTCTTGATTTTCCCCCATCTCTTCCTCAGCCCACCATTCTATCTTGAGTTTTCTTCATTTGGCCCTGGTTGTTAGGAGAGATAGATCTAGTGGACCATGACCTAGTCCATGGATCCTTTTGCTCTATACATCCCCCTCCCATTGCGACCACCTATTACAAGAGAATTTCGCTTGAGCTAGCAAGCTACTTTTAACCTAGTAGATCAATGAAGGATCTACCTAGAATGATGCCTGTACTAGTGTAGATAGATCAATAGAGTCAACCCTAATTCAATCCCATACAAGTAAGCATCTTCAACATTTATACATGATACTCTAAAGAGAATTTTTAGCCTAGCATTGGGCACTCTCGCAGGTTGATGATGTCTTTTCGGCCTGATGCAGAGAGGCTTGCTCCTATTTGAAGATCCCGCTTCCCACTATCATAAACAAAGCCTTGCATACATACACCAACAAATGAGCACACAAAAAGCCTTTTGTAGGGGGCTTGCCAACCTAAAAACATGTATAGATAAAGGTCATAATCAGATCAAAAGTACAGGAGGGGAACATTATTCTATTAATCATGAATAGAAAATACAAGGCAATATACCTCCAACAATGAGCCCCTTTCCTCAAGCTTGTAACATGGCCTCCTCCTCCAAGTACAACAAGGCTTTTTAATGACTTAGACTCAAGATATTAGGTTAGAATGACTATACTTCTCTTGCTAACTCTCCAAGACTCCAAAAACTAGCCTGACCCTTTGGAATGACCAGTATAAATAGGCTTGGAGATCTCTTAAGGAGAACACATTTGGATGCTTGGGATAAAGAGAAGTTAGGAAGCTTCTCCAATAATGTACCCAAGACAACTCGTAAAATTGATCCTATAATCTGATCTTCTAGGGATCATAAGACTATAGAACCTCTGCCATTGTTGTTGGGATAACATTGCCAATTTTGGATGAACTTCGCTAGGATGACAAAGGCTCCCAACGAAATTAGGGTATCATCACTCTGTGAAGCACTAGATCCCAATGATGATGCATAAAACCGAGTGAAAAGAAGGGCCAAACATGTGCAAAAATGTCAATGGTATAGGTACTCAAGTGCACTGAGTCACTAGAGGAAAATAGGCTGATAACAAATGCCCCCTAAAGAAGGAGGTTAAATGAGTAATTGATGGTTGATATGCATTACAACAAGTCTAAAAGCATCGAAATGGGAGGAAGAAGCCATAATTGCGAAATTGGACCAGAAGAACTCAAATGTTGGAGTCTCAACTCCATTGATAACATCTTCAAGGCGGGCATACCCATGCTTGGTCATAAAGAGAAAATTGAACATGGCTGCCAAACATACATTGCGGATCCATGACATGCAATGCTAAGACATGTTCGCAAACAATACACAGTGGATCCATGTGACACATCAGAAAGATCATAGCCACCAAAAAATATAGTGTGGATCTATGTCACGGTATACATTAGTGGACTATGGACACATAATAGAGGAGGTGCCCTAGAGTAGTCTTTAAAGTACGTAAATGATACATAACTCCAATGTAATATGGGAAAGGTGGCATATAAGAGTGGGATGTCCTTAACACAAGGTCTTTTACATAACCCCAATGGTACAATTCTACAACATGTGAATAAACGACCAGATGTCAAGCATGGTAGAAATCGTTTGATTATTGGTTAATGAGGTGTAGCATTAACAGATGTGAGGGGACCCACCAATGATGAAAATGGACCCCAAGGTACCTAGCACAATCCACCAAGTGTGAATAAATGAGTTGACATTGAACACTCGCGAATCAGGAGTCAATAATGTGAACCCATTGTCGATTGCGAGGAAGCCTGCCACTGAGGGTTGCAAGCTCTAAGGTGCTACTGGTTCTTAGATCAAGCTCATGGATAATGAGTTGAAGTCGAGAGGAGAATATCTGTCGAAATAGGGCCTTGATGTATCCCCTATCAATCGACACAAAACAGAGCGAGAGATGATGTGAATGGATGAAGTCATGAAATGATGAAGTATACAACTAACATAGGGATGACAGACACAAAAATGTCAATGAGTACTACAAATGGCCGACATAGGTTGAGACTTCCCTTGAACATATAATGACATGACACAAGAGTGACTTGGTAGCATGATTATTAAGCACCACGTGATATCATGCAACAATGTAGGAGGCATTGAAGCACACTCCATAGTGACTGGAAGAGTAACTAGTCAGGGGAATAGATAGACTTATATGTATGGTATGGCTCCTAGGCAAGCTAAAACCCAACAATGAGATAACCCCATTGGTAAATTCTACATAACCCCAATGGTACAATTCTACATGTCAATAAAGGAGCAGATGTCAAGCATGGTAGAAATTGTTTGATTACTGGTCAATGAGGTGTACCATTAATAGACGTGAGGGGACCCACCAATGATGAAAATGGACCCCAAGGTAACTAGCACAATCCACCAAGTGTGAATAGAGGAGTTGATGTTGAGCACTCGCAGACTTGATTGATCAAGAGTCAATAATGTAAACCCATTGTCGATCGTGGGGAAGCTTGCCATTGAGGTCTGCAAGCTCTAAGGTACTACTGGTTCTTAGATCAAGCTCATGGATAATGAGTTGAAGTCGAGAGGAGACGATTCGTTGAAGTAGGGCCCTGATGTATCCCTCATCAATCGACATGGAATAGACCGAGAGATGATGTGAATGGATGAAGTCATGAAATGATGAAGCACAACTAACACAGGGATGGTTGACACAAAAGCGTCAAAGAGTACTACAGATGACCGACACATGCTGAGACTTTCCTTGAACATATAATGACATGACACAAGAGTGACTTGGCAACATGATTATTGAGCACCACATGATATCATGCAACAATGCAGGAGGCATTGAAGCACGCTCCATGGTGATTGGAAGAGTAATTAGTTAGAGGAATTGATAGACTCATATGTATGGTATGGCTCCTAGGCAATCTAAAACCCAACTATGAGATAATGACTCAAACAGGTGCCATGTTCAAGGGCAACACGAGTGATGCTACCATTTTGACGACTAACGGAAATAAATGATTCCCTCCCCATTTTCTCTTTTAAGTCTCCTTCATGGTTTAATGAGCAGGAAAGAGAAGACAAGTGTGCTTAATAGGTCCCTTTTTCATGAGTTTTAACAAGGTTGAAAAAGAGATAAAAGTACACATGTCCTTCTCACAGTTTAATGAGCTTGAGAATGGAAAAGAGGTTGCTCATAGACTTTCAATTTAATTAATGAGTAGGGAAGATGGAAAGAACTCAACATTTCATATAGGTTTAATTAGCATGGAAAGATGGTAAAGAAGCTTGGGATTTTCATAAGTTTAACGAGTCATGAAAAGAAAACCAAAATGTACTTCGTGTTTTCATTGCTTAACAAGGATGAAAATAAAGGTAAAAGGAGCTTCATGCCTTTAAGGGTTTAACGAGCATAAGAAGGGCAACTTGTCTTGGAGAAACGAGTGGTATAAGGGTAGCAACTAGTTCTTGTATGATGGAATCGCTCAAAGCATAAGAGGCAAAGAGGCTAGAAAATAAGACCACTCATCGCAACGACCCCTCCAAGAAAGGGTAGATGACCAAGTGAAAGTGAGTGGGAGGCCAAGTAGAAGATGACAATGGTGGCGAAACGAAACCAAGGCTCATCGTGCAAAAAGCAACTAATAAAATGTGGTTATCACAGGGGACAAAGTGTGGAATTTTCCTGGGGTGAAGGCAGAAAGTGACGAAGAATAGGTGAGGCTCTTAAAAGGAGGGATTCTGAAAAGAGGAAAACAATGTTGCATGGACACCAATACGGAACAAATGTTCTAAGCTAGGGTATCCATGATCATGTAGGCTCTACTGCCAAATTAGGATGTGCATAAAAGAGAGAGGTTATTATTGCAACTTGATAGGGTTGGACCTAAGGCATAATGATGGCACTGATGGTCAATATTGCAATAGAGACAGTAATATGTGACCTACACCTACTTGCCAGTTTGGAAAAACATACCTCAAGCCCATTGTTATAACGGGACCACAAAAAGAACACTCTGAAAAGAAGACTAAGAAAAACTTCCAACACTCTTACAAAAAGAGTCATTGTAAAGTAATAACATTAAAAACATCCCCAAGCCCTAAAAATAATAAAAAAGGGAATATTATCATTTGATACAATTTTCTTTTATAAAAGAAAGGCCATACCTCCTTATTGGTCATTATGATAACTTTGAAGTGGAGAGAAAGAGAGGAGAACAAAGTGATCCCCAAATTGGTTACAAGAAGGGCAAGAAGTTTGCAAGAGATTCCAAAGAGCATCTAGGAGATATTCTAGCTAGGTAAGTGAGAATTAAATATTTTTATTGTTGTATTCCACTTTGGTATTCTATTGGCCGCATTTATGGAAATTTAAATGGGTGAAAAGTGCCCAATGTGCATATTTGTAGGGAAGACATGGGCACAGAGTGAAGGTCTCGTTATCTTCACAGAGTTGTTGCCTTGTAACACGCAAAGATCTTTGCTTTGTTGCCATGGGATCCCAACGAAGATGCGTAGGGTTTAAAGTTTGAAGTTTGTTTCCATTTTTTTTGCTTCAATGTTAGGGTTTGCACATTTTATGTTGAGTGAGGCTTTTATGGGTGACCATGTTGATGAAAATTTGTTCTTATGGATGTAGGGAACACCATGATTGAATGGAGAGAAAGGGAGCACTTTGAGGAAGAAATCCAAGCAATGGCCCATGCTTCGACTTTGTAGGCTCTGAGAGATTGTGGCTTGCTAAAGTTTTTCAAGGTTCAAAGCATGACAGGCCAAGCTCGATTGCTCCAACGATTGATTGATTGGTGAGATCTAGTCAATGAGTATTTTGTGGTTGGGCCAAAGATCCTGAGGTTGGAGATAAATGATATTTATTTTTTGACAGGGTTATAAAGATGCAGGGTTCCAACATAACTGAGTGGGGTGAGAAGCAGATTAGAAGAAAACATGGATGCGTATGTGGCTCGGTATTGTAGTCCTGGCATACAGAGTAGTGGAAAAGTACCTATTGCTGCAATCATGGACCAAACCTTGAGCACCACAGTTCTCACTATCACACCATTGTGTGGATCTTCTGCTCCTCATGCTGCAACAAAAGTGCAAATGGACCTAGCTGTGAGATGTCTGGAACCCACCCTGTTTAATTGGTGTGAGGGTTTGTTGGCACACCTCAAAGAGAAACTTACCGAGGCAAGAAGAGGACGAAAGAGAATCTTTGGATATGGGAGTATAGTGGTGTCGTTCTTTCTAGAGTGGATCTCGACTATGAGGCTCGTAGCAGACTATGATCTTTATTTGCCACCTATGGAGCCTCGGATGAGTAGATGGACCACTTTGATGGCGAGGCAAGGAGTCCATGGTGGGCATTGGTTCAACTGCACATACTTCCACTAGCTGAGGAATGTGCCATTAGCGATGGATGACTACGCCTACAATGGAGTGGACTTTCGAGGAGACCCTGACCTAGTCTTGCCCTCTGGGACACAGTGGAGCGCCCTTGGTAAGAAAGGATTTTTGATTTTTTTAGTTTTTGGATTTTTGAATATTATATTTTTTTTGGATTTTTAAACATGGGTATAGAGTTACTAACATTTTGATTGGTACTATATGCGGACATGGCAAAAGCATGCCCCCTTGGCTATTTACCACTTTTTAGAGGAGTACCACGAATCTAAGCAGTTCACGAACTAGCCAAGCAAGAGGAGGAAGAGGAGTTCGGTGGGCTGAAAGAATTCACCCACAATGTTGAGGGATTGACTTTGGGAGTACCACCTATGCCTATGGATGATGTGCCTCGATACCTACAAAGGCACACTGTGGGGGTGCTCTCCTCTCATCGTCGTGACCTTCTACATCAGATTGTCGGTGTTGTGCTGTGTTTCCATCAACGTGAGCATGACTGATTGGGGATAGTAGTGTTTCTAGATTTTTTGTATGTCTACATATGTATGAGGTGATATAGCTTGGGCCTCAAATGCTCGATTTTGAACTATGTACCTAGTTGTGGATGTAAAACTCTACTATGATATAATAAAAGATGACAACTTCTACGGTGCTTGTTTCAAATGATGTGTACTTTTGTAATCTTTTATTCATGTGCATGGTTTTAAAATATTAATGTGACAAATGCCAATCTAATAGATAATTAGTAAGTGAATCAACAAGCACATTAGAGCCTCTAGGAATATGCAAGTAGACAATATAATCAATGTGTTGTTCCAAGAGATGTACCCTTAAATAGTATCGGAGTAACACATGGTTCCTTACAGAATAAACATGGTTGAGCCAAGACATTACAAGCTGGGAGTCAAGTTGGGCAACCAAGTGGTAGATGTTGAGGGCAATAGCCTCAGTTAAGAGCTCAATGAAAGCACTATATTTTGCCACATTGTGGGTGATCGGGTAAAGACAAATACCCCCTAAGCTCACAAGCTCATCAATGGACGAAATGATAACCCAAGTGTGAGAAGCTACATTTCGAGTGTAATGGCTTGCACCATCTGCAAAGCATATGTAAATCGATGAGGGCCTTGACATCTGTCAATCAAAGACCACACACATGGATCACTCACGGAAACCATCAACACAGAATCAAAACAAAAGAGAAAAACATCACACACACACACCTATGTACATTATGTACAGGACACCAGGCAAAAAGACTATGCACAATATTGTTTGAGATAGAGCCCATTATGTGGCTCCGAGAGTGGATTCTCGTCATAATGAACTATCTCATAGGCCCTTTTTTGAGAACATGTTGAACAATGTAGGGCCCATGCCACATGGTTTTGAGTTTTCTGGCTCCTAACTTGTCATGGTCTTGATCATAAACCAAAATCAGATCACATTCAGAAAAGACACAAAGTCGAACTGACTTATCATATTGGGCCTAAATGTGTTTCTTATGGGTTTTGTTAGTAATCGCAACGTAAAGGCATTGATCATTGAGATGGGCTAGGTATAACAAATCAATGTTGCGATAATCCCGATTGGGATTAAATCGGCAAGGGTCCGAAATCTGAAAAAAATGTAAAAATCAGGAAAAAATCGACAAAATGTCAACAAATACAAACATTTTTTTTTCAAAATTTTTAATATCTAAAGCATCCCCAACATAAAATAAATGCATTGACACATAAATATGAAAAGAGAATTAATATGTAAGGTGTGTAATATGTCTAGTGCTACATCACACATAACAATAAATCATGTTATGAATACTGAGTCCTGAGTTTTGACTCAACCTCAAAATATCAACAAAAAATATAATAATGTATCTCACATCACGAGTCATAATATCATATATGATAAAATGAACCAAGTAGCTAATATTATTGATTTCCCCTACCCCTCTTGTGAGGAAATATAATAGCTTTCCCTCTAGATGAAGAAGGCCCTAGGGTTGGCAATGGACTCTGCTGTGCTTTAGAAGCTAATGAACTATGAGCTATAGGAGGTAGACCATGTCCTTTACTGGTGACCATGGTAGGTGGTGTCACCTTCTTCCCCTGTTGCTCCAACTCCTTTGTAGCTACTACCCCTTCCACTACCTCCTCCTCTAACCAATCAAGGGTCGATTCCATGATAGGCCTCTCAGCCTCAACCCTCCATGCAGAAATGGTGTCAATCCCATCCAATGAGATGACCTCCATGTCAGGTGTCCTCCCAAGTTGCCTCACCCACAATCAGAGACTGTGGTATACATAGACTAGGTTGTTAAGGTGCTCGGACTCCAACTTGTACAAGGGTCATAAATTATAAATAATAAATTAATTATTAAAAAATTAAAAATTAAAAATTATATTGTTTATTATTTAATGAATTCAAAAAATTAATTGGAAAATTATTAACCTATTGCTTCTTGGTGTGTATTTTTTTCAAATACACTCCAGTTGCGCTCACATCAGAGGATCGACATGTTTGGCTGAGCACTCGAATGGCAAGCTTTAGAGATTGGGTACTTTCCCACCAAAGCTTCTCGATCATGCATCTACAACACATAAGATAAACATAAGAAAAAAATTGAAATTTGAAAGTTCAAGCAAAGTATGAAGAGAATCAAATTTGGAAATTGAAATAAACTAAAGCTTACTTGGCATTTTGGTTTTCTTATCATGGATAGCCATTTCAGAGCTAAATGTGCCACCTGCCATCCTGTATATCTCCATTTCTTTGGATATTTTTGAACATTCTGCTGGAGATGACACCATCCTTTGAACACAAGTGAAGAATCCATCCATGACCTCAACATCAAATAAGAAACCATAGGAGTAAGAAAATGCGAGGTTCAGGTAGATCCTTGCAGCATGAATGGGACGATGGAGTGTATTGTTCCATCACTCATCAATCACTTTCCATATCAGTTGTTGTTTCTCAAACCCCTCATCCCCCTTATCATCATAATAGCTGTGAATGGATTCTTTGGCCCTATCCATGGCCTCATACAAGTAGCCCATTATGGGCTTGTCTCCATCAACTAATCGAAAAACCTTTACCGAACGTTCATTAATGCTACATACCTCTTGCACTCTTGCCTAGAAGCTTTCATGGTTTGAAACTAGCTTGCATGTGGCCTCTCCCTTTGGTTTGCAGCTAAATGACAAAGCACGCCACTCGTTTGAAAGAAACATTCTCTTCACATCCCACATAGAATTCAAGAGGGATTGAAGAGATATGAAGCTAGTGGCAAACCGTGTAATAGTAGGGCGCACCAACTCCTTGTTGGTGGTAAATGTTCTCATCAAATGAAAGCACAAATGCATGATTATATATAAATTTTGTGATGCTTTTTGATTATTCAACAATATTCTTGACGAAAGGAATTTTTCCAATGTCATCCAACATCAAGTCAATGAAGTGTGCAACACAAGGTGTCCAAAATATGCTAGGATGCCTTTCCATAAGCATTGTTGACACCTAATCATCAGAATTGGGTGAATAAGTGTAACTGGTTAAATAAATAATAAGAAATATGAATAGTCATCGGGAGATGAAGTGAATAGTGTCTCCCTCATGTATATAATAAAGAGCAACCTGAATGAAAATAGTAAATTGATTTGGAGGAGTTACTGCCTGGTCTGACATGGTATCAGAGCTAGCACCCGAAATTAGTTTTTGTGTAACACCTAATGTCAGTTTCCTGCCTATATTCTGCCTGTTTGCCTGAAACCTGCTTCGGGCTGTCATATGCATTTTAAAATCTGCGCCCTCTGCCATATGCGTTTTAAAATCTGCTGCCTTAGACCAACTCAGAAATCTGTGTAGATCCGTTGATGGTATATGAATCGACCTTACCTCGGCCCCTCGGCCTCCCTCCTATAGTTGCATCTCACTTCCTCATGTGTAGCAGCATTACTGCCATAATATGCTCTTTTGCCACTTTCCCTGCTAGACAGCTTTTCATGTAATGGAGATGGATCATATCTTGCTGCAGAGATCTTATCCGCTTCAGTGAATGTGCCATCACCTGCATCTAGTTCATTCTGGTTAATCGTGCCTTCTATGGGAGTTGTGCATTTGAATACGCACTTTGTTTTTTAATATTATCTCCCATACTTTGACATGTTTGCTCTTCTTTGTTGAGGAAATTTACTGAACTGATGTATAGTGTAGAGCTTTCCTGAAAACCTTCATCATACATTTTCCTTCCCATGCTATTCCTTACTGAAGGCTCCACAACAATATAATCTGATCCATTTGTCGCAGAAAATCTACAAGGGTTTTCATACATATCTCTTATGGTTCATCAAAACGCCACTTTTTGTTGTCAGTAGATCCAAATAACCATTGGCTGTGGGACATGTGCATTGTAATACCATTGCCAGAATTGATTGGTACCTGGCCTAAGTTTTTGGCCTGCGGAGGGCAGCTACTACTTGTGGGATCCGTCCACATTCAAGTTGAGCGGGAAGTCGAAGTGCAAGATGATTCTGAGGATGAAGATGGAGTCGAAGAGATCTAAGCTGATTTAACTTACTCCCTCCATACGCTTGGTGACAGTCATGGTATATATACGCTGCTCCCTTCAAGACTCGCTCGAAAGTCCAGAAGCTGAGTTTGAAGAGTTATTTAATTATCAGGCGATGCCTTACCAAGCATCAGGCATCATTGAAGACTGAGAGACAGAAAAAGAAAGAGATGTATTTTTCTAATGAGAAAGTATGCAGTCAAGGTATACATCATAGGATTTGAGCATCGGGATTTATATTTCTGTCAAGTGTTTGGCAAATTCTGATTTGCATCAGAATTTCGATTCGCTTTTGAGCAGTTGATATTATTTCTCTTGAATTGCAACCATATTGTAATGCAAAAAAGAAAAAAATGGTGATATTCTATATGCATAGAATATAGTTTTGATCTTTGTATATTAAATCAAGAAGGAAGAATAAGGCTGTATTATTTTTGAAGCACATTTTCCCAGCATAAGTTTTTTTTTTACAATATGCATTCAATCATATCTATTGTGAGAATAGTTCTCACTGACAAGGAGAACTATCTTGAATGGTCTTGGATGATAAAACACACCCTCATTTTCAATGAGTTGTGGAAAGGAGTGTGTATTAGAGACAGAGACAAAGAGCCAGAACAACCTACCTCAGACAAAGAGTTTGCCATTTGGGAAAATAAGAATAGCAAAGCCTATGCATTAATTGCAACATCTGTAAGTGAAGAGGTGAGTCGCCATATTTCGCCATTTTCAACTGCTTTCGAAGCCTTACAAAAGCTGAAAGAACTCTATGACTCACATTCTGCACTTGAAGTTGTTCAACTCATGATTAAACTCTTCACTCTTGAATTGCAAAATAATGATCCTCTTGCTCTTGCATCTGAAGTAAAATCTATAATGCATGATATCAAAGCCACTAAGGTTGAATTGGATATTCCTCTTATCGCTTTTCTCAAGGCACTTTATCCTACTTACTCCAATTATCTTGAGTCATTGAAAGCAAATGGAAATCTCAAAGATATTATCTTTGACTCTCTTGTGAAAAAATTTGTTGAAAGAGAGAAAGCTTTTGGAAAGAAGACAGCCCCTGAATCTTCTGAAGAGGCTATGTGCCTTGCTCATAAAGAAAAGAATCTTGCTCAAGATTCTTCCAGAGGAAGAGGTGGTCGAAGAGGAAGAGGAAGATATTTCAAAGGCAGGGGGGCAGACACTCTCAAGGAGAAAAGTCAGATTTGCACTGCATATGTTGCAAAAGAAATGGTGGATCACATGATGCCTCCACATGCAAGTTACCATGGGACAAAATTGAGTAGCAAAGAAACCGACAGAAAGGTAAAACTAATGACACAGAAAAAGGTAAAGCACCTGAATCCGCTCATTATGTTGTGGCACAATGTAATATTGGAGTAAATGAAGACTTATTTAATGCATCACTTGCTTCTTGGAAAAATGATTGGTTGCTTGATTCAGGAGCAACTTGCCACATGACTCGTAGAAAAGATTTTTTTGAAGAATTTACTGACATTGTTGATGGAGCAGTATACTTTGCAGACCAATAAAAAATCAAGCTATCAGGGCTTGGCACAATCAGAGTTAAATTGCCTGGTCTTCCAGAGTTTCTTCTGCATCATGT
Organism: Pinus tabuliformis; assembly: GCA_031772625.1. Classification (NCBI taxonomy): domain Eukaryota; kingdom Viridiplantae; phylum Streptophyta; class Pinopsida; order Pinales; family Pinaceae; genus Pinus; species Pinus tabuliformis. The sequence continues at coordinate 193,882,243 of CM062816.1, forward strand.
TCTATATCTCCCACAGTTGAAAAAAAACTTGCTGTCCTTGGTCCACATCCGCTAGGAAGGTCACTCCATTCATATGTTTGATGGCAAGCTTGAGGTCAGAAAAGCATCTGACCACTCACTTGTCATGGGGGAATAAAAGAAGAAAGGCTTCTCAAGCTGCAAGGTACCTCTGCTTGTGCACAACATTTCTCATACAATTCTCATTATGAAGAAGGTACACTTCCATCAAGTTTATTATGGCATGCTAGATTTGGACATTTGAATTATGACAGCGTCGCTTGTTGAAGAAAAATGGTGTTGCTGGTTTGCCTACAATTCCTAGGAAACTTAAGCAATGTGATGCTTGCATTCTAGGAAAGCATAGCAAACAACCTTTTCATGATTCACATTCAAGAGCACATAGAAAACTTGAACTCATTCATTCAGATTTATGTGGTCCAATGCCTGTTCCTTCTCCAAATGGAAATAAATATATGATGACATTTATTGATGACTACATTAGAATGTGTTGGGTTTATTTATTAAAGAACAAATCTGATGTTTTTCAAACATTCAAGAACTTTCATACATGGATTGAAAATGATGCACAATCTCATATTGGCTCTATTCACACTGATAATGGAAAAGAATACACTTCAAATGAATTTGAAAACTATCTTCGCTAACATGGATCAAACATCAAACAACTGTGCCTTATAATCTCGAACAGAACGGTGTAGCTGAAAGAATGAATAGGACAATCTTAAATATGGTGTGCTCCATGATGTTTTTCAAAAATGTAAAGTTGATGTTTTGGGCTGATGCAGTTCTATGTGTTGTATATATAAAGAATAGATGTCCATCTAATGCTATTAGAAACAAGACTCCATATGAAATGTGGTATGGGCACGTTCCTTCGGTAACACATCTCAGGGTCTTTGGTTCCACCTGTTATGCCTTGATACCAAAGGTACATAGAAACAAACTTAGTGCAAGAAGTCGTAAGTGTATCTTCTTGGGGTATTCAAACACCTCCAAAGCATACTGTCTCTATGATGAAGTCAATAAAAAGTTTGTTGTATCTAGAGATGTAATCTTTCTTGAATCATCCAAAACTGACAATGTTGTTGAGCGGCAACTTGATCGCTTCTATAGATTCGCAATTGCAAAATCATTTCAAGAATTTGATAATCAGATTCCACATCTTGAAGGGGGGATTCTTATACTAGATCAACATGTGGAATCTTCTTCTGAAGAACTCTCTCCCCCACATGAAACTCCAACAACGGATGATGCTTTAAGTGATGTGATTGATAGAATTGGGAGACTCAATCTTGATTTAGTCCCAACTCAATCAACAGAGCAGTCTGGACCATTTGAGAAAGGTCCTCCAAAGTGGCTGATAAAGACACTTGAAAGTGTTCATCCTGATGAGGTTGGAAAGATAGGAACTAGAAATTCAAACCGACAAAATGGAGGTGATGTAGATGACTCTGATTCACCTGTTGATATGGATGTTTTTTATGATTTTGAATTGAATTTGTCTACAGATTTCGAACCAACTTCCTTCAAAGAACTGCTTTTCATGATGAATGGAAAGAAGCGATGCAAAAGGAGTATGGTGCCTGATAAAGAATGGCACTTGGACGCTGGTTGATCCTCCATTAGGAACCAAACCAATTGGCTGCAAGTGGGTCTACAAGAACAAGTATAACGCTGATGGCTCACTTGACAAGCACAAAGCCAGGCTTGTGGCAAAAGGTTTTGCACAGAAGGAAGGGGTCGATTATGAGGAGACTTTTGTCCCCACATCAAATGGGCTACCATCTGGACACTCTTTGCCCTAGCAGCTCAGAACGGTTGGAAAGTCCATCAAATGGATGTAAAATATGCTTTCTTGAATGGAGATCTAAAAGAGAATGTTTTTATGTCCCAGCCTGAAGGATTTGCTGTGAAAGGACATGAACATAAAGTATGCAAACTTGTGAAATCCTTGTATGGCCTCAAACAAGCACCACGAGCCTGGTATGAAAAACTAACTGAGCATCTTTTGAAACTCAATTTCAAACATTATGATCTCGATGATGTAGCTTTATTTGTCAAGAAGGTTGGCAAAACAGTTGTATATCTTGTGGTATATGTAGATGATCTTTTGATGACAGGGAACAATGAAAGCTACATTGCATCCATAAAGAAGGAATTGAGGAAAGGTTTTGAAATCACTGATTTGGGCTATGTTCATTACTATCTTGGTATTGAAGTAACTCAACATCCAAAGTCTATATTGCTTTCTCAAAAGAAGTACATTGGAGATTTGTTGAATAGGTTTAGCATGACAAAATGCAATCCTCTTACTACTCCAATGGAACAAAACTTAAAGCTCACATCCATTGAAGGAAAAGAATTTGAAGATGCAACAAAGTATAGACAGCTTGTAGGAAGTCTCAACTACCTAACTGCTACCAGACCAGACATTTCGTTTGCTGTTGGAATCCTCTCCAGGTTTATGCAAAAGCCTTGTGAAGGACATTGGTCTGCTGCAAAAAGAGTTCTAAGGTACTTGAATGGAACTCAAGACTTTGGAATCAAGTATACACAGGTGGACGACTTCAGCTTGATTGGATACTTTGATTCAGACTTCAATGTAGACAAAGAAACTGGGGTATCTATGTCAGGTTATGTTATGAGTCTTGGATCAGGAGCTGTCTCTTGGAGATCACGCAAACAATCAGTTCCAACAGATTCCACAACAGAAGCAGAATATGTGGCAGCAACAGAGGCAACAAAAGAAATTGTGTGACTCAGGAAAATTCTTGAATAGTTGCAGGTAAAACAAGAACAATCGACTCCACTCATGATTGACAATACCTCAACAATAAAGTTGGCCAAGAACCCAAAGTTCCATGATCGAATGAAGCACATCAATACTAAATATCATCTGATTCGACATCATGTTGAGGCCAAAACAATCCATCTCCACCATTGTTCTAGTAATGAGCAAATTGCAGACATCTTCACCAAAGCGCTTGGAAGAGAAAAGCTTGAACGATTTAGAACGATGCTTGGACTCACCAACATCCCTTCAGATTAGGGGGGGAATGTTGACACCTAATCATCAGGATTGGGTGAATAAGTGTAATTGATGTAAATAAATAATAAGAAATATGAATAGTCACCAGGAGATGAAGTGAACAGTTTCTCCCTCATGTATATAATAAAGACCAACTTGAATGAAAATAGTAAATTGTTTTGGAGGAGTTACTGCCTGGTCTGACAAGCCTCTTGCCAGCAACAACATAATTAGCAACATTTTCTGTTCTGATCTAGACAACATGTTGTGGACCCACCTCCTGAATGAACACTTCCAACAAATCACATAATAACCGTGCATCTTTGATATGTGAAGATGCATCAACAGATTTCATAAACATTGTCCCCTTGAGACAATTAACCAAGAAGTTAATAAGGGTTCTACTCTTTTGATTGGTCCAACCATTTAATATCACAATGCATTTTGTCTGTGCCCATGAGTCCCTAAACTCCTCCAATCTCTTAGTGCATTCGGCCTTTTCATTCTAAAGAATATGCCCTCTAAAGTCATCATAGGAAGGGACTTTGTACCTTGGGCCAACAATAGCAATAACATCAATTACAGGTTGGAAAAATGGATTCTTCTTGGCAATGTTGAAAGGAATATCACTCCAAAGAAGACACCTTCCCAACAACTTGTCAACTTCTTCCTTTTCTGTTTTTTAAGAGCTGACCTAATAGATGGTTGTGCACTAGGTGTGGTTCTAGGAACAAAAAATGATGAAGCAACTGTGGGGTTGGTTGTAGAAATTGATGCTGAAGAAGAACCAGTACCACTCTCATGGTCACCTCCCAATCCCATCACTCCACCCCCTACCATTTGACTCTTCAGAGTTACCTTGGTCAATTTGGTTGTCTCTATATCTTCCAATGATTTGAGGGCTCTACGAATGATTTCTGGAGTTGTGTTTGTGCAAAGCCCTACTTCATGTCCAGGAATTTGTGCAAGGTGGAATTTCAATCTGTATACTCCCCTTGTCATATGTTGCCCACATAACTTGCAAGTCAAATTTGATTTGTCAAACCCTTTATCAGGTTCACCAAATTCCCACATAGGGTCTAATTTCCTTGGCATGTTTATAACTTTGTTGAACTCTTGAGTTTTAATGTAAGATTGAAGTTTGAATCTAGGGCATAAGAAGAATTACAAGTTAAATAAATGAAATTAAAATTTACATATAACATTTTGAATTTTTCACAAAAAAACCCTCAACTCAATGCAACAATAATAACAAAAAAAACACATTCAAATCCAAACAATGATCATGGAAAAAAACTAGGGCACAAGAAGAATTTAAACAAATAAAACTAATAATCAAGATTTTGCATTTTTGACAAAAAAATTTTCTCACTAAATGTAACAAAAATGACAAAAAACACACTCAAATCTAACCAAAAATGATGGAAAATATTTGGATGAATGAAACCCAAGGAAAAAACAAAATAAATAGGGCCAAATTTGATGCCCATACTTGAAAACCATGCCTTGCTGAAGAAACTTGGTCATAATTGGATTTTTTTAGCTTGGGATGCTAAATTTCTTCACTTTTCTCCTCTTGCCCTTGTAGATGAATTCTTCTCCTCTTCAGCTCTCACCCTTGCCCTTTGTTTGCAAAATGAATTAAAAAAACCCAAAAAAGCCTTTAAAAACTCGTTGTTGCGCGACCTTGTGATTTTTTCAGGTTGGATCGTGATTTTTTCAAAGTGAAAAAATCACCCATTTAATCGTCGTTATGAAAAAATCGTGATTTTATCGCTATCGCGATGTTCACACATTGTAACAAACGATCTTCCTAAGTAGAAGAGTTAGGGAGCAATTCAACAACTAGTTGTAAGGATGGAATTTCGCACTCGATAGGAAGAACAACCTCCACTCCATAAACCAGTTGGAAAGGAGTGAAGTTCGTAGCACACTTGATTGAGGTTCGATAAAGTGCAGAAAACAACATAAGGTGCCAATTTGACTTATGGTTCCTACCATTTGATGTAACATAGTTTTTAAGGCACGATTAAAGACGTCTACTTGTCCATTAGCTTAGGGATAATAGGGGGTTGAGTGTTTGTGACAAAAACCAAACTTGACTGCTAATCACTGCATCATATGGTTTTGAAAATGTGCACTGTGATTAGTGACAATTCGTTTGGGCAAACCAAACCTAGCAACAACGTGGTTAAAGAGAAATAAGGTAGCTGTGGCACCATCATTGGAAAAAGTAGGCATAGCCTTAACACACTTAGTGAAGTAGTCAACAATGACAATGATGTAGCGATGACCACGAGTTGAGGGTGGGTTACACTGCATAAAGTCAATGCTCCACTGAGCAAAAGGGCCAACAACTACCACAAGGTGTAAAGGAGCAAGGTGAGGATGCGGTTTCCTAGAGAAGATCTGACAAGGATGGCATTTTTGGACAACAGTAATACAATCTTTGAAGTTGAAGGCTAGAAATACCCAACATGCAAGATTTTTTGAGCAATCCAAGCTTAGATAAATGACCACTACATGCTTTAGGGTGACAATCATTCAAAACACGTTCAACCTCATCATGAGTGAGACATCGAAATAGTATTACATCTACTCAATGACGGTAAAGGGTATTGTTGACAATTGAAGTTGCACTTGATTTTTTTTTGAAGAGTCCATGCACAAGGATACTTCAGAAGATTCTTGCACTAGTAGGCCTTTCAGAGTTCTAGATTTCATCAGGGCTTCTAAGCCCATTTCCTTCTCTCTTTCTTCATTCAGTCCTCATATTTTGCAACCGTACAAGGATATTGTATAAATGTCACTAGCATGATGAAATATAACAGACCTAGGATGTTGAGACTCGATCAAAAGCGAGTACACCTTGGAGTGTTTTTTTTTACTTGGTTAATTATTCTTTCTTTTCAGCGTCAAATAATTTTCTAGGTTTTTTCACTCACCGCATACCCCAAAGCTGGGTGAAGGCTTGAAGATCGTGCCTTAAGTCCATCTTAGTGTCTAGGGTCAACGTATATTACCATGTTAGGTCATCTCTGAAATTTTGTAATGATGTAAATAAGTGGTGCTAGGAAATGTCTAGGGCGTGTGACTACTTGAAATTCATTTTCTGAGGCCCAACATTATTTTAAGACCCACTTTAATGGTCAAAAAACGACTTATAGTCCCTCAAAACCCATTCTTTCTAATGAAAGTGGCAAATAAATAAAAAAACAAATGTTTTCAAAGTTGAAAAGGACGTGAAAATTAGAAGAATTTAGTGGGATGCACATTAAAAGTTTAGAGGGGGGCAAGAGGAATGGCATCACAACCATTTTGGAGGTCAAACTAATGGCAAGTCAACAGTCAACAAAGAGGCTCACGAATGGCACACTCGACAGTTTAAAATTAGTTTTCAATTTGATTAAAGATATGGTTAAGTTTCATAGTTCAATTCAAAGGCATTTAGTGGGGACAAGACTACCACATGGGACTGCGAGGGGCTGCCACGAATTCGATGGGAGTTAAACTCCCCCTTATCTCCACTCATACTCACGTCTAGTAGCAAAAAGATGGCATCTAATCTTCAAGGGAAACACACACAACAGTTAGAAGTGTACGTTGCCAGTAAAGGATACCACCTGTAGCAGTTTGGAAACACATGGACAGTCCTCTAAGCCACTTGGAATTTGACTTGGTCTTGGGATCTTCACCATTATTCCACTTGTCATTGGGTCTCTCTCTTGGGATTATCTCCCATTCTCCTATTTAGATGAGCCTTTGGTTCCCATTTTTGTATCTTGATACAAGCTCTTGTGCTTGGGGAAGCTCTGCTCTTTGTACACTTACACTTTGATGCAATAAAAGACTTTGGGGTTCAACTATGAGGTGTTATTCTTCTATGATTGTGGTATAATTCTTGATCATGAGCTTCATTTTCTATTGGTAATATTGTGTTTATTATTTCCATATGCTTGCTAAAGATTTGTTAGTGTAGAGCTATCATGCACTAATATTTGGTTTTAGAGATTTATTCTAGATAGGGAATGTTTTAGTAGATTTTCATATAAATCTTTAAGATTTCTTTCTCATTATATTTTTCTAACCCATGTGGATCTAATGAGTTTATTTGAAGTTGTGTAGAAAAATATCTTTGGATCGATCCTTAAGCGTGAGGGGACATTTTCGAAGGATCAACCCACTCTTGAGCATGAACATGGAGGAACCCACCTTGTGATATCCCAAAGTTTTATCTTTCGATTTGTGTTTGCAAGGTCTCTTGGCTTTGGGCTTCGGCTTGTGATCACGTCTATTCCATTTAAATAATTTATTTTAAATATTGTGCTTACATTGATCATATTTGCTAATAAGAGCACGCTTTTGTCAAGACAAGGATAATAATCATACTCCCTAACCATCGGTCTAGTCCCAATGGACTTGTTGAAAATACTCTTGGCATTTTTTTCTCACCTTTCTCCAATGATTTTTGGGTTTGTTTTGCAGAGGTTTTGGCAACCTTTTCAAGTAGTATTTTATTACTAATCTTGGTAGGGACTTGGGCTCTCAAGACTGTAAATCATATCGAAATTCCTTGCAGATTGTCATCACCTTTTGGAGTAGATTTTTCCCAAGGTCGTGAGCCTTTGGAGGCATGTTTTATCTACTAGAACGTGACCTTTTGAAGTTTGTCCCTTACCTTTTCTAGGCCGTGATCATTTGGAGGAATCTCACCCTTCTTTCTTGCACAAAAAGGTTGCTATTATTTTCTGTTGAAACAATGGTGAAAGTAGCCCTTCTCTCCTTATTAGGTAGATTTCATCATCTCAAGGGCTAGAGTTTCAAGATATTATTCGAGTTGTCTATTTTGTATTCCATTGCTAATTTTTTGTGAAATTTTGTCACTGTTTTATCAAGAAGGTGTTGAAAAATGTGCAACAAGAAATGTTAAATTTAGAATGTGATAAAAATAGACCTGCTAAAAATAGCATGTCAAAAAATAGCGGTTTGGCCAGTGAGGTCATTGGCCACATTGGGTGAGAGGTGAAATTGCTAAAAATAGAAAGTTATAAAAATAGCATTTCTGGGTCCCTTCCTATTTATAGCAGCCCCTGGTCTATCTATAGGAAGTAAAAACGAATTTGGTCTTAACAAAGTTTAAAATATTAATTAATTAATCTCCATGAGTTAATTAGTTAAGGAAAAATAAACTTGAAGTCTATGTGAGGACATGCAACAATTTATCTATTAATTGGTGAATTTATCCATCAGTTAAAGAGATAAGGATGAGTTGTAATTAGTTGGCTCAGTGAACTGAGTCAAGTCCAGTTAGATTAATTTAACAAGTTGTTAAATTAATGAGATTCAGTTTGTTAATGTTTGCATGCATGTAACAACTAGTATTTTCAGATAACTGAATATTATAGCTTAAATAATTCATGCATGTTAGTTCAGACAAAGATCCAGTTGAGATCAGAGAAGGGACAATGTACTATCAGTTGGATGAATATTTTTCCTATAAAGGAAGCTCATCCATGATGAGCATTTATCTCCTTCAAGTTTGTGCAGTTAAATGAGAGGTTAGTGAGTGTGTGAAGAGGCCAATTCACACAAGTGGCAGCACTGGACCTCAAGGAAATTGCACAAAGGAGGCTTGGAGGGCAGAGGAGAAGGTTTGTGAGAAGCCTTTGACTGTCTATGAGCAGTAGAGGGATTGTACTGAGAGCTGGATAGCTTTTGAGCTTTAGGCTTTGTGTAATCCAGACTATATTTCCACTTGTATGATAATACAGAGATGGGGTTTTAGGCAGGTGCTTTTCTTAGGTAAATTCTTCTGTGTTATGTGTGATTGATTCTTTCTTATCAGTTATATGTGTTCTTATTGATGTTGCTCATGGTTGATTAAGCTTCCGCTAAATTGTTTGTAGAAGTAGATCAAGTGTTTTGCTTTAGTACATTGCATTACCAGGTTGATCTACAGGTGGGAAATTTCTACATGGTATTAGAGCTAGCTGATTTGTAGAAAAAGTTCTACATGGTATCAGAGCTAGTTGATCTGTAGGAAAAATTCTACAAAATTCTACAAAAGGGATTCTAGTGTTTCAAAGTCTGTTAATTTATGGTATGTTCTATGCTTAGAGCAATTTGCTTCAAATCTTCTTATTAGCGACAATTTAGCAATCACATAAACATAAAGTAAAGTGCAGATAGAACGTTAATAGATCGACAGAAAACAAGCCAAGACAAGAGACACCAGATGTGGCAGCTAGCCAAGGACAAACCCCAATGCGGGGAAACCCTTTGATCAATTCTTCTTTAATCTTCAATAGTTCAACAAAGAGAGAAATAGTACAATAGTACAGATCTGTAATTTTTATGACAATAGTAAAAGATGCCCTAACCAACACTTGCAAAGTGGATCAAATGATTCACAAATATTCTAGAGTTAACCTTAGTCAACCCAACCTTCAACAAAGATGAAGGACAACCCGAAACAACCCAAAGAATGTGGTCAAATTTGGTCAACGTTTAGGTAGCCCTACGGTCAGCCCTAACCACTCAGCGCTGGTTACTTTGTGGGTCAAATCAGCCCTCCAAACAACATATCAGATTTGCGGCTAGCTTGAGGGAGACTCCCCACACAAGGCCGCAGTCAAAGAGGCTCCTCGCTGGTCCATGTTGTCCTCTTTTGCTGGCTGCACTCTAGGTCAACGTAGAACAAAATTGCATCCTCTTCCTTGTTGCGTCCTCCTCGTTGTTGCGTCCTCCTCCTTGTAGCTGCGTCCTTCTTTTCCCACTAGTTGCTCCTTTGTTAACCCAAACAAGAAAGGAGAGTGAGAGAGAAGAAGAGATGATGAGATGAGATGCTAAAATGACTCAACCTCTCTTCTATTTATATGAAACATTGGGCATGTGTGCCATACACTTAGCTGCAGGTCGACCTTGACAATTTGTTAAGTAATTAGAAATAAATTCATATATCCATAAATACTTCTCAGAATCAGATGATCTTTAGATCAACCCTACACCTCTCAACGAGAGGAATCTAGGAAAAATATCAGCTGCCATAAATAAGGTGACCCACATGGAGTTTGGCCCTAGTTGCCAATTTTAACAAAGTCAAATATTTATTGTAAAAGCCTTCTTGAAATTGAAGCCTTTCCACACTATAAGGAGGCTCTCATCATTGTAACAACAAGTTAATAAAGCGTTGACTTTTCTTCAAGGAGCTTGGAAAGTTTTTCGCATGGTATCCCACTTCCTCCTTTGGACAGAGGAAATCTTCTTGGGTGGTTAGCTTTCTTTTGTTTAGTTTCTAATTTGCTCAACTAATTTACTCACATTCATAATTTTGTTTGCTAATCTAATCTAGTTGTGCATGGTTAACTCATAATCTCAACACATAACACTCACATTTTCCTATTTTGCAATCAAACTTGCTAATCCATTTTCTTCTATCTTGTGCTGTGCAATCTATTTTTTCATTTGTTTAAGTAAAGACTTAGCACTTTCATTTCATTTGGAAAGCTAATGTTTTCATGTTAATCATTTTTTTTTTTTTAATCTTAAGTCATTTAGTTGCAATTTTATGTACTTGTTTTGAAGTTTCATGCTCATCTTGGGTTATTAGGAAGTTTGGTATCTCACTTTTGAGCACATATTTGGAGCAACCCTTTACAAGTATATTTATTTGCACTTAGCTTGAGTAATCTAATTGTGTACGTTTTATTAGCTCATTTCATCCACAAACAACTTATTAGCTTATGATTTCATGTAATAATTGTCATATCATATCATTTTCATTTCAAAGCTTGCGAGTTGGTATCTTAAAGCATTGAGCTAGTTTCCATTTTAGTATTTCCATTTGAGTCGTGGATACATGTTTTATGGAGCATCATTGCTAGTTTATGTCATATTGGGCTAAGCACAAATCTTGATCACATATATCATTGCTATATATCTATTGGAAGCACATTGTCATCAAGATATTTCATTGGAAGCATTTCACCTATATTTAGGCATTTCACTTTGCATACTAAATTAGACTTGCATCTCTAAAAACTACCTCCAAGCATAAGCTTGGTTGAATAGACATTTTAGGACATTTTTTTTTCACCTGATACGAAGTAAGGTTAAAACGCGTGACCTCACAGTTTTCTTCTAGTCGAGCCCTTGTAGGAACGAAGACACGTGGATTGCAAGGATCTTGGGAAGGGTATTGTTAATGAAGGACTAGTGCCTTCTCAACCCATCTTCCTTGCAACTCATGCCAATCTTTACATTGTGGCAAGAATTTGAAAGGGAAATTTCTCACTATAGGCTAGGCATCTAAATTAAAATTAACCAAGATAATTGCATCTCACATAGTTTAGTCTTTAACATCATCTCATCAAATTGATTTATGAGCATTTTCCATTTCACTTGCAATACCATTTTAAGTATCTCACATACTTGTCATTTTGAAGTTTACTTGCTCATGGTTATTTGATATTTTATCACTATATTTTGAGCATTTCCCTTATAAGTGCAAGTTTTATTTACTTTTGCAAGTTATATTTTTGTTGCGCATATTTGATATCTTGAACTAACACTTGTTTTGTAGGGTTACTTGTCATTGTAACTTGAGTTTCCATTTCCATTTTGTAAGTACTTGATATTTTCATTTGAGCATTGTTTACAAGGCACTCGTTCATACTCTTAATTGTTGAATTGTTATATTGAAATATATCTCTCACATTGCTCATCATTTACACACTTGCCAAATCTTGAATCAAATTACTTTTTGAGAAGTAGTTCCCCTAACCTTAGTCTCCTAGAACTTGTTGTTTCCAACGTGTTTCATTTTACCAACCATTCTTAGGGACCACCCCCTTAGCTTAACTAGGAGAGAGCTTTAACGAAGAGAGTTGAGATTAGGTAACAACCCCTTCTCTGAGATTTTCCACCAAGGCCACTTGTGGGGTTGAGGATTTGGATTTTCCCCACATTAACTGTTGTGTAAGCGAGGTGGCAACATGTATCGACAACAATAACATAATGCTTAGACTCGTGGCATAAATGTTGATGCTCATCGTGAGACAACTCGAGTCGAAAATGTTGAGTCTAGAGATATATTAAGATATCCCCATACCAGTGATTAGAGGAGCTAATGAGGAATACAAACTCATCAAGAAGTGGGTCCTCAACCATGACTCCTTAATTGGTTCGGGGTAACTCCACAAGTAACTTGGTGAATGCAAGGGATTTCTTTGACTTAGCAACCACAAACTCCAAATCAAACTCTTGGAGTATAACAATCTACTTAGAGTATTTGCGCCCAATGATTTGACGACTAAGTCTGTGTTTCATGGGGTTAGTGTCGGCGATTACCGTGGTCTTTCACAAGAGTATATAGTGTTGTAATTGTTGGACAACAACAACGACTTTCAAAGTCAACTTCTTGGCATGGGAATAATGAAGCTCGGGACCAAGAAGACCCTTGCTTAGGTAGTATATAGGATGCTCGTTATGCATCTCATCCTCTTGGACAAGAACCATACCTATGGTGGAGTCAAACGCTGTTAGGTATAACAAGAAGTCACGATTGAAATTAGGAGAACTCAGTAAATGTGTAGATAACAAAGCCTGCTTGAGAGCTTAGAAGGATAATTAGGCTTGGTCATCCCATATAAATGGTACCCATTTTTTCAAATTTCAACAAATGAAGAAAACCATGAGTAGTTTGAACATAATTGGAAATGAACCTACACAAGAAATTAGCCTTTCCTTGGAGAGCTTGAAGTTGGCGAACTGTGCATGGAGGAGGTAAATTGAGAATAACCTCTATCTTAGAGGGATCAACACGAATCCCTTCCATGGATACGATAAAACATAACAATTGTCCATATTGACTGCGAAAGACACATTTATGAGGGTTTAGCTGGATTTTGTAGTAACAACATTAAAGAAATACCTCTCTAAGGTATGTAGGACGATCATCATGAAGTAAAAATTGAGTAGTAAGGTCATCAAGATAGACTTCAACAATGTGTTTGATATCATGAAAGACATAAGACATGGCTCATTGGAAAGTAGCACTGACATTTTAAGACCATAAAGCAATTTACGATATGCAAGTGTTCCCTAAGGGCAAATAAAAGCGGTTTTGTGTTGATCTTTCAATTTAATTTGGATTTGGTTATAGCCAGAAAAACCATCCATAAATGAGAAGATATAATGTCTGGCACATTCGTCAAGAATCTGGTCAATAAATGGTGTGATCTTTAGGACATGCCAAATTCAAGTCTTGATAATCCACACAAACCCTAATTGTTCCTTGTTTCTTAGTTACTAGAATAGGATTAGAAACCCATTTTGTCAAGGGTACTAGATAGATAAAACCAACATTTAACAATTTTTGAACCTCAGCTTTAATAGTGGCCCCCTTCCTAGGGTTTAGTGGCTGGAGCTTTTGTGTAACAGGTTTAGCTTCTGGGTAAGTTTTAATCTCATGTTGAACAATTTGGGGATCGATGCCAGACATCTCTCCGTAAGACCAAGCGAAAACATTGTGGAACTCTTTGAACATGGCAATTAAAATTTCAATTTCTTGAGGAGTGCAATCTACCCTACTCAAGATATATTCCACGATACTTGGTTTCGTGGCAATATTAATAGGAATAGTTTATGAAATATTCACCAAATTCCCCTCAGAAGAAACAATGAGAACCAATGCAAGGGAGTGGGAACCATCAATGTTGCTAGAGGAAACTAATGTTTTAGTTAACTCATCCAGACAATCTATTTGAGGGGGAGAAAGATAGATTGATGATGAAGATCCCCCTAGGGACAATTAGAGACCGACATGACTTCCATAATAACTTCATCAGACGGGAGTGGGATGTCAAGAAAGTCACTAGAAAGAGGATGGTTCGCTGCCCAAGTGGGCATAGGATAATTGTCAAGTGGTTCATGAGATGTGTCACTTGACACATTAGACTCAGATGCCTATTGGATGCATTGATAGGCAATCTCAGTTGGACTTAAGGGCATTTTTTCACCACATTGATCAATTTCCGAAGCAGAAAGCACCACCCAAGGGTCAGCAGAACTATGGGGTCCACAGGTGATAGAGGAGATCATATGCATGCAAGCAATGGTAGAAGAAGGAATGTCAGACATGGGTAAAGGAAAAACTATGATATGAGATGAATTTTTGAACAATCTTGTCCCAACATCGTCATAGTTGCCAGGGTTATCTCCAACAAATGGTACAATATTACCAATAGCGGTAGACTTGGTCGAAGGTATGCAAGGAGCAAATTACCAATAACAGTAGACTTGGTCGTGACAATCTTGCATTCATGGGGAAAGTAAAGCACACTAAACACCGAAGACACAATAGCACACATGGCATAAAACCAGCTACGTCCAAGGAGCAAATTATAATCTAATGGTCTACAACTTCAACATCCATGTAGGCAGTCTTACCCCCTAAATCGATGGCAAACTTTGGAAGAACCCCATGAGGCACAAAATGGTGCCTGTCAAAGGCTTGTAGATTAGTACTAGACTTAGCAAGTGTTGGAGACCTAAGAGATTTCCAGCATGATGCAGACATAACACAAGTAGAAGACCCTTCATCTACCAAAGTGCGATATACATCATGATTAAAAATTTGCACCGAGATCTGAATGGTAACTTGATGGGAGAGTTGACAATGAGGAGCGTCAACATCAAAGGTGATCACACTAGACTCTGAGGGATCCACCCCTCTAATAACAATCAACAAGGCCTTGCGTTTTTGAGGACAACTTTTCAAAACCTCTAGGGCAGACATGGGACATGGTGCTTGGGCAAGGTCCTCAACAATACTATAGTGTTGGGTGACCCGCACATTGGGATTGTGTGTTGACTTCCAGACAACACCTTTAGGGGGGCGATATACTAGTTCTACAGACTTATGTAACATGAGAGGTCCATGAGAAGTAGTAGGGGTGTTCAAGCCCTTAGAGGCAAAAGTCCACTGAGGAGGGTCCTAGGATTTTGCTCGCATAGTCATGTTAACCTCTTCTTGACATATAAGGATAGGTGCATTAGTTCTAGGAGGAAAAAATTGTGGCCGTCCATTGCCTCCTTGCGGAGGTTGAGGACCTTGTGCAACCATCTGTTGTTGTGGCTGGGCGGGGAATGGATGAGTCAATATTGCTGGTTGTTGGGTAGTTACCGGTGGTGTAAGGAGACGATGGATTTCATCCATATGCGGACACTAGTGAGTTAAATGCTCACATTGACAAATCTTACAAGGGAACTTAATCTTATCCTGTCGTTGACTTGTCCTTGCATCTTGAGTAGGTTTGTTTTTTTGCTTATTCTTTTTGTTCATTTTACCTCTAGGTTGCTGAGCATTCTTAGGCGATGTGGACTTCACCGTAAGAACGTCAACAAATTGCTCAAAAGAAGAGGGCGCTTGTTGAGAGCCAAGGGAACTTGTTGGGGCTTTAGAAGTGACCATCATTTGCCCTAGCTGAGCAGTTAGTTGGCTCATAGTTTCAGAGGAAAGGGAATCATCACTCCATCAAAGTGTGGTCTTGGCTTAGGTCATTGAGGGTTTGTTAAAAGGCGAGGAGCATTATAAAGAATATCGTATAATGTGCCTGCTTGAGAGTCAATCAAATCAAGATGTTGAGCACGTAAAATGGCTCGCTCCTCTGTAGCTTCCCCAATCATAGTGACATCCTATGCAATTTGGGGGCAAAGGAATCAGGTGAACTAGTCTCCAAGAACATTGTCAGGGAGCCTAGTTCGTATAAACCTCTTACATTTACGTCACTCATTAATATGATCAGAGATATGGGTGGCATCATGTTGTTTGAAATGTGACAAAAGGATAGTCCCAAGCTCCTGCCTAGTAGGTAACTGGAAATGGTTTAGGAAAGTTCGAGCCAAGGAAGCAAAGTCTATATGATGCTCGATCGAGTTCGATATATCATTTGGTAGCATCTCCCATTAGGGTTTGTTGGAAAAGTTGCAACTTTACAAAATCGTCCACCAGAGAATTAGATGAACACCATAAATGAAAGGTGGTGATGTGTGTAGAAGGATTTTCTTGAGGTTTCCCTTCAAACTTAGGAATATCAAAAGGCAACTTGGCTAGCATAGGTGGCCAGAGAGATTAGGACCAAGGTTAGTTCATCCCGTGATGTTGATATCCTAGGAAAACAGATGAGGTGTAAGTATTATGCTCCACAAGGAGATTGCACCCAGAGAACAAAGGACCCCCATAGGCTTGTACCCAACACTAGAGAAAGGACTTCCATGTGCAAAAGCATTGTCGTAAGCATGAGAGCTCGTAGGCATAGTGGTACTAATGGGGACAGTGCCCCCAAGTATACCAGCACCCTAGAGAAAAGGGAACCTCCATAATAGGGCATCCCTCCAAACATAGAACTCAACCAAAGTTGAGAAGTTTTGCCATAACAGAAGTTGTCCCCAAGCTGACTAGAGGCAATGCACGATCCTTGCATCATGTTCCCTAAAGTAAAAATGCTTGTGGTAAATATAGAAATTGTAGATTGATATGAGCTAGGAGTAGATATCCTAGCTCCCATGGATTGACTAGAACTTGAACCCAATCCAAACATGAAGCTAAAGGAAGGCATAGACAAACAAGGGTGGGAAATGTGACAAGGTCATAGATGTAATTGGTTGAATTCCCCAAGAAGATGTGAGAGGTGTGGAAGGAGGTATAGATCCAACCACATTGGGTTGGTAAAGATGACATGGCAACAAAAATTGTCGATGCAGAAGGTAAAGTGGGACTTGCCCCCTCCATAGAAGAAGTGCTTTCACTAGCCATGTAAGGAACGCACATAAAAAGGTTCGGTATTGTCAAGATTCAACTGCAGCAAAACTGGGCCTAGAGGGTCAGTCAAAGTTGGGTTATAATGTGGCAAACGACTTTCGTCAATTACCTCAACGATGATATGATCTTCCTGCCTAGGATCAAGGTTATTCCCTCCAACTTGAGTATGGTCTATGTTTTTTGATATTGGAATTAACTTATGTCTACGTAGTGGTGGACCCTTCTCTTTAGGAGAAAGGCCCAACAATCTACAAACGTCATTTACTTCGTTCAACCATGGTGAATATATGTTTATTATCCAATTAAGACAATTAAGACACCCTTATAGCCAAACTATGGCTCAGACCAAACTCTTCTCTGTAAAAGAAACCCCAAAGGTAAGCACACAAACCAAAGAGATAGAGAAGGGATTTTCTTGTTGCCAAAGCCTATTGATCGGGCACAAGTCAATAGTGAAGATGTGGTTAGGATAGTTATAATAGGTATCTGCTTAATGACCCTTTTAAACTTGGTCCAAGTATCCTTATTAGCTGTGGGGTACCCTCTAGGAGGATCGAGTGAGCTTGCTTGAAATCTGCCCTGGATACAGAGAGGATGAACCCCTCCTTGTCACCCTGTGTAAAAGCTCCTAAAGAAAGGCCACTAAGGCTACCACCAACAACAACATGCCTTGGGGGGTAGTCGTCAGCCAAATTCACATGCAAGACCAAGAAAACAAAGTCCTCAAATCGAGTTGTACTTCTCTCAAGTGGTCCCCAAGTGCTACAATAAAGATGCTAATAACACCGTTTGTAATACATGCAAATCTCGCATTCTGTGCCACCAAGACTAACGAAGTGGGTCATGTCACTTCGCTAGCCTCAAGTGTGACCTCGTGATTGACCCTTGTGTTAGAAGGGCTTCTCAGACTGTATCATTGAAAGTGGATTTCCTTCCTATCGCAAGATGCTAAGTTTGTTTTGTGGTCTTGGAGTAGTTAACCTCACACTCCTATTCCAAGACCCTAGCCTAGACTAATGTTGGTGTGCTACCAATGAAAATAAAAGACGAGTCGAATAAATTTTATTATAGTGTTAATTTTAAGAGGTTGTTATTTACTCAATAGGGTAATGGCATGAAACTTAGATGGTGTGAATAGACTCTTGTTAGAAACACCCTAATGCAACTATATGCAATGCAAAGTTTTGCTTTTCAATTCGATGAAAACTAACTATAGGAGGGTAAAGAGTCTTTTCCTTTTCAAAGTGAAAACAATGTCTTCAAACACTCTCAATAACTTTTATGAAATTCACTAAGTTTATCGCAGATTAGACCTACGAAAATAACCCAAACAAATCACCCAAAAAGAGAGTGAAAACACCACCAAGCAAGAACACAAGACACTCAAAAGCTCTAGACTTTGGATTTTGCAAACAAGATAACTTCACAAGCAATCAAAATAAAGCTAACAAAGAACAATAGACGATGCAAATCAAGTAAGGGCTGTAGGTCAATGTATAAGAAAACAATGATCTACAAATGTCAAAAAACAAAAATATAACTCAAGGAGAAACTTGAAAGGAAAGGGAGGAAGCAAAAGATTTCGAATTTGATAAAGAAAACAGATAAAAACACTCAGACAAACCTTTCTAGTTAAGATTTGCACAACTACAACAAAATAAAGACAAAATCACCACCAAATGCAAGCACAAGAATTGGATGAAAACTCAGCAAAGAGCAACCAACCAAATCAAATCAAAATGCACCGATCAAAAACATATCCAAATTCAGATCTGGGCTGTAGACAAAGCAATAAGACATATTTGAAAAGAGAGAACTAGGTCTTGAGGACAAGAGCCCCAAAAATAAGCACAAGAAAGCTTCAAGGTGACCCTAAAGCTTGGCTAATGAATGGATCAAATTCATAATGAAGATACAAATTCAGATCTAAGATGAATATGAGCTGCTAATGACAACAATACACTGATCTAGGAAGTTCAGAACAGATCCATATTGCCAGAATCCAAATCTAAGCAAAATAGTTTTGACTAAGAACCCTAGTACTTAATTGAAGATGAATCCAACGCAAGAACTCAATTATGAAATAGAACAAAATAGATATGGACTAAGACAAACAAACTAAGCGCAAATTTGAAGTTTCAGACCAAGTCCTGTAGGATAAGTCCTAAAAAACCCAAATTTAAGGTATCGTCGTTGGGATAGGGTTAGCAACAGTGCGAAGATCTTCACAGGGAGGAAAACCAACACCTTGCGAAATAGCTATTTTCGCTTTGTTTAGTTATTGTAAGCTCGTGATGATGGGTAAAAAAGAATGAAAAGGAGAGATGCAAGCGAGATCAAGCAAGAGTAAGCCAATCAAGGAAAAAGTAGCCCAGAACAATTTGCCTTCACTCAAAGAAGGGAATCAAAGCAATAGAAAACCAAATATGCCACAAATAGAAGAGATCCAACAGATCTAGGGCTAACTCCCCAGCATAGTTGCTAGTTTTCTTATCGGAGAATTTCGCTTGAGCTAGTGAGCTACTTTTAACCCAGTAGATCAACTAAGGATCTACCCAAAATGATGTGTACTTGTGTAGATAAATCAATAGATTCAACCCTAGTTCAATCACATACAAGCAAGCATTTCCAACATCTATACATGACACTCTAAAGAGAGAGTTTTTAGGTTGGTACTAGGCATCTTCGCAGGGTGATGACGTCTTTTTGCCTTGATGCAGAGAGGCTCCTATTTGAAGATCCCACTCCTAGCTATCATAAACAAAGCCTTTCACACATACACCAATAAGAAAGCATACAAAAAGGCTTTCGCAATGGGCTTGTCAGCCTAAAAACAAGATGTATAGATAAAGAGCATAATCAAATCACAAGTACAGGAGGGGACCATTATTCTATTAATCATGAATAGAAAATACAAGGCGATATACCTACAACATTGAGGCCCTCTCCTCGAGCTTGCAGCATGGTCTCCTCCTCAAGTACAAGAAGGCTCTCTGATGACTTCGACTCAAGATCTCAAATCAGAATGACTATAATTCTTTCGCTGGCTCTCTAATACTCCAAAAACTAGCCCGACCCTTTGGAATGACCAATATAAATAGGCGTAGAGGTCTCTTAAGGAGAATGCATATGTACACTTAGGATAAAGAAAAGTTAGGAAGCTTCTCTAATAATGTACCCATGCCAACTCGCAAAAGTGATCCCCTAATCCGATCTCCTAGGGAGCATAAGGCTCTAGAACCTTTGCCATCTTTGCTGGGACAACACTGCCAATAATGAACTTTGCTAGGATGATAAAGACTCCCAACAAAATTAGGGTATCTTTGCTTTGTGACGCACTGGATCCTAGTGATGATGCATATTCATAAAACTGAGTGTAAATAAGGGCCAAACATTTGCAATAAGGTCAACAATATAGGTACTCAAGTGCATTGACTCAATAGAGGAAAATAGGCTAATAAAACCACCCACTCTTGGAGTTGAAGGTTTTCCATGTTCTAGCAAATACCTCATGTTTTCCTTGTTCTTTATACGTGAGACATTTTGGTACTCCTGCTTTGTATTGACATCATTGTAATCAACAACTCAATTGACCTATTTTTGACGTCATTTGTTGAACATTAATAGAATTATCTTATCTTTTCTGTTATATTGTCCAAGTGCAATTTGTCATACCTTTTCATTCTCTTTAACATAAGTATTCGTCTGTTCATGGAGGAATGAAACATATTTATTACATGGAGAAACATGTGGGCTATCAATTCGCTGAACCTAACTTTACACCTAATTACTATTTACCATAATCTCGAAGGATTTAACATTCCCCCCTTAATTTGAAGGGGTGTTTGTGAGTCCAAGCATTGTTTTGAACTCTTCAAAAGTTTCTCTTCCAAGTGCTTTGGTGAAGATGTCTGCAATTTGCTTAGCCATGGAACAATGTCTTAGATGAATAGTTTTGGCCTCTACATGATATCGAATAAAATGATACTTCATGTTGATGTGCTTGGTCCAATCATGAAATTTGGGGTTCTTGACCAACTTGATTGTAGAAGTATTGTTGACAAGTATAGGAGTTGAGTTCACTTGTTTCTCTTGCAACTCTTAAAGTATTTTTTCTGAGCCACACAATTTCTTTTGTCTCTTTTGCGGTCGCCACATATTTTGCCTTTTTTGTGAATTTGCCGAACCTAACTGTTTGCGTGACCTCTAGGAGACAATTGTTGATCCTAGACTCATGATATATCTTGAAGTTGATACTCGATTTTCCTTCTCCCCATCGAAGCTTGAATCAAAATGTGCAATAAGCATGAAATCATCCACCTTGGTTTACTTAAGTCTATAATCTTGAGTTCCCTTTAAGTATCTCAGGACTCTTTTTGCAACAGACTGATGTCTATTACATGGCTTTTGCATAAATCTGGAAAGGATTCTCACAACATATGAGATATCTAGTTTGGTCGTGGTAAGGTAGCCTAGACTTCCTACAAGCTATTTGTAGTTTGTTGCATCCTCAAATTCATTACCTTCTTTCGATGTAAGCTTCGAGTTTTGTTCGACTAGAGTGGAGAGAGGGTTATAATCTGCCATGCCAAATCGTTCCAGTAGTCCTCCAACATACTTCTCTTGGGAAATGAATATGTATTTTGGATTTTAATTGACTTCAATGCCGAAATAATAATAAAGATGTCCTAAGTTTGTCATTTCAAAACTTTCTTCAGATCTTTCTTCACAGATATGATATAAGTTTCATTGTTTCTAGTTATTGACAAATCATCTACATATACTACAAGATACACAACTATTTTGCCAACCTTTTTGACATGCAAAGTTGCATCATCAAGATTGTAATGTTTGAAAATTAGCTTCAGAAGATGCTCGATAAGCTTTTCATATCATGCTCGTGGTCCGTGTTTTAAACCATACAAGGATTTGATGAGCTTGCATACCTTTTGTTCTTGCCCCTTCACAATAAACATTCATGTTGAGACATAAAAACATTTTCTTTCAAATCCTAGTTCAAGAAAGATGTCTTCACGTCCATCTGATGGATTTTCCATCCTTTCTACGTTGCCAAAGAGAATATGGTATGGATGGTCAACCATTTTGCTGTGGGAGCGAAGGTTTCCTTTTGTCACGAGCCTTGCTTTGTGCTTGTTAGGTGAGCCATTTGTAGAAATTCCTTGTAGATTCAAACTGCTTATGTAATTTGCTAAAACAAAAGACTTGAATCTACTCTAGTCATCAGTGAAAACAATTAATTGATCGAGAAATCACAACATAAACATGAGACAAGATTCAATCATATATGCTCAGAGATCTATCTAAGGGGAAAACAACTGCTCAAAACCCCTTCCTATTTGTATTGCATTAGTCATAAAATAGAGAAGAAATACAATGCTTGTTCAAGCTTGAACAATCTCCGCACAAGTATAATCTATCTCACCGCCTCACAAGTTGACTGTGGCCAATACTTGGCCAATTCTGCTGCCTGTCAAGCTCCTATTTCCTTGGGAATTAACCCCCTATTAATTACGGAATTTCCCAATTAGAATTGCGCAATCCCTGTAGGCCCTTCTCTGACTGCATGCAACCCCTGTTCAATTTGGAAAATTATACAACTAATAGTACACTGCCCTTGAACTCCAATCTCAACTAGTTAGCTTGAATTTCATGCATGCATGAGTTAATTATGGCTTCTAGTTCCTCCAACAATTGGAACTAGTTTCACTGACATCAACTCAGTTTAACTGAATTAAATTATTGCAACTCAAAATATCCACATCTTGTTTCTCTGTAGGAATGTATTCCAACAACATGATCTGCCTCTGCACACAATCTTGTAGATGGTGATACCGGATGTTGATATGCTTGGATTGATCATGAAAAATTGGATTTTCAAAGAGTTTGATACAACTCTGATTGTTATAGTAAATCACAGTGGGATCCATCTTCTAACCAAATAAGCCAACAAGAATCTTCTTCTTCCAGATAGCTTCACAAGCTGCGTGACTAACAACCATGTACTCTGCTCTTGTTGAATTGAGTGCAATTGATCTCTGCTTCTTGTTGTACCAAGAAACTGTTACTGATCCAATACTGAAGACTCCTCTTTAAGTGCTCTTCCGATTTGATGGACTACCTACCCAATTTGCATTTGTGAAGCCTTGAAGCTTCACTCCCTCTTTGTTTGTACCAAAGAACATACCAAGTAGTGCCTCTAAGGTATCTCAACACATGTTTGGCTGCTTTCTGATACAATTTGGTTGGCTTAATGTTATGAAACCAGCTCACAAAAAGATAGAAAAGATAGATCAATGCCTTAGAAATAAGCCTCTTCAAATGAACAATTCTTCGATGATACGAATGACAAGACATCCTTTCTATATATAGGAGTCTAAGGGGTCATAATATAATCAGAGGTGACATATCAATAATAATGGAAGGGAACAATAATAACAATAGTGGGCTTCTATGGGGCACAATAATAACAATATGGGGACTACATGGGCACAACAATATAATAAAGGGGTTGTACTAATAACAATAAGGGGTTACACTAGTAGTATAGGGACCTAACATGCCCCTCTCCTTCAAAAAATGTTGTCCTCAATGCTTGAGTAGTTCTTGATGCTTCTGTATAAAATTCTTGTCCTCCCATGTGGAATTTTTAGTGGGTAAGTTCTTCCACTTGAGGAGATACTCTGAAATTGATCGATTTCGTATCTGTCGGTTTCTTGTTTCTGTGACTGCTCCAGGTTCCAATATGATTTTTCCTTCCTTGTCAAGTTCTGGCAATATTCTTTGAATTGGGATCTTCTACAACTTTTGAATGGGTGGCTACACTTCTTTGCCCTTCTTCCATTCATCCCTTGCTTCGTTTATCCAATCTGGTTAGATAATAGAAATAACACAAAACAATGCTTCCACATCCTCATCTTTTCTTGAGAGTGCATCTACAACAACATTTTGCTGCCCTTTTTTGTAGATGACTTCAAAGTCATAACCCAACATATTTATGACCCATTTTTGCTGTTCTTCTAAAGATAATATTTGTTCTAAAAAGTATTTGAGACTATCATGATCATTTTTACCTTGAAGTGTCTTCCCATTAGGTAAGGTCGCCATTTCTTAAGTGCATGTAGTATTGCCAACATTTCCTTCTCATAACTAGCTTGCTTGAGATGTAGCCATAAAAATACCCAATCACCTACATCAAAACTTCTTTCATTGTGATGTTGATCTGCCTGTTGTTTCATTCGATTTTGCACCAAAGTGGAATTATCCTTTAAAAGTTGGAGAGCTTTTTGTTGATGCTCGATGTAATCTTTCACTGCTTGAATCCTTTTCTTCTTGATATGTCCTCCTATCTTAAGAGTTTGAGGAGTGGTAATTTCTTCCAATGCATTACAAGATATGGTCGAATTCGTTTCTTGATGCTCAATGTGATCTTTCACTTCTTGAACATTTTTTTCTTGATATGTCCTATCTTGATAGTTTGAGGAGTGGTAATTTCGGCCAATGCATTACAAGATATGGTCGGATTCATTTCTTCTTTCTCGATGTGATCTCACTTTTTGAACCTTTTTCCTCTTGATATGTCCTATCTTGAGAGTTTGAAGAGTGGTAATTCTTGCCAATTCTTTACAAGATATGGTCGGATTCATTTCTTCTTTCTCTGGGGTTGGTTCCTGGTGTATATTCTCTTCTTTTGATGTTTCTTGATCCTTTTTTCCTCCTCTTCATAATCTATGTAAAATAATTTCTTCTTAGCACACTTAAGATTTCTAGTGTATTTGCTATCACAATTGTAACAAAGCCCTTTTTCTCTTTTTTTCTTCCAATTGTTGTGGTGTAAACTTTGTAGGTTGTGGAAGGCTAGGAGAAAAAACACTTCCATAATTATAGTCGTGAGTGGTGGGATTCCTTGTTTCCATAATTTCGCTTTCAATTTTTCTTGCTAACGTGAATGCCTTCTCCAATGAATCAGGTTCCCAAAGACGAACCTCATGTTGAATGTTATCCTTTAAAGTCCCTATGAAGACATCAATCCTTTGATTCTCTGGAATATCATTTATCCTTATATTCAATTTTTGAAAGTCCTCAATGTGCTCTGCCATTGAACCCTTTTGTATGAGATTTATCAATTGGCTAAAGAAGGTGATACTTTTTGTATCCTCATAATGTGCTATCATTTCTTCCGTGAAAATTGACCAAGTGACAAGTGCTTTACGAGAACAAAGCCATTTATACCATAAAAATTGATTCGGTTCTAAATATAAAGATGCAATATGTACCTTTTGTAACAGTTGCACCTCATGTATATCAAAATATTGCTCCATCTGTAGTATCCAATTTACCGGATCCTTGCCATCAAACTTCCTCATATCTCTTTTTCTTAATTTTAGGAGCTCGCTCTTGAATATGTTGTATCTCTGAAATTTCAGATCTCCAAGGTTTGCAATTGTGACTTGCGGTAGCACTCCGCGTCCTCTTTCCAATGCCATCATTGTAATTGAAATCGGATTCTTTAAGAAAGAGTTATGCCCAATCTCCCAAGATGACCTAATTATATATTTTTTCAGAAGAGCAAACTTGTATGAAGTGTCACGTCTCATTGTTTTGACCTTCGGATCTGAAAATTATACACAGAAAACTACAGTCCGTCCTCTTTCTGCAACTTTTTACGAAATTTCAGTGTGATGCTCAGAGAGACAGTTATGATGATTTTCCCCAGGTCACCTGTTTGGGATGTAATTCGGGAGCCTGCAGAAACCCTAAATGTCTTGGACTGTATCTTCGAAAATATAGCGAAACAAGATCTGAAATTCGGGCCGAGCTTCACCAAGTTTTCAGCTCAAATGGGTTTTAATTTCAGAGTCTGAAACTTTGTAGAAAAACAATTATAGCGAAAATTCCACAATGACCTGTTTGAGATGGAATTATGGAGCTTGAAAAAACCCTAATTTCCTCAGATCATATCTCCGAACATATAGTGAGACAAGATTTGAAATTCAGATCCGAGGTTCAGCGAGATATCGTCTCAAATGGGTTTTGTTTTTAGCTTCTGAAACGTCACAGAAAAAATGTTATAGCAAAAATGCCACGATGACCTATTTGGAGCAGCGAAACCCTAAAATCTAAAGCTATGATACCAAATGTTATGAAACCATCTCACAAAAAGATAGAAAAGATAGATCA
Organism: Pinus tabuliformis; assembly: GCA_031772625.1. Lineage (NCBI taxonomy): Eukaryota > Viridiplantae > Streptophyta > Pinopsida > Pinales > Pinaceae > Pinus > Pinus tabuliformis. The sequence goes on from CM062816.1 coordinate 193,908,312, forward strand.
ACGCCTTAGAACGCCTTAGAAATAAGCCTCTTCGAGGTGGCAACCTCCTTTACATTACACAAATGAACAAATCTTCGATGATACAAATGACAAGACCTCCTTTCTATATATAGGAGTTTAAGGGGTCATAATATAATCAGAGTCGCCATAGCAATAATAATGTAAGGGAACAATAATAACAATAGTGGGCTTCTGTGGGGCACAATAATAACAATATGGGGATTGCATGGGCACAACAATATAATAAGGGGGTTGTACTAATAACAATAAGGGGTTACACTAGTAGTATACGGACCTAACATTTAACGATTGCTTGACTAAATTGGTTAACTGCATAACACATGTCTAGTCATGTGTTCACCAAATACATAAGTGAACTCACACGCTGCCTGTAAATAGTGGCCTCCACCTCCTCACTGGAAGTGGCATCTTCTTTCCTCCAACTGCTTGATAGAGGAGTGTCCATGGTTTTGCTACTCTCCATGCGGAACTTCTTCAGTATCTCATTGACGTACATACCTTGAGAGACAAACAATTCCCCATCTCCTTGCCATACTTCCAAATCAAGGAAATAATGCATGAGTCCCATGTCCTCCATCTCGAATTCTCTTGCAAGATCCTCTTTGCCAGACTTGATCAATTTCTCATCTCCGGTTAAAATTAAATCATCGACATATAATACTATAATCAATAATTTACCTTCAATAACAATATGGTAAAGGTTTGCATTTGCTTCACTTTTGGTGAAGCCCAACCTAGTGAAATAACTGTCGATCCTGGTGTACCAAGCACGAGGTGCTTGTTTCAATCCATACAACACTCACTTGAGTCTGCACACATGCGACACTCTATTGAAGGTCTCAAATTCTTCCGTTTGTTCAATGTACACCTCCTTCTCAATCACTCCATCGAGGAATGTTGTCTTCACGTCCATTTGATGGATCCTCATCCCATTTGCGTTGTAAGTGCTAGAATTGATCTGGTAGAAAAGTACCTTGCTAATGGAGCAAAGGTCTCGTAATCAATTTCCTCCACCTAAGAGAATCCCTTGGCCACAAATCTGGCCTTGTGTTTCTTGATGCTTTCATTTGCTGCTTGCTTCACCTTGCAGATCCACCTGGAACCTACCACTGACTTGTTCTCTAGTTTTGGGACAACTTCCCAAACACTGTTTTTGACTATGGAATCATATTCCTCTACCATGGAATCAACCCATACTCGCTTCTGCACTACTTCCTCGAATGAGGATGGTTCTGTCTCAACTAGCTCACTCATCAAAGCCATGTACCTAGTGTATCGATTTGGTGACCTCCTTTGCCTGTGCTGTGATGACATTCTCTCTAGCATCATGCAATAATTTGTCAGCTTCCTTAGTGCACTTCCTTCCATCTCTGGATGTCTCGACATGAATGGGTGCTTCCACTCTCTACTCTTATGCTTGTGGTTGCTCCACAACATCTTGAGGTTCTTCCTTTGGAGCCAAAAGCTCCTCATCTGCATGCAACTGAAAACTCCCTCTCAAGGGAACCTCTCATGGCCTTCTCTTCATTAAACTTTGTTGAATTTCCACAACCTTGGGTCTAGGTTAGTCTTAAAATCACTGACGCTACAAACCAAGAATCTCAACCATAAACTACTTTGCGCAGTGGAAATATAAAGCATTAAATCACATATGCGCAATATACACAGTTTTAAACAAAATTGTACAATATGTACAATCCCAATCTTCGTTATATCAAACCAAATCTAAATAATACGACAGTCTATGGTATACAAAATACAATGACAAACTTCGTTGCGCAACTTCGATGTCATATCTTGTCCTATCGGTCCTTCGCTTCCGTATTGCTCACTAGTAGTGCCATAGTCCATCAAGACATCTACACTTCGAGACTCTGAGAGGGCTGCCTCCTATCAGGGCTTATCCACTGCTCTCTGGGTAGGCCTAATTCTCAAGCTCCAATTTGCCACGCTAGCAACAACTTTCGTTCGTCAAAGTGTTGCACTTCGTCACCAATCTTCACCCAACCTTCAACTGCTCTTATTCCTTCAATATAGCTCGTCTAGGGCTACTTTGGGTAGCCAACTCGCTTCCCTCCAACCAGCTTTATGACACCCAATCTCGTCCCTGTCGATTTTGCTCCTAAGATGACACTTCACCACCACAAAATGTCATCTACATGGCACCAACAGGCTACACAAACATCTGATCCAATTCTAGGCAAAAAACTATGACCCAACACAAGTTCAACTGCGCAACAACTCTGTTTTGCTGCTGCCATCATGATGACTGGTGAGGGCACCAAACACTACTATAACCACCCTAAACAAGCACCCAAACAACCTATAATTCTGCGGCCCTACTAAGGAAGAATCATCCACATACGTACTGATGTTCTGGGTATAAATTTGCCCGAAAACCTCTCCACGTTGTCCCTGTTTTGAAGTGGTTAGGCCTGTAGCCTACCACAGTCCTTGTTGTCACCTACATCCCTCCCCAAAACATAGTTCCCTTACCTCGTTTGTTGCCCAACAGACTTGCCTTTGACCTGTGTTTAGCCCTTGACACACTCGGCCTTCTTGCAGTAGCAACCAACCCTCAAAACAGATCATAGAAGGCTCCATGCTGCCTTCTTTTCCTCGCTGTAGTTGCCTCCTTCCTGCGTCTAAAACATAAGCTAATTTGCACCCTTGGCTGAGTTCCTTAGCTCTTTAGCGCTGCCTTTATGTTGCACTTATTGGATGCCTAAACAATGAGTCTTCGTCCTGCTTTCATGGGCATAAAGAGGGGCTCCAATGTCTCATTTGAAGTGACACTTCTTTTGGATTGTGTTTACATCAAGTCGGCCTACTTGACAACCAACTTAATTTGTCAACTTCAAAAATTAATATCTCTCTAACAACAACTCAGATTCAGACAATTTTCATTGCATTAGAATCGCCTTTCCAAGCACTATTATCCTCATCTATCACATGTTGTAAATCCATCAATGTTTTGTCCCAAATCTTGATGGGTGCCAAAACCCCATACTTGGTTCCAAGCCCACAAGTTGCCCTTGTGGTGCTTTGCTCTCCAAACCTTGAACCCTAGGGGCTTGGAGTACCTCCCAAGCTACACAAATCAACACTCCCTAATAGCAAGGGAGGTACTTCCAATACTAGGAAGTATTTCGTCATCTTCATCACTGCTTGCAACACTTGCCCAACTCCTGGCGTTCACAATCGCAGCAATCCCTGTACAATGAACTTCGCCCTCCTCGGAAGTGTCCTTGTCACTGTTGGAAGCAACATACTTCTTCTTATTCCGTAACCTCTTCCACTCTTTCCATGGTTCCTTCTTGGCAGTTGTAGGAGCACCCTTGCTTACCACTGACCACGCGCTCTTTTTGGGTTTCAAAGTCTCCCTCTAAATCTGCAAGCTCCCTCTCGAACTAGACTCCTTCTAAGTCTCTAGAATCTGGACCTTCTCGGGAAAGTGTACCTTCTTCTTGGGAACCTGTGCCTTCTCCTCTGAAGCCTGCACCTGCACTTGCTCCACCTGTTTCTTTCCATGGTCCACAGGCTTGCCCGTCAACCTGTAGAGACCATGCTCTCTCGATCACCGAGACAAAAATCACACTATATCTGAGTCCTGGGACAAACAATACATCCAGAACCCCGCATCATACGTCCTGTCTCCATCTTGAATAGCACAACCCCCGATCCTTAGATTTCCAACTGACTCTTGTCGCCCAACACCATGTGCAACTTCGAGTCCCATCCAGTTAGAGTCTCCAAAACATCTTGTGACCCTGTCATATGCTTCGTCGCATCACTGTCCACGTACCATCCATCCTTAGTGATAGTACTCTACAAGAAATGAGAAATCATAGCCAAGTCCCCCTCTTCCAATATCTTGGAGAGATAGTCCATCTTTGCTGAAGTGGCAACACCAGAGGCTTGCTTTCCTTTCTTCTTCATTGAACACCTCGATGAAAAATGACCCATCTCGCCACCGTTGAAACACTTGACTTTACTCAAGTTCTTCTTGTGCTTACCCTTCATTCGTGATGCAAGCGCCACGTCATCATTTGAAGCTTTCTGCTTCGGTTGAAGATCCTTGTCTCACAACTCTTCCTGAATGAAGTCATCCCACAACCTATCCCAGTTTGACAGCTTCTCCTTGGCAACGATCCCTTTGATGAATGGCTTCCATACCTCGGTGAACCCTTTCAAGGCAATCCTTACCATATCTCCATTGAGATAGTCACATCGATGGCAGGAAGCTCATCTTTGACTTGAGACTATCTCGTTAGATACGAGGCCACGCTTTCACCCTTTAACATCTTGGTAGCCTTCAACTTGTCCTCTAATACTAGTACTCGGTTCTCGTTCTTATTCTGGAACAATTTCTGAAGAGCCATCCACATATCATGTGTGGTGTTCTTCCCAGACAAATGAGGTATTAGGGCATCTCTCACACCATCAAGGATGGTCAATCTTGCCCTCGCATACATATCTTCCCATATTTCTAGCTTCGTAGGGTCAGTTGGCTTCTTGATCTCTTTATCGACAAAATCCCAGATCCTGTTGACCTGCAAGATCAACTTGATCCTTTCCTTCCATGTGTTATCACTCGTAATTTTTCCCTAGAAGTTATCAGAAGAAGGAAAAGACCGAGGTAACCACAAACCAATCTTTTAAGTATAGGCTCTAGCCAACCTATGACTCAGAGAGGGCTCTCTCTATACAATTTAGCTTTGTTTGCTGAGATTTTAGGCTAGTTCTTAAAGTTCAAGGGGTTTTGATTTGTATTGAAGGTTGGATGGTGGAATCTTTAAAACAGATGGATAGAATGAGGTCTTCGGACCATTGGGCTATGGAGTCAAAGAAGGACAATAAGACTAGGATTAACTCATTAAAGGGAGTGCTCAAAGGGTAAGCTAGCAGAGTGTAGTACAGGTCTTTAGGTCAGATGGGTGAAATGATCTTAACCAGGGTGAGAGAGCACTCAAGAATTCTCAGACCGAGATTAAAATGAAGAACAAAGGATAATCATGAGCAAAGGGCAATTAAGAATCCTTTACTATAGATTAGAGAGAAACTACCTAAACTAAGGAGCAATCAAGAATTCCTTAACTTAGATAATTAGCAAAAAACATTTAAATGCATAATAGTTAAAACAGAGTGCAATGAAGCAAATTCTGAGATATCATTCCATATTATAGCATTTAGATTTCAGATACATTAAAGATTATGGAAAAACTTTTAAAGAAAGATAACAACACAAGAGAAAATACTTGTCTGTACTTCGCACTACACATGAATCCTGTGAAATGTCTTGGCTTTATTCATTAATCCAGCTTGCTAGTCCAAACAGTGATACAATAGCTTACAGTCTTTGATCAAGAAAGTTTATAGAAATGTCTAAGAATCTACCCTACATACTTCGAATTGTGAAGTATTTATACAAAAACTATTACAAAAATATCTCAAACTAACTCGAGATTTATTCTAGGAAATACAAATATGTTCTTGCAAGAAGATAGAGCCAAATAATGTGCTGTTTCATGCTGTCCCTTTTATTGTGGTATCGCTGGCTTTTATGGTTGGATTTGTAGTCCTTTATGCTGGCTTGTAGTTGTGGTCTTTCACGCTGGAATTTTCTTCAATTTTGATCTTTCACCTGATACTCTTTGACCTTGATACTCTTTGATCATGCTACCCTATTTTCATTTGTTTACCTAATTGCTCTCATTTTTATTGTGTAGTAACTTTTAGCTGTAAATTTATCACAATAAATCAGTCATTGTCTCCCACCATTTTGCATCAGGTAATTTCACCTTCATCATCCTCTTGTAGATCTCATCAGCTTCAGTATATTTGGCAAAATTGGGTTTGGTGAGGAATAAGTATTTTATCTCATGCTCAAGAAAAAACAAGTTTTCAAATGGGTTGTACAAAACTTTGCCTATTGGCAGTGCTTTTATGGATGAAGAGCTAGCTTGTTCCTTAGCCAACTGTCTGAGTCTATTTCCATAGTCCAACTGCGTCATGAGTTTGTCATTGATAACCAAAGGACTGGGCAGGCCTTTCTCCCTCAAAATTTGGAATTTAGCCATGAACTTATCAATGACTACCTACATATTGTGGCACTTTTCTTCTAAGTTAAGCATAAGGTTCCTTTTGGAAAGGACCTTCCTTATTTCCAAAATGGTCTCAGTCCTATTTTCTATATTTAGCCCCTGGAGCTCATATCTATTCTTGCTGTTGAGGAAGTGGATGAGTCTATTGGCATCCTCAGGCTTATCTCCCAACTCCTCCTTTACTTTCTGGATAGCTTCTGTAGCTATCTTTATTAACTCTGTTTGTTCAAAAATAACTTGAATTGATGGCCAAATATCATTGACAGAGTCAATGATATTGGCCCACAACATTTCCTTGGTTTGCCCAAGGGGTTTCTCCAGTGTTAAGTCTTTCTCTAAGACTTTGATTCTTTCACTCATTCTTTGGGCCTTTTGTGCTTCTTCCTTTTGCTTAAGTTGGGCAAGTTTGTAGTTAGTTTCCAAACTTGCCACCTTTTCTCTCAGCCTGTTCATTTCTGTAGCCTAGATAGACATCTCTTCCATGGCTTTAACCAATTTTGCTGCTTTCTCTCCTGATGCACCTTCTACTGTTGTAGATTCTGCTGTTATTGGCAATGCTGTAGCAGGTGGCGCTGTTGGTGCCAGTGAAACTGCCAGTGTAGAAGGCACTGCTGTAGATACTGTAGGGATGATATCTTTAGAAGTTGTGGCCAAGTCGCTTTGCTTCAATTGAATTAAAGCGTCCAACTCCTTTTCTGTCTCCCTTAATTGATCATTGAGCTTTAGGACCAAGTCCATCAACTCCTCATGTTTGGTTTGGCTTTCTACGACTTCTAGAGTTTGAGGATGTTGCAGCGGTGGTATTTTCAATTGCCTCTTAAGTGCAACAATATCATTGTTTTTCTTCTTTATAAACCACTCTGTAGCTTTTATTTCCTTGGGATCGTGTCCCAATTCATTCACTAAGTCTTCTAAGGACTTGATCCTTGTACCCTTGGCCTGTGAGGAGGCCATCTCTAATTGAAATTGTCCAGAAATGTTGTTCAAAGAGTTTTGTAGCTGATGAGCAGCTATGGCTTTACTTGTCAGGGTGGAGTATATCATCTCTCCAGCCTGTTTATGTAGTTCAATCTGGTCTATGGGATGAATATCCCTGGCCAACACTTCAAAGTCAACCCTTTTGAAATCAGATGCTGTCTTGGGCTGCTGAGCTGTAGGTTTGATGAAAGACATCTGCAACTTCCCTTCTTTAATGTCAAAGGCTGACATTAGCCTTGTTTGATTGGTGGGAGTCAGCTTTAGGTACTGAGCATATGTTTGGGCCTTAAGCCTCTCATTTCTCGCTTTGATTTCCTTGTATCTTTCCTTTATGTCTTGGTCTCTGTCAGCAGGCTTGCTGAATGAAGACACTTCCACACTAAGCTGCCTTTCCAACATCTGAGTTTGTGATGTGGAAGGCTCTTGCATGCCTTCAGATGGAGTGGTAGGCCTGCTTCTGTTTACCTCTGTATTGGTTACTTGTGCCAAATCTTCTGTGTATTCATGTTCAGAGGCCGGATTGAGTCTTTGCCTCTTGCTTGTTTCTTGTTGCAAATTTGAGGTGTCCATCCCTGATGTGGAAGCTCCCTCTCTGTTTATTTTTGGAAATTTTCCCTGATTCTAAGGAGTCTGTGTGATTGGAGGGGTACTCATGGTTCTTTCTTGCTCTTCTGGTACCTGCAAAAAAGAGTTGTCATCAAGCTACTTTTCCAAATCAATTAGAGTATTTTCTACATCTACTCTTGTGCTGTCTTGGTCTACTAGGGTACCTTCCACCCATTCTGTTTGATTGGCATATGCCTCTATTTCTGGTATGGGGTGGTGGATGAAGGGTCCTAGCTTGACCTTTTGCCTTTTCTTGGTAATGAATTCCAAAGGGTCATATCTCCATACAAAACTCCTTTGGAACTTCATTCTTTGCAGGATTAGGTCTGCCTCTTTCCCTGCCTCTTTGGAATTGCATATGAAGGGACCTAATTGATCTTTGATTTTGAAATAGGCCTTCTTCTTGGCATTGACAAAGTTGACTTCATCTGCATTGATGATCTGTCTGTAATATTCTAAGGCAAACAACCTCATGGGGAGGTATCTTGGCAACTTATATGGTGCAAGCATGCAACCATATATTTTGATTTCTATATGGTTCTGATAAAGGTACCAATCACCCACTTTGGTCTGCTTGGAAAGCTGGAGGATTCTCTTTATTTCTGGGCTTATCCTAGGTGGAGGATTCCTAGTGAGCATGGTCATGACTGGATGCACAAAAGAATCTATAAAGTCTGAGTAGGTATATGGTGATCCAAACTCATGGAAAAGTGGGGTCCAAAAAATAACAGATCTAGGCTGGCCCCTGGTGTCAAGCTTTTGGAGGGTAAAAGGAAACTTCTTTGACTGATAATACAGAAATAGATGGTATAATACAGAGGAGTATTTGAACACCCTCTCATTTCCCATTCTTGTGAACTGCTCATGCATTCTATCAGCTATAAATGTGGCAAAGTCATATATGGTTGCAGGAGGCTGTCCTGGGGTATAGATGGACATGAAAGCAAGAATAATTTCATCAATGTACTCACTTGTGGTGTAACCTAACACACATGATATCATAGCTACAATGTTCTGGCCCCATGGAGAGAAAATGGCTGATACATATGGAGGGGAGTCCTTGGGGATGTGTTTTTTCTCTTTGATGAAGGTTTGGAATAGTTGGGCCAATTTTGCAGGGCTTAGCTTAGGATACTGGTCCAATAGGTCTCCAATTGAGAGTGGAGTTAGGTTTGGCCTTGGTTGGAACTGCAACATTTCATTAATGGACTCAACTGTGATGGTGAATAGGACTTTCTGGTCGTGAGACATTATGGTTCTGTGGCTGGGGACGTAGCATGCATAGCACATATGAACAATTTCTGGAAAGATGTGAACTTGGGGGAACTGGTATTTGGGCAAATTTGACTCCCAAAGGCCAATCTCATCAGCATGGTTAAGGTATCTGTCCCTACTTTGACAATGCACTTTGAGCAGGGGCTCTAGGGTAGTAGTGTCTTTTATTTGGAAGTCCCTATCAGCCAAGGGAAGGTGGTCCAGGTCCAAATGGGGAGTTGTAATTGGTCTAATGTCCATGGCAATGGGGGCAGCCATAATTCAGTTCTTGTGGATTTGAATTATGCTCTGGGGGTTTCAGCAATGGTTCTTGGGACTTTTAGAGGGTTTTTTGGGTAAACGGAGGTCTTGCAGATAGTTATGGCTTAGAATGTTAAAATTAAAGTAAATTTGATATTTTTTACTTAATTAACAATGTTATGAGGGTGAATTTACTTGGAATTTGACAATGGAGTTGGTATTCCACGGTTAAATACCTAGAATTGGGCGAAATTGACTGTAAATGGTGGTTGACGGCGACTGCAGAGGTTCGTATGGTTCTGGTACGAACTGATGAACGAGCTGCGCTGTCTGCAACGTCTATGGAACAATGGCGGAGGCTTGTGAGCAAATTCGCTGTTTGCAAGGGTTGCAACGACTTTCTGAGTTCTCAATAGCAAATGTGTGAAAAAAGTGGAAAGAGGGGTAATTGGGCTTATATAGAAAAATGTTGATTTTGGCGGGTTCATTAATTGATGAATAATGGGCAGTTTTTTCAGTTATATTGGAAGGTGGTTTAATGGGGTCATCGCATCGCTTTTGAGAGGGAAGTGGTTTTGAGGGGGGCTCACCCAATCTAGTCGAGTGTGTGACACATAGCATTTTGGGGGTCGGGGAAAACGCCTTATCAGGCGGGTAAAGGACAGACATCGGGCCAGACTGATATGTACGTGTGCTGTAGGATGTGGGGAAGGGATGATCAACGGGAGTCGGGCGATGGAGTTGCACGGTGATTTACACAAAAAGTTTTTGGGGGGCCCATGGGTCTAATCACCGGCGATATAGGATTAAATTAAAACTTAATCTCATTGGAGGCGCTTTAATATAGGATTAAGTACTGAGGGCGGGGTTTTAATATATTTTGTGGGGTATGGGGTAGTCATACAGTTTATAAATAAACCAAGGGGTGAGATTATTTATATAAAGGAGTTAAACATATACGGGCCAATGGGATTTTCGGCAATTTTATATATTTAATTAAAAAGTTAATATGAGGTGAAATCAGTGTTGCACACATCGCGATCGGGATTTAATCGGCGCCGGGAAAAAAGCGGAAAAAATCGTTAAAATCGGAAAAAAGCGGGAAAAAATCGTTTGGCACAAAAATATTCATTTTTTTTCAGTTTTTTTCAATTTTTTTAATATCTAAACCATCTACAACATAAAATAAATACATTGACACATAAATATGATAAAAAAACTAATATATAAGATGTTTAATATCATTTCTAGCGCTAAAATCACACATAACATTGAATCATGTCCTGAATAGTAAGTCCTGAGTCCCAAGTCCAACTCAGCCTCAAAATATCAACAAAAAATATGATAATGTATCTCATCATGTCATAATGTCATATACAATAAAATGAAAGTCTAATCCTATTGATTTCCTCTGCCCCTCTTGCGAGAAAATGGCACAGCTTTCTCTTTCCCTCTAGATGTAGAAGCTGGTGCCTGTGCTGGTGGAAATGGCAGTGGAGTCTGACGTGCTCTAGAAGCTGAAGAACTAGAAGTAGGAGCTATAGGAGGTAGACCACGTCCTCTACTGGTGGCAGGGGTAGGCTGGGCGGATGGTGTCACCTCGAAACATTACAATCTCCCAATCCTAAAATCCTGAAAAACTGATAAGTCTGCTGGATTTTAAATGAAATCTAAAATTCTACTTTCTCCATATGAAATCCAATGAGGCTGGAGCCACTCTCAAACATCCTGAGTCATTTCATGGTAATGTTAAAAATTTAAGTAAAAGGATGAAAATGAAGATTAAGGAGAATGTCACTTTTACTTTAAGAATTTAACATTACCATGAATAGCATATCCATACTAGGGCATAGACTTGATCATTAAGTTGCCCCACTCAAAAATTATTTGTTTCTTTCAAAAAAATTGCATGAAAAAACCCAAAAAAAGTTATAAAACTATGCTGTCCCAAGCCCCCACGATTTTTTTCTTAAAAATCGCGATTTTTTCGAAAAAATCGCGATTTTTTCGATAAAAATCGGTATAAAAAAAAGTGGCGATTTTTACGAATAAAAATCGCGATTTGATCGGGCAGAGGAAAAAATCGCGATTTTCCGATAAAATCGCGATTTTAACAACACTGGGTGAAATGAGTGGAAGGGGTATTGTACTTAGGTATACAAAATATTATGCGCTTTCCATACACTTAGTACTTAGGATAAATGTATTTGGTGGATTTTTGCATAAAATATGTTTATCATGGGGTTTCCCTAGGTAAAAAGAATTTAACCTTAGGAAAAGGGATTGTGTGAGGGGGATGAATGAATTGCAAGGGAATTTAACACTTTTCCTTTTTAAGTCATCAAGTCGAGGGTTTGGTCCCATCAGAAGTCAGAGAAATGCTCTGAGCCTCTTTGACTTAAAGAACTATAGGTATTAATATTTTTATTATGAAAGAGAAATTAGTGAGTGTTATAGGGGTTAAAATGAGGGGGTGTTAAATAAATCATAGTGTGAACCATTGTTTTTGCTTTGTCTACTACTTATGCATATTTGAAAATTGCATTTAAGATAATGACATAAGTGCTTTTGTATAATCACATGATATTTCTGCAACCTTTCTATTACTTATCCATTCACTTACCCTACCATTTTTTCTTCCTTTATTAGGGTGCATTTAGGCTAGCAAACCCTTATCAATCTTTTTTTTTTTTTTTTACAAAATAAACTATCTAATTCTAACTTTATATTATCCAAGGGCTCAGATTATCATTAAACTGATGAGCACCTTTTATTTACTCTACTTATCTAATGATATGCCCAAGATTACACTGTTTGGTCAGATTTTATTCTCTAACTATAAACACAAAATTCAAAGCATGGTATAATCAAGATTAAACAGTTTGATTATCATGGATTATGGCATGAATAACAAGCTGCACACAATCATTATTATGCATAAAGTAAATAGTAGTGGCATTTTGACTTGCACACTTTCATGGTCTCTTTTTGTCTTTTGGGGTTCATATATCTTTCTTTTTGGACCTTTTCTTGTTCTTTTGTCCTTTGATTATTCTTTTATGACATACCCTCTTTACATTTTTTAATTTTTTAATATGGAAAACATTTGTAGAAAGCAAAGGTATGCACAATATTACAAGGTTTCACCTTAGTCATTCAAAATTATGACTCCTATTGGTATAGGATCTTAACACCATGGACTATAGTTGAACAACCCCTCCAACCTGTCCTCATATCAGACACCTGCGTGCAACTTCGATATTGTAGTGAATCCTTCACTCACAATGTGACCAAATCCTTCTCACGCTGTACTTTGCTGCACACAACTTTGATTTACTTACTTCCAAAGTAGTTCAGACATGCTCTGATTCCATGTTGAATTTCCACGACCTTGGGTCTAGGTTAGAGTCTTAAAATCATTGATGCTACCAAACCAAGAATCTCAACCATAAACAACTTTGCACAATGGAAATATAAAGCAGTAAATCAGATATGCAAAATATACACAGTTTTAAACAAAATTGTACAACATGTACAATCCCAATCTTTGTTATATTAAACCAAATCTGAATAATCCAACAATTAATGGTATACAAGATACAATGACAAACTTCGTTGCGCAACTTCGATGTCGTACCTTGTCCTACTGGTCCTTCGCTTCCGTATTGCTCACTAGTAGTGCCTTAGTCCATCAAGGGATCTACACATCGAAACTCCAAGAGGGTTGCCTCCTATCACTGCTGCAAGTCATGTTTGCTACAATGAACATGGTCTCATCAACTGCTCTCTGGGTAGGCCTAATTCCCGAGTTGCAATTTGCCACGCTAGCAACAACTTTTGTCCATCAAAGTGTTGCACTTCGGCACTGATCTTAACCCAACCTTCAACTTCTCTTCTTCCTCCAAGATAGCTCATCTACGGCTACTTTGGGTAGCCAAATTGCTGCCCTCCAACTAGCTTTATGACACCCAATCTCGTCACTGTCGATTTTGCTCCTAAGATGACACTTCACCACCACGGACTGTCATTTGCATGGCACCAACAGGCTGCAAAAACATCTGATCCAATTCTAGTCACCAAACTGTGACCCAATTCAAGTTCAATTGCTACAACAACTCTGTTTTGTTGCTGTCATCATGATGACTGGTTAGGGCACCAAACACTATTATAACAACCCTAAACAAGCACCCAAACAACCCTTAATTTCTGTGGCCCTACTAAGGAAGAGTCCTCCACATACGTACTGATGTTCTGGTATAAATTTGCCCTAAAACCTCTCCACGCTGTCCCTGTTTTGAAGTGGTTAGGTTTGTGGCCTACCACAGTCCTTACTGTCACCTACAATCTTCCCCAAAACAGAGTTCCCTTACCTCATTTGCTGCCCAACAGACGTGCCTTTGACTTGCGTTTAGCCCTTGACACACTCGACCTTCTTGCAATAGCAACCAACCCTCAAAACAGATCCTGGAAGGCTCCACACTGCCTTCTTTTCCTCGTCGTAGTTGCTTCCTTCCTGTGTCCAAAACAGAAGCTAATTTGCACCCTTCGCTGAGTTCCTTTGCTCTTCAACATTGCCTTTATGTTGCACTTATTGGATGCATAAATAATGAGCCTTCGTCCTCCTTTTATAGGCATAAAGAGGGGCTCCAACCTCTCATTTGAAGTGACATCAAGTCAACTTACTTGACAACCAAATTAATTTGTCAACTCCAAAAATTAATATCTCCCTAACGACAACTCAGATGTGGACGATTTTCATTGTGTTGGAATCGCCTTTCCAAGCACTATCATCGTCATCCATCACATGTTGTAAATTCCTCAATGTTTTGTCCCAAATCTCGATGGGTGCCAAAACCACATACTTGGGTTCCAAGTCCACAAGTTGCCCTTGTGGCACTTTTCTCTCCAAACCCTGAACCCTAGGGCTTGGGAGTACGTCCCAAGCTACACAAATCAATAACTTTACATCTCTATGAACAACTGTCATCTTGTGAGATGATAGGTACACTCGATAGTTATGAGGTGTATCAGTGTACCCCACAAGTATGCCCAATTCAGTTGTCGACTCTAGTTTTTTCCTTGCATCTTTGGAAACATGACAATAAATTGATGAGCCAAAGATCTTGAAGTGTGACACATCTGATTTCTTCTCCGAAAAAGCTTCTTTTGTTGTACTCATCCCGAGAATTTGATGAGGACTCCGGTTTTGCACATATACAGCTTTTTTGCATGCTTCAGCCCACAAGTGTAATGGTAGGCCCTGATCATGCAACATCGCCCGTGCAACTCCCACAATAATTTTGTTCTTCCTCTCAACCACCCCATTCTGTTGTGGGTTATGGGGTGCTATTAACTCCTGTCGAATGCCTTCTGTTGCACAAAAGTTCTTGAACTCATTCGACACATATTCACCATTGTTATCACTCATGAGAGCCTTCACTTTCCTGCTAGTATATTTCTCAACAAGTGCTTTAAATTCACAAAATTTGGAGAATGTTTGGTCTTTCTTCTGCATGAAGAAAATCCAGCACTTACGTGAGAAATCATCTACAAATATAACATAATACCTGTGCTTGGTCATGGAGGCTGTCGAGAAGGGTCCACACACATTTGAGTGAACTCTTTCAAGGACTGCTTGCGCTCTATTGTCCTTATCATGAAAGGTGGCTTTGGTGTACTTCCCCAATGTACACCCTTTGCATGTATCTCACTGCTCTAGTGCACCCTTGGGAAGTCTTGTAGAAATCTGTTGCATGATTTTCAAGGCTCCATGGTGCAAATGGCCATGTCTTCTATGCTATAATTTGCTGATGTCTCGGCTCTGCACCTTCTCTGCTTTCGTGCTCAAAGCAACATAGTCTTCTATATCCAATTTGTAGAGGTTCTTCACCCGAACTCCGATTCACTTCACTTGTCCCGTGGCGATATGTCTAAGGAAAACTATTCCTTTGCTAAATATCACATTGTAGCCATGGTCATCCAACATAGCAACTGAAGCTAAATTCTTCTTCAAACCTGGAACATATATGACCTCTTTTAATTTGAGAGGAGAACCAGACTCCCTCTGAAAAGTAACTGTACCGATACTAGTCGTGCTCTAACTTCCATCATCTCCCATCTCGATGTGCATCTCAAGGTCCTTCTCCTCCAAGTCACTAGAAAATTCTTTGTTGCCCGCCATATGGAATGAGTGTCCACTATCCAGATATCACACACTACCCATCGTTGATGTCACCATGCATGCAATGAGTGTGAAATCCAACTTGAATTGTGAAGCTAGAGCTTTACTTGCTGCTCTTCCTGAGGGCTTCTTGTCAGCCTTCTTGTGCGGACACTTCGTGGCATGGTGTCTTAGCTCATGACAGTGAAAACATTTAATCTTCGACAAGTCTTTCTTCTTGCTCGCTTGACTAGAATCTCCTTTGGATTGGGATTTCTTCCCTTTCCCTTTTTTTGCCTTTCCATCCAAGGCATAATTCTCCTCATCCTCAACCTTGGATGAGATTCCATCTCTGTTGCTCTGCTTGATCTCTTCTTGCACGAGATTAGACCATAATGGCTCCCAGCTTGGTAGTTTATCTCTACCATTCACGAAATCCTGATAACTGTGCCAGCTCTTGGGAAGATCCAACAAAGCTAGAGCTACCATATCTTCTTCTGGAACAGTAATATCGACCCCACCAAGCTCATCACGACACTGTGTGAATTTGCTCAAGTACCGCAGAATTGATTTAGCTTTTTGCATCTTGATACTATGAATCTTGTCCTTCAGTGCCAACTTCTTGTGGTCACTGTTGTTCTCAAACAAGTCGGTCAGTGTTTCCCACATTGTGAATGGAGTTTATTTCCCCTGGAGATTTGAGACAATATGATCTCGAACTCCCTCCAATATAATCCTCCTCACTTTAACCAGATCCTTCTTCTGTTGAGCTAAGTTACCAGAAAACGGATACGGGAACGGATACGGGTACGGGGTTTGAAACGGATACGGCAAATTTTCAAAAAATCTGGATACGATACGGCAGGAAACGACACATAATAAATATATAAAATATATATATATATATATATATATATATATATATATATATATATATATATATATATATATATAAATATATAATATATATATTAAACATAAAAAATTCATATTACCATTCATATTTCAGAATCTAAATTATCATCTATGATCTATCATGATTCATGATTCATGATTTGTGCCAGTTAAGTAATAGGAAAACAATGCTTTATGACAGGAGAATGACAAAATGTAGATTATTTTACCAACTCTCTCAGCTCCCACTTGAAATTTAATGTTGCAGGTATTAAGATAGTCATGGCTCTAGGTCTATCTCTCGTCATGGTTTCAGTTTTATCACTTCTGTTCAGTTCATCACAATCCGGTGCCAATGTGGCAGATTCTGGAAGGACAACGAACATTGAAGCAAGAACAACAGCCACTGTTGGGGAGACTCAACATGAAGATTCCATCGAATTGAAGAAATGATTGAGAGAATTCGTGGGACAGCAGGATTACCATGCCAGTAGTATGAAATTGAACACACAAGTGACAAAACAAATAGTGATCAGAATCATTTTTGACAAAGGCATTCTATGATTCTACTATAACCTACAGGATGCTTCATGCTATTGCTTGCCAATAATGTGATTTCCTAAACCTATTTCTCATTCCAATTTCCGTTCCTGTTCTCATTCTCATTCCCGTCTTGACAGTTGACACTACATTAGTAATCAATTTTATATGCATGACAGACTTGCACATGCCTGGGGATGTGCACATTTCTTATTCCCCAAAATCGTCTGACCCCGTTTCTGGTTTTGTCCTCATTTCCTGTTTCTTGTTTCTACTATCTAGTGACATAGTAGGTGACCACGAACACCATAGGTCCCATCCCTGACCAATGAAATATTCTAAAACAAATTAAATATCAGATAACTATTTGAAGTTGTATACGACTGCATTTAAAAGAACAACACAGTGACACACCTGTGGTTGTTACTCCTTTTCAGGGATATCTACAAATAACCATAAAGTAAACCATAACCCCATGTCACAAGGTTTGATCAACTTTGACGAAATTCAATCATGATGTTCAGATTCAACGAACCTAAAATAATTTTTGAGGATTGACAAACCTCATTGAACCTCAGGTCCTCATGGGTGTTAGTGTTGACCAAGTCCATAGTACAAGCTCAATCATCAGATAAAAACTTAAAAAGACGGACACCATAAGCTTGAAATGCAAGATACAGTAATCTGGGAGGTTTAAAGTTTAAACTTTTAAAGACAATGCCATGTTTGATATTAGAAGGGCAGACAAGTACCCAGGTAAAAACTCCAATTTTTTAAAGAACTTTTGCTAGAATACAATAAACAAAAAAGGGTGAATTCTCATTATCTCAGCAATGAGCATGAGCATCTGTTGATTCTGTTCGTATCAAAATGAAAAACAATTGTGGCAAACAAGCATAACCAGGACCATCATACAGCTATTATATATGTCAGGGACTGCAGTCGATATTTTTGGTACAGCTCTTATATGTTAATGCTATTAATACAGCTTTGAAAATCATGCTAAATAAGATGCAAAACTGCAGATATGTTTTGAAAATTTCGAAATACGTTTTAGGTTTTTCTGAAACGTATCAATTTTTTTTAAACGGGAGGTTTTTTCCTTGAAAACCCCTGAAAAACGGCAAAAAAAAATTCGATACGTATCCAAATCACCAAAAACGTTTTTTAGCCGTTTTTCTGCCGTTTCTGGGGTGAATACGTATCTGATACGTAAAACGGCGTTTTGGCCTGCCAGGGAGATCCTGGGCATCAACTACTGGGGGTTTAACTACATCTGTCTTGATGTAATCTAGTAGCCTGTTATCATCTAATACTGCCTCCATATGGATCTTCCATGCCACAAAATTTGTGGTTCCTTCCAGAGCATACTTGGGCTTGAGTTTGGTGGAAGTCATCTTCTCAGTCCTGGAGAAAACATGCAACATTGATCTTGTAATTCGAACCTCTTGCACAAACTTCGAATTCTCTTCTCTTCTATTGTGATTCCAGCTCCGGTACCATGTTGAAATTCTTAATTTGCTAAAACAAAAGACTTCTACTCTACTCATCAATGGAAAAAATTAATCGATCTAGAAATCACAACATAAACATGAGACAAGATTCAATCACATATGCTCAGAGTATCTAATGGGAAAACAATTGCTCAAAATTCCTTCCTATTTGTATTGCATTAATCAAAAGATAGAGAAGAAATACAATGCTTGTTCAAGCCTGAACAATCTCTGCACAAGTATAATCTATCTCATTGCCTCATAAGTCGACTCTGGCCAATACTTAGCCAATTCTGCTGCCTGCCAAGCTCCTATTTCCTTGTGTTGTTTCCTTGGGAATTAGCACCCTATTAATTAGGGAAATTCCCAATTAGAATTGTGCAATCCCCGTAGGCCCTTCTCTGATTGCATGCACGACCTATACAACCTGGAAAATTATACAACTTACAGTACACTGCCCTTGAACTCCAATCTCAACTGGGTAACTTGAATTTCATGCATGCATGAGTTAATTATGGCTGATTTATCAGTTAACTGGTTGAACACTGAAGCTGCACCCAACTGTTAGACCTCCTATTAGTTCCTCCAATAGTTGGAACTAGTTTAGCTTACATTAACTCAATTTAATTGAATTAAATTACTACAAGTCAAATTAAACTCAACCTAGGCTCCTAAATTTAGGAACCAGTCTACATGACTCGAGTTAGGCCCTCAACTCGAATTAACTGAGCCAACGAAGTGAAATTAACTTAGTGAACTTATTCTTGTTGTTTTGTGATGTGGAATAATGAATTACAATTTTCTCCTAATTTAATTCAAGGGAAAATTAAATTAGTATTTTTTCTTGTTGCCATTTTCAACACCATCTGCTTTATACTTGTTTTTGAAGACCCACTTGCAGGCAATTAGTATGGTTCCGTATGGAGGGTCCACCAACTTCCAAGTTCTGTTTTTGATGAGTGCATCATATTCTCTTTGCATGGCTTCTTTCCATTCATCATGATAAGCAGCTTCTTTGGAGGAAGTAGGCTCAAAGTCAGCTGACAAATTCAGTTCACAATTAGACAAAGTATTTGTGTCATCCACATACCTGAATTTGCAGCTCCATTGTCTTCGCTTGTATAACTCATGGTTCCAGTATTTCCAATCTCATCAGGATGGACACTTTCAAGTGTCTTGATCAACCACTTTGGCTGTTTTGGAGAAGGACTAGATGGCTTCTCTGAGGGTGTAGCATCATCAATGTTCAACTTCTCAATTCTGCTTATAACATCATCCGAGATTGTGATTGTAACACTGGAGAACACGGTGTTGCACGCTGTTGGCAATTTGTTAAGCAACTTGGCACACATCTCTCAGCAATTTGTTAGGCAACTTGGCATGCATTGGTCAAAAGGCAATATTCCATTGGTAAAGCAATAAAACTATTATTTTGCCATTACTTCTTTGGGCTGTGAAATCAGAAAATTGCTGCGTTGTATGGATTGCATTGCTTTTGCTGTATAGCTCATTGCGTTATTATATGATGTGTTAGATGGAGATACATCCCTCTTTTCAGTTTCTTGTGCAGTGAAATTAGAAACAGTGAGCATTGAAACCATCCAGCGTTTCCATGGTAGGACAAGCTATCAAGCATTGAGGCTGAGTCACATAATCGGTGCACTGTTGCAGCTATTTGGTGAATAGGAAAGTTCATCAAGGAAAAATGAATAGACATTGGAGCTTTTGCACGATCCTCAGTCCGACAGTCCCATAAATCCCTGATCTCATGGACCTTTTTTAATAAAATCTATGTAATATTCAATGTTCAAAGATTATAGCAAATAAGATTTAGAGTAGAAAATGCAGAAATATTTGCTGTATAATGTTCTTAGCCTGAACCCACTAATGATAGAATAAGGCTTTCAATGATAGGACAAGGCTTTCAGTGATAGAATAAGGCTTTCAAGTTCCTTTTAAAGTTGAAATTAGTTCCTTCCTTGAAAACGGCGTTGATGCACCATATGTTGAATGGTATCCTGGGACTTCTATTGGCTTATATGGAATGTATCCTTTGGATTTCCACCTTGTGTTTACGAGAGGCCATCGTCTGTACTCAGAGTGTTGCATTGTATATTACTTGTGCATTGACTGTTATTAGTCTTATAAACCGGTCTTACCTGAAAGTCATTTCTCCCAAAGTTGAACTTGCAAGTTGCATGTGTTTGACTACATTTATTTTCTTAGACAAATAGTCCTTGATAATTGTGCATAAATTTTACTTGGTAATTTCTTGATGGATTTAGCAACATTTTATGTTTTGGTTCAATGTAGTGAGCACCCCAGAGGAAATGCGAGATGCAGAGGGAGTTGAGGATCAAATCTTATCATTCAACCCAGAATATATGCAACATTTTGTTGGGGAACATGGGAAGATCTATGGCTACAAAGGCCTGAAAGTGCGCTTTTTACCCAATTTTTAAAAAAGCCTTTGGAATTATTATTTAGATCTCTGATTTTGCATTTATTTGGTACCTAGATGAAAGCAACTTTACAATTTTTATCCTTATCCTAGTATTTTTTAAAGTCTTTTAAAATTGCTTGGAACCTGAATGTATCTGTGAATTTATTTATTTTTTGATTTTGTATATGCTTTAAACAACTGCACTGCATTCTCTGAAACTGCAATGTGAGAGAGGCTGTCTTCTCTTGATGCCAACTGAATTTACTACGTGAAATACAGCAATTGAATAAGTGACTCCACAGTCAACAGAGTAGGACAGATTTTACACATGCACATGTCTCTGATGCTGGGTTCCATTGCTACAGGCTGAGATCGATTAAAGGGAATGGACTGTAGCATAAATTTGGCACAGCCTCATGAATAAGTTACAGGACATGCACCAAATAGATCCCAAGCCTTTTAAACCGTTATGTTGGTGGTGCTCCAACAACTGAGGTTTCTTGATTTTTTTTTTTCTGCCTTCACAGCCTCAAAAGAATTTAATGTCTTTGGAGAAATGCGGCATAAAAATTGGAAAATACAATCAGCAGGGTAAGTTAAGGTAAGGAAAAATGTTTGATGCAGTATGACAATACAATGAGTGAAATCCTTCCTTGCAATATCTGCTGATCCAATACCATGTTGTCCGTGTCAGATTGACAATCAAAGGTTTAGTAACTGCAAGTAACATGTAAGCACATGCATAATAAATTGAAAATGAAAAAGACTATGCTAATTGATTCACAAACACCACAAGGTTACGTCCAAATATGAAAGGTTGAGACGGCCTTTCATTCCCATTTGCAGTCTTGATGCTTCACATAACACTCATCAGGTTTCTCACTAAACTAAAAATCATGAGCAGTCCTCAATCTATCCCATCCGGAGGGTCTTGAAATATGGTCTGGTCATTCAGTAGTCTGGGTAAGAGGACAGGAGAAAAAGGAAGTGTTAATGGGCAAGAGTGCAATGTATGACAATTCTTCTATTGTGCGTTTGCATGTTAGCATTGGCTTTAGACTCTAGAGTGTTTCACACTCTCAATAGCAGAAATAGGTGAGAAGAAGGAAACAATTTAGCCAGCAGGCTCAGTCAGTCTCCTGAGTGATCTCTGGTTGAAGTTCAGTTGCACGAAATGTGAAACATGTATAAGTTTCTGAAGCGGAATGCCTAGAAACATGACCACCCAACACAACCCCCCAATGGGTATGGGGGGAAAGCAGTCTATAAAAATTGAAGCAAATTAGATATGTAGTTTCTTTTAAATAATACATTATCTTGCAAAAAAGTAAGAATGATACACGTAAATGACATTTTAGAAAAAAACCTATGTCTGTTTTAACTCCCATAGATGATTATATGATGCAAAATCTCATAGCTTGGAGGTCTTGACTAATGCTAATCCCATACTTCATATGGTAGAATCCAGTGCAAATGCTACAATCCTGCCAACTGTGAAAATCTGAAAACTGTTAAGTGTGCTGAATTTTGAATGGGATATGAAATTCTACTTTCTCTATATGAAGTCCGATGAGGTTGAAACCACTCTTAAGCATCTTGAAACAATTAATTTTTATGTTAAAAATTTAAGTAAAAAGATGGAAAAGTAAAGGAGATTGTCAACGTAAGATAAAGGAGAATAGAAAAGGGAAGATAAATTAGAATGTCTATTTTTACCTTACGAATTTAATGCTACCATTGTTTGCCAAGGTGCCAAACTCTTCAAAGCTGAATTCCTTGTGTCTTTGTTTTCCTTAAAAAAAGGTCATTGGCATGGATGTAGCGACTCTTTTATTTGGGTCTCATGCCCTCTTGAGCACTTGGGTGGGCCTACAAACTTCCAAAAATGTGCCTGAAACGTTGCTAGAAATGGCTGGAGCACCTAGGAAATGCCATTGGCTGTGCTGTATGATGTTTCCAGATTTGAAATGCTGCACGGTACAGTTAGTGATATTGCCAAGGTTTTTTGTACCCCATTTTGTTGTTTCCAGGCATTTTGGGTCATTGGATGTGGCCAAATTATTTGTCCATTGCAACTTAGGGTTGAAGGGGGGACCATCTGTTTAAGAAATAGGGTTAAGTATTTATGATTGGGATACCTGAAGAGTGTCAACAAATTCCCCTAAGACTCTTGGAACAAATAACTGTCTGTCCCTCTGATTCATAATAGGCCATATATCTGAAAAGGTACTGTCAGTCTCAATTTCCTGAAAGTGAATGAAGTTTGCAAATCCTGTCTAACTGAGGGATTTGACGATTCTCTCAATGTGCGTTTGATGTCAACATAGTTTGAGTCGGCCAAGAGGGAATGTAAAGTCATTGGGTAACTGTTATGTCTAGACTCTCAACTCTTAGGGCAATACTAGGGCTGACTGAGGAATCATTAGAATCTTAGATAAATTGGTTGGTACTCAAATTCTGTTTGAATGGATACGTTGGGAACAATTGACTGAAAAATCATTAGATAAATTGGTTGGCACTCAAATTCTGCTTGAATAGATACATTGGGGACAGTTAACTTGTTCTGAACATAGTTTTAAAAACCAGAACCGGTGACTGGACCGGCCCACCTAATAAACTGGGTTTCAAACTGGAACCGGTCAAACCTGGACTGGACAGATCTCAATTAACCGGTTTTTAAAAAAATACATGAAATACTTAGTTTCTAATGAAAAAAGCTATTTTTAAGATTTAAAATCATGATTCCAAACCAATAGAGACAAAATATGCAAAGTTTACTCATCTATATACCATTTAAAGGTGAATATATCAAAAGGGCACCAAGTGCAATACATATCATCAACAAAATACATAAGCAATGAGGCTCTAAATGGCCTATAAAGTCCAAAAACAATGTTACAAGCTATGGGGCCATTGGCCTACTACAGGACTACAAGTCTACTGGTACATATCAGTGATCAACATGATCATTCCTCATTATGATCAAACTACTAGACACGGGATCGTCAACAGGAGCTACATAAACATCATCTGGATCTGAGTTTGAGGATGACTCTGCCTCATCTGCAACCTCACTAGTAGCACTAGTAGCAAGAAAACTAGACATCCAAAAGCTCTTTTTGCCTACTAGGGTTTCCAAACCCTAGACATCCAAGTGTCCAAAACCCTCGAATCGTTCCTCTTATATAAGAGATGAAATCCATCATTGTCATGACTCATCAATCAATCAAGAAAAAATTGTCCAATAATTTGGCTCTACCAAACTAAGTAGTTCGACTTCTTCAAAACATTGTAGCAACAGCAACAACTGATTTCATCAAAATGGAACTCAAAAGAAAAGATTTCCATTTTAAGGCTCTTTTATGCATTATGTATACTAACCCATAAATCAATTAGATGACTCTTGAGGATGTTAATTTCTACTTTGTACCATTGTGATTATTTATGCTTCATGACTTCAGCATGGGAGAATTTACCACTTCAATTCATTCCACCTCAAATAATTTTAAGATTTTAGGCTTGTATAAGTTGTTAAACCATTAAAAACACCATGCAAGGAAAAAAGAGCACTTGGCATTTCAAGCTCTAGAAGGATAGGATTTATGTTGCCTATAAGTTTTCCTTGGGATAAGTTTTGCCAAAATTCCCTGCAACAGAAAATTCATTTCTGAGATAACAGAAGTTTCTGCCTTCTCCGAGAGGCTAGAATGACACATATTTAAGAATGAACTTGACAGTGAGGTGATCATTACTGCACACTCAAAGGATCTTTGATCATATGGATAAGTGTTCTCCAAAAAATGCTGTACAACCACAGAGCAATGGCAATACTCCTTTTACATCATTAATACATACAGGTAAGGCAAATAAATGACATTTTCGTTGACACAGCCAGTTTCTCCAACATTACATTGATATCCTTTCTTTGTCAGCGTAATAACTTGTATCCTGTACCATCATAAATGGAACTCAACACCCTAATCCTTTCTTTTGAGTACAGTGGCAATAAACTGGCCGGTTTATGACGGAACCGGCTGGTTAGGCCTGTTTTTTCTGAAAAAAAGGTGAAAGAGGGGGTCTAACTGGCTTTCTTGGCCGATCCAGATGGTTGAGCCAGTGAACCGGGTGGTTTGACAGGCTTACGATTCAGACCGACCGGTTTTTAATACTATGGTTCTGAATGATGTGCAGAAGCATACTAGTCAGAATTTTCTACCTGAGCCCACTCAGCGTGCACAATGATCCGCATACCTTTGAGCCATACATTAACTGTAAGAAATATATAGTGAAGTATAAATTTAAGAAGAAAATGAGCATGAAAAGGCATGAAGAAGCTATCATGAAAAAATTGACCTAAAAAATGTTGGGAAAATGTTGCCTCAGTGTGGAAGGGAAATTCCATTTCCGCTGGAAGGAATGCCTGACAATTCAGATGATAGTACAAGGGTAAGAGGAAAGGTCAGTTGACTTCCATTGACTATGGGAATAATTTTTCGCCCTCTCCTATAAGTCTGGGCCGGGGGTGGTGGAGGGGCCAGGAGATTTTCAAATTTGGGCAAATTTCTTGGGTACCGAATATGGTAATGCTTATACATTTATGTTGAATAATATGCAAACTTACTATGTTTTTTAATAGGGTTGCCTTAGAAGTTCATAATCTGTTATACTACGTTGGATATTAAGTTTATTCTCTTTTTAAATTTCCAGATCATAGACGACTGTATTTTAAAGATTATAGGAATCATAGTAGCAGCTATTTGCAATTGTGAAGAACCATTAATGCAATTATGTTAATTTTAGGTAACAACGGTATGTTCTATGTATGCTTAAGAGCAATTTTACCTCAATTTCTTTATTAGCCCAATATCAATATCCAGTTTAGCAATCACATCAACATGATAGTAAAATACAGATAGAACATAAACATAAATAGTAGAAGACAAGCCAAGACAAGAGGACACAAGATGTGGCACCAGCCAGGGACAAACCCCAATGTGGGAAACCTTTGATCAATTCTTTTTATATTCTTCAATAGTTCAGTAGAGAGATAGTACAATTTACAAATCTGATAATTTATGACAGCAGCTAAAAAGCCCTAACCAGAAAAGTCAACACTGGTCAAACGGGGCAGAATTCTTCTTCCAATTAGCTTTGTCAAACCCAATCAACTTCAGCCTCCAACAGCAATCCCAATCAGCCCAAAACAGTCCAAAAAAGTCAAAAACTGGTCAACAAAAGTCAAACTGCAGCTAGCCCTAGGGCAGTCAACGCTGGTCAAAACATAGGTCAGATTGTCTCGGTTTTGTTCCCAGATCTGCGGCCTGCTAGGACGGAAATTCTTCACCCAAATCTGCAGTCAAGGAAGGTCAACACTGGTCAACACAGCCCAAGAAAACAGCCTCTGAAATTCGGTCAAACTGGTCAATGCCTAAAACAGAAAATCGTCCTCCTTTCCTTCGCACGTGTGAGAGAGAAAGCTGCCCAGAAAATGCGTACCCAATCAGATGAGGAGAGAGAGAGACGTGAGTGAATGAGTGATGTCCAAATGAGGCTCAGGCATCATGAATTTATAGCAAACGTTGAGGATGAATGGATGTGACTGTTGGGCTTCTGAGCCTACATAAGTCTGCTGGCTGACCTTGACAATTTGTCCATAATCAAAATAAATTCATAACTTCATTTGTACATGTCGGAATCGGATCATCTTTAGGTCAGTCCTACACCTCTCGGAGAGAGGAAGCCAAGAAAAATATCAGCTGTCATAAATAAGATGACCCATGTGGAGTTTGGCCGTAGTTGCCAGTTTTAACACTCCCTCTCAACTAGGGAGAACTCAAATCCGTTAATCCATATCTGCTAGTCAGTACTATCTTTGCCATCAATGCACTGCTCTGCTCTCCTGAACTATGAAGAAGAAGTGATCGAGAATGTATCATACCATTCTCTACTGGCCCGAAGTCAGTGCCAGATAAAAGAGTGTCTCAGACCACTCTTACTGACTTGAAGTCAGTTCCAATCAAAAGAGTGTGTCTCATACCACTCTTACTGACCCAAAGTCGGTTCCAAATTCCAATTGATCCCAAATCAATATTGGTCATCCTAGCATAGGGAGTACAATAGTGCATAATGCGTCCATCGGTAGTACTATGGTTTCTATCCTCATTTCCCTACTCATTGGTCAGATGAGAGGTACTTCACATGAGTCTCAGACTGCATGGGTAGGATGTCTCAACAGGAGAAGGATGAACAACTCATCCTGCCTACATGTTGCCACAGGGTATCACAGGGGAAGGCTGAACCACTCACTCTGTAGACAACAAATCACTAGGGGAAGGTTGAACCACTCACCCTATGGTTGCTCATTGCTCCAAGAAGTACCCCAAGCCCTCGGATCTCCCAGAGCTCAATGTCCATATCATACAAGACCCTCACAAGAGGGTCTCTCCACGACTCCAAGTCGTTCTCGGAAGGCCAAGAACTTGATCTTCTCTAGGGGCTTTGTCAGAATATCGACGACCTGCTCATTAGTCCCAATGTGATGAAGCCTTATTGCTCCTCGTTGTACCATATCCCGGAAAAAGTGGTACCTGATATCTATATGCTTGGAGCGATCATGAAACACAGGATTCTCTGATAATCGGATCCCACTTTGGTTGTCACAGAGGATCATGGTGGTATCCAACACATGTCCAAACAGCTCATTGAGGAGCTTCCTCAACTAGACAACTTCACAGGAGGCCATATTAGCAGCTATGTATTCGGCCTCAACGGTGCTCAAGGCAACCGATTTCTGCTTCCTACTCATCCAGGGTATCGAAGTAGAACCCAAAGAAAAACAACATCTAGAAGTGCTCTTGCGATGCACCACACTGCCAACCCAATCAACATCAGAATAACCATGCAGCCTCACATCTCCGGTAGTGTATCTCAGTCCATGAGTGATTGTGCCCCGAAGATATCTTAGAAGATTCTTGGCACCAATCCAATGTATATGATGAGGCTCAACCATATATTGGCTCAACGTGTTAACTACAAAACATATGTCCGAACGGGAGTTCACCAAGAACATCAGTGCTCCTATGAGTTGACGATACTCATAAACATTTCCCAATTCATGTCTGACAACACTACCACATGACTTCTTAAAGTTAAGTTCCATCGGGGTAGTCACAACCGTGTAGTCCACCATCCCAAGTCTTTCCAATATCTTCACAACATATTTTCTTTGAGATAGGAAAATTTCTCTTGGATTTTGCTAGACCTCCAACCATAGGAAGTAGTGCATCAGTCCTAGGTCCTTCATTTTAAATTCAGAAGCCAACTCCCTCTTACATTTGTGAATGAGAGGGTCTGCACGTGTCAAAAAGAGGTCATCCACATAAAGTACCAGTATGAGAGGTTTATCATTTTCAACCTTAAAGTAAAGGTTCGGATCGATTTCACTTCTAGTGAATCTCAACTTCATCAGATAGCTATCAATCCTCTCATACCAAGCCTGGGGTGCTTGCTTCAAACCATAGAGAGATTTCTTCAACTTGCATACATGAGATTCCTGGTCATGAACCTCAAACCTCTCGGGTTGTTCCACATAAACTTCCTCTTTGATCGAACCATGCAAGAAAGCGGTCTTGACATCCATCTGATGTACGTTACATCCTTGCGAGGCAGCAAGGGCTATGATCAAGCGGATGGTGGTGTATCGGGCAACAGATGCAAATATCTCATCGTAATCTACACCTTTCTTTTGAGAGAAGCCTTGAGCAACAAAGCGAGTCTTGAACTTTTCTGCACTTCTGTCACCTCCTTTTTTGATTTTGTAGAGCCACTTAGAGGTGACAATTGATTTGTCCGGCGGTCTAGGAACCACATCCCTGACATCATTCTTCATAATTGACTCGTATTCTTCATTCATAGCATCCTTGCATACTTGTTGCTTCACGACTTCTTTGAATGATGAAGGCTCATTTTGAATGATAGTGCTCATGACGGTCAAGTATCCTTGATACCTTTTCTGTTTCTTGCTTTCACGGAAAGTCTCCCTTGGTGCAATATGTCTCTCGGCATCTTCGAGAGTCTCTTTAAGCCATGAGGGTCTCTTGTTGGAGGAGGAGGGCTCTTGAGGAGGATCAATAGGATCCATAGGTTCATCAACATTCGACATCGTTTTATCTTCTTTTGCACCCTGTTTTTCGGTGTCATCTTCTTTGTCCTTCCTTGGAATAGGCAGGTTGTTGACCTTGCTGAGGGCCATATCTTCGTCGAAGGTGACATCATGGCTTATCTCAACTTCCCTTTGACCAGCCACATAAATTCTATAGCCCTTAGAATTTTAACTATAGTCCACAAATATTCATTTCTTCCTTGATGCACCCAATTTGCTTCTTTTCTCTTTTGGCACATGAAAATATACGGGACTTCCAAAAATTCTAAAATAAGAGGCATCGGGTTTCTTACCAATGAACACTTCTTCGGGAGTCTTGGAGTCCAATGCTTGATGAGGGCATCGGTTTTGAACATACACGGCGATATTTGTAGCTTCAGCCCATAGGAACTTCGGAAGCCCTTGATAATGAAGCATGGCACGAACAACTTTTACAATAGTACGATTCTTCCTTTCGGCTACACCATTCTGCTTGGGAGTGTATGGTGTTGTAGTCTCCCTCTTAATGCTAGCTTCTCTGCAGTAATCATGGAATTCATTGGATTCGTACTTAGTCCCATTATCAATCCTCAATATCTTGATTTTCTTCTTGGATTGGTTTTCGATCAAGACTTTGAAGTGACGGAACCAAGTGAACACTTGATCCTTCTTTTTCAAGAAGTAGATCTAGGTCTTGTGAGAATAATCATCTGTAAAGGTGAGATAATATAAGTATCCTCACAAAGAGTTTATAGGCATCATACTAGATATGTCGAAGTGGATTAATTGCAATATATCTGTGGTCTTGCTATTACTTGAGGGGAAAGGTCCCCTTGTAAGTTTTCCTTCGGCACATCTTGGACATACACCTTCATGCTCTACTTTGAACTCGGGCATACCTATCACCATCTGTCTCACATTGGGTAGAGCCTTCTAATGAAGATGGGCAGACCTTTGGGGCCATAGTTTAGATTGTAGAGATGTGTCGCAAGACATGGCTCCCAATGGACTTCTTTCAACTTGATACAAAGTGTCAACCCTGAACCCAAGAGTAAAAGCATATTTAAAATTTCTTTTCGAAACACGTACCTTTCCATTGGTGAATGCCACCTTGTATCCTTTGTCTTCCATTGCCAAAATGGACACCAGGTTCTTCTTGAGATCAGGTACATATAGTACTTCTTGTAAATGAATAGTGTTACCTTGATTCAATTGAAGGGTAACATTCCCTACTCCCTTCACGGGATAGGTGGCATCGTCTCCAAGGATAATCTCCAAGTTTGTCTCCTTCTCTATCAGATTAGAGAGAGCTTCCTTGTATCTAGTGAAGTGCCTTGAGGCACCACTATCAATTAGCCAATTCCCCAAAGTGTTCGGTGGAGAGGTAGTGGAGAGGGCCGATATAAGATAGTACTCCTTTTGCTTATTGTTAACAACATTTGATTCTTCATACTTGGAGTTCCTTGCTTTCTTGGAGGGTCGACCATTTCCTTGATGTCTTGCATTCCTTTTTCCCTTGCCATAGGACCTGCCATTCCTTTGATCATTGTTGTTCTTGGAGGGTCGACTATTTCCTTGATGTCCCACATTCCTTTTTCCCTTGCCATAGGACCTGCCATTCCTTTGATCGTTGTTGTTGAAGTTGCCCTTGGAATGATTGTGATCATCATCATGCGATGTGTCCCTTCTATTTGGACACTCCTTTGCATAATGACCAAACTTATTGCAAACAAAGCACCTGCCCTTCCTACCTCCCTTAGATCCGGGCTTTCCATTGAAAGGTAACAATGGAATGTTCTATGCTTAAGAGCAATTTACTTCAATTTTTTTATTAGCCCAATATCAATATCTAGTTTAGCAATCACATCAGCATGATAGTAAAATGCAGATAGAACATAAACATAAACAGTAAAAGACAAGCCAAGACAAGAGGACACAAGATGTGGCACCAGCCAGGGACAAACCCCAATGTGGGGAAACTCTTGATCAATTCTTCTTATATTCTTCAATAGTTCAGCAGATAGAAATAGTACAATTTACAAATCTGATCATTTATGACAGCATCAAAAAGCCCTAACCAGAAAAGTCAACGCTGGTCAAACGGGGCAGAATTCTTCCTCCAATCAGTTCGGTGAAACCCAATCAACTTTGGCCTCCAACAGCAAGCCCAATCAGCCCAAAACAATCTGAAATAGTCCAATCAAAAACTGGTCAACAAAAGTCAAACTTTGGCCAGCCCTAGGGCAGTCAACGTTGGTCAAAACAGAGGTCAGATTGCCGCGGTTTTTGTGCTCAGATCTGCTGCCTGCTAGGACAGAAATTCCTCACCCAAATCTGCATTCAAGGAAGGTCAACGCAGCCAAGAAAACCTCTGAAATTCGGTCAAACTGGTCAACGCCTAAAACAGAAAATCGTCCTCCTTTCCTTTGCACGTGTGAGAGAGAAAGCTGCCCAGAAAATGTGTACCCAATCAGACGAGGGGAGAGAGATGTGAGTGAATGAATGATGTCCAAATGAGGCTCAGGCATCATGAATTTATAGCAAACGTTGAGGATGAATGGACGTGACTGTTTGGCTTATTGGGCTTGCTGTTGGAGGCCGAAGTTGACTGGGTTTGACTGAGCTGATTGGAGGAAGAATTCTGCCCCGTTTGACCAGCTTTGACTTTTCTGGTTAGGGCTTTTTTGCTGCTGTCATAAATGATCAGATTTGTAAATTGTACTCTCTCTCTGCTGAACTATTGAAGAATATAAGAAGAATTGATCAAGGGTTTCCCCACATTGGGCTTTGTCCCTGGCTGGTGCCAGATCTTATATTTTTGTCTTGGCTTGTCTTCTACTGTTATGTTTATGTTCTATCTGCATTTTACTATCCTGTTGATGTGATTGCTAAACTGGATATTGATATTGGGCTAATAAAAAAATTGAAGTAAAATTGCTCTAACGCATAGAACATACCATTGTTACTTCTCACACTATTTTTTTCCAAAGAAAAAAACGTGATTTCCATTCATAGAGAATGGAAATTACATTCTTCAGGTGCTTTGCACATTCTTCAGAAAAAACAAGAAGACACCCAGATCCTATCCTGCAGCAAATATAGTCCAAAACCCTCCTGGAATTAACAATTCCCACCTGCGTATCCAAAAAATAAGATAACAGTCTGGAAAGCTTCAAGAAATATCCTTCCAAGAGGTACCTCAAAAAACCACATAAATTCGTCAAATGATGATCACCCTGCCTACAACAGATAGTGTACAGAGCTGGTCTGCACAGAGTATAAATGAGAAGGAAACTAAAGACAAAAATAGATAATAAGCTTCCAAGCCCGGGCAGAAATTCACATTTTTTAGATGTTGAGCTATGAAGCTCCTTCCCTCAATTCAGCCACTTCGATATGACCTCCCAGGGTTTGTCCATATCTGGAAAGAGTACCAGATTTGAATTCCCGGAAAAATCTGAGTAAAGGAAATATTAACAAAAGAGTCTGCAATCTTCTTTTAACTGATCAGCTAAAGCTTTGAGCTGGATATTCTGCACCTGAAGACTGCCAAGCATCCAGCTCATCACTAAAAGTGAGTCACCAAATATCTGAATCTGATTGATACCTCCTTCCACTGCACACTTGAGTAACAACCTGAGAGCCATAAACTCTGCAAAATTGCTTGAGTCAGTTTCCAACCCTGCTTTAAAGCTCAATTTATAGCATATGCACATTTGACATGTACATGACTCCAGCACTGCTAAAATTATGAGGTCCGTGCCTTGCTCCATCCAAAAAAACCCAGGGACCTATCAATGATCAATTCACCTAGATGACAAGGGACTGCTTCCTTCAGGCAGCTCATAATAATTCATCAAGGATGTAAATTGTCAGAGACTTGGAAAGTATGAATGAACTTGTCCTGAAATATATGTTAATTCCTTGCAAGCCAGGTTCTCTACAGCATTAAACAAGGGAGAGCTCTATATTCTTTTAGCTCCTGCTTATAAAATCATTGCCGCATACATTCTTCCACTGATTCACTAATCCAGACGTTTGGACTTCCGGTAATCAATATATCTACACTAGATTTAACACGAGAGTATTGTGTGTTTGACAAGTTATTAGTTCTTTGAAATGACATATGATGAGTTTCTGCTGTGTTAGTTGGACCAAGGAATTGATATGTTGCAATGACATAAAGTTTTGGTACGAGTTGTGATAGTGATGAAGATTGCATTGCAATATCTTGAGATTGAATGTAACTGAAATGTTTTATCTGGTTGACTGCAGATTGATGTATGGCTGAATGCCCTCTCATTTCATGCCTATGTGGATATCCAGTATGAGAGCAAAGTTGAGGCAAGTACATCATTTATCATAGCTTCATCAATCTTTGATGGACCCTTTAGGAAACCCCTGAAGTTGTGTTATGTTTCACAGACATCATCTAATTTCACGTCATACATGGGCTTGCCAAACAGGAAGGAAAGAGCGAGAAAGAAGCAACAGACTTGACAGATCTTATGAAGGTAATTTCTTGTTAGTGAAGGCAACATGTCTTTTTGCCAGAGCACTATATATGTAAGGTTTTGAGAATAATGACTCGTCTAAAATGTGGGATTTACCAGAGAATATTTGGACGTGGCTTGGTGGAAGATCGTAATGCCTTTATCCAGAGTTTTTCAAGTAACAGACAATCTATCGAGTATGTATTTGTCACCAATGCAATCAATTTGAAATGGAGATTTGCCAGATCTTGTGTAGGTTCATGTTCGTTCCTTTAATGCCAGTCTTAATTCCTGTACAGAAGTATGATCCACAATGAAGGTGAGCGTATAGCAACACGTGAGATTTTGACTGATAAGGGTCTATCTGCGCAAGGAGATTCAGAGAGATTGGGAGTCTCGTCCGAGGTGATAATTTGAAATGTGTATATCTTAGGCTGTTGGGAAATATTTTGTTAAAAAAGATGGGATCCCCATCATTTATGACCTCTTTTTGCAATATTGTTTTCTTTTGTATCTCAAGTTTTAGTCAAAATTTTCCAACTTTTCTAATTTTGAGGTCCTCCTTTCAATGTCCAAAAGTAGATATTCCGCCTTGAATTGAGCGACCCACAGATACGAGAATGGCATGCACGCTTGGAACCGCTTGTGCTTCTTTTCGTTGAAGGTAAGATACGATGATTGCTTATGTTGCAATTCTCAATTTCTGAGGCTATGCATTTCATGTAAAATTTAAAAACATTATTATAGTTGAAATTAGATGCACGTGCCCACGCGTGTTAAAATGATTTATTGAATTTAAGTGTCTGCAAAGGTTGTTGTCAATTTACAACTGGCTGGTTTGGTTACAGGAAGCCAACCTATAGAGCAAGATGACCCAAAATGGGAAATGTATATCAGGGTCCAGAGGGAGTCATTGAGTGGAGGCAGTGCTGTGTGTAGATTATTGGGATTCTGTACTGTTTACCGTTTCTATCATTATCCAGACACCACCCGTCTAAGAATTAGCCAGGTTGACACTTACTTTAACCTTTTCAGACCTTACAAAATTATTTCGTCTAAGAAATTTATAGTGCAATCAAATATTCTGTTCTAACCTTCTGTTTTATTGGATCTGACTGTAGATACTAGTTTTCCCTCCTTATCAAGGTAAAGGGCACGGCTTACTTCTTTTAGAGGCTGTAAATAAAACTGCAGTTTCGAGGGATTCTTATGATGTAACAGTAGAAGAACCATCCGAGTCCCTTCAGGAATTACGCGATTGCATGGATACAATACGCCTCCTTTCTTTTGAACCTGTAATGCCTGCAGTTAAGTCAGCAGTGCAGAAGTTGAAGGAAGCAAACCCCTCAGACAAAAGTGCAGCTGATCACTCTTTAGAAGGAAATGTAAACAATGAGACTGTGACTACCTCCAGCACAAAACCCAAAAATAAAAGTGGGTGGTTTCCATCTCCAGGTCTAGTTGAAGAAGTGAGGAAACATTTGAAGATTAGTAAGAAGCAGTTCAAACGATGCTGGGAGATTCTTCTATATTTGAATTTGGACCGCTCTGATTCACAATGTGAGGATAAATATCATATCTCTCTCATGGAACAGATAATGTCAGAACTCTTTGATAAATCGAGCGAGAAGAGTGCCAAGGGTAAACGTGTGATTGATATAGATAACGAGTATGACAATTCAAAGACGTTTATCATGGTCCGCACAAGGAATCCAGGCAATGGTGAAGGTTTTTTACCCGAGGCACTGGAGGGTGGGATGGAGATATCCCAAGAGGATCAGTTGAAGTCATTATTTGAAGAGCGACTGGAAGAGATTGCACAAATTGCAGAAAAAGTTCCTAGCCTCTGTAAAGCATTGCAAATGCCATAGTTCTCATTTCTATGGAGCGTGACCTACCTGTAGTACGAGGATTTGACCATTTGACTCCGACAAATTTTAGTAGGCTGCAATGTTCTTTGCAGCAAAAGGTGCACGCCCTCATTCGAGTAAAAGGGTATATTTTGTCTCATGTTGAGGTGATAATTCTCCCTGAAAGTCTCCAAAATATATGTGCTGGTTGTAGAATAAAAATTAGAACAAACGGCCTACTGTCATATTTCATGCTCCATGCTGCTAGTAAGATTGTTTTTCAAGGTTCTTTTTCGGATACATAACCAGCTGAAGGGTGATAGTTTTCTTGGTACGTTTCACTTATTGGTTGAATTTGCTAAAATGGTCACTTCTGGTCAATACCGTTGGGTATAAAGCCGCTATGATAGATCATATTAATCTGGGGTATATGAAGTGTGAATTATGAACTTAGCTGTACATCTCTCTGTTTATTTGGGATGAAGATAGATGTATGCTTAGGAGAATTTTAGACATTAAATTTGGAAGTGTTTTTTAAAATTAATTTTGATTAGCGTTATCCTTTTTAAAGGAAAACATCTGCGAAAAGCACTTCCTGAAAAGCTTTTTGAGCACATTTCATTGGATTCATGACGGTAAATTTGGTATAACTGTGAGCCTTGATTTTGGAGTCTAAGTTCAATATGGTGAATGAGAGAGTAATTCGTCGGTAAGAGATCTCATGTTTTGTTCAGAACTGCTCGTGCTAATCTTGAGGCTAATTAGTCTGATCTATTTATGTATGTATATGAAGGTCTTATTCACAATGAAATGCAAAAGCAGCACTTTATTGCTAGTACCAACTTTCTAAATAAAATAGTAAAATCTCTAGGATTTGATATTTTTTTGGGTATCAAATTTTGTAATGCTTAATTTCTTTTACAAAAGGTGTAATGTAGCGAGTTGTAAATTGGAATTTGTCAAATAGGTAGGAGTTCAGATATAAAGTCTCAAATTTAGGAGTCATCAAGCAAAGGTGAGAAAGATAAGGAATTGATTTTAACAAGCATAACTCTATTTTTAACTATAAGTCTATAGCTTAGTGTATCTAGATTAGTATATCAAATATCTAGCTTGGTATATCAAATCTCTCTAGGTGTAATTTTTTTGTTTTTGTTTTTTAAACTCTAAAAAGCATTAGATTTATCCGGAATTAAAATGATTTTATATCTTTTTTTTCTTAATTAATTAATTTAGAATGATTTTTTTTAAAGTATTTTTTGACTAATGATATCTTTTGCTTTTTA
Source organism: Pinus tabuliformis (assembly GCA_031772625.1). Taxonomy (NCBI): domain Eukaryota; kingdom Viridiplantae; phylum Streptophyta; class Pinopsida; order Pinales; family Pinaceae; genus Pinus; species Pinus tabuliformis. The sequence continues at coordinate 193,944,835 of CM062816.1, forward strand.
AAAAGCACCTAATAAATCAATAGTTAAGATGGATCTATCCTCTTATTTTATAGTGATTTCTTTTTAAAGTTTTTTTAATTGATGATATTTTTGATTGTTTTTATTTTATAAATTATTATGTTGGGTTAATATGTGGAAATGGACACACACACACACACACACACATATTCCTATTCCCTGGGAAAAAATATGTAATTTCATTGCAACTTAAAAAAGGAACAAAATTACAATATGCAAGATTGAGGTCTTGTGAGAGCAAATAACAACTTCTAAAATAAGATAGAAGTTAAGTGTTATAATAGTTAATTTCTCTTTCTTCTTATCTCTTTTCGTACCTTTTGCCAAACTCCTGTAGATGAGTCAACACAACATGAGCAACTACTAACTCAGACACAGTCGCCACAAGGGGTTTGTACTTATCAGAATTTGAACTTTTCAATACATGGACTCTTTGTTCCCACCAACCCATCCTCTTTGCATGCCACAGTTCTAGCGCGTTTAGATGCATGGATCAAATTTGTTTTTGTAGATTTTACGTGGGTTGTGCATGTTCATCAAGATTATGAGTGTTCACAACATCTTGTATTGGAGGGTCTTTTTTGATTTCCTCTTCATCCTCTGAAAAGTGGGATCAAATGGTTGCTAGGCTTTTGTTTTCCATGCCTGCCCCTATTTCCTTTTTGGGGTTTTTTTAGCTCGTGGACTAGTATATTGTAAATGTCATGTTTGAAAGCATGTACGACATTTGAAGGTTGTATTTTTCATAATCCAAATTTTAGATCCATTGAAAAGATTTATGTTTTAGCAGAATGCGGTTGGGTAGACCTATGCTCAAGTCTATTTCTACATATATACAAGCAAAAGTAAATAATCCTTGGCACGTTTCATCCTATTTTCAGATTGGACCCACTATAACTTTTTGCTCAATTGGATATAAAACTTCTCTGCAACAATCCTTTGCTCAACATATCACTTCAACATCTTCTCATTGATCAACAATCAAACCCTAGCAACACTCATAAAACACTAGACAACAACAACATACCAACAAAACACTCTAATCAACAACTCTAACTTTGTACACAACACCCAACTTCTCTGCAACGTGCAACAATCATTGGATCAACCATTGTTTACAAGGTTTTGTCGGATTACACACTTGGGTCACAATGGTTGCTCCATTGTCTCTATCCATATGCAAACAACTCAATCACTGGAATTGCTCCAAAATTTTGAAGCTCTATCACATGATTTGAACTATGTTACAATGGCTACTGATGTATGCATCAGTCCTCTAAAACACACAATAACCAACCCTTAATTGATCCACAACAACACTATTTAAAACTAGTTGGCTTAATGACCAAATCAATCATGCATTCATTACATTCCATTATCTCTCATCCATTTGGACCAAATCAATCATAGATGTTATGGACCAAATCGACTTGTTGCTGCTAGATACCTTGAGAAAATACCTTGGTAAAACCCATAGGTTTTTACTTTGTGCGCATAGGATTGTGTACGCGAATTTGCTTCTAGACATCTGAGTATGTATGTGGTTTGCTCACACAAGAGTCATGTATGGATTGCAAACTTCAAACTTTACAATGCTTTCCAACCATATTTGCCAACATTTGCGTTAAACCACCTGCAAACATCATATACATCACCAAAACACTGCAAACCTGCATGAACATCCAATTGAGATCAATGTCGAATACAACTAACTCAATTGTTGACATCAATGCCAACACCATGCTACCAACAATCTTTCCCTTTGGCATTGATGGCAACACAACAACAACATCACCAATTGTCTTTAGTTGACTTCCGTCCTTTGACTGGTTGGATAATTCTCCACTAGTGGCCGATCTCTCCCTTTGACATCAATGGCAAAGGGCAACCAAACCTCGTTGAATCACCATGCTAACACCAACTATACTTTTGTTGATATCAATTATTTTTTGATGACACATGATTAACTACAACAAATTGTGCAATAAGCATTCGAAACCAATCAACATGATTGTTCAATTTCATGGCATTTACAATAATGTGTCATTAGGTTAACTATGCCAACACCATAACTTTCTGCTTGCTGAACATGCTTCCCATAAACATGTACTAGGGTTGCAACCATCATCAACTATCCCAAGTCTGTTGTTTAATGAACCACTTGACTGATACCAATTGTTGAAAACTTGATTGATTACTTCTTCTTTGTACAAGTTTCCTTATGCATACAAGTGGTTGGTCCTTCCATACTAATGCCAAATGACAAACAATGATGTTACAAGGCTTAAACAATGGTAGTACATGGCTATATCAATTGATAAACAAAGACATTGATTGCCCTTTATATTAAAGGATGCATGCATACATTGCTATAAATCTAAAATAAAATGAGTTACAATGCAGCGGTTGACTACCAATGCTTGGACTACTCTCCCTTTGAAAGAACTCGCTTTTCATGATTGCTACTTAAGTACTTTGCCACTCTTTTTCAACCTACTTTCAACATGCAAGCAATTACTCTTGCCAAACCAAGGCTACCATCCAACATACTAAATGATATACATGAACATACATGGCTGAAACAAGTGACTCTCTTTTGTGCATGGCTAATAAAAACATGGTACATCTGTTACCAAAATGAAAGTAAGATGAAAACAAAACGTAAACCTTTAAACCCATTTCACCATAGGAGGACATAAACGTCTGTTTAATGATAAAACAACGTACATATGCACTTTTCCTTCATACAAACCGCATACAGATTGTGAAATTCAATGTCTTCGCTCGGATTCAAACTGTCACAACTTACCCTAAGCTCATGCACCTTCCAATTTTTTTGTTGATCTTGTGGACCTAATATTGCTTTTAGGCTCTTAGTCACTCCATACTTCTGCTGCTACTTGTCTACATGCCACCTTCATGCTTCTCATGCTATTACTTTATGCTTTCAATGAGACCATGCAAACCTTTCTCTTATGTAGTCATTTCTAATATAACTGAGAGTAATAGATTGCAGAGGGACTAGCTTCTGCTACTTCACTTGCTACTGCTCTTTCTTCTTCCACACTTGGGTAGGTTGTTTCTTAGCATGCACATTCTCCCCTAGTTTTTTGTTAGTTATACTATGGGTAAGTTGCTCCTTAGGAACCAAACAACTTGCAATCTCTAGCCATGTGATCAAGATTTTGACAAACATAACATTTCACATGACCGAGATATGTGACTAGAGGGTCAACTCTTCTGCTAATTGTGCTAGATCTTTATTTCACATTTATCATGCTTCTACTCTGTGCATGAGATCACAATCAATTGCCTAATGGCCAAACATGTTACATGAGAAACAAAAATAATGAAATGAACTAGTATCCCTGATGGTTGTTGACCTCCTTGGCTTCCTAAATAACTGTTAAGATCCATACACTCCGTTGAATCTATAGCTCGCTGCAACATGTCCATAATTATGACAGATGTAGCACTTGATCTCGTCCATCAAATGAGCAAATGGATTGCTGCTTCTACTTTGAAATCTGTTAGATTTTCCATAATATTCTCTTGGAGCAAATGGTCTTCTATTCATAGGTGCTCCTTGAGGTTCTCTTCTCAGCGGCTGCTGGATCTGCTGTCTCTTCATTTTCTTGCTGCTCATTCTGGTGCCATTTTTTGCTACAGATTTCTTGGGTTCTACATCATTGTTTGCACATGCTTGTGAGCTAGACTCTCCCATCCAAGACCAAATTTGTTCAAGGGATATCTTTGGCTCTTGAGCATGCTATCCAAGAGCCTCATACTCTTGTCTTGCTTGAGTTGACTGTCTTTTTGTTCAAACCGCTTTCTCATAGAGAATCTCAGCGTCAAGCTCCAACTTGAACCTCTCTCTCTTTCAACTGGCTTTTCTTCACATCTTCAACTCTCTTCGCTTCCTCCAATTGGATCTTCATGTTAAGGATTTCTTCTCTAAGCCCATTCTCTTTCTCATCAAAGATTTGCAACAATTTATCTTGATCTCTACATGCAACTGTCAACCTACTTACTTCAACATTTAGCTTGTCTATTACAACCATGACTAATTCATAGTCAACTTGAAGAAGCATCATTCTATCACAATCATCCTCTTGGGTGTTCAAATATGAAGGGTTAACATCAGAACTATCTAATGCGTAACTCATCAAGATTTTTACCTTAAGATCCATTTTGTTACAATACATCTGGTTCTCTTGCACCTCCATTTTTTAATTTCATCTCTTGTTGACCAGTTGTTGAACTGGCACTAGGGGGAATGATCTCTTCTCATTGAGATTCTATCTTTTGAGATCTCTTCTTTTATCTTTCTTGTTCTTCTTCTTCTCTGCGTTGCTGTTGCCATTGTCTCCTCCATACAACACCTCCAAGCTGTCCCAAATCTCCTTTGCAAATGTCATATCTACTATCTTTTCCATATCTGCATTATGGAGATTTTTGTATATCACACATTTTGCTTGAGCATTTTGTTACATCACTTTTGCTGGAGTAGGATCTTTACCAAAACCTTCACACACTAACTTCCACACATTAGATCCATAAGCTAACAACTCAGATTTAACTTTTTCTTTCCATACTTAGTAATTTGTAGTAGTGAGTAGTGACACTCCTTAATGGTCCATGCCATTTTTTTTCTCCAAAATTTACTTGGATCTACGTTCCAGTGGTCAAGCTACACTTGAAATTACTTGCTCTGATACCAATTGTTGGGAGCTCTGATACCAAGTTTTGGGAGCTTGACTATACTGAGAACGAGTGAGTGTGTGTGTGAATCAATATTGTGCAGTATCAATCACTGGTTTTGATTTTTCCCTTTTTGCATACATAGGAAAATATACACGAGTTTCCTTAAAGTAATACACATATGTACGTGCTTCTCTTACACACAAAAACATATATTTCTATATATTCAGATCACTAAACTTTTTACCAACTCTTCACAACCATTAATTGAATCATTCAATAATCAACATAACAATATAAAAAGATCTAAATATAATACATGGGATCATAAGAGCAACAATACATGTGCACAAGTAAATCATAAGTAACATATAAACATCAAGGGCACAAGCACATAAATCATTATCACATGAGAATATAGGATAAAAAGTGGAAACCCTTTCGTGAGAAGAACCACCATCTCCTTTGTCTTTTGCGTCTTCTTTATTATTAAAATCGTCTTTACATCATATCACTAGCCACCACCAGTGTGCAATCCATAACTTGCGATGCATGCGAGCAACCACTCCCTCCAAGCTACTACCTGACAAAAGCCACCAATTCCTGAACTTTACAAGCCACCGCCTACTAGAAGACACAACTCCCTCAACTATGTAGGTCACTACCTGTTGGATGCCCCAACACCCAATAGTTTTTCCAACCAACACTAGAAGAAAGCCACCACTCCCAAGTTCTCAAGCCATAACTTGAAGGAATCTGCCACTCCTTGAATCAGCGAGCCATAACCCGCCCACTGAAGGCCCCAACCTTCAAGCTCTTGTGGAGCACATTCCATACATTTTTAAACTAGGATCCACCAACACTGCTCAATCACTTTTCTTAAGTTTCAACCTGTTTTTAGACTGTACCCACTATAACCTTCTGCTCAACTGAATAAAATACCTCTCTACAATAAACCTTTGCACAACATATCACCTCAACAACCTCTTCTCATTGATCAACAATCAAACCCTAGTAGCAGTTGCATAAAACACTAGACAACAACAACATACCAACAAAACACTTTGATCAACAACTCTAACTTTGTACACAACATTCAACTCCTTTGCAACCTGCAACAATCATTGGATCAACTGTTCTGCGATAAGGTTTTGCTGGATTACACACTCAGGTGGCACCAATTGCTCTATCGTTTTCGTCCATATGCAGGTAGCTCAATCACTAGTATCACTCACACATTTTGAAGCTCTGTAACATGATATAAAATTTGTTACAATGGCTACTAATGTATGCATTCATCCTCAAAAACACACAGTAACCAATGCCTGATTGATCCACAACAACACTATTTAAAACTAGTTGGCCCAATGACCAAATCAATCATGCATTCATTCCATTCCATTATCTCTTGTAATTTTAGATCAAATCAATCATAGATGTTATGAACCAAATCAATCAACTCATTTCCTCCAAATACCTTGGGCTAATAACCTAGTAAAACCCATGTTTTTTATTTTTATTTTGTGTGCACATGATTGTGTATGCGAGTCTACTTCTAGACATCCACGTATGTACACGACTTGCTCACACAAGGGTCGTGTATGGATTGCAAACTTCAAACTTTTTCAATCCTGTCCAACTATTTTTTCCAACACCTACAAACATCATATACATCACCAAAACACTTCACCCTGCATGAATATCTAATTGACATCAACTCCAACACACAAATAACTCAGTTGTTGACATCAATGTCAACACCATGATCCCAACATGAAGATGAAGAAGTTTGCTCTCTAGAACACACTAGACCCCCACCCAACCTAAGTAATAAGATGATGGAAGATTCCAGGATATACTAGCCTTTCAACTATAATAGATCTTGCATCTGTTTCCCTTAGAATATAAGTTCGCAGGGCTACAAAATCCCCAAGATCTACTTTAGAGTCACCACTTTATCAAGCTTAGTGACCCAGACCTGGATAGAGTTCCCTTTAAGGGTCTTAACAAAAACTTGAAACCCTTCCATGTGGTTTTGATTTCTACACTATCCACCACCCCCAACAAAGGAAAAAAAGGGGGGCTCTCCTTCATATATGCTCATGTCATCTCCAACTATGCCTTACATGGCTTGATCTATTGTGCCCAACTTGTTTAGTCTCCCCAAAAAGTTCATGCAAAAGCTCTTCCTCCTCATTAAGGGATCCCTGAGCAGAACATTGAGGATTTTGAAACCTAGATAACGTTTCGACAACTCAATCCTCAAGTATAGTTGCTTGTAGATTGAACCCTCGTTGATGGATATTTCATCATTGTTGGGCACCATCAACAATCTCGATCCAGATTCCGATCCCAATCCGAGTTCTAAGCTTGCACTGAAGCAAACAAAAGCAATTGGTTCGTTGCCAAGATCCATGACATATGCATTTTCTTTGCAACACAAATCAAACCAATAGACACTCCCATCCCCATCAAAAGATGATATCAAATGAGGAGTCCTCGTAGCTTGGTCGCTCCAATCACTATCTCTCCCTCATAGATCTTCAAACTTTCCCCCGAGAGAAGGGTGTATATATATATAATCCCTTTTTAAAAATTTTGCAAACTTAGTTATTTTATTTTATTTTATATTTTTAAGTTGATATCCATTACAAATATAGACACATCCTATCTACTCTTGTAAAAAGTGCCCCTTAATACAATTATCTACTCTAGTTATAAAAGGTGCTTTTCAATACAATTAAATACATTAAACAAAAGGACAAACATGATATTCTTTTTTTTCTTTGTAGACAAACATGATATTCTTATATACCAAGCACCTTCCCTCTAATATGTTGGGAGTTTTTATTTATATTCTGTAAACATACCCCCTTACCACCCACGGTCCACACTAAAGTAGAAGGAGGCAACTGCTATTATGGGCCGATCTCTAATGTTCAATTATTGAAATGGGGTCTCCAAAGTTAACAATGCAAAATCAAACTTACCATTATAAACATATTAGATGAACAAAGATTCATTCCAAATATATCCTGGATCACATGAGGTCACTTGTCACGTACCTCTACTAAATTTAACCACACTTGCTAAAACTTGATTTTCATTCCTCATACATTTTGTAAAACACTTTGCAAGTAAACCTTTCTTCAAATATTTTTGTATACAAAGAATTGAGTAGCATTTCTCTTGTATACCTTTTGTCAAACATTTTGTATGATATTAAATAAAAACCATTGCACTTATTTCACTTGTAACATACAAACTTAAAACGTGCCACATAATCATGCTGCTTTTCCATTTCTTTGCTTGCAACTTTTCAAATTCTTTGTATGCAAATAGGCATAGATCAACTACAACAATATTATCACACAACAATACTGTCTTCAACCACAAACAACATACTCATTGGGGCATTTTATCAAACAATTTGTATGCAATGAATCATTGAACCATTTAAGCATTTCATCAAATATAGAGAATGATTCAGTGCATATCTCCTAAATTGTAGCTGTACAAGTTATGGAAATTGAACCAGACGATCAGTGGGAGTTTCCCTCGCTATGGTTCAAGTTTCAACTTCTGGGACCTCACAGATGAAAAATTATAACCAAAATACCAACACAATCATATTTGATGCAAAATTCTATGAGCATTCAGGGAGCTTGACTTCCATTGGTCATATCTCCTAAAATATAGTGGCCCAATATCAGAATTTTTTACCACATTATCTGTGGTATTTCCCCTCACTTTGGACAAATTTTTAGCTTCTAATATTGCATAGAAGAAAATTGATAACAAAAATTCCAACATGGCATGTTTGACACATGATTTTAGGAGCATTCAGGAGGCTCAACTTCTTCTGCTCATATATCCTAAAATATTGTGACTCGATATCTGAAATTTTTACCACATGATCAACGAGATTTCCCTTCAATGTGGACACATTTTCAGCTTCTGGAACCTAATAGAAGGTAAGTCATGTTAGAAATACCAACATGATTTGTTTAAATATGCATTGAGGAAGCTCATATTCCTTAGATCATAATCCTAAAGTATTGTGAACCAATATCTAAAATTTTAACCACATTATCAGTGGGATTTACCCTCAATGTGGAAAAATTTTCAGCTTCTGAAACTATACAAAATAAAAGTTATAACAAAAATGAAATCGGTTGTACTCATTGATCCCTGCATGTCCACATGCATATATTAACATGCATAGTCCTGTATTTTTTAAAAAATCATATCACTACAATAAATAAGATTGGATGCTAGTCACTGCAAGGATTGAATCATTTCTACCACATGCTATTCGAACACATTTTACACAGTGACAACAACACATTGGTTAATTCATAAACTAAAAAAATCATGAACCCGAGAGATACTTATCTAAAAAAATAGTGGGAAACTAAGTCTAGGACTATGATTCTCCACCCAACCATAGACAACTACAACCAAGTCTCACTTGTCACTGTCGCCCCTGAGCTAGATTCCATAGGTTGAGGGATCTTTTGCTCAGAACATAAACAAAACCATCGACAAGACCAGGGAATCCAGATAACCATCCGTCTCCACCCACTAACTGAATTTAAAATCAACACCATGCATAGGGATTTTAGAGGCCAATGGTCTCCACCCATTCAAAACACACACACTGTGGTTCCACCAAAAAACTAGGGATTCCAACACTCACAATAAAATCAAAAGACAACAAGGAAACATTCATAAATCCTACTGGAATTTTCCATGACCAATTCCTCCACCCTAGCCCATTGGGATTTCCTGAGAAACACCATCTGCACCCGCTAGGGAAACAAGCACCCCAGAGGTAATTAGTTAACAAAGATTGAGAGCTATCATTAAGAAGAATATAGATCTGTTCCAGAGGGAAAATTGCCAAATCATTTGACTTTTCATTCCTTACAATATAAAGGATTCATCAATCAAATAATAGATAGTAAATGGATCAATTTGAAGATTAATGAATTGCTGGTCGTAGAGTATTATTCCCGTCAAGCTTGAATCGAGAATGAAATGAAAGAGAGGGGATCTCTTCCTAATCCCTTGCTAACCGAAAGAACTCCTTCCTCTTTGCTGTTCAATCTCTCTTAGAATTCAAATTTTCTCTAAGCAAAAATCCCCCTCCAATGTTTCTCAAATGCCATTATTATTATTATTATCTTTTGGCGTCTCTTCATATTCCTCTTGTGTGTCTCCTCATATTCCTCATTGGATTTTCTGGATAGTAATATTATTTTCCAACAATAATCACCCCAATTTGTGTCTCACTGCTCAACCCATTTTATTTTATCATAATGTTTACATTGAAAACATAAATGTAACTACTTGGGGCTGTCACATATACGTTGTCATTTTTTAATAGAAAAGTTATCAATTTGTACATGATATTTTTATTGCCAAGTGCCTCTTATAACATATTAGAAGTTGCATTTGTATTCATTGTCAATCTTTTATTAAAAATGTTGTTATATTATATAACAATTGAATGTTTTAATCCCTCAGGGTTAGCTAAACTGGTTGAGTCCTCATTGTTAAAGCACGTTTGTTATTGATAAGTCACGAATTCAATTCTCTTAACGCACTTGGGGCGAGGCTCTGTGTTTGAGCTGATAAGAAGTGATCCCTTTGGGTGGATCTCATTGAAATATGTAACTAGGTTATATCTTCATAGTGACATGTGTATGGCATGATTTTATGAGTTTAATGTAATGAGAAAAATAAATTTATTATTATTGATCTTGAGGCACGAGTTTCATGCTCAAGGATTTTTTTTAAGGTCAAGCTCCCATCGTGAGCTCTTAGGATTGGTCATTGAGTCATAAAGTCAATTGAGTCATTGTCATGTATTGAAGACCCATTTGGGCATGTTACATATTGTAAGAGATTTATTTGAGTCAAATAGAGTCGAGAAACCCTCCAAGATCAAGTCAAAAATACATGCAACAAGTTGGTCCTCCTAACACGTCAAGTTAGCCTAGAAGCTGGGAGATGTTGACCTATTTTGAAGGGAATAGAAGGATATATATAGAAGTCTAGTCAACCACATTTGAAGAGAAGAACAAACATAAGAAACTTTTCCAAGAATATAGAAGATAGCGAAGAAAGGAGAGCATAAAGTGAAGAAGAAGAAGCATCATTTCAGGACTGTTTTTGGGTAAATACTCTCATGCATGCAGGCTGAAACTAGGGCATCCACCACAAAAGATACATCAGATTACAATCAAGTCTAAAAGCATAATTGTGAGATCCATATAGTCCAAAGTGAAGACTGAAGTCTTGAAGAGAAAAGAGGTTTTCAAGCGAAGGAGGAAAAGGGAAAAATTATCTTATTTCACTTCACACGTGCGAAGACTACAAGAAGTTTCAGGAGGCCGATGGCTTCAGACAGAGAAGCATTCTTTTATTGCAGGGCCGAGGTCAAATAAGAAGGAGAAGTTGACTTTGAGAAAAGGGCAAAATTTGACATGATCTTGGAGGAGTTTGGTCAAGGGTCTAGGTCTTGGAATTCATCAATCGAAGATTCTATAAGAAGAAGAATTCGATGGGTTTTCCTCTCATGATTGGAGAGGTTTTGGCCCTAGTTAATAGCCTACATCTTGTGTCCTTTGTCTCATTGTTCTTTAATGTTTGGTGGCTGTTTATGAATAAGAACACATAATAATAATCAAGTCAAAGAAGAACCTAATTAAAAAAGTAAAAAGTCTTCACAAGTAATTATCTTTATAGAGAAATTATCTCATCTCTCTACCCTAGATTTGTCAACATGGTATTAGAGCTAAGGTGACAAGTCAAGGAAGGGAAGCTCAATAAAAGACACTCAAGCACTCAAGGATCAAAGTTATTGAAGGGAATCAAGGGCATCAAAGCATCAAGAAGATCCTTTCATCTCCAACGCATTTCGAAGGAAGTATCAATACCCTAGCTTGCTCAAAGAAAGAGTCTACACTCGAAGCATTTTTGGAACCTCGCTCAAATACTCATCTCGAGAAAGAAGACCTCAATAGATCCTTCCTCTACAAAAATTCAAGAAGACGTACAAGCGAAACATCTTGAAGTATACTCATTAAGGGGAAGCTAGAATAAAGGAGCTGTTATTATCATTGAAGATTCAAGGTGATCTCCCTCTATTTGGGTCAAGGATCATTTTGAAGGAAAACATCTTCTTCAAGAAAAAATCTTCTATAACCACATCATCAAAGATAAAGAAGGAAACAAATTGAAGATATTGTCATTGAGGAGTATCTTCTAAATTAATTAATTTTATGTCTACATCTAAATCAATTAAAATGTATTTTTGCAAGGAGAGCAACAAGTTGGTTGGGTTAGTTAACTTTCTAGCATGGAAGAAGAGGACCAATTTGATCCTCATTGAAAATGAAGTTGTGGAACATGTTAAGGGATCAATAAATAAACCTCCAAAGGAAGAAACTCAAGCACTTGCAAAGTACATGGAAGGGGAAGTTGGTTTTTAGTTAACTTTCTAGCATGGAAGAAGAGGACCAGTTTGATCCTCATAGAAAATGAAGTTGTGGAACATGTTAAGTGATCCAGGTGGCTCTAGACACATGTAGAAGTCCAAGAGGGCTCAGGGAGGGTAAAAAATCAAAGTTCTTGGATTGTGCTCGAACCAAGTTCATGTTGAATATCTCGTCGTCGTGATCATGGCGGTGCGATCAGTTCGTCAAACCGAGTCCGTGTGTGAAATTTAGGAGCAATCAAAGTTCTGGGTTGACTTGGGTGACTGGGCAGGCTTAAGGAGGCTGCAATCTGGACAAAATCCGGCCACCGAATTCTAGCCAACCTGGGCCAGATTCTGGGCGAATTTGTGGCCTGTTTAAAATGTCTCCTTTGGTCAATTTACTGAATTTCCAAAAAGGGCCATTCTGTTAAACAAAAACAAAAAAATATATTTTATGGGGTGGCGGGCCACCAACCCCGCCACCCCCCCCAACAACCAACAGTTATAAAATTTAAAAAAAATCATGGACCGACAGGCCATGACCCTCGCCGGCCCCTCACCAACCAACCATTTTAATATTAAATGCGGAGCGGGTGGCCATAACCCCGCCGCCCCCGATAACGGCATAACCATCAGTGATATTTGGTGGGGGCGCGACTGTCAAACCCATCGTCCCTCCACCTCACCTAACAACTATGGGCGCATCGGAGTAGGGGGGGAAGCGGGCCACCGGGACCAGCGTACCTGCCTCCAAAACCTTGCATTAAACAGTTTGCGGTAAGAAAAAGGGAGGGGCGGGATTTGATCCCCCAACTCCTCCTCATCGAATATTTAATTTTAACCAATGCACCAACCACCTCATTGGGTAATCCGCCCACCCAAAATGTATTTAAACCTTCATTGCTCAGTGCGCCGGGGACGAGGCCAAGGGGTGGGCACAAATTTCTATGCAGGTGGAACCCTTAGCGGTGCAGAGAGGGGGCCAGAACCATAATCTGAGCAATTTCTCCAGGGGCCAGATTTTCACTTTGTCAGTTTTTGACAAGTTTTATATGGTTCCAGCATTTCTCGACGCCACGAACTCAACGGTGCTATCTGTTTCTCCATCAGAGATCTGCAATTTTCGGGCTTCTTCAATTTTGGAGGTATAGGGCCGTCATTTGGACTTTTTGATGTATTTTCATTATTTTGCCATCTAATGAAAATAGGGCCTCCCCACTAATTTGAGCAGGGCCCGAAGACGTAGTCCCTCCTGGACAAACTTCGATATCAATCCGATGTCTTCAATGCGTGACTTGCTATTCTTCTCTTCCTCTTCTTTTATGCACTTGTAATTCCATGGATAAATGCTTAATATGTAATTCTTTAATGCATCACAAGGAAAATATTTTTGGGATCAAGTGGTATTGGAGCTGGTCTTTGTAGATGTGAATTGCATGTTTTTATTCTAACAAGAAACAGGCTCTGAAGAGGCAAAGGGAAACTAAGGTCTTTCGATCCCGAAGCGGGCGTGCACATCGAAGGAGAAACATGGCAGATGAAGAGGCTTGTTATGAAGAGGAGCTCAATTTCCGCAAAACCTTCTATACAATGGCAGAAAATGTCGGTTAGTTGCTTTCAAGGCTGGAGAAAGCGGAAGGGAAAAAGGTAGAAGAACAAGGGTCAGTGCATGGAAATGGTGGAGAAGAACCCCCTCCTTCTCCTTCCATGAGTGAAAGCTCTTCTTCCTCTCATCACCATCATCGTAGAAATTCAATGGGTGCATCTAAGAAACATTTCTTTAAATTAGATGTCAAATTTGATCTTCCCATGTATAACGGTGAAAGAAATGCAGAAAAGCTCAATAACTGGATTAGGCAGATTGATATCTACTGCAGGATTCAGCAGATCGAAGAGGAAGAGGAAAAGATTCATTTGGCCTCTCTTCGACTGAGTGGCACCACTCTCGTCTGGTGGGAAAGCAAATTGCGAAGCAGTAAGAGTGTGGGTAATCTTCTTTCCTCATGGCCTAGTTTCATTTTTGCATTAAAAGAACAATTTTATCCCTTGGGTTATAAGCAAAAATACTTAACGGATTGGAAATACTTAAGGCAAGATAGAGGTCAGGATGTTCAAAGCTTTACTGCGGAGTTTAGAAAACAAGAACTTAATTTGGGCATTGCACTTGACTCGCCTGAAGTAGTAACTAAGTATATTGGATCATTACATAGTTACATTAGACATTCATTATTATTGTTTGAACCTACTACCGTTGACTTGGCTAGTGTAAAGGCCATTCATCTGGAAAACAGGGGAACACATGAACGAGATAACCACCCAAAGAGAATCGCAACAGCCAAGAGAAGGGGAGCAAATCCCTCTTGTACACATTGTGAGAAAGAGGGGCATGACGAAGAAAATTGTTGGAAGTTGCACCCTGAGCTGAGACCTGAAAGGAATGACAGAAAGGGAAGCAGAAGGTCGTCACCACCATGCAGCAAAACCAAGATTTTGAGTCAGAGGAAGATGAGAAGGTCGTAGCTGTAGGATTTGCACGAGGTAGGCCCATTGACTTGGGGTCTGATTCCAACGATGAAACGAAGTTTTCAGCGCTTGGAATCACGGTAGGAGGACCCATAGATTTGGGGTATAATTCCGGCCTTGAATCAAGGATTTCAACAGACATAACGAAAAGGGCACTCTCTGCAGCAGGACTCCAAGAACTTGAGGAGATCAACCACCGCATCCAAGCAGAGAATGCTGAGCTAAGGAGGCTTCTACAAGAGGAAAGAGAAGAAAAACAAGGGTTACTACACCAGTTGCAAGCCAAGGATGAGGCCTTGGAAAAGTTGCAGCATCTCTATCTGGAGGTAAAAAGCGATTCCCCGAATTCATATGATTTTCATGATGATGAATTCGCTGCTTTTGAAAAAAATACTACAGGGATTGGATCCAAACTATTGAAGAAGATGGGGTATCAGGGAAACGGCCTTGACATCAAAGGCCAAGGCATCATAAACCCCATCGAAGTCGAGGAATTGCCGCGTCGTGTAGGACTCGGATACGCCAGAAAGGAAATGGGAAAAAGCTCCAATACAACTAGTAACTAGCCAATGACAGACAATGAAATTCTCTCCTCACAGTCCAGCGATAAGGGTCCCATAAACACTTACTAGAGGAACACTAGGGGAAAGCGCCCCAAGGCAACCCTGAAAGTTTGGAGGAAAAAGAATCGTTGTAGTCATTGCAACAAAGAGGGACACCAACAAACCGTGTGTTCGATGCTCGATGCTCTAGAAACATCACTAGAGGAGCCGAAAGGTGAACATGTTCAACAAATAAATCCACCCCATTCATGGTGGTCTACTTTATTAAGTTGGTTTTTCTAAGGTAGTGGCTTGTTACGGCCACCATTGTAAATCATATGTTGCAAGTAAATGTAAAAGTGATGGTGTGTTTCCTATCACTTCAAAACTCAACGATGATATTTTGGCCTTTCTTTATTAGTAGTTGAGGTATTGATTACTTTTTATGTAATCCTTGGCCAAAGAGTGTGTGATATAAACTCTTGGCAAGGAAGGGTTGTTAAGTCATGTGTGGTGTGCATGACTGCAAAAAATGTACTAGTTTCGCGTACAGGTGATCGAAAGTGTGGATTGAAAAGGACACAGACAGTGTGATAAGTTTAATGCTTTTGGGGTCCAAAAGCTCCTCAGTGGGGAGGATTGATCCAGGTGGCTGCAAACACATGCAGAAGTCCAAGAGGGCTTAGGAAGGGTAAAAAATCAAAGTGCTTGTATCGTGATTGAACCAGGTTCATGTTGAAGATCTCGTCATTGTGATTGCGGTGGTGCGAACGGTTCGTCAAACTGGGTCTGTGTGCGAAAGTTAGGAGCAATCAAAGTTCAGGGTTGAATTGGGTGAGTGGGCAAGCTTAAGGAGGCCGCAATTTGGACAAAATCCGGCCACCGGATTCTGGCCAACCCGGGCCAGATTCCGGGCGAATTTGTGGCTTGTTTAAAATGTCTCCTTCGGTCAATTTACCGAATTTACAAAAAGGGCCATTCTGTTAAACAAAAACAAAAAAAAATATTTTATGGGGTGGTGGGCCACCAACCCCGCCACCCCCCCTGCCAACGACCAATAGTTATATAAAAGTAAATAAATCATGGACCGACGGGCCATGACCCTCTCCGGCCCCTCACCAACCAACCACTCTAATATTAAATGTGGGGCGGGAGGCCATAACCCCTCTGCTGCCGGTAATGGCATAACCATCAGTAATATTTGGTGGGGGCGCGGGCTGTCAACAGAGTACGGGGGGAGCGGGCCACCAGGACCGGCGGAACCGCCTCCCAAACCTTGCATTAAATAGTTATGCAGTAAGAAAAAGGGAGGGGCGGGATTTGATCCTCCGATTCCTCCTCATCGAATATTTAATTTTAACCAATGCACCAACCACCTCGTTGGGTAATCTGCCCACCCAAAATGTATTTAAACCTTCATTGCTTGGTGCACCGGGGAGGAGGCAAAGGGGCAGGCACGGATTTCTATGCGGGTGGAACCTTGAACGGTGCAGAGAGGGGGCTGGAACCATGATTTGAGCAATTTCTCCAAGGGCTAGATTTTCACTTTGTAAGTTTTCGACAAGTTTTATATGGTTTCAACATTTCTCGACGCCACAAACTCAACAGTGCTATCCATTTCTCCATCAGAGGTCTACAATTTTCGGGCTTCTTCAATTTTGGAGGTATAGGGTCGTCATTTTGACTTTTTGATGTATTTTCATTATTTTGCCATCTAATAAAAACAGGGCCTCCCCACTAATTCGAGCAGGGCCCGGAGACGTAGTCCCTCCTGGACGAACTCCGATATCAATCCAGTGTCTTCTATGCGTGACTTGCTATTCTTCTCTTCCTCTTCTTTTATGCACTTGTAATTCCATGGATAAATGCAATCTTAATATGTAATTCTTTAATGCATCACAAGGAAAAGAATTTTGGGATTATTAAGGGGTCAATAAATAAACATTTTTTGTTGTGTCTTTTGATACTGTGTAGAGATTCCTGTGCCACTCCAACGGCTTAATGAAATTTTCCCACCCTCAAGGAACTCGAACTGTTCCTGAGAAATGTTTTTTGAAAGGATAGATTTTAAGCGTTTTGCAATAGTTTTAGCAATAATTTTGTATGTACAATTGCACAGAGAGATGGGTATGAAGTCATTGAAACTCTGAGGATCATCAGATTTAGGGATTAAAGCCAAGAATGTTGAATTAAGGGGTTTGTTCACAAAGCCCCTGCTTTTGGACTCCTCCACTAGTCTAGCCAAGTCATCCCTAATTAGGTCAAAAAAATGTTGGAAGAATTCCACCGTCCAACCATCAGGGCTCGAGATTTTTTCCTTTCGCATACAAAGAAGAACTCCCTCCACTTCCCATTTTATTATAGGAGCCATGAGGATATCATTATCGTCCTCTTCAACAAAGCTGGGGAAAACTTGTGCCACCCGAATGACTTCAACAATAGTGGCCTCAGTAGGAGCCTTAAACAAGGATTTAAAATGGAAAACACCTAGGGCAGCCAGCTCGCTAAAAGAAGATGCCGACGCCCCATCATATTTTTTCAATTCCCAAATAGTATTTGAGTTTTTCCTTCCCTTAGAATAGTTCTGGAAAAATTTGGAGTTTTCATCCCCAACCTCAAGCCAAATGGCTCTACTTTTAAGCCTCCACTTTTCTTTAATGTCTTTTAGAATCCTATACATTTCACCCTCCATACCTTTTATCCTTCCCTTTTTCTCTTCCGTCTCATACCTTCCCCTTCTAGACTTTCTAAATCCTCTAGTTCAATCTCGATGGTTTTTAGATGGGCTTCATCCCTTAATTATTTTTCCCTTGCCCAAGAGATCGTTGATTGTTTCAATTTTTTAAGCTTCTCCATAAAAGACTGAGCAAGGGATAAACCTTGGGTTTTGTTTTGAGATCTCCAAATCTCACGAACCAACTTATTGTAGGATAGATCTTTAAGCCAAGAGGAGTTGAATTTAAAAGGAGAGCCAGGCTTCCTACTGGCCCCTTTTAGTTTCAAAATAATTGGTAAGTGATCTAAATCACCCCTGGATCCGATCCATTGGGGGAAAAAAGGAATTTGAGAAGCCAAATATTCTTTAATAAAAAACCAAATTAAACATTTTTCCACCCTTGTCTCTCCGACCGTCCTATTTCTCCAGGTAGGTTTCTCTTTCAGAATATCAACATCAATAAGTCTCCCCATCTGAATCTTTTTTAGAAAGAAATCAACCAAAGGGTCCACCTGTGCATTTGGTCCCCAAGATTCAGACAAACCTAAAGAAACATTGAGATCCCCTCCAACCACAAGCTTAGAGAAATTTAGCAGAGATTTAGAAAACAACTTGTTCCAAAAGGGAATTCGTCCCTAGCAAGGTCCATAAATGTTGATAAGGGTTAGGTTTGTACTGAGATTTGTGGAGAAAACCTCCGCTCCTAGCATCAATTCAGAGCCCCAAGAATTTAATATTTTTATGTTGCAGTCCTTAAAACCCATAGCTAAACCCCTAGAATTCCCACTAGCATCCAATGCCACAAAAGTCCAACCAGGCAACATATTTCTCAAAATTTTTATTATAGAATCCCCAGGACCAAGAGTCTCTTGGAGCATAATTACATCACAACTTACATTTTTGAATAATTATTTTAAAGCCAACTTTTCTGGGGGTTAGAAATCCCTCTACAATTGAAGGAGAGCATAATCATTTGGAAACCACCACAGGGGTCATCACTGCTCTAAGTGACCCTTTGAGGGAGAGTTGTTTCCCATCATCCATGTCAAGATTTGATTTTAGCTGGGCCTTTGAAATATTCATTTTCCGGCCCCGGGTCTTGTGAGGACCAACATAATATTGAATAAGGCCGAGAATACCCATAGGTTCATTAGGATGGTCTCTTTTGTCCTAGGGCCAAAGGTTATAATGGGGCTTGTCTAGGCAAATGTCTGAAGGGATGGGTAAAACAAAGGCCACCAAAGAGGGTCTAGAAATATTTAAAACCAGAATCGATGTAATAATACTGTCAAGGGCCAAAGATATATTGCAACTTGGAGAAAAAAAAATAATAGAAGGCCTGGAAGGACTAGGCCCGAGAACATGATCCACATGGGGCATAAACATAATTGAATGATAAAGAGCAGGGGAGAAGCAGTACCTGCAAGATGAGATGCCTCCACCTCTACCATCTTGTCCCACATATTTTCTGTTACAGGGATATCTACCTCTTTGGCTGCTGCCAATTGAATCTCCTTGACCATAATCTGAACCGGAGCCTCTACCTGTTGTTATCCCATATTTTTTGGCTTCCCCATAACTTCGTCCTCAGGCTGCTCCTGCATTTCTTGTATCGGCTCCACCCTATTCTTGCTCTGACGTCTAAACCCTGATGGGAAATCCCTTACCAAGTGGCCATGTTTGTGGCAGCGATGACATCTATAGGGAAACTATTCATAGTCAAGAAACTCAGTGAGGGAGTATACGTCCACTTGTATCTACATCATATGTTCCAAACCCTCCATTGGGTCCAACCTAACCAGGATATGAGCCACCTTTCTTTCCTTAGTCACCTAAAAGGACATATCAACATCTAGAAAGATACCCAAAATGTTCCCAATTGCCTTGAAAACATCCATCGACCAAAGATGAGGGGCAAGAGCTAGAAGACACACCCACACGTGGATTTCTCCTAATCGTTCTCTCTGAGCATCAAAGAGAGGAGTCCATTTAAAAAAAAATCGGAGCTTTCCCAAAACCCCAGTTACGCTCAAGCAACCAATCAAAAAATTCAACATTAGAGAATCTAACCATGAACCAATCCTTGGTCAAGCATATTACCTCCGTTTGTGTAATCGACCCAACACTACACCCCTTTTTTATCCATTCCATTATGAAATTTGCAGTGAATTGTATCCTCTTACCGGCCCCACTATGATGCACTCCGATGCATCTATAGCTTCGTCCATATGGATGTCGATCCCTAGGATCAAATTCGGTTTGTCCGCTTTCTTTCTTATCACGTTCCCCTTCTTCCTATTCAGGCTTGAGGACTAACCATTAACTGAAAGGGGTTTTGAAGAATGTTCTTAGTCTTCTTGGATTTCAAACACTGGGAGACCCTCCAACGACACACATCCAATACCAGATTGATGTTTGGAAAAGCCTCAAAATCCAGTGCCTGCCGCCATGTTGAAGAATCTAGGGCATGGAGTTAATGAGATTCTTCCTAGCATGATAATTATTTGTGAGGTATTTAACATTTAGCTTATTAGCATATTATTTAATTTTAGTGTGTCTTCTTTAATTCATCAAATAGCTGCCATAACAAAGAGACAAGAACACAAAATGTTGGCTTTTTACCAGGGCCAAAACCTCTCCCTCTTAGAGAGGAAAACCCGCACATAATTCTTCTTATAGAGATTCCAGTTGACAAATACCAAGACCATGACCCTTGACATACTATGCCACTCCAAGACCAAGACACCAATCCTCTTCTTTGTTGCTGCTAAGATCATCATCATCACTACTGCTTCATCGAGGTCATCATCACTGCATTTTCACTTAGATATTCATTATAAAAACGAGATCATTACTGCACCTCCATTGTCACATACTTAATGAGATCTTCATCTTCACTTTTTCTTTATTGAGATCATCTCTACATTATGTAACTATGTTTTCATTGAGATCATGACTTCATTCAAACCATGCCAATGCATGTTACTATGAGATATGTTTATCACAATGACATCGAGATGGGATCACTGAGATTCATTGTGATTGTGTTCAATTATGACTGTGTTCAGAATGTTGAGATAGAGTATGTCTCTGTTTGATCACGAAAATCTTCTCATTACAACTATCCCAAGGCTTTGACTGAGATGTCACGTAAAATTTCTTTAGAAGTGTGTTGGGATTGTATCTCTCCATCACAGGTATGCCGAGACTATAACACACAATGACTACGTTGGAGATTGTGATCATCAGGAGGCTGAGACAGAGACTGTCCTCCTCTTCACAAGTATGCTGAGACTGTAATGCTGCTTCTATGATTACCTGAAACACTGTAATCTCATTCAAAAATATTAGACAAGTTTGAGTTCTACACCTGTGATTTGCGGATAACCTCGCTGGGTATTTATAGTTGTTATGTATCCATATTTAGCCAACATGAAACAACGAAGGCATGTGTCATATTATGTGAGCCGAAAAGACTTACATTTAATTCATTTGCTGACCGACGTGAAGAGGATTGTGCTTGTCATTACTGGAGGGTTGTTAGAAACCATTTTATAGACTTGTATACATTACATATATTCTCAAGAAGATCTCTTTACACAGGTATTTGACTCTTTAACTTTCCTAGACCTATGGAATGAGAAAGAAACTCATTCTTATAGTTTACAAAAATAATATTTCTTTTTTTCTTGACTAGTACAAAGATCAAAATTACATTTGTAAATACCAAACCTAGTTACACTTTCTTTAACACTCCCTCTTAACTAGGGAGGTATTTATAATGGTACTTGGTCATTCTCAATTTGAAGAATTTCTCATAAGAAGAATTAGATTGGTAACCGATTTGTATAGCATCATAGTAACCAACATTGTTTCTATAACAAGGCCTTGACTAACTTGTCTATCTCTCATCAGATCAGAGCACAATCTTGGCGAGACCAATGATTATAGACACCTTCATCATTGTCTCTCAAGGTACATACCCACCGAGGTATTCATTGAGTATGAACTTCTAGGACTATTCTTATCTTGGGTTCCAAGCCCTCAAAGAATATCGGTCCTCTTGCCTACCCTTGTCTTGGATGCCCTACACATCCTCAAAGAGCATCATATGCCAGATGATTACCCAATCCTCCATTATTTCTTCCAAAGTGAAGACAAGAATGTTGTGTCTATCTCTTCCTCTCAACTGGGGAAGATATGCCCATTCCTTGAAGGAATGTACCCAAGATCCCTCTTAATCATGGAATTGTTAGAGCTCTGTCTTAACTAGGGACTCTTCTACACATCAACAACTTCTTCTTCATGGGTCCTTCAGCTGCTTTATCAACTTCTTTCCTTGATGTCATGAAATTCAATAGCTTCTTTCTTGTAGGGAAACAACCATCGATCACTTTCCTCCTTCATTTGTCAAGTCATTCCTTTCTTCATGGAAAATATCCTCCTTGATACATATCTGGAACCTTTGTCATATGGCTAATTCTTCCTCATCATGTTTCCCTTAGGAATTCCCATCCACCATGTGAATGGTAGTTGTACTTGTACTTACAAATTTTGTTCCAGTAGCCCTGAATGAACTTACCCAGATATTATTCAAGAAATCAAAACATAACATTAAATCAAATAGTACCTTTCGATATGGCTCTTCATCATGACATCTTTTTGTAGGTATCAACATCCTGGATACCTGTTGACACATCTCCCAAAGATTCCATTTTCAAGGGTCTTCATCTTTTCGATTAGAGTCTTCATATCTTTCTGAGAGATTTACTAGTCAACTATTCTTGTTATTTTGTATGTTGATTGCCTTCATCATGGTTGCATATCTCACAATGTCTTCCTTCCTCACACATTTCATTCTCAGGGGTTTCTAGTCAGAGTTCTGTAATTGTCGTTAATCACCTCAGACTTTATATGAGGACATATTATGTTGATTTCATCAATTGTGACTTATTCCTTTTTACATCCTTTCAGAGGATGAGATCCTTTTTCCCTGATCATCCTTCTAAATATTTAAGTATTGATCCATGTGAATTGAAACCATACGACATGACATTATACAATTTAAACATAAGCATATGACATACATCATTTTACCATTAAGTCATCTAGGATTCTTCCAACAACTTCCTTGATTGAAGTGTCTTCAACCCTTGATTTTCTTCTTTTATTATGTTGTCATAAAATCATCCATGAATTCCATAAGTTGGAGTTCTTGATGAAACAATTGCTTCATGTCTAGATTAGTGAATCCTTCGATAAGGATTCCATCAGAGAATCTTGAGGATATTGCATATCCCCATCTGGCATATGTTTCCTTTTTGACTTGATGTATGATGAGACTTGTCCTGGATGACTTCTTCCTTTCCTTCAATGTCCAATGAGGTTGTAAAGAGTTATATACTTCATGTTTGACTGTCATGAATTTTATCCTTCATGATTCCCATGGTGATGCCACGAGCTCTTGCTTCTAATGCTCTCATGATGCCATGATGCATCTTAATATCATGGTCATATCTAAATATTTAGAAGCTTATGATAGGACATTTTTTTTGTGAGGGAGGCCATCTAATCATAGTGGAAATATGTTGCTCCTTCTTTCCTTGGCCCTTTTCTTCAGATTCCTCCATCTTTCCGGCGATATGAACTTCTTTTCACAATATTTCCATAGCATTGTTTTGTCTTGCTTATCAATTAGAACAATGATGATTTTCTTCTTATAATCTTTCCCAAATCTCTCAATTTATATCTCATGAAGATATTCCTTCATTCTTTGATATCTTCAACCAGGTCTCCTTTCTTGCTACGTAGGGATGAGAGGACCTTAAGAGTTCCTTCCCATGAATTCAAAGGAGACCTTTTTCTTGATACGTTCACTGTATTTTTTTTTATCTATGAGGATTATGACAATCCTCCTAATTTCATACAAGGACTTTTGATGACCTATCCAACCCATAGATCTCCTTGCAATCATGAAGTCAATTAACCAAACTTGATTATAAAAATGAAAGATACTTACTTGACAAGTGAAGATGAAATCTTCTACTTGATCACTTTGATGCTTGTTGGAGAAGATGTATTGGAGTTGTCCTCTTGGATGATCTTCTCTTTGATGGAAATCCTTTCTTCAATGGAAAAGGTTTCTCCTTTTGATGAGGATGATCTGCTGCTTTACTTCGATGATTTTCTTCTAGAAAAAGGAAATTATCCTTGCTTTTATAACCTTGAATATGATGACATTGCTTTTTATTCTTCAATATTATTTTCCTTCTTTTGTAGATCAGGATTGCTGCTAGGGTTTCAACTTTCTCCAAGTTGATGTGATCTTCATTTTGAAATCCTTTGAGCTATCTTGTTTTGTAGACATCTTGATGAGGGTCTTGGTGGCCTTTTGATGATGACTGTGGAGACACAAGTTCTTGTTGTTGTAGACTGTCTCCTTGATTGCATAGACAAAAACCCTTGCTGATGTAGACTATTGTTGTAGATTGCTAGGGTTTGATCAAGATCAGGGTTTGTTTCTTTCATGCAGATCTTGATGTCCTGCTAGAAACTTGATCCTTGAAATGTCTCTTTTCTGCTCTTCCTTTGACTGTACCATAGCTTTGATTACATGTTGAAGAATCTAGAGCATGGAGTTAATGAGATTCTTCTTAGCATGATAACTATTTGTGAGGTATTTAACATTTATCTTATTAACACATTCTTTAATGTTAGTGTGTCTTCTTTAGTTTATCAAATAGATACCATAACAAAGAGACAAGAACATAAAATGTTGGATTTCTGCCAGGGCCAAAACCTCTCTCTCTTGGAGAGGAAAACCCACACAAAATTATTCTTATAGAGATTCCAATTGAAAAATACCAAGACCATGACCTTTGAAATACTATGCCACTCCAAGACCAAGACACCAATCCTCTTCTTCATTGTTGTTGAGATCATCATCATCATTGCTGCTTCATCAAGGTCATCATCACTGCATTTTCACTGAGATATTCATTATAACAACGAGATCATTGTTGCACCTCCATTGTCACATACTTACTGAGATCTTCATTGTTTCTTTATTGAGATCATCTCTGCATTTTGTAACTATGTTTTCATTGAGATCATGACTTCATTCAAACTGTGCCAATGCGTGTTACTGTGAGAGTTGTTTATCACAATTACACCGAGATGGGATCACTGAGATTCATTGTGACTGTGTTCAATTATGACTGCATTCAGAATGTCGAGACAAAGTATGTCTCTGTTTGATCACCAAAATATTCTCATTACAGCTATCCCGAGACTTTGACTGAGATGTCACGTAAACTTTCTTTACAAGTGTGTTGGGATTGTATCTCTCCCTCACAAGTATGTAGAGACTATATTACACAATGAATATGTGTTGTATTACTACGTTGAAGACTGTGATCATCAGGAGCTGAGACAAAGACTGTGCTCCTCTTTGCAAGTATGCTACGACTGTAATGCTGCTTCTCTGATTATCCACGAAGGTGGAGAGGAAACCACGCTTCCTGTAACTTATCCGTTGTCCTAAAACACTGTAATCTCATCCAAAAATCTCAGACAAGTTCGAGTTCTGCACCTGCAATTTGGGGATACCCTAGTTGGGTATTTATAGTTATTATGTCTCCATATTTAGTCAACATGAATCAACGAAGGGATGTGTCATCTTATGTGAGCTGACATGACTACATTTAATTCATTTGCTAGTTGACTTGAAGAGGATTGTTCTTATCTTTACTGGAGGGTTGTTAGACACCATTTTATAGACTTTTATACATTACATATATGCTCAAGAAGAGCTCTTTACACAGTTCTTTGAATCTTTGAATTTTCTAGACCTATGGAATGAGAAAGAAACTCATTCTTATAATTTACAAAAATAATATTTCTTTTTTTCTTGACAAGTACAAAGATCAAAATTACATTTGTAAATACCGAAGCTAGTTACACTTTCTTCAACATGCCAGAGCCAAGAGCCAAGAATGGGGGATGGCTTCCCTCCTTCGACCCTTGGGAGCACAACTCAAATTGACCAACCAATTCCAAACCCTGGCAAGAAAGGGATGGAAACCTAGTGCATCATTCCTTGATTATTTCTGTAGAAGCTGACCCAAAAAAGAATTTAACTTCAGGAAGCCAAAAAATGAGTTCTCCCCACTGCCAACAGTCTCAACAACTAAGAAAAAGGACTCCAAGAGGTTTATGGCACATGATGGAGCATGAATTTTTATTTTTTATTTTATACAAGCTCAAACCCGCAATCAACCATTCAACCCCCAAAACTTTGTTTAAACAGTATTGCAACCCTTCCTTTCTCTTAAAACCACCACTCTTGACTATATATTTCAATTCGCCCGTTAGAAACCCAGAACTAGAGGCCGCAAGAGGGATTTTAGGGCTTACCAGTATTTCAGCCAACGACCCGACATATTTTCCTGCCAATACTGCACCGTCCTGACCTTCAAGGACTTCAGAATCTGGAAATGAACAACCTGCCCTTGTGGATGGAGGTTTTGATTCCTCCAAAAACCCTAGACCATCGGCAAAGTGCCATGCCAGCTCACTACCACCAGTTTTTCCAGGTGTAGACCTAGTTGGCAAGACAACCTTTTCCAGATTCTGTTGTGTCGGTTCCAAGCCCCATACCGACAAAATATCCTCTGGTACTGGTTCCAAGTCCACATAATCCTTGGGGTTGACCATCCTGTTAACAGTAAAATGAGAAAAAGAATACAATACTAAAAACTGACTATACTGATTGGTGAAGCAAATTTGAGCAACAAAAATGTCGGGAGAGAACCCAAAATGGAGGAACCTCTGAGAAACATTACACTATTGATAACCTGAAACCCTGACTGGGAAGCCTGAGGTGAATCTGAGAAAACCATTACAACACGAGGAAGGTAATTATGTAAGGGTGAGTAAAAACTGCAGAGGAAAAGCACCATGATGATTCATGTTATTAAACATGTTATTTCATAACTCCATGTATACCTAAATAGGTATATATATTATAAAGGTTTTAACACACATATAAATAAGATTTATATTTATAACCACGATATTTCAAAACTTTATATTCAAATTTAATTAATGAAAATATAAAAAATTAATAATATATATATTTTTAAACTAACTATTTGTCTATCTATCTATATTATGCATATCACATTAAAAAGTTAAATGAAAAAAATGATAAAATGTGTGAAAGAAAAAAGTCACATGCATATGTAACTATATGTATTGGGAGCCTTGGTTGGAATATTTGACGAGAGATAGGTTGAGAAGGGGGGGTTGGGGGGACGTACTTCCATTGACTCACCATGCATTTATGGGATGAGATGTGGCCATATGCCTTCCCCAAGGAGTATTAACGAGCTCTCATTCCTAGCTCGACTATTCATGAGTAGGAAACTTGGTTTGTCGGAAGTTTTAGTACAATGTTAATTGCCCAACTCAGATGGAAATTACACATATCTCTGGTTCACACTCTTAGAGATTCATTGCTGTTGTTTAGCCCTATCTTAGTTGCACATTTTGTGATTTTCTACCATTTCATGAGGGAGCCTTTAATTATGTGGTTTAGTGACTTCAACTTACATATAGGTTGTAGTCCTCTATCTATCAATGGTGCTTCAAACATCACAATAAGGCAACTCATGGTGCAGATGGTCTGGATTTGTCGTCTTCTCTGGAAAGTGTTCCTTCTAGTCTCTTATATAAGTTTGGTTTTTTTTCATTGTTTCCTCCCTTGTCTTCCTGTTCCTCTGTTGTGGATCTTTAATATAGTAGCTTCTTCTCCACCCGTCCTTAGCTGTGCAAAAGCTCCATTTTGAATCATCTTCCATTCCCTTCATTTCCTTTTGTTTCTTTTGTCAATCGTTCTACTTCTTATCATCCCTTCTCATGGCTATTTCTTTTCTTGAGCTACAAAATCTAGCAACCCACTCCCATTCTCGTCTCCTTTGTAAATACGACTGCTTTGGGATATCCCCCTCCATCCTCCTATTATTGCACGTCCCTTACTTGGTCTTATTATGCACTCTACTATTCCCTTCACTCTTTCCATGTCTCATCAACAGTCTCACTTTAGACATAGTGCTACATTCTACGGGGCACAAGAGATCTCACATGCTTAAATGAGGGTTTCCATCTCTGCTCAATGCCACTGGGAGAACACACCTCAATCCATTCATGGGGAAACCGAGTAGGTTTAATAAGAGATAGCAGGTGAGTGTTTCTACCTCACTGACATATATATCTTGTATGACATTGGAAATTGGGTACCTGACATAGTTCATACTCGGGGTAGGGATAGAATGCACATGTGCATTGTAGATATATATTGTCATCTCAAAATCCTATTGGACATGGTTCTATTGGAGAGGAATGAGGCTAAAGAGTATATTTCATTAATGTTGGATGATATGCAACCCATCTTGTAGTCCCTAGACAAAATCCTCAACCGCGTGGAAACTCACCTCGGCATCCTTCCTGATACTAGTTTCTCACCTAACAACAAAAGAACCTATTATAATCGAGGTTATAAACTTAAAAAATATAATTGATAGTCTTTTTTAAGTTTATTGTCTTGAATTTCCTATTTAAGATTTTAGTTTTGTAGTCAGACTGTGGCTTCCAGGCCTTAACTTTCAAATTATTTTTTTATCTAGATTAACGAATATTAGTAACTTGTTTCATGGATGGTTTTAAAACTACAATTTTGCATATGGTTTGGTTTCCCTAGTAGTAGACTAGTGTTGACTCTTCCCTATTTTGTTACTTTTCCTTACAAGTAGATATATTTACCTTACAAAATCAAACTATATTTATTATGAAGGTTTTAATATAATTAAAAATAAGAATATTTACATATATAGAAATGTGAAATTTATATATAGTACAAGTAGTATTATGAAGAACGATCATAGATCCATCTTCCGAATCTATCATGTATTGAGAGGGGTCAAATATGTAGAGATGCAAACATTTCATCAAGTTTTGCATTCAAAAAAAATATTTGCATCTTCAAATATTTGATACCTCTCGATGCTTGGTAGATTTGAAGTTAAGATATATATATTTTAATTAGAAAACTTGGAGAATTATCCATTTACTTTGTAAGTAGAAAATTTGAAAAAAACATCCATTTATTTAATTTCATTATATAACAACAATTTCCCCAATGGGGGTGATGAACGACAGGATGGGGGTTCTCCAAGAGGTATTAAATCCCCTCCCACACAACTATTGAATGTGGTGTCATGTTGAAGAATCTAGTTTGGGTGTGAGGAATGGGAAGGTTTGTGAAGAAACAATGGTTATTTGGATAGTTTGGATTGTTGTAGGGTGTGACAGTTGGTTTCAAGAAATGGGATGATCGTCTTTGGAGGGGATTTCCTTCCTTAGTGTGCAGGGAGGCTATTTGTCACAACCAGAACCTTCCATTTGCTTTGTGAGTGCAACAATGAACAATAATTTAGGTGATAATTTGTTCAATTCAGCCAAAGAATTGGTCCTGGGGGTAATTGTTTAGGACCCTGGTCCGTGTTGGGTAGTCTTGGTCATGGGTGAGATTTTGGAGTGGGGGAGAGGCAACACCTTGTGGGTCATGCCTCTTCTGTATTATCTGTTGAGGCTTCCTCTCTTCCATGGGCTTAGGTACTACATTCTTGCTTTTTCATTTTTCTGTTCCGCATTAGCCTGGTTATGTCTCTGTAGTGGTGTATGGTGTTTGGTTGGGGTTGGCGGGGGTGGTTTTTGTGGTTGGTTTCCTCCAAATTGTGGCTTGTGCCCTCACTTTTTATAGTCCTTTTCTTCTGGTAGGCCTGAGGGGTGGCGGGTTAGTAGCAATTAGAGGTCTCGGGTCTTCATTTCCAGGGGTTCAACCAGGGAGTCTTGTTATTGGGGGCAAGGGGGGGGGGGTTGTAGTAGTTCAGGCTTGTGGTGTTGTGGGTGGTAGGTTAGATATAGTGAGAGGGTTCACTGGCCCGACTCAACTGGGTATTTGAGAGATGGTCGACCTCATTCCAGGTGTAATTTCGAAGATTGGAAGTCCTTTGTTGTAGTTGACTTGATAGCTGTCGAGGAGTCCTAGGTCTTCTGGAAGTTCTGTCCTATTGACTATGGAATATATGGGTCACATTCGTGGACTTGGATGTGTGAGGTGGCCTATAGGAGAATCATGCAATGCCAACACAAAAGAGCTAGGAGAGGAGATGGTCCTTTTAGCCAGGGTATAGCTCATCAAGTGGAGCAACAAGATTATGGAGAAGAGGTGGAACAACAACATGCCCTTTAGCTATGGAGAGTGGTATTACCTCCACCTTATTGGGTGTGTGTTATATTATTTCCATGACTAGCCCCATGCGTTGTACATTGCACTAGGCGCAAGGGGGAGGTCAAAAGGGGGCGATAACCCCCCTTGTTGGGGGGAGGTAGCCCTCCTACAAGGGGTTCAAGGCAACATCCTGAGATTTTTTTTATGCGGACCCAATAATAGTTGGGCAGATCCAAGGATGGGGGGAGGATCCAAAGATGGTGGGCGAACCTACCCATGGTTTTGTGCATGGGTATTTCACATGGTTTTGGGCATGATGGTTTTCTGCCCATGGTATTTTGTAGATCCGGTCAAGGGAACTACGATTATGTTCTAATCGAGGGCTAGTCGATTGCATTTTATGAATGCTTTAGCATTTATATATATGTATTGTAACATTGAAAGGAAAATAATGAAAAATCAATCTCGTAGTCCTGGTTTTGGGATCTAGGGGAAAATCTCTGTGTATATTTGTTTTATGTTCTCACCATTGTATATTTTTTAGTTTT
Source organism: Pinus tabuliformis (assembly GCA_031772625.1). Classification (NCBI taxonomy): domain Eukaryota; kingdom Viridiplantae; phylum Streptophyta; class Pinopsida; order Pinales; family Pinaceae; genus Pinus; species Pinus tabuliformis. The sequence continues at coordinate 193,975,661 of CM062816.1, forward strand.
AAGAATTCTTTTGCAGGTAATTTATGTACAGGGTTAAATCCTACACACCTTTTGATTCCTTAGAAGCACAAATAAACCATGTTACAACACTGGTGGAGTAGTTGGCCTGTGATCGCCATGATGATCGAAATGAGGTCATAGTTTTTTAAATGACCTCTATCAAAATCAATGGCATATGTTGGATCACTTGATTTCCATTTGTCGATGTTAGAAGAGGCTTTAGGAGAGGTTGGACCTCCTTGAAGGCAACATGAAACATATGGAAGCACATGTCCATGAGGCTTTTCCTCAACAACATGGAAATGGTCTGGATGACCTGGATCCAAGGAATATCACTTATTGAAGATGAAAGTTGGCTATATTCTGATACTTGGGCGCTTTTGGTTACTTTGGGAAATCTGTGTATGGGCCTCCAATTTTCTTTTGTTTTTGTCAATAGAATTTTTTCATTACCACCTGGCCAACAAGTCTGATAGGAATGCGACTGGTGGAATTTTGAAGATAAGCTCCTCACGATGTAACTATTTTTTGAATTAATAGAAATTTTTGATCTACAATTTTTTATATATACCAACAATTAAAAAAATGATTGTAATTATTTACTTATTTAAATTTATTATAATTATTTGTTATGTACCATTGATTCTCTTTCCAAGTTAGTAGTGTTTCCTTCACCTTCTCCAAATGTTTTATTTCCTACAATGTATATTCCCCAAAACTTGCCATAGGATAGGGGCCCTACAAAGATGATATCTTGATTTCAACAACGAGAGGGTCACATGTTATATTTTTGGGTTACTTTAGAAGTGTTTTCACTTTGCTAGGAGAGAAACTTATCTTCTATCCCCTTAGTGATGCTTCATGGAGACGTGGATGGCTTAGGTTGTGTGGATGCTTGAACTTTGTTAGAGTGTTGATGTGGTGCCCTTGCCGAGGAGGTTATTGCCCTTGTTTTCTTGTTCACTAAAAAATTAGGTGCACATAATGGGCAAGTAAACTGCTCAACTAGGATAGGTGCATTCCTAAGAGGAGTGATAGGTAGATGGATAAGGGAACTTAACTGGTAGAGTTTGGAACCATGTGATATGAAGTACTTGGTTCATGGGTGAGCCCTTGATTGGTAGGTGATGGGAATGAACATGTGGAAGTGTCTTGATTTTGATTTTCTATTCCTTGATTGGATGCTTATGTGACATCCTTTAGAGTGTTGGAGACCTTGTGACACCAAGTTTCTTAGAACATATTTCACTGGAGGAGAAGCATTCGAAATTTTAGATGGGAGATTGAGCCTTAGATCACATTGGGTTTCTTTAATTCTTGCATGGAGACGTGGATTTAACTCACAAATTCTTAAGTTGTGATAATGATCTTGTAGGTGGAAAGGACCCAAAGGCGCACATGACTTAAGAGATGTGATGGAGTCTGTGTGGTAGAGGAGTGTGGATACATATTTTGTGGAAATATCATCTTAAAGATTTGATTATGTACGACATCACCTTGTAGCTTGATATGTTTCTAGTTCTTAACCCACAAGAAATATTTTTAGTAATCCCCACAAAACAAAAAATTGCAGATCAAAGACAATAAAAAATGTAATATACAATTTTTTTATTTATTGATAAAATAACTTGGCATCGTGGTACAACATATTGATGCATATAACAATTTTCTTCAAACATTGATTTACTAGGAATTCCAATATTCCTTCATGATTTTCCAAGTGGTATTGCTTGATTTTAGAGCCAAGGCTTGCCTTGTGTTGTGATCACCTTTTGACAACCATGTGACTCTACTTTTAATGTACCATTTATTCTCTTTCCAAGTTAGTAATATTTCATTTTCCTTCTCCAAATTATCTATTTCTTACAATGTGTCTTCCCTAAAACCCGCTACATGATGGGGCCCTTAGAAAGATGATATCTTGATTTCCACAACAAGAGGTTAATGCGTTATCTTTTTGGGTTACTCTAGAAGTGTTTTCACCTTGCTAGGAGAGTGCCTTATCTCCTAGCCCCTTGGAAATGATTCATGGAGACATGGATGACTTAGGTTGTGTAGATGTTTGATCTTGGTTAGATCATTGACGTGTTTCCCTTTCTTAGGAGGTTTTTATCCTATTTAGCTTGTTGACCAACAAATTACGTGCACATAATGGGGGAGTCAATTTCTCAACTTGGAGAGGTGCCCACCTAGGAGAATAAGTGCTTGGAAGTTGGAGGATGGAATTTAACCCTTAAAGTTTGGAACCATGTGATCTAAGGTACTTGGTGTATGGGCGAGCCCTTGATTAGTATGTGATGTAAATGCACATGTGGAGTTGGCCTTCTTTTTATTTTCCATTCCTTGATTGGATGCTTATGTGGCTTCCTTTGGAGTGTTGTAGACCTTGTGACAACATGTTACTTGTTTGGAGAACATCTTTCATTGGAGGAGGAGAATTAAACATTTTAGATGGAGGAATTGAGCTTGATATCACACTAGGTTGCCTAAATTCTTGCATGGAGACATGGAGTTAACTCAAGGACGATTGAGTTGTGAAAAATATCTTGTAGGTGGCAAGCACCAAAATGAGCACGTCCTAAGAGGAGTGATGTATTTTGTGTGGTAGAGGAGCATGAATACATCTTGTGTAGAAACATCATCTTCGAGCCTTGATTGTGTACAACATCACCTTGTCGCTTGACATGTCTATTGTGGGAGTATAATGCTTCACATGTGTGAGCCTACTTGTTTGTAATAGGTTGCTTGTAAGGGTTTGGTCCCACCTATGTATTGTTAATCTAACTTACCTTTCACATATATTTAGGAAGGAGAGATTATTTATCTCACTCACTCATTGTTGTTGAAATTGTGTTTTGAGATGGAGAACTCTAAGAGTTTTGTCAGGCCAGGCAGTAACTCCATTAGGCAGAAATAATTGACTGTCTTATTCCATCAGGTAGGTCCTCATTATATACATGAGGGAGAGACTGTTCAGTTCGTCTCCCGATGACTGTTCATATTTCCTATTTATCTATTTACAATAATTCACCCAATCACAAGGATTAGGTGTCAACATTCCCCCCTTAATCTGAAGGGATGTTGGTGAGTCCAAGCATCATTCTGAATCGTTCAAGCTTTTCCCTTCCAAGCGCTTTGGTGAAGATGTCTGTAATTTGCTCATTTGTGGAACAATGACGGAGATGGATTGTTTTTGCCTCAACATGATGTCGAATCAGATGATATTTAGTATTGATGTGCTTCGTTCGATCATGAAACTTTGGATTTTTGGCCAACTTTATTGCAGAGGTATTGTCAATCATGAGTGGAGTTGATTGTACTTGTTTTACTTGCAAATCTTCAAGAATTTTCCTGAGCCACACAATTTCTTTTGTTGCTTCAACTGCTGCCACGTATTCTGCTTCTGTTGTGGAATCTGCTGGAACTGATTGTTTGCATGATCTCCAGGAGACAACTCCTGATCCAAGACTCATAACATATCCTGAAGTAGATACCCCAGTTTCTTTGTCTCCATCGAAGTCTGAATCAGAGTATCCAATCAAGCTGAAGTCGTCCACCTGTGTATACTTGATTCCAAAGTCTCGAGTTCCCTTCAAGTACCTTAGAACTTTTTTTGTAGCAGACCAATGTCCCTCACAAGGCTTTTGCATAAACCTGGAGAGGATTCCAACAGCAAACGAAATGTCTGGTCTGGTAGTAGTTAGGTAGCTGAGACTTCCTACAAGCTGTCTATACTTTGTTGCATCCTCAAATTCTTTTCCTTCAATAGATGTGAGCTTTAAGTTTTGTTCTATTGGAGTAGTAAGAGGATTGAACTTTGTCAAGCCAAACCTGTTCAACATATCTCCAATGTATTTCTTTTGAGAAAGAAATATGGACTTTGGATGTTGGGTTACTTCAATGCCAAGATAGTAATGAACATAGCCCAAATCAGTCATTTCAAAACTTTTCCCCAATTCCTTCTTTATGGATGCAATGTAGCTTTCATCGTTCCCTGTCATCAAAAGATCATCTACATATACCACAAGATATACAACTGTTTTGCCAACTTTCTTGAAAAATAAAGTTGCATCATCAAGATCAAAATGTTTGAAATTGAGTTTCAGAAGATGCTCAGTTAGTTTTTCATACCAGGCTTGCGGTGCTTGTTTGAGGCCATATAAGGACTTCACAAGTTTGCATACTTTATGTTCATGTCCTTTCACAACAAATCCTTCAGGCTGGGACATAAAAACATTCTCTTTTAGATCTCCATTCAAGAAAGCAGTTTTTACATCCATTTGATGGACTTTCCAACCATTCTGAGCTGCTAGTGCAAAGAGTGTCCGGATGGTAGCCCATTTTGCTGTGGGGGAAAAAGTCTCCTCATAATCGACCCCTTCCTTCTGTGCAAAACCTTTTGCCACAAGCCTAGCTTTGTGCTTGTCAAGTGAGCCATCAGCTTTATACTTGTTCTTGTAGACCCACTTGCAGCCAATTGGTTTGGTTCCTAATGGAGGATCAACCAGCTTCCAAGTGCCGTTCTTTATGAGGGCATCATACTGCTTTTGCATCGCTTCTTTCCATTCATCATGAGAAGCAGCTTCTTTGAAGGAAGTTGGTTCAAAATCTGTAGACAAGTTCAATTCACAATCATAAGAAACATCCATATCAACAGGTGAATTAGAGTCATCTACATCACCTCCATTTTGCTGGTTTAAATTTCTGGTTCCTGTCTTTCCAACTTCATCAGGATGAACACTTTTAAGTGTCTTTGTCAGCCACTTTGGGGGACCTTTCTGAGATGTTCCAGACTTCTCCGTTGATTGAGTTGGGACTGAATCAAGATTGAGTCTCCCAATTCTATCAATTACATCACTTAAAGCATCATCTGTTGTTAGAGTTTCATGCGGGGGAGAGTGTTCTTCAGAAGAAGATTCCACATGTTGATCTAGTTTAGGAATCCCCCCTTCAAGATGTGGGATCTGATTATCAAATTCTTGAAATGATTTTTCTTTTGCAAATCTATCCAAGCGATCAAGTTGCCACTCAACAACATTGTTAGTTTTGGATGATTCAAGAAAAATTACATCTCTAGATACAACAAATTTCTTATTTACTTCATCATAGAGGCAGTATGCTTTGGAGGTGTTTGAGTACCCCAGGAAGATACACTTACGACTTCTAGCACCAAGTTTGTTTCTATGTACATTTGGTATCAAGGCATAACAGGTGGAACCAAAGACCCTGAGATGCTTTACCGAAGGAACATGTCAATACCACATTTCATAAGGAGTCTTGTTTCTTATAGCATTAGATGGACATCTATTCTTTATATATGCAGCACATAGAACAACATCAGCCCAAAACATTATCTTTACATTTTTGAAGAAAAGCATGGATCGTACCATATTTAAGATTGTTCTATTCATTCTTTCAGCTACACCATTTTGTTGGGGATTATAAGGCACAGTTGTTTGATGTTTGATCTCATGTTGGAGAAGATAGTTTTCAAATTCATTTGATGTGTATTCTTTTCCATTATCAGTGCGAATAGACCCAATATGAGATTGTGCATCATTTTCAATCCATTTATGAAAATTCTTGAATGTTTGAAAAGCATCAGATTTGTTCTTCAATAAATAAACCCAACACATTCTGGTGTAGTCATCAATAAATGTCATGGTATATTTATTTCCATTTGCAGAAGGAACAAGCATTGGACCACATAAATCTGAATGAATGAGTTCAAGCTTCCTATGTGCTCTTGAATGTGAATCATGAAAAGACTATTTGCTATGCTTTCCTAGAATGCAAGCATCACATTGCTTAAGTTTCCTAGGAATTGTAGGCAAACCAGCAACACCATTTTTCTTCAACAAGCAGAGACTGTCATAGTTCAAATGTCCAAATATAGCATGCCATAATAAACTTGATGGAAGTGTACCTTCTTCATGATGAGAATTGTATGAGAAATTTTGTGCATGAGCAGAGGTTCCTTGTAGTTTGAGAAGCCTTTCTTCTTCTATTTCCCTCATGACAAGTGAGTGGTCAGATGCTTTTCTTACCTCAAGCTTGCCATCAAACATATGAATGGAGTGACCTTGCTGGCGGATGTGGACCAAGGACAACAAGTTTCTCTTTAGCTGTGGGAGATATAGAACATGATCCAGAAGAAAGTCTGGAAGACCAGGCAGTTTAAGCCTGATTGTGCCAAGCCCTGATGGCTTGATTTTTGATTGATCTACAAAGTATACTGCTCCATCAACATTGTCAGTGAAATCTTCAAAAAAATCTTTTCTATGAGTCATGTGACAGGTTGCTCCTGAATCAAGCAACCAAACATTTTTCCAAGAAGCAAGTGAAGCATTAAACAAATCTTCATTTACTCCAATGTTACATTGTGCCTCAACATAGTGAGTGGATTCAGGTGCTTTACCTTTGTTTGTATCATCAGTTTTACCTTTTGTTGATTTCTTTTCTGCTCAATTTTGTCCCATGGTAGCTTGCATGTAGAGGCATCATGTGATCCATTTCTTTTGCAGCGAATGAAATGAAAATCTGCCTTTTCTCCTTGAGAATGTCTGCCCCCCCGCCTATGAAATATCTTCCTCTTCCTCTTCGTCCACCTCTTCCTCTTGTAGAATCTTGAGCAGGATGATTTTCTTTATGAGCAAGGCACACAGTCTCTTCAGAAGATTCAGGGGCTGTCTTCTTTCCAAAAGCTTTCTCTCTTTCAGCAAACTTTTTCACAAGAGAGTCAAAGGTTATATCTTTGAGATTTCCATTTGCTTGCAATGACTCAAGATAATTGGAGTAAGTAGGATAAAGTGCCTTGAGAAAAGCAATAAGAGGAATATCCAATTCAACCTTAGTGGATTTGATATCATGCATTATAGATTTTAGTTCAGATGCAAGAGCAAGAGGATCATTATTTTGCAGTTCAAGAGTGAAGAGTTTAATCATGAGTTGGACAACTTCAAGTGCAGAATGTGAGTCATAGAGTTATTTAAGCTTTTGTAAGGCTTCAAAGGCAGTTGAATATGACGAAATATGGCGACTCACCTCTTCATTTACAGATGCTGCGATTAAAGCATAAGCTTTGCTGTTCTTGTTTTCCCAAATGACGAGCTCTTTGTCTGAGGTAGGCTGTACTGGGTCATTGTCTCCGTCTCCGACACACACTCCTTTCCACAACTCATTGAAAATGAGGGTGTTTTTTATCATTCGGGACCATTCAGGATAGTTCTCCTTGCCAGTGAGAACTATTCCCACCATGGATATGATTGAATGCATTCTGTAAAAAAAATAGTTTTGCTGGTAGAAAAATACTTCTGCCAATATACAGTAAAAAATGTACTCAAAAGGGCATTCTCAAAGGGAATTATCGTCCACTAAAACTTCTAACACAAGGTTTTCATGTACCCATTGAATCACAGCCATCACAACTTCAATACACAGAGAAAAAATGACCTTCAAAACGTACATGGCTACCAATAAAAAAATAAATGCATACGCAGCATACAAGTCCAATTCTTCATACCATACAGCCTCCTTTTAGAAGGGCTCAACGCATCATGGACGTTCTACCTCCACCAAACATTCAATAACATTTTATTATATAACATAACCACGCATATCCGGTATTATAACCACGCATATCAGGTCCATTAACAATAACATAACCACGCATATCAGGTATTATAACCACGCATATCAGGTCCATTAACAATAACATAACCACGCATAGCCATGCTGTGTTAATATTCGCTGCTCCACTCTGATTTATTTGACCTCAAATCACACCATTTCCCCAAAACTATATGCGTATTAACAGATCTATATGCGTTTTCATTGAAAAACTATCACTGTAACAGCGTTCAACTATATGCGTATAACTGAAAAACTATAACTGTATTAATAATCCAGTGTTCATTAATCACATATTCAGCGTTGGCATCTCCACGATACCTCGCTTCTCCACCAGACTCCAAACGAGACCACGCTCACCGCAACTCCTCCATGTGACAACGTTCAATTTTGCAGGTAAAGGAAATGAAAACCCAAGCGGTGTCAATGGAAAGCCAAACCCAAGCGATGTGATTGAAACGCAAGGTATGCAAGTAATGTCAGACAATGAGAGCGCAGTGAGAGAGCGCAGGTACAGAGAGCGCATGTATGGCAGACAATGAGAGCGCAGGTACAGAGAGCACAGGTGATGTCAGACAGAGAAACGTTTCATCGTTCAAGTGAATGTCAGGCGCAGGTCTGTATAAAAGGAATATGGCAGACAGGGCGCAACTAATTGTAAGGAGGAGCAGCGCAGGTATATGAGAGCAGACAAGGGAGTTACAAGGGACAAGAGCTAAAAAGGAGCTGGCTCTGATACCATGTCAGGCCAGGCAGTAACTCCATTAGGCAGAAATAATTGACTGTCTTATTCCATCAGGTAGGTCCTCATTATATACATGAGGGAGAGACTGTTCAGTTCGTCTCTCGATAACTGTTCATATTTCCTATTTATCTATTTACAATAATTTACCCAATCACAAGGATTAGGTGTCAACAAGTTTCTTGAGGATACCCCAAGAATGATGTGGTGAAAAGATATTTTTTATCGCTCTCTCTCCCCCTTGGGTTTTCTTCTTTGTACATTTTCTCTCTTGTCTTGGAGGCACTATGGTTTCTTTGAGCACTTAGGTAATCTTGAATAATAGGGTTATGGTTTCATCCCTTGGAGACTTGGAGATTCAAGTATTATAATTAAACACTAGGTGTTACTTGTTTAAGAGGAGAGAGGAGATGTCTTGATAAGAACAAAAGAGTCTTTCCAATGTGATACTAGTTTTTGGGTGACCTTTGGTGGAGCTAGGGGTTTTCATGATTTTCCATAGCTAGGGTTTGGAGAGCTAGAGGATTGTACTAGCAATAGGATCGAGATATGGTATGTACATGTACTTCACACAAAAACACATATGAAGTTGTTGTGGCCACAACCACCACCCTATCAAAACTTTCCTTGGCAACAATTTTGAATGGGTCCCCTAAAAGTTGGTCTTCTACCTCTCCGAATGATCTGTTTAGTCCCAGAGACTTTAACTCGTTGCCGAGCCAAATTTTCAGTTCTTAATGGTCAAGACCCCCTTTTTAATCCCTGCTGCATGGTCCATTCATCACCCAGCCTAGCCCTCCATTCATTCCCTCCATCGGAACCTTTTCAGCCCTCAAAACCTTCTATCGCATCATTTTTCCCATCATAACTCTTTATAGCGGAAATACTTCGCAAAACATGCATAAATCCCTTTTTTTTGGCCTATCACAATTAACACTGCGCACTGTTTCCTTCCGGACCCGACGACATTATCAACCCAAATTCATATATTTCGGGTCCGGAGTTATATCGCAAATCGCTATCGGCCAAGCCCAAGGCTATATATATAAAAGGCGCATATGTCTTCCGGACCCGACGACTGTATTAACCACGATATATATTTTATATGGGTCCAAGGGTTATATCTATATATATATATATATATATTGCGCCATGGTATACCGGACCCGCCGATGATTATGAATTTAGGCATATATTAGGGTTTTCATGTTTAATCTTATGTTTTACGAAAAGTGTTAAGGTCGGGGCTTTTCAAAGAAGATCACACATTGCGGACCCACCAGGGCTATTAAGTGCAGTATATATATATTTCGGGTCCGCCTTCCCCGATCGCTTATCGTAATCGACGGAGCCAGGGGTTATGCAATTAGCGAAGGGGTGATGACTGGACCCGCCGATAATTCTAGGTTTGGGCATATAAAATTTGAAGTTCGGCTGTACGGCCTAGACGCGGGTTTTCACGTATATTCCTGTGTATTCGGTAAAACATTGCGGTTGAGATTTTTAATGTAAAATCCTATATGGCAGACCCAATATGATATAGGTTCCCATATATAAATTTTGAAGTCCGTTGTATGGCCCGGCCATGGGGTTTTCTGTGTTTTCCTATGTTAAGCCCCTCCATCGTTGATCTGCCCTTCGTGGATCCAACTGTCCACATAGATTTCAGGTGAACAAGTTGCTCGAGGAGTACCCGCCCGAAAAGCGATATCCTCTTTCCTCCTAGATGCTACGTGTCGTTTGAAGAATGGAATCAGGGCTGTCCTCTCAATACTGGTTACCACTTATGACCCCTTCTGATATACCATCCGGTTCTGTGTTTTACGATGATTTTCAATGTAAACCGAGTTTTTTCTTGTGGGACTTAATCGATGCATGAGTAAAGAAAAAAGGGAGCCAATTCCTTCACATTTATTCCTTCTGATGTTATAAATGCTTCATGAAGGCAAGATTGGTGTTTTTAAGCATTTTATCATATTTATATGAGTATGACTGAGGTCGGTTATCTTTGCAGGCAAAGACCGAGAGAAGGCAAGCAAGGTTGAAGGACAGGTGCATAGGCATCAAGTATGGCTCCAAATGAAAGATGCATGAGCAGATGTGTTCCATTCAAAGAAGCAGCCTTAGGCGTTGTCGGTCGAGTTCCACGTGTTGCCTGTGTGTTCCTAAAGCGAAAATGCCCCAGATCTCATCATGAAGAGATGACACACAGTCATCATCCTCTAATCAACATCTATTCATTTCACCAGGAAATGAAGCGCTCCAGTGACAGGAAACGCCTTCTACGTGTCAGCAGTGATACCGATGGCTCTACATCTGTTTATTCGGATCGGTATATTGAAAAGAACAGGGGAAGACGAAGGGTCGGGGCCTGAGGCATAAATATTACTTCTAGATAGGAGAGAAGGGCTTTTTGTTTGGAGAAAAACAACTTTGATTTATTGTGAATAAAGAGGACTGTTTGGTTTAAGAAGGAGCCTGTTGTTTCAAATTTGTTTCCCCTTTCTCTGATATGTTTAGGATCAGTGTGTTGTTGTTGGTATAAAGACAAATGTGATTTGCTTTATGCATATTGATAACTTGCAGTTCATGGTTGTTATCGGTTATTTGAATGTAATTCAATAGCATTAATAATTCATGAAAGGCTACTGATTCTTGACTTTGTTAAACATCAGTTGCAAGTGTTATTTGTATGGAAAGGAATGTATATTCCTGTATAAGTAATTGCATTGTGATTAGGATTTAATACAACCTTGTTCTTATGTGGACCAGTAATTGATTCATTTGGACTTGGGATTTATATATGATGTTTAACCTCCTTTTGTTTTGCTCTTGCAGGATAGATTAGGACAGTTAGGACTAGATTAGAGTAGTTATAAGTAGTGTAGATAGGATTTAATACACATTGGTTAGCTGTTTTATTTTGTTGATTTAATTGAAGTCTTCTTCCCAGAAGCAATCTTTCAACACCTATTACAGTTCACGGGGTCCCTTAAAACTCGTTGGAACTAGCCATTCCAAACGAAAATAGGCCTAATTGGGGTTTGTGATCGGGTTAGTTCCCCTTGTTGATATAGTGACAATTCACCATGTCAACAAATTGGCGCTAGAAGGAGGGCCTGAACCACTGCCCACAACTTTTCAAGATTTCATTTATAAGTGCCACGCATGGATTCAAAAAGATTAATGCATGGATTGTGAAGGTCGAAAAGACCCTTCCTCTCATTTGGAAAAGCCTCATTTCGAAGAAGAGACATTGTGGGAGTATCTTGTCACTCAGGAACAACCAGTCAGAAGACTTACTCGGGCTTACACTCGTTCCCTATCACAGCTCCCTATCTTTCAGTCTTTACCCTCAATAGCAAAAAGAAATCCAAGGGTCTATCACATAAACAAAGAGACATCTGCAGCCCCTTCTCTTGAAGATATTGTGCTTGATTCTTTGCAGAGTATCGACTCTCCTTGGGAAGAAATTCCTGAGGATTCCCCTTCTGAAGGCAATCCCTGATCTGGATTTAAACTGGAATGAAAAAAAATACAGAGATAACCATATACACAAAGATGCAATGGAAACAATACTTCATTTCATTAATGTAAAAGATTGAAATATGCTTACAAACAGAAATGAAAATAAACTAACTAGGGCGATGGTAGCTTATCTTTGAGAAGAGATGTGGCAGCCACATGCCTCTGAACTGTCTTACAATGAGGCTCGAAGGCCTCTTTATTGTTGAGAAACAATGGAAAACCCTAAACATCCAAAAACCTAACCCTAGAAGATGAAACGCCAAACTGTGGGCCCCGTTTTGGTAAATTGGTACATCAACTTCCCGGGGTCGTAACTTTGGCATATGATCTCCGTTTGACGTGCACAATATCTCGTTAGAAAGATCTATCTGAGAAATACAACTTTGGTAACAAAAACATTAGTCCATGGGCCCATGTTGCTCCCAGGTTTCCCAAAAAACGTTGTTTAGGGCCTCAAAACGGCTCCGGAAGTTCAGGACCCGAAAAACTGCTAAAAATAGTAAGTTGTGCTACAATTACGAAAACTGAAAAACTGAAAGAGACAGTCGTGGGGGTCCTAATGGGATAGGTGGGTGGCCACCAACATCCAAGTGGATCATTCCTCCTCCCTTAGGAAGCAATGGTCCCCATTGGGTTGAGTTCCTCCATCTGCTGAACTTGGTCCCTAGTGAGCTGTTCTGCAGTCTTGGATGTATCCAGTAATGGTGGGAAGCATGGTCGAGGGTGGTACACATTGAACACTTGGTGCAGGTGAAGGAATGGAGGAATTTTTTGCTCCAAAGCATTATTTCCCATAGCCTTAGTAATGGTGTAAGGACCATGTCGACGTGGTCGGAGCTTCTGATGGGCTCTTGTAAGGTGTTCTTTCTACAGATGCAACCAGACTTTGTTGCCCACCTGAAGCTTGTGTGGTACCCCTGTGGGTGAGGAGAAGTTATTCCTGTGTTCTGTCATGACCATATTCCTTTGCTACTGCTGCTGCATGGAGGAACCCTTTGCGGGGGTCATGGATGTGGTGACGATATTCCCCTTACTTTGGGAGCGAATCAGACAGAAAATGAATTTCCTAGTCTGGGAGATTAGCTTGCTGCCTTTCTTAGTAGAGATCAAATAGGTGGCAGTAGGTGGGGCTACCTCCAGTATTATGTATAATGAATTATCCAAAGAAATAATGACAACGCGAGGCCTTGACTCATACACAGCATGTCGCCTCCACATGTATGGCTGGCCTAATAGTACATCACAAACATCCAGAGGTGTAGTATCACATAATACCTCGTCTGTGAAGGGCTTGATGTTGTAGGGAAGGTGGCACTGCTGGCGAACTTTGAGATCTCGTCCTTCATGGAGCCACCCGATACTGTACGACTGCAAGTGTGGTGTAGTTGGTAGGCCCAATCGCTTCATGACCTCTGTTGAATTGAGGTTCTTTTGGCTGCCACTGTCGACAATGAATTGTAGCAGCGAACCCTTCACCCACATCTATGAGTGGAAAAGACGTTCCCCCTCCTCTGGATCTTCGGGCTCATTTTTCTGGATCTTAGCGGTGTCAACAGTGGCGCTAGTATCCGCATCAATAATCTGCTTCCCTTTTCCATTCCCCTTGTCGGGTTCTTGCTCAGGGTCGGAGCATGCATCTGATTCGAAAGCCTTCAACTCGGCCACCAACGACTGCTTGGTCCGACACTCACTTGTGTTGTGAGTGGGACTCTTGTGGAACTCACACCACTTTCCTGTGTCCTTTTTCGACTTCGTGGTGTTGTTCTTTTCTTGCGGCTTTGACAGGTTGCCTTGGGTCACCCGGCTTGGCTTTGTCCTTTGGTCTTCGGATTCGTAGATCCAAAGTCTTGCTTCTTCTGTTTGAACTTTTGCTCGATTTTGATAGCGTGTCGGTACGCCGTGCTGAGCAAGGAGATGTTCAGGAACTCCATCTCTTCCTGGATGTATCTGTGTAGGAAGCCGCGGTATTTGAGTACCAGATGCAGATCAGAATCTTTGATACCCAACTGTGTGCGAAGGGTATGAAAAATGTTGGTGAACTCTGGCACATCTTGGTCCCTTCCCTGTCGCAGCGTGGTCCACTTTATGTATTTGTCCTTGTAGATTTTGACAGGGTAGTACTGCTCCTTGATGGCATCCCGAAATAAATCCCAAGTGGGTGCGGCTGAAAATAGTGAGCCTGTGCTTTCATCCTTTTGCTCGTAGTAGGTTTCCCACCAGTCCTTGACACGGGGGGCTGCTTTGAGAAGAGTGAAAATAATCTTTTCCCGACTCGAAAATTCATGAACAAAAAAATAACCATCTAGCAGATTTAACCATTTATCTACGACATCTGCGTCTATTTGACCCTCGAAGATGGGGATTTCAAAATTAACTTGTACCTTAAATGGTGTGGCGTTTCCAGAGTAGCTATTGGAAGCCAATGTATCACCTCTGGGTAGTCGCTGAAGGATCTGCGCAAAGCTATCCATCATCGCGTTTCGTTGCCGCTCGAGGGCTTCTTCGAGCAAGACTTTGATAGGATCTCCTGCCCCCTCGTCTTTCTTCTCATCCGCCATGGGAGGCCATTGGGATTTTCGAGCCTGGTCTTGTAAAGGTTCGACTAGTTCAAGCCCTAACTCCTTATATCCCAACCTCGTTGGGGACATGCAAAGAAAAACAGAGAAAAAGCAGACCGCTCTAATACCACTGATCCAGATTTTAAACAGGAACGCAAAAAAATATAGAGATAACCATATACACAAAGATGCAGTTGAAATAATACTTCATTTCATTAATGTAAAATATTGAAATATGCTTACAAACAGAAATGGAAATAAACCAGCTAGGGCGATGGTAGCTTATCTTTGAAAAGAGATGTGGCAGTTACATGCCTCTGAACTGTCTTACAATGAGGCTCAAAGGCCTATTTATTGTTGAGAAACAATGGAAAACCCTGAACATCCAAAAACCTAACCCTAGAAGATGAAACACCAAATTGTGGGCCCCGTTTGGGTAAATTGGTACATCAACTTGCCGGGGTCGTAACTTTGGCATATGATCTCCGTTTGATGTGCACAATATCTCGTTAGAAAGATCTGTCTGAGAACTACAACTTTGGGAAGAGAAACATCGGTCCATGGACTTACGTTGCTCCCAGTTTTCCTAAAAAACGTCGTTTAGGGCCTCAAAACGGCTCCGAAAGTTAAGGCCCCGAAAAACTGCTAAAAATAGTAAGTTGTGCTACAATTACGGAAACTGAAATACTGAAAGAGACAGTCCTGGGGGTCCAAATGGGATAGGTGGGTGGACACCAACATCCACTTGGATCAATCCCTAGCCTGATTTGGAAAATCCTAACGAAGAAACCTTCAACCAGAACATCCCTATCCTCGATATGGCTAATATTCCTCAATTGGGTGGAAACCAACTCCCACCTCCTCTCGGAGCGCTTCCTCCCTGGCTCGCTTAGGATGCCGTAGCGATACCTGGGTAGCAACATCACTTACCCAAGAATGCAGAAAGAGTACTGCCTAAATTCGACCCTGGGAAGAGAGACACCACTGATAACCATATTGAATCCTTCCTGGCCGTGCACATGCTGGGGGTGGCTGATGAAGATATAGTGTGTCGCTTATTCCCTTTTACCCTGATTGGTGCAGCTTCCACATGGTACTGTAGCTTGAGAACCGGATCGATCACCTCGTGGGCTACCTCTCAACAGGCCTTTTTAGACAAGTATGGCGATGACAAAACCCCTGCTGCCTTAGTTCTAGAATTATCCTGTTTGAAAATGGAGACCAAAGAAAAGGTTAAGGATTTTAACATCCGATTCAACACCTTGTTCAACAGAATCCCAGCCACTGCTAGACCTACTGAGGAGGTGCTCATGGAATTCTACATGACTACTCTCCCCGTCCCTACTGTGATGTGGGAAAAAAGAGTAACACATAAACCTTACAGGGTGCTATCGATGAAGCAGTAAAAGTCGAGAATGAAATGCTCAGTCTCACAGCATGCCATCATACAACCGGAGAAAAGAAAGCCTCTCAAGCATCCAAGAAGAATAATGGGAGTGATAACAAAGGGGCTGAAACCAAAGAAAAGGATACCACAGATGTAGAAGGTTTGCATCAGATCATTAAGAAGTTGACAAATACAGTCATCGATATGAAAAGGAATTCTGGAGAGAGTACAAGTGGGAGTGGAGGAGAGTATAACAATAGAAAACCTTTCAAACATTTCTATCATAAGAAGACAAAAGGTAGTCATGGTCCTCTTGCACTGCTTGCTCCACCCAATGAAGGGAATTTAAATACAGAAGAGCTGGCTCTTATCGGATTGTTCCTTAACCAAGAAGAACCTATAGTGTAGCTAGAACCAGAACAAGAAGATGAGGAAGAATACCAAGTAGAAGAGCCCTTGGAAGAAGAATCTCAAATCAACGTACTGTGGGATTTCTATACAAATGAGAACGATGATGACCAAGGAGATAGTATGGCAGAAATCCACACTAATGAAATCCACATGCGAAGCAAGGGGCCACTAGCAGGTGTGATGAAGCCTGTAGATCAGACCAAGAAATATGTTTGCTCTGTGAAGGCACCTGCTCTCAAAGTCCCTGTTGAGAAGAGTAGACCTAGTGGTCAGTCCAAGAATACCCTAGTTGCAAACCATCTAGAGAAAGAAAATGCATCTCCCACTGCAACGAAGGCTACTCAAGATGGTAAATTCCCACCTAAGAATGGAAAAACTGGTATGTTTACTCTGCCCTATCCTGTTTATAACATTGATTACAATATTGTGGATGATCTTAAGAAATCTAGGGCTAATATCACATACTTTGATTTGCTGAAATTAACGCAGCAAAGAGATTTGCTCTTGAAAGCTATGAATGAGTGGAACTGCAAAACTCCCACCATCCCGAGCAGCCAAACCCAAAAGTCAGTCTCCAGACCTATTAGTACTCCTAGTACAGCCCAAAAGCCAGCAGCCATGGAAGCCACCCTATCGAAAATGAATCGAAACCCCCAAGATGTTAGTGCAACCATGATAGGAAGGAAATCTAAATCCATGACTCCCCCTTTCCTTATCACATTTGAAATCTTCAACATGAACGTACACAATTGCTTGGTAGACTCAGGTGCCTCATCCACTGTGATGCCTTACGTTGTTGCTAAAATACTTCATGCGGTACTTGAGAAAACTAGAACTCGAATCATGCAATTAGACAGGAAAAATGTGAAAGTGATTGGGGAATTGAAAGATGTATTGATTCAGATGACTGCTAAACCACAATACACACAAGTCATAGATATAGTGGTAGTCGATATACCCGAGGCTTATGGAATGCTGCTTAGTAGGGATTGGTCAAAAAAATTGAATGGATACTTCTCAACTGATTGGTCCCATCTCTTGCTACCTCAGAAGGGGAAGGGTGATATGCTGAGAGTTGATCGTGAAAGATACATGAAGTATGTAGTGACGGAGCTAAATGGTCCCAATGAACTTGTAATGTTTACCAACTCTATCCTTGGGAATTATAGTTTCAATGTTTGTGCCACAGAAACCTGTTTTGGAGAATTCCATGCAGAAACAACTGAAGAAACTGCAATAAACACATAGTTGGAAGCTCTCCCCTGTAATCCAACTGATGAACCACCTTGTAATATAGTAGATAATAGAACTAGTTTCGTAGGAAGCAATTCAATTGATGTAACATTAGACTCTATATTTTGGACACTCTATTTTGATGGCTCTAACTGCCTTGAAGGTGTAGGTGATGGGAGCGTTCTCGTTGATCCACAAGGGAACCAACATCTGATGGCCAACTGGTTGGAGTTCACGTGCACTAACAACACGACAGAGTATGAAGGCTTGCTGCAAGGCCTAAAGAAAGCCATTGATATGAAGGTGAAAAATCTTAAAGTTTTTGGTGACTCACAAATAATCGTGGATCAGGTAAGGAAGAGGATACACAACAATTCACCACATTTGGTAAGGTACCAACATGAGGTATGGGGCTTAATTGAAAATTTTGATTCTTTTAATATCACATACATACCTCAAGGGAAAAACCAAGATGCTGATCTGATGGCTAGTATGGCTGCTAAACTTTTGCCTGATTTTAGATTGAAGAAGAATAAATGTTATGTTGA
Organism: Pinus tabuliformis; assembly: GCA_031772625.1. Taxonomy (NCBI): domain Eukaryota; kingdom Viridiplantae; phylum Streptophyta; class Pinopsida; order Pinales; family Pinaceae; genus Pinus; species Pinus tabuliformis. The sequence continues at coordinate 193,993,697 of CM062816.1, forward strand.
ATTGGTTTTCAGACCATCTGTGCCTGATAACATCTCAAACTGGCAGGTGTTTGAATATGACGAGCAAATCCTTGAGTTCTTGCACTACGAGAAGACATTCAAGAATGCAGTCATTGATGAAAAAGAGCATGACAAGCTTATGAACGAGAGGGAAGATGAATAAAAGGATCAGTCCAATATGATTCCCAAGTTAGTTGTCAAGATGGAGCACTTGTATGACTTGCATAGTAAATTCAAGAAGCCAACTAATTGCAAATGCATATCTCATCCATGAAGTACGAATCGGTCAACCTTGGGACCAAAGAAGACCCACAAATTGCTAATTTGGGCTTGGGTGTTCCCCACAAGAAAAGGCTGCATTTTTCAAGCTATTCAAAGAATACAAGGACGTCTTTGCATGGACATACGGAGACCTAAAAACCTTTGATACCAGCATTATGCAACATGTAATTCCTTTAGAAAAGAAGGCTAAGCCCTACCAACAAAAACTTCGCAAGATGCATCCAAGCCTGGAACCATTGGTGAAGAAAGAATTGAACAATTTGCTGGATGCTAAAATCATTTTCCCGTTAGACAGACAGGCTGGGTAGCCAATCTCGTGCCAGTAAGGAAGAAAAATGGAGATATCAGGTTGTGTATTGATTTCAAAAACCTAAACAAAGCATCACAAAAGGATAACCATCCTGTCCCCTCTATGGAACACATCCTTCAGCGCGTTTCTGGGTTTGAAATGTTATCCCTATTAGATAAGTTTTCAGGATATAATCAAGTGTTGGTATCTAGTGGGGATCAGGTGAAGACAACCTTCAATACTAAATGGGGCACCTACGCATATTGTAAAATGCCTTTTGGACTTATTAACGTGGGCGGCATGTTCCAGAGAGCTATGGACATAGCTTTCCGAGGGTTGATTAACAGATCAATAGTGGTTTACATGGATGACCTCACTGTGTATTCGTATCACAGAAGGGATCATATTTACCACCTGAGACAGATTTTTGAAAGATGCCGAAGGTATGGAATATCATTGAATCCCAAGAAGAGTGTCTTTGCAGTCATAGAAGGGAAACCACTGGGTCATATCCTCTCTAAAGAAGGGATTGTTATTGATCCTGAAAGAATAGAGACCATCATGAGAATACAAACCCCTGCAAATAAGAAAGCCATGCAATCTTTCTTCGGGAAGATCAATTTTGTTAGAAAATTTGTCTCAGGCTTTGCGGAAATTGTGCGCCCCATGCAGCTGATGATGAATAACGACGTTGTGTATAAATCGAGCGATGAAGCTAAGAAATCATTTCAGCGAATCAAGGAAGCCATCACAGAAGCTCCTGCATTGGTCAACCCCAATTTTGGCAAAGAATTCTTCTTATACACCTTTGCTTCCGATCTTTCATATGCTACAATTCTCTCTCAAAAAAATGATGATGGCAATGAAGTCCCTATTTCTTACATGAGTTCAAATCTCCAAGGAGTAGAACTAAACTACCTAGACGTGGAGAAACAAGGCTTTGTAGTTTTTAAGGCCATAAAACATTTCCGCCCTTATTTATTAAAGGCTAGGACTAAAGTAATCGTTCCCCATCCTGCTGTGAGAGCCCTCTTTGTGCAGAAAGAAATGGGTAAACAAAGAGGGAATTGGATCACTGCACTTCAAGAATTCGACCTCGAGATTAAGCCAACAAAGATAGTCCGAGGGCAGGGGTTGTGCAGGCTAGCAACAGAAGCCTTGGCGGATACAGAAGGGGCATCCGAAGAACCAAAAGTGCAGAGCATGCAAAATGAACAAGTAGAACACAGGGAGGAGCCCCTATGGATTAATGAAGTGCTGATATATGAATGCGAAGTGTCAGAAGCCCTTTTGGATCCTGAGTCGCAGTATTAAAACATATGCTTCTATCTCACATAGGGATCTTGTCCTGAGCACTTGGACACATCACAGAGCAGAGCGCTTAGATTGAAATCTAATCAGTATCACTTGGCCAATGACACATTATACAGAAAAAATTATGATGGAATCTGGCTGAGGTGTTTGGAAAAGGATGATGCCGACCATGTATTGAAAGAAATGCACGACGACCCAGCAGGTGGTCACTATGGCGGAGAGACCACTGCTCACAAAATATTAAGAGCTGGATATTATTGGCCCACAGTGTTCAGAGACTCGCATGCCTACACTTGCAAATGCAAAGTGTGTCAAACCATCGCAGGACGAGAAAGGAAGCCAGTTGTTCCCCTCAAGCCAGTTATGATTTATCACCCATTCCAGCAGTGGGGCCTAGATATCATAGGCGAGATCACTCCAAACTCCTCACAGCAACATAAGTATATACTCACAGCGACCAACTACTTCACCAGATGGACCGAATCCATCCCGCTTCAGAAGGTGAACGAGGATGAGGTAATATCATTTATTGAGAAATTCATTATCAACAGGTATGGCATTCCTGACGCTCTTATATTTGATAATGATTCTTATTTTTCTTCATTGAAATTGACTAAGTTTTCTATTGATAAATCAATCCACATAAGGTATGCCTCAAACTATTACCCCCAGGGAAATGGAGTTGCAGAGTCCTCAAATAAGAACCTCATACGCATAATACGTAAATCTGTCGCTGACAACCAGAGGAACTGGCACAACGCTCTCACTAATGCCCTTTGGGCCGATAGGGTCACCCCTAAAGTGGCCTTAGGAAACTCCCCATACTTCCTCGTCTATGGACAGGAAGCCATCTTGCCTCCAAACATTACCCTGCCCTCTTTATAGCTCTCCCAAGCTTCAAGAGGAACCCCTTTAGCCTTGCTTCAAGAAAGGATCAACCAACTGATGAGGTTGGAGGAATTGAGAGATAAAGCCAGAATTAAATTCAAAAATCACCAAATGATTGTGAAGAGGTGGTTTGATTGCCATCTGGCAGGAGATAAAGATTACCAAGTAGGAGAGCTAGTCCTGAAATGGGACAAGTTAAATGAGCCAAAAGGTAAACACACAAAATTCCAACACTTATGGCTGGGCCCATTCCAAGTTGTGGAAAAAATTGGTCAAGGAACTTACAGGTTGAAAACTTTACAGGGAGAAACTGAAAAACTCCCTATTAATGGCCAACATCTGAAGAGATACTTCCAGTAGCCACCACATGGTGGTTACCTCCTGAATAGGTTAGAATTCATTTTATTTTTGCTGTTAGTTTAGTTACATTTCAGTCTTTTCCTTTCTTGTTTCTTGCAATTTTATTTTCCTTCTGTTTTGAATTGCAGTCCTTTTCAGCCAACTGATTTCGGTCCTCCAGTCTCGTTTTTACCTTTCAGATTTTCCCTCATTCACCACCTTCAGCCTTCCCCTTCCTCATTAACCTGCTGATGATTCTGTTGTTTCTAAATCCATCATTACCTTGCAAATCAAACAAACTTTCAATCAGCCCATGAGAACTTGAAAATCAGTTGTGGAATTCAAACCAAGCCACTCATTGGCATCTGTTGAGAACTGGGTAAGATCTGTTGATAACTTGGATATCTGGAGCATGTAGGGGCATCTTTATAAAACAAAAAATGTGTAACTACAACTGGACTGGCATGGAGGGACGCTGCATTTTGAATAAATCCCACTCAGACCTAGCCTATACTTGCCTGTAAGGTTTGCAGTCATTCTCCATTGGTCCCATCCACCACACTAAATTGCCCAATACCTGTTATCTACAAGTAAATTTCCTTTCATGGGCTAAACTCACTGTCATATACCATGTGGCAAATCCAATTGTGCTCTAGTCCTTGTGCCTGAAACTGGAAGGACTTATTTAAAAGAAAATGAAATGTCAAGTCCTTGTGCCAATTTGGAAGGACAGGTTGTTTGGGAAGCCGGTTAGAGTAAGGATTGTTGTTGGGCTCAGAGTACCAGTTGACACAGCAAGCCCAACCTTGCTTAAGAGGTTTAAAAATATGGCATGATCCATGACTGCACCCCATTCAATCAATGAAAATATAGCACTGAAATTCTCATATAAAGATAAACATGTCTACATCAAGTTTGATGAGAAATAAAGAGCTGAGGTACACACCTAAACAGGTATGGACAAACCAGTGATGGCCCCAAAAGGATTTTTGAAAGTGGGAAACAGGTAAAGGAAGGTCAATAAACCCCATAATACTGCCATTGGAGAATGCCATGTTGGCATTATGATTCTGGTATGGCTCTATGTTACAGGTGTTGTACTTGATGGCAACTCACTCTAGTGGAAATGTTTTGTTCAGGCTCTCAAAATGTTGGAAATTAAGAGGTTCGCAGGTGAATGGTTCAAAAGGTGCGGACCCGCAGGCACGCCGTGCAGGTAATGCGGTCATACCCGCAGGTTAACCGTTCAGAAGGTGCGGTCCCCCAGTTCACTCACTTCAAGGCAGAGAAGCGCGCTCATGTGGTTTTTCTTATGTTTGGCCCGTGGTATTTAGCCCGTCGTTCATGATCCTATGGTTTCGGCCCGTGGTATAGGATCTAATTTAGCCCCGGTTTGGATACCTTGTATTGGTTATTGATGGTTTTGTCCCATGGTGTGAATAAGGGCTTGACTATAAATAGGGAAGGAGATCACTTGGCTGAGACATCTTTGAAAGTTGAATATCTTAAGATCTAAATTTTGGGTTATCAGTTTTAAAAGCTAGATCTAAATCAAGGTAAAATTTGAAGGCGAATCTATTGCCAAGTCGTGATCTCTCGGGCGCATGATCAGATCTGTGGATCTGGCTGTCTTTAGTACATTGGAGGACTGTTAATTTGGCCCTAATCAGAGGTTCGCAGGGGATCTAAAGCGAGAGTGCGGGGGTACGCAGTACAGAAGAAGGCGCAGTGCGGGTACACGCAGCACAGCTAAAGGCGCAGTGCGGGGTACGCAGTACAGAGGAAGTCACCGTGCGGGTATACGCAGAGCAGCTGAAGGCACAGTGCGGGGTACACAGTACAGAAGAAGACGAAGTGCGGGTATACGCAGCACAACTGAAGGTGAAGTGCGGGTGTCCGCAGGTTTATATTGATGAAGTTGCGGACCTGTTTTGAAATATTTGTTGGCTGCCTGTTTTCTATTTGCTGCTGTGTTCTGGGTTTAGGATACTGGTGTTGGTTTTCTGTTTACAGCATTCTGAGAAGTTTGGGTGGCTCATTGGTTTGATTGTATAAGGAGATTGGTTGATTCACATGTACTTGATGTTTATTTGATGTTCTTGGATCCAGTCTGAAAATTAATGAAAAGTGGTCCTTGAAAGAAAAGAAGTAGGGGGTTTCCAGGAGAGACTGGAAAACGAGAGAGAGTTGTAGCTCTCTGCAGGTTGTAGCCTGCGTACTGGTAAAGGACTGCACCAGTACAAAATCATTGTAAAAGGAGTTTCTAATTGAAAGAAGATAGAGACATATTGCAGCAGGTGGTTTTCACCCACATTGGGTTTCCACCTTATATCTGGTGTTCTTTTGTGTGACTGTTTGCTTTTCTTGTTCATGCTCATTATATTATGATACTGACATACAAAGTAATGATCAATATTTGAAGAATTATTCAAAGTATAAATAAGGAAGATATATTGAAAAGAATTTGATAATACTGATTCACCCCCCCTCTCAGTATTATTTCCAACAATTGGTATCGGAGCAGGTCCTTCTGAAGAAGCATGATCGCTTGAAGGAAGATCTAACATCATGAGCAACTACGAGAGGGAAGCATCAATCAGGCCACCGATTTTTGATGGGACAAACTTCGTATATTGGAAGGTAAGAGTTACTGCCTATCTTCAATCTTTGGGTACAGAAGTATGGGACATTATAGAAACAGGGTATACTTTTCCATCAGCTACTCCTACAGATCTAGCTGAGAAGAAGAAATATGAAACAAATGCAAAGGCGGTTAATACTCTTCTAGGATGTCTATCTCAATCTGAATTCGTGAAGGTTATGCAATATAAATCCGCAAAAGAAATATGGGACAAGATTGTTTTGAGCTACGAAGGAGATGAACAGGTAAAACGTGCAAAACTTCAAACCCTCAGGATTCAGTATGAGAATCTCAGAATGTATAATGATGAAAGTGTGGATAACTATTTCCTTTGGGTAGATGAGATTGTTAATTGCATGAAAAACTTGGGTGAAGAAATAAAAGAGGCTGTTGTGGTTGAAAAAGTCCTAAGATCATTGTCCCCCAAGTTTGAATCTAAAGTGTCTGCAATAGAAGAAAAGGAAAATCTACGAACTCTTACTATGTCTCAGCTACACGGAATTCTAACTGCTTATGAAATGAGAAAAGGAGGTCCATCAGACAGGAGAGAAGCTGCTTTTAAGGCTTCAGGCAAAGGAGACTACTATGAATCAAGTCACGTGCCAGAAGAAGAAGAAGAATCAAATTTTGTCAGAAATCTTCAACGGGGTACTGGAAGGTTCAGAGGTAAGCTACCTTTTAAATGTTTTGCTTGTGGAAGAGTAGGTCATTATGCTGCCAAATGTCCTCATAAGGATAAGATTGACAAAGGAAAGGAACCTGCTAGATGGAACAAGAAACATAATGTAAATAAGAAAAGCTACTACACTCATGAAGACAGTGATGGTCTATCAAATAGTGATGAAGATGAACGAGGTAATGACTATAAAATTTTAATGGCATTTGAAGATGATGATTACATGGATGCTATAGATGTGGATAGTTTTTATGAAGAGATTTCTAGACTCAAGACATGTATAGAAGAAAAGAATATGATCATTGATACTCTACAATTTCAAATTGATGAAAAAGAAAAATATCTTGAAAAGTTAGAAGGTGAAATTGTTGGCCTTAGAAAAGAAATTGAGAAAACAAAGGTTATTAATCTTAAGTTTGTCAAAGGATCTGAAACTCTGGATGAGATCATCAATGTACAGCGTTCTCCGCTAAACAAGACAGGTTTGGGGTATAATGGAGAAACATCTCAAGCATCCACCTCAAAGAGTTATCTTGATGCAGCAAGAAGGAATGAGTAAAAGCACAATGGAGATCACCAGGTAAAGCAGGGACGAATTACATCAAGAACGAACAAAGACTATCAGGTAAACCAGGGGAAATCTGTCTTAAGGGTGAACAAGAGCTACAACCAGCCACAGGTAAAATCTTCTCAATTTGCTTCAAGAATGGATGACAATAGAAATTACAATCATTTGGCCGGTAGATTTGATAATCGCAGAAGTTTCTTCAATGGGCAATGTTTCTCTTGCCATAACTTTGGTCACAAAGCAGCTCAATGTGTTGCATATAAAACAATCATGACTAGAGAAGCTCAAAAACAAAGAAGTATGACCGGGATTACAAAAAGGACCTATAACAACTTTTCGGCTCTTGAAAATGAAGTTGAATGTTCTATTTGTAATAACTTTGGTCATGAAGATTCTGAATGCAGGAACAGGTTTCAGCAGACAAAGGAACAAGCCTCAAGCACCAGAACATGGAGAATAAAGGAACCACAAACAGAAAGATGTGGGATAGCATTTTATGCATAGGGACAAGAAAATCTATGGTACACTGACAGTGGATGTTCGAAACATATGACAGGTGATAAAGAAAAACTTGAATCATATTCTGCTTTAGAAAAGGGAAAGAAGTTTCTTTTGGAAATGATACTCCTGCAGCTATAAAAGGAAAAGGCACTGCTCAGTTAAAAGAAAAGGTCAAAGCTGGAAATGTTTTGTATGTTGATGGATTGAAGCATAATCTTCTAAGTGTCAGCCAGATGTGTGATCAAGGAACCGAGGTGATATTTAGATCAAATGGATGTCGTGTTCGTGATCTTGATACAGGTGAAACAGTGATCAAAGGTAGAAGAACTCCAAATAATCTATACATATTTGAAGAAGGACAACAACAATGCTATTTGAGCAAGGATGATGAACACTGGTTATGGCACCGGAGGTTGGGGCATCTAAGCTTTTCACAAATAAGGAAAGCATGCAAATATCAGGCAGTTCGTGGTCTTCCAGATATCAAAATTCCAGACAACACCATATGCAAATCATGTCAGTTTGGAAAGCAAACCAGAACTAACTTTCTGGAGAAGGAAGGATCAGCTAGCATGCCTCTTGAGCTAGTCCATACAGATGTATGTGGTCCATTTAGGAAAAGGACACCTCGAGGAGAAGAATACTTGATATTATTCATTGACGATTTCTCCAGGTTTGTTTGGTTAGGACTTATGAAGCACAAAGACGAAGCATTCGAGAAATTCAAATCCTTCAAAGCCTTGGTTGAAAATGAATCAGGTTACAAAATTAAGTGCCTCAGGTCTGACAGAGGTGGGGAATTTACCTCAAATGAATTTTTCGATTTCTGTGAAGAACATGGGATAAGAAGAGAATTCTCTACAGCTAGAACTCCTCAGCAAAATGGAGTGGTGGAAAGGATGAACAGAACAGTCCAACAAATGGCTCGTGCTATGCTGGATGAGTCTGGAACTCCCGCAACTTTTTGGGGTGAAGCTGCATATGCTGCGGTTGTTATTCTCAACAAAACAAATGTTCGAGTGAACAACACTCAAACTCCTCATGAGCTCTGGTATGGTGAGACTCCTTCGGTAAAGCACTTCAAAATCTTTGGGAGCAAATGCTATATTAAGAATACTGATGAGCAACTTGGCAAACTTGAACCTAGAGAAGATGAAGGCATTCTTCTTGGTTTTTCTCCACACAGCAATGCATATAAGTGCTATAATAAAAGACTTGGAAGAATTGTTGACAGCATTGATGTAGTGGTTGATGAAAAGGGATACATTCCTAGGCAAGTAAATCATGAAAATATCGAAGAAGATGAAGACTACCCTCAAAGACAAAATGATGAAGAAGAAGAACCTCAAGAAGCACCAGAGGAACAGATAAGGATAGAAGAGAAGACTCCATCCCGGTACGTTCAGAAGAATCATCCAGAATCTCAGATTTTGGGGCAGAAAGAAGCAGGTGTACAAACAAGAAGAACAATTGCAGAAGCTTCAAGCTATTTGGCATTACTCTCCTCCACTGAACCACAAAATGTAAAAGAGGCATGCAAAGATGAATGTTGGGTCAAAGCAATGGATGAAGAACTTGAGCAGATCGAAAAGAACAACACTTGGGAGTTGGTTCCTAGACCAAAGGATAAGAATGTTATAGGGACAAAATGGGTCTTCAAAAATAAGTTGAATGAAAACGGGGAAGTAATTAGAAACAAGGCAAGACTTGTTTGTAAAGGGTATGCGCAACAAGAAGGAATAGATTTTGAGGAAACTTTTGCTCCTGTTGCAAGACTTGAGGCCATCCGAATGTTCCTTGCTCTCTCAAGCTTTCAAAAGTTGAAAGTATTTCAAATGGACGTGAAATCAACCTTTCTGAATGGAGACTTAGAAGAAGAAGTATACATTGAGCAGCCAGATGGTTTCATTCTTGGAAATGATCCAAATCTTGTATGCAGATTGAAAAAGGCTCTCTATGGTCTTAAAAAAGCTCCAAGGGCTTGGTACTATCGTTTGGACAAATATCTTCATCAACAAGGTTTTTCAAAAGGATCAGCAGATAGCAATCTTTATATAAAAATTGAAAATGACAAATTGCTAATACTTGTTGTGTATGTAGATGACATTATCTTTGGCAGCAATGAAGAATCTATGAGTCAAAGTTTTGCATTGGTGATGCAGAAAGAATTCGAAATGTCCTTGCTTGGAGAATTGACATATTTTCTTGGCCTGCAAATCCAACAAAAGGAAGGAGGGATCTTCTTGTCTCAAACCAAGTATCTCAAGCAGATCTTGAAGAAATATGGCATGGAAGATGCAAAACCAGTATGTACACCCATGGTCACAGGATGTAGCCTCAGTGCAAATGTTGAATCAGCAGTAGTACATCAACCAACCTACAGATCTATGATTGGAAGTCTACTTTATTTGACAGGTACCCGACCAGAGATCATGCATGCAGTAGGAATAGTTGGAAGATTTCAGGCAAATCCAAAGGAAACTCATCTTCAGGCAGTAAAGAGAATCTTCAAATATCTTCAAGGGACTCAAAATTATGACTTATGGTATCCTAGAGATACAAATCTCACACTTCATGCTTATACTGATGTAGATTGGGCCGGAAGCGTGGATGACAGGAAGAGCACAAGTGGTGGTGTTTTCTTTATGGGTTCTAGATTAGTATCATGGTTCAGCAAGAAACAGAGTTCGATTGCCTTGTCTACAGCTGAAGAAGAATATGTTGCTGCTGCATCTTGCTGCACTCAACTCCTTTGGATGATGCAGACCTTGCAGGATTTTCAAATCACTTGTACACCACCTATCTCCATCTTATGTGATAATACAAGTGCAATCAGCATTTCAAAGAACCCAGTCATGCATTCAAAAACCAAGCACATACCAATCAAGTATCACTTTCTCCGGGAACAAGTGCTTGAACAAAAGGTCAAGTTGAAGTATGTTCCTTCTAAGGAACAGGTTGCTGATATACTCACCAAACCATTGCCTAGGGAGACCTTTGAATACCTCAGGCAAAAGCTGGGGGTTGTTGATGCATCATCTTGTTGTTGAATCTCTTCTGATTGTTGGTTGTACGCAAGGTTCATCTGGAGTATATGCGTACATGTGCTGGGTTGCGGATTGGTCGAAGATCGAATGGCACAGGTTCAAGGGGAGCATATCATGCATTGTTGGCATTATGGAGGAAGTACAGAAGGAGATCATGGATGCTGGTCTGAATATTGCTGCAATATGTCTCTATCTCTTTCATGGTCATTTATGGTGTTTGGTGGATTATGGTTCTTCTTTGCAGATCTGGTTTATAGTCAGGGGGAGCATGTTCTTAGGGGGAGCATAACCCTTTGCCCTTGATGTCAAAGGGGGAGAATGATGTTGAGGATCTTGAGGTTGCCATCAAGTCCAAAGGGGGAGATTGTTGGCATTATGATTCTGGTATGGCTCTATGTTACAGGTGTTGTACTTGATGGCAACTCACTCTAGTGGAAATTTTTTGTTCAGGCTCTCAAAATGTTGGAAATTAAGAGGTTCGCAGGTGAATGGTTCAAAAGGTGCGGACCCGCAGGCACGCCGTGCAGGTAATGCGGTCATACTCGCAGGTTAACCGTTCAGAAGGTGCGGTCCCCCAGTTCACTCACTTCAAGGCAGAGAAGCGCGCTCATGTGGTTTTTCTTATGTTTGGCCCGCGGTATTTAGCCCGTCGTTCATGATCCTATGGTTTCGGCCCGTGGTATAAGATCTAATTTAGCCCCGGTTTGGATCCCTTGTATTGGTTATTGATGGTTTTGTCCCATGGTGTGAATAAGGGCTTGACTATAAATAGGGAAGGAGATCACTTGGCTGAGATATCTTTGAAAGTTGAATATCTTAAGATCTGAATTTCGGGTTATCAGTTTTAAAAGCTAGATCTAAATCAAGGTAAAATTTGAAGGCGAATCTATTGCCAAGTCGTGATCTCTTGGGCGCATGATCAGATCTGTGGATTTGGCTGTCTGTAGTACATTGGAGGACTGTTAATTTGGCCCTAATCAGAGGTTCGCAGGGGATCTAAAGCGAGAGTGCGGGGGTACGCAGTACAGAAGAAGGCACAGTGCGGGTATACGCAGCGCAGCTAAAGGCGCAGTGCGGGGTACGCAGTACAGAGGAAGTCACAGTGCGGGTATACACAGAGCAGCTGAAGGCACAGTGCGGGGTACACAGTACAGAAGAAGACGAAGTGCAGGTATACGCAGCACAGCTGAAGGTGAAGTGCGGGTGTCCGCAGGTTTATATTGGTGAAGTTGCGGACCTGTTTTGAAATATTTGTTGGCTGCCTATTTTCTATTTGCTGCTGTGTTCTGGGTTTAGGATACTGGTGTTGGTTTTCTGTTTACAACATTCTGAGAAGTTTGGGTGGCTCATTGGTTTGATTGTATAAGGAGATTGGTTGATTCACATGTACTTAATGTTTATTTGATGTTCTTGGATCCAGTCTGAAAATTAATGAAAAGTGGTCCTTGAAAGAAAAGAAGTAGGGGGTTTCCAGGAGAGACTGGAAAACAAGAGAGAGTTGTAGCTCTCTGCAGGTTGTAGCCTGCGTACTGGTAAAGGACTGCACCAGTACAAAATCATTGTAAAAGGAGTTTCTAATTGAAAGAAGATAGAGACATATTGCAGCAGGTGGTTTTCACCCACATTGGGTTTCCACTTTATATCTGGTGTTCTTTTGTGTGACTGTTTGCTTTTCTTGTTCATGCTCATTATATTATGATACTGACATACAAAGTAATGATCAATATTTGAAGAATTATTCAAAGTATAAATAAGGAAGATATATTGAAAAGAATTTGATAATACTGATTCACCCCCCCTCTCAGTATTATTTCCAACATGCCAGTCAAAAAACTATCAGTAAGTAGAAGCTATTTGTCTCTATCCCACCTAAAACAATTAATGTTTAAGTGGAACCCATGCTTGTTCATCTATATAGTCTGCATTTCAAGTTTATCCTAACACCCTGATGTTCTATTGATCCAAGGTTTATTGGGAAATAGAGATAACTGGTTCGCCCAACGGTTTGCCATTTGTTGTGGCCACAACCACCACCCTATCAAAACTTGCCTTGGCAGAAATTTTGAATGGGTCCCCTAAAAGTTGGTCTTCTACCTCTCCGAATGATTTGTTTAGTCCTAGAGACTTTAACTCGTTGCTGAGCCAAATTTTCAGTTCTTAATGGTCAAGACCCCCTTTTTAATCCCTGCCGCATGGTCCATTCATCACCCGGCCTAACCCTCAATTCATTCCCTCCATCGGAACCTTTTCAGCCCTCAAAACCTTCTATCGCATCATTTTTCCAATCATAACTCTTTATAGCGGAAATAGTTTGCAAAACATGCATAAATCCCTTTTTTTGGCCTATCGCAATTAACATTGCGCACTGTTTCCTTTCGGACCCGACGACATTACCAACCCAAATTCATATATTTCGGGTTCGGATTTATATCGCAAATCACTATCGGCCAAGCCCAAGGTTATATATATAAAAGGCGCATATGTCTTCTAGACCCAACGACTGTATTAACCACGATATATATTTTATTGGGTCCACCCTCCCCCCAATCGCTTATCACAATCGATGGGTCCAAGGGTTATATATATATATATATATATATATATTGCACCATGGTATATCAGACCCGCCGATGATTATGAATTCGGGCATATATTATTTCAAGTCTGGCCTTATGGCTGGACGTGGATTTTCTCGTTTAATCTTATGTTTTATGAAAAGTGTTAAGGTTGGGGCATTTCAAAGAATATCACACATTGCGGACCCACCGGGGCTATTGCGTGCAGTATATATATATTTCGGGTTCGCCTTCCCCAATCACTTATCACAATCGATGGAGCCCAGGGGTTATGCAGTTAGGGAAGGGGAAATGACTGGACCCGCCAATAATTCTAGGTTCGGGCATATAAAATTTGAAGTCCCGCTGTACGTCCCGGATGCGGGTTTTCACGTATATTCCTGTGTATTTGGTAAAACACTACGGTTGCGATTTTTAATGTAAAAGCCCATATGGCGGACCCGATATGATATATGTTCCCATCTATAAATTTTGAAGTCCGCTGTATGGCCCGACCATGGGGTTTTCTGTGTTTTCCTGTGTTAAGCCCCTCCACCGTTGATCTGCCCTTCGTGGATCCAACGGTCCACACAGATTTCGGGTGAACAAGTTTCTCGAGGAGTACCCGCCCGAAAAGCGGTATCCTCTTTCCTCCTAGATGCTACGTGTCATTTGAAGAATGGAATCGAGGCTGTCCTCTCAATAGCGGTTACCACTTATGACCCCTTCCGATATACCATCCGGTTCTGTGTTTTACGGTGATTTTCAATGTAAACCGAGTTTTTGCTTGCGGGACTTAATCGATGCATGAATAAAGAAAAAAGGGAGCCAATTCCTTCACATTTATTCCTTATGATGTTATAAATGCTTCATGAAGGAAATATTGGTGTTTTTAAGCATTTTATCATATTTATATGAGTATGACTGAGGTCGGTTATCTCTGCAGGCGAAGACCGAGAGAAGGCAAGCAAGGTCAAAGGACAGGTGCATAGGCATCAAGTATGGCTCTAGATGAAAGATGCATGAGCGGATGTGTTCCATTCAAAGAAGCAGCCTTAGGTGTTGTCAGTCGAGTTCCATGTGTTGCTTGTGTGTTCCTAAAGCGAAAATGCCCTAGATCTCATCATGAAGAGATGACACACAGTCATCATCCTCTAATCAACATCTATTCATTTCACCAGGAAATGAAGCGCTCTAGTGACAGGAAATGCCTTCTACGTGTCAGCAGTGATACCAATGGCTTTACATCTGTTTATTCGGATCAGTATATTGAAAAGAACATGGGAAGACGAAGGGTTGGGGCCTTAGGCATAAATATTACTTCCAGATAGGAGAGAAGGGATTTTTATTTGGAGAAAAGCAACTTTGATTTATTGTGAATAAAGAGGACTGTTTGGTTCAAGAAGGAGCCAGTAGTTTCAAATTTGTTTCCCCTTTCTCTCATATGTTTAGGATCAGTGTGTTGTTGCTGGTATAAAGACAAATGTGATTTTCTTTATGCATATTGCTAAATTGCAGTTCATGATTGTTATCGGTTATTTGAATGTAATTCAATAACATTAATAATTCATGAAAGGCTACTGATCCCTGACTTTGTTAAACATCAGTTGCAAGTGTTATTTGTATGGAAAGGAATGTATATTCCTTTATAAGTAATTGCATTGTGATTAGGATTTAGGACAACCTTGTTCTTATGTGGACCAGTAATTGATTTATTTGGACTTGGGATTTATATATGATGTTTAACCTCCTTTTGTTTTGCTCCTGCAGGATAGATTAGGACAGTTAGGACTAGATTAGAGTAGTTAGAAGTAGTGTAGATAAGATTTAATACACATTGGTTAGCTGTTTTATTTTGTTGATTTAATTGAAGTCTTCTTCCCAGAAACCAATCTTTCAACACCTATTACAGTTCACGGGGTCCCTTAAAACCCGTTGGAACTAGCCATTCCAAACGAATATAGGCCTAATTGGGGTTTGTGATCGGGTAAATTCGCCATGTCAACAAAAGTTTCCATCTATCCAAAATTGCCTTAATTGCATAATTGATTTCCATCATTTATTATATTCTTCGTTTGAGAATTTCAAGCACTAGTTTTTCATGTTTATTTGGCATAAGTGAAGGTTGAAATTGTTAAATTATTTAACATTAATATAAAATATAATAGAGAAGGTTTATTAATGTAAAAATGCATTAACTGAAATGAATCTAAATTTATTTTTATACTTGGAAAGTGTGACCTAATGGATCAAACTTGCTAGCATATGTTTGGTATCCTTAAGCTTGAATTAGTTAATGCATTAGGGTTGAAGTCAATTTAAAAATTGTCCACTATTTGTTGTTGTGAATTATATTTTGGATCATCCTTGAGGCTAAATATATTTAGGGTTTGGACCTAGGAAAGCTCCAATTTGAGATGTAAAAATAAAAATTCCAAAATTTCTACACCCTTTTCATCTTATTGGAATGTCATTTTTTCCCATTCCTTGGTTAAAGTTTTGGCATGGATTATACTCTTAAAAAGTATCATAGATTTGTCTTCCATGTACCCTTGGGTATACTAGAATCCTATTAGGCACTGAAGACTACCGTTACCTAAACCGATTGTCCATCTTGTTGCTATAGTACATCAGGAATGACATTAAGGAAGATCCCTCTCTAGTACCTAGGGATAAGGGAATTAAACTAAGAACATGGTCTAGCCTCCTTAGTTAGTGTGCTTAGAGATTAAATTGAGTAATACTATTAGAAATCCGTACATATATTAGAGGGCTATAGCACATAACACTCCCTTATCCTTGGGACCCTCAAACCCTAATTTTTACAGCACTAGCCATGGATTTCCTATATAAATTGGAATATAAAGAATTTGGGGATTTCATTGTCGCGGTAATGCTCAACTAGGAGTAAAACTCATACTTCAATTTAGAAAAAGAATTATGGATCTTGATAGCACTCTTGCATGAGACCTGTCTCAAAATACTCCTTATAAGATGTTGATTACATTGATATAATTCTCTAATAACTTTTTTTGTTGACTCAGTAATACATGATTGAAATCAAATCATAGATGGATGATATGGTTTCATCATTATAAACTGTAGTCAAAGAGATCACTTTGTAGATTGTATTCTTAGACCTGATGGATGGACTATATAATTCTTCCTGGGGTGTTTGGGCCTTATAACAAAAGATATTTTGGAGACAACTCAAGTCTCAAGTAAATTCATGCATCCTTCAATTCCACTTTAATTGCTAACATCCAAATTGATTTTGAAAATTACCGGCCCATATTTCCTTACAAATACATCTACAAAGTAATATCTAAGGTCATAACAACCTATCTCAAGTCAATTTTATTTGAACACATCTCTTCTGAATATTTTGGATTCCTAGATAATTGACGTGTTCATGATACTATTAGTGTTGTCTAGGAAGTTTTATATACCATAAAATTAAAATCTAGATTCACCCTCCTATTAAATATTGATCTATCTTAGGCCCTTAACCATGCATTTCAGTCTACCTTAGCCTCATTCTCACTCAGGTCAATTTTTTCAATGGCTTTCATCAATTGGGTAGAGGATTTTTACCTTTTAGTTTCATACATTGTTCCAGTGAATGGTTTGAAATTATATTTTTTAAATAAATAAATAAATAAACATACATAGAGGGAAACAAAAAAAATTTAAAATATTGATGAGCGCTAGTATTGCAACAAGGATGCTGCATCTCCTAGGCTACCAACTTTACTTATCAACCTGGGTTTTGTACAAACTTGGAGGTGACAATGCTGTATGCACAAGTAAAAGTGATGGTTCTGCCTATTGTCATTGTTCAGATGGCGAGAGACCACTGGGGTTCCAAGCCAGACATCTATGGAGTCAGAAGAGGCTTGATTCTTTGATGGAAGAAAGGTAAATATACTCTAAGAGAGTTACTCTATTGCAGTAATGGAGAAGGCCAACATGTAATGCTAAACCACACCATACCCTAATTAACCATTTAAGAAGCTATGCTAAGCAGAAATGCTAAATCAACATAAAACAAATGCTACTATCTAAGTTGTAGAAGTAAGAAGCATCAAATAATACTAATGTGTAAGTAAAGAAACTAAACTAAATCTGTTTTCATTTTTTTGGTCTTTATATGCAAAATCAAGTATGCAAACTAATTGTTCTTGTGGATGTGACAGGTGGATTAAGGATGTTTGAGGATGACTAGAAGGTTTATGAAGTGGTTGGATGGTGTGGAGGGTCCCTAGGAGGCTTTTTGTGACTTCCTAGAGGTTTTCCATCAATTCAGCCTCAAAACAGGCTGTTTCAGGAAAACCTACAGGATGTACTAGAAACCTACAAGATGATCTTATAGGAGTTACATGAAACCTATAGGATACAACCGAGAGATAAATGTGAGGTGTTGGAGGTGATGGGAGGCTTAGGAAAGGTGTGTGATGGGTGGAATGGAGTGTTAGAAGGTCTAGGATCATTCAGGAGTCAATATCCAAGATGATAGATGGCTAGATTTGCTCAATGTGTTTGGGAGAATTTCAATGAAAAATGATGAAAAACTAGTGAGGGTGATGGTGAAGACAAGGGATGGATAAGGTGGATGAAGTGGAAGACGACCACTGGCTATGAAGTCTTAGTCTCATCTTGAATCACCTTTCTGCATAAAACATGTGTGTCTTCCAAAAAGCTATGCAACATGATACATTTTCATAAACTAGAAAAGCAGGATTAATGAGTCAACTGCCTATACTATGCATGAAGAAAGTTGCTGAAGGGAATGAAAGCATGAGTGAGATCTACTGCAAAAATGGAGATGAAAAAGATGACAATGAAATCTACCTTGCAACATTAACCAAATACTAAATTAAATACAACAAACTCCAAAGCTCATAAAAGAACTAGAAATCTGTGTTTTTGGGGCTACTTAAGTGTCCCTTCCTCAAGTCATGGTCCTAGAGGGAGGAAGTGAGGCCGAGACAACTTCTAACAACCTTGTGGTGATCATTTTTCTCCTTGCTAACCTGCTACTTGAAATAAGGCACAAATGGAAGTAAACTATCACACAACCAATCTAATCTACACTACTTGTAATGGAAATGCATCTAATGAGCAAATTACCAATGAAGCTATGAATCTACACTAAACATAAATGTACAATAAAGAGGAGCCTTGGCTGCTAGGGTTTGGATCTAACCTAAGAGATTCAATCCTATGAGTTAACTCACTGTTGGCTCAAAACAAAACTCATGCTTATTACAAAAACAACAAATTACATCAAAAGAACTGTCACAAGTTTTGCAACTCGAAAATAGAGTAGAGTTTTACAATCAAAAATCCGAATCCTACTAAGGTCCTAGGCCTCTCTACTTATACATCTGAAGTCCCCAATGAATTCCTTAAAATTAGGGAGGCTCGGCTCCCAAACTCGAGATAAACTATTGCTTTGTCTCTCACTTGCTCGACTACCTTTTAGTCCTCATGATTTGGCTATTGCACTCTGAGCTGATGTGATGAATGGAGGAATATTCGAATGGAGGAGTAGTAAATGAGGAGGATTTACCTCCTATAATCCCTCTCCCTTTTCCCATTCGAGTTTTGGCTTTGGTCTTTGCTAAAATTCCTTGTTTTTCTCCTTTAATCTTGCATTCAATGCATATTAGACCATAAAGCATAATATCCAACTCTAACTCACCTCATAAACAAAATATAATAAAAAACATGTAATAAGTTATGAGAAAAGTTGGTTTGAATAATCTAGGAGGTGAATTAAGGCCCATATAATTACCCAATGATGAGGCTCATCATCACCCCCTACTGAAAGTGTTGCTCATCCTTTGAGCAACTTAATCAATATCCATATCCTTCATGGCTCTAGTGGCCTCTCTAACATCCCATGTCTCTTCTGTGGTCCAAATCTTGTTGGGTTGCCATCCTTAATGTGTTATATTCAAATTCAATGGACATCAAGGCCTTTTTCCCATAGACCAGCTCATAGGGTGTGAATCCAATGGTGGTCTTCCATGTGGTATTATAGGCCCAGGTGGCCTCAGCTAGTCTTTCTACCCAATCCTTCCTACTGCTGCTCACCACTTTGGTCAAGATGCCCTCCATTACTCTGTTGATCACCTCCACTTGCCCATTAGCTTGTGGATGATAGGGAGTGGAGGTTCTATTCTTGATCTTGTGATGGTTGAGCAAGTCTTCGATCATGTTGGAGGTAAATTGGCTTCCTTGGTCTGTGACCAGCTCTCTAGGGTACCCAAATTTGTAGAATACATTCTCCCTTAGGAACTCAACTACCTTCTCTTCTGTTGCTGCCTTAATTTCCTTGGTTTTAGCCCACTTAGTCAAATAATTAGTGCAAAAAATAATGTACTGTTTTTGCTTTGAAGGAGGGTCAATAGGTCCAATGAAGTCCATGCCCCACTTGTCAAATGGCTCAAAAGTCACTTGAGGCTACAGAGGCATTTCATCTCTTGGAGTATGCCTTCCCATCCTCTGACACCGATCACACTAACTAGTGTATTTTTTCACATCCCGATGAAGAGTGGGCCAATAATAGCCTGCTTGTAACACTTTGAATGCTGTCCTCTTTGCTACAAAGTGACCTCCATAAGGCCCATCATGACAGGTCAGAAGGATGTCAAAGACTTCCTCCTCCTTGACACACCTTATCAAGATTCGGTCTGGGCCAAGTTTGAAAATATTTCCCCCAATCCAAGTGAAGGGGGCGCTTTTCCTTGTTGGGTTGTGTTATATTCTTTCCATGACCAACCCACGTAGTTAACCGGGGGGTTAGAGGGGGGACGAAGCCCCCCCTTTCGTTGCACCGATTGCGTAGTGGGGGGGTCACAGGGGGTTTGAGGGGTGCAGTTAACCCCACTCTATGGGGTTCGGGGCAGTGCCCCAGAAAATTTTGGTTTTGGAACCTATGTTAGGTTGGGTGGACACACCTATGGTTTTGTGCATGATTTTCGCACATGTTTTTGGACGCGATGGTTTTCGGTCCATGGTTTTGGACGCGATGGTTTTCGGTCCATGGTATTGGATGCTTCGACATGTATAAATATGTATTATAACATTGAAAGGAACATAATAAAAAATCAAGTTGGTAGTCCTGGTTTTGGGATCTAGGGGAAAATCTCTGTGTATATGTGTTTTATGTGTTATGTTCTCACATTGTTTATTTTATGTGTTTTAGAATTCATATGCAGGTAATTTCTGTACGGGGTTAAAACCTATATTCCTGACTATCTTGCCCTTTTCTTTGGAATACAAGTTTGGTGGGAACTGTGCTAATACCAAATAGTTTTCTATATCAGCAAACCACAGAGAGAGAACTGAAATAGAAAATAAGTGCTTGTCGGGTAACTGGTCATCCACCATTCCTTCTTCACCTGTAGGCAGATTTACTCTAGACAAAAATTTTGAAACAACATTTTCCTTACCAGGCTTATCAACAATGGTTAGATCAAACTGCTATAATAAAAGTAACCACCTTATAATTCAAGCATTCACATCTGGTTTGTTCATTAAATACTTGATTGCAGCATGGTCAGTATGCACAAATGTTTGATAGCCTGTAATATAATGCCTGAATTTGTTTAATGAATGCACAACAACCAGGAGTTCCTTTTCAATCACTGTATAATTTAGTTCATCCTTTGATAAATTCTTACTGATAAAATAGATAACATAAGGCAATTTTTCATCTATCTGACCTAGGGCTTCTCCTATGGCTTTGTGTGAGGCATCAACATGAATATGAAAGGGGAGGGCCCAATTTGGGCCTCGGAGAATCGGTGTAGTGGTTAACTTATCCTTTAGGATGTCTAAGGCATCTTGATAGCTTTTTGACCATATAAACTCAGAGTCTTTGGCCAACAAACCAAATAAAGGAGAGGCCAACTTGCTGAAGTCCTTTATGAACCTTCCATAGTATCTAGCTAACCCTAGGAAACTTCTGACATCTATTTGGTTTTGAGGAGGCGGGACCCTTTGGATGATGGCTATTTTGTTTGGGTCCACCTGCAGTCCTTGCTGAGATATTGAATGACCTAGCATGGTCCCTGTAGTCATTAAGAATTCAATTTTTTCAGGACTGAGAGACAGGTTTATTTCAATGCATTTGTGCAGTACTTTGCCTAGGTTAGACAAGGCTTCTTGAAAATCACAACCATAAGGTGTAAAATCATCCATATAAATCTCCACCGCATCATGGACTCAATACTGCTCTCTGGAAAGTGGCAGGAGCATTGCATAGGCCAAAAAGAAGGACCCTATAGGCAAAAGTACCCCAAGGACAAGTGAATTTGGTCTTATCCTGGTCTTTTGAGCAGATCTGGATTTGGTTTTACCCACTGAATCCATCTAGGAAAGAGAAAAACCTTTTCCCTACCAGGCCATCTAGCACTTGGTCAGTGAAAGGTAGAGGAAAATAATCCTTCTTTGTGGCTTTATTCAACTCCTTGTAATCTACACAAATTCTCCTCTTACCATTTTTCTTGGGAACTCACACCAAAGGAGAGACCCGCTCACTGTCGGAGATAGGGTAAATGAATTCTGCATCTAGCAGTTTTTGCAGTTCTTCTTTGACTATATCTTTAAGAGCTGGATTCATCCTCCTTTGTGGTTGCTGGACCGACTTGCAACCTTCTTTGATGTATATTTGGTGAGTACACATTGAGGGGTGTACTCCCTTCATTTCCTTGTAACTCCAAGCGAAGGCTTCTAGATTTTCCTTTAACATGTTGCATAGATTCTCTTCTTCGAGAGCAGAAAGAGATGGATTGATTTTCAAGGTTCTCTTTGGGCCAATTTCTATGGTTTTGACACGGAGTGGGTTGGAATCGGCCAAGCTTAAGTCAATTGGATGATTGTTCTAGGTTTCCTTTATTGCTTCTTCTAAGGGTAATGAAATGGGAGTTGGACTTTTGAGGAGGTGTTCAATCAAGTCATCCTCATCCTGCTGTCCTCCTCCCATGGTTGCTTCTAAAGCATAAAGTTGGGTGAAATAAACTTCATCTTCTTCCTCCTCCTCCAACCATAAAGGTAAGTCATGCTCTAGAGACGGTTGAGCAGGAGGGTATAGGACTAACTGCTTAGACATATGCCCATTCTTGATGGTCATATTCCTAGCTCTGCAGCTAATTTTAGCATCGAAAGTGGCCAGCCATGGCCTCCCAAGGATGAGAGGGTAACCAGTAAGTTTAGCCTTAGGCTAGAGAACTAGAAAATCTGCAGGGTACTCCCAAGAGGCAATGGAGACCATCACATCCTCCACAATTCCCTCAGGGGTTACTGTGGAACGCTCTGCAAGTTGCAGAACTGTTGTGTTCTTCCTCAATGGACCTTGGAGGCTGAGCTTGAGCATGGTGTCCTTGGTCATCACATTAATGGTAGCCCCAAGATCGATCAGAGTGTGCGGGACAATGGTACCATTGATGTGCACATCTACTACAAGGCTTCCAGGGTCCAAATATTTTGGATAGGTTACCTGCCCCAAAATTAAGTCAGATAGCTGCCCAATGAAATTAATGGTAGGGGCATCCCTTTTTCGCCTCCCTGGATGCTTGAAGCACTACTCCTTAATAAACTTATTGTAAATGGGAACATCTTTTATTTCCTGGAGAAGTGGGATCTTTACACATAGATTTTTTAATTCTCCCAGAAGTTTAGTCTCTAATGGGGTAGGCTGGAGTGATTGGGTTAATCTATCAGGAAAGGGTGGATTTAATTTAAGGTTGCTTTCCTCTATTTCTTCCTTAACCTCCTCAGGTGGAGGTCGAGGTTGGTTATCCGGGAGAACTCTCCCAGATCTCAGGTTAATCTCCTGGATTTCCACAACATAAGTTGGATATGATGTCTCTCCATTGTATACTTGTTGAGCCTGCTTGTTGTTCGGGTTCGGATTTGGCTGGGCAGGCATATGGGGTTGCTTGGGTGGAGTAGAGTGTAGGAGCTGTGGCTGGGCAGGTGGTGGAGGCAATAGAGCTGGATCATTGTTGTATTGGGGCCCCCACCCCTGAAGTGGTGTGTTCCACTAAGGTTGTGGCGGAGCATAAGGTTGATATGACTGGCTGGGAGTGATACTGAGATGCATAGGACCAAGGAGGGGGTGTAGAGACCAGGAAGGATGAACAGGGGGTCCCCAAGAAGGTATGGTTGTAATATGCATGGGACGACCCTTGCATGCCCTTCTGGTATGGTCTAGGCCCATGAGGTCTCCTTTGGTTAATGTAGCAAAGCTTTTTAGTGACCCTTGAGCTCCTTGATATACAACTTTGAGTCCAGTTAAAGAAGGGAACTTGTCTGTGGAGTGGTTTTCTTCACAGACCGAGCAAATTTCAATAGAGTTCAATGGACATTAATTCCTGGGATGCCTCCTAGTGCATCTAGGACAAAACATGGCCAAGGCTCTCTTTGCTTCCTTCTGCTTCCTCTTAATGTTCATGGTGTCCATTTGCAAGGAAAGGGTTTGCAACATCTCACTTTTGAAATCTTCCATCATGTTCCCAATTTCACCCTTGATGGATGAGTTGGAAGATGATGAACTAGCCATAGGTTGACTACCCCTACCCTTTTTCCTGGCTACCCTAGAATGGTTTCTAAAGACAGTCTTGATATCCTCATAGGGTAATTGGTAGATATCTCCTCCTGCTAACAAATGTAAGGTATCTAGAAGATCTTCTCTTACTCCCCTAAGCAGGACCAACTTTAGTGACTCAGGGTCAAGTGTGCACCTGGCCCTTTTGTAACTAAGCTGGAATCTTTCTTCGTAATCCTCTAAGGATTCATCATTGCCTATGGTCATCCTGAAAATTTCTTCTTTAGTATCCTTTGATCGACAGTAGTCCTGATATTTGTTGTTAAAGGCCTGCTGCATTTGAGCCCAAGTTGTGATGCTATCTCCAGGTAAACCCATGAACCAGCGCAATGCTGCATCCTTGAGGGTAGATGGAAATAATTTTAACTTTTTCTCATCATCTGTATAGTCATAGGTTCGGCATATAACAACAAACTCAAACAGGAAAGTGTCGGGGTCCTCTATGGTCAAGCCATGGAAATGAGGTAGGGCAGAGGGGCTTATATTTTTCATCTTAGTGTCCCCATTGGTTTCCCTGATGGGGAAGGCACCCTCAACTCTCTCTCTATTCCCTCTGTCATTTCGGTTTTTAGCCATTGGTTCAGTAGGAATGGGTTCCTCTTCTTCTTCTTCCCCTGTAGGTTCTTCAAATATGTCAGGTTGCTCACCTAAGGGTTCCTCCAGTTCACAGCCACCGAAGAAGAGAGAAGGTTGGCTGTTGGATGTAGTGGGGGTATTTGGCAAAAATTTCCCTAAGTTGTCCCTATTCCTACAAGGCATGAAAGGAAATATTTTTGGTTTGGTTTTGTATTTTTTTTCAAAATTGGAAAGTACTTGCAGAATTGAAATCGCTGATTGAATGAATATTACTGACATAATGAAAAAGCTACTTGCTGAGTTGAAATCTTACTTGCAAAAATGGAAAGGAAACTAGACAATGAAAAATGAAAGAAAGGAAACAACTAGATTACTTTTGCAGAACTAAACTAATGGCAGAATATTAAAGACAATAAATAGAAGAAAAGAAAGCAGTAATCGCATTCTACTCAGAAACCTCCCCAACAACGACGCCAAAAAGTGATGAGTGCCAGTATTGTAGCAAGGATGCTGCAACTTCTGGGCTACCAACTTTACTTATCAACCCGGGGTTCGTACAAACTTGGAGGTGACAGTACTATATGCACAAGTAAAAGTGATGGTTTTTCCTATTGTCACTGTTCAGTTGGCAAGAGACCTCTAGGGTTCTAAGACAGACTTCTATGGAGTCAGAAGAAGCTTGATTCTTTGATGGAAGAAAGGTAAATCTACTCTAAGAGTTACTCTACTACAGTAATGGAGAAGGCCAACATGTAATGCTAAACCACACCATACGCTAATTAGCCTTTTAAGAAGCTATGCTAAGTAGAAATGCTAAATCAACATAAAACAAATGCTACTATCTAAGTTGCAGAAGTAAGAAGCATCAAAAAATACTAATGTGCAAGTAAAGAAACTAAACTAAATCTGTTTTCACTTTTTTGGTCTTTTTATGCAAAATCAAGTATGCAAACTAATTGTTCTTTTGGATGTGACAGGTGGATTAAGGATGTTTGAGTATGGCTAGAAGGTTTATGAAGTGGTTGGATGGTGTGGAGGGTAATTATGAGGCTTTTTGTGACTTCCTAGAGGTTTTCCATCAATTCGGCCTCAAAACAGGCCATTTCAGGAAAACCTATAGGATGTACTAGAAACCTACAGGATGATCCTGTAGGAATTAGAGGAAACCTACAAGATACAACCGAGAGCTAAAAGTGAGGTTTTGGAGGTGATGGGAGGCTTTGGAAAGATGTGTGATGGGTGGAATGGAGTGTTAGAAGGTCTAGGATAATTCAGGAGTCAATATCTAAGATGATAGATGGCTCGATTTGCTCAATGTGTTTGGGAGAATTTCAATGAAAAATGATGAAAAACTAGTGAGGGTGATGGTGAAAACAAGGGATAGCTAAGGTAGATGAAGTGGAAGGTGAACGCTGGCTATGAAGTCTTAGTCTCCTCCTGAAGCACCTGCTCTGCATAAAACATGTGTGTCTTCCAAAAAGCTATGCAACAAGATACATTTTCATAAACTAGAAAAGCATGATTAATGAGTCAACTGCCTATACTATGCATGAAGAAAGTTGCTGAAGGGAATGAAAGCATGAGTGAGATCTACTGCAAGTATGGAGATGAAAAATATGACAATGAAATCTACCTTGCAACATTAACCAAATACTAAATTAAAGACAACAAACTCCAAAGCTCATAAAAGAACTAGAAATTTGTGTTTTTGGGGCTGCTTAAGGGTCCCTTCCTCAAGTCATGGTACCAGAGGGAGGAAGTGAGGCTGAGACACCTTCTAACAACCTCGTGGGGATCCTTTTTCTCCTTGCTAACTTTCTACTTGAAATAAGGCACAAATGGAAGCAAACTATCACACAACCAATCTAATCTACACTACTTGTAATGGAAATGCATCTAATGAGAAAATTACCAATGAAGCTATGAATCTACACTAAACATACATGTACAATAAAGAGGAGCCTTGGCTACTAGGGTTGGGCCCTAACTCAAGAGCTTCAACCCTCTGAGTTAAATTAGTGCTGGCTCAAAACAAAACTCATTCTTATTACCAAAAAAACAAATTACATCAAAAGATCTGTCACAAGTTTTGCAACTCGAAAATAGAGTAGAGTTTTACAGTAAAAAATCCAAATCCTACTGAGTTCCTAGGCCTCTCCACTTATACATCTGAAGTCCCCAACGACTTCCTTAAAATTAGGAAGGCTCGGCTCGCAAACTTGAGATAAACTGGTGCTTTGTCTCTCACTTTCTCAGCTGCCTTCTAGTCCTCATGATTTGGCTGTTTGCACTCCGAGCTGATGTGATGAATGGAGGAATATTCGAATGGAGGAGTAGTAAATGAGGAGGATTTACCTCCTATAATCCCTCTCCCTTGTCCCATTCGAGTTTTGACCTTGGTCTTTGCCAAAATTCCTTGATTTTCTCCTTTAATCCTGCATTCAATGCATATTAGACCACAAAGCATAATATCCAACTCTAACTCACCTCATAAACAAAATATAATAAAAAACATGTAATAAGTTATGAGAAAAGTTGGTTTGACTAAGCTAGGAGGTGAATTAAGGCCCATATAATTACCCAATGATGAGGCTCATCAAATATGACCTCTCATTTAAAATGATTACAAATTACTTATTCTAGTGTTGAAAGGTGTTGATCCAAATTCTATGCATTAAAACCAAGCTCCATACTTAGTTATTTTTCTTATGAGTAAGTGTGGAGGAAACCCGCACAAGTTATCTCTACTCACCAACTTTTTTCCACACTCAATACTTAGCCAAATTCTAATGTGCGAAAGGATTTCATTCATATTTTCCCTTGCACATCTTACCTCTCCCACACATCTTACCTCTGTTCACCCTTCACTCCCACACATTGCAACCTTTCACAAACTTATTCCTCTACATATATTGATTCTTGTGTACAACAATTTTGCATATGTGACACATTAAGAGGCCACCTCATCGACTTTAACTTTTTAAGTAAAAACACCATTGTCTCATATCAATATTAATTAAGAGATCATTTAAGGAATTCTGATACTC
This sequence comes from Pinus tabuliformis, assembly GCA_031772625.1. NCBI lineage: Eukaryota > Viridiplantae > Streptophyta > Pinopsida > Pinales > Pinaceae > Pinus > Pinus tabuliformis. The sequence continues at coordinate 194,021,038 of CM062816.1, forward strand.
GAGTTAAAGGAAGCACTTGAAGTGGTACAATGTCAATAGCTCTTAGGTTCTTGACATTGGACTGTGAAAATTACTTCCCATCACCTTATAAGGAGAGTAGCCATAAATATTAACTTCCCATTATTGCTTCACATGGCCCAATGGGAGTGGTATGAAATACAATATCATCCTATTGATTGTACCAAATAATGCGTATTTAACAACTAAGTTCCACCAAATATTTATTGATTTATCATACATTTTGAAGTACATTGAAAAATGGTGACCAAAAGAAAGAAGGAAACATTTTATGGAGATACAATTAATTCACTTACTCACCTTGACAAGAGATTTCATTGGTCCATAACCTCTAATTGGTATTTGAATATGGCCCCTAAAGAAGGGAAAAACAACAAAATTTGCACCACGGGGATGGTGAACGCTATATGTGTTCTTGAATTGTTTGACTTTAGCGAACTAGTTTATCTCTATGCAAACATTTTGACCCAAAGACTAGGAATATCAAGCTCGATATCAAATAGAGTCCAATTCCTTTGACTCCCAAGGTCTTCAAGAAAATATTTAAGTTGCTATAGCCCACTAGAAAACTTAAATGATCTAAACTTGATGCTTTTCTTAACTCTTAGGGCGACAGGATGGATATTATCCTATAATTCCTATGACCCTCAATAGCAATCTAGCCAAATATTTATTTTATTTACATTTCTATACTCATAGAGCTATATATAGATTTCTCTTCGATATCATGCAACTTATGGGACAAGAAACAACATCAATAGTTTCTAGTCAGTTTTATATGTATTATATTATTCTTTCAAGTGAGATGCCATCTTCGAATTGGCCGAGGTCATCTCTAATGAGATTACTTTTCAATTAGTGAATTGGTTCAAGACTTAGTTATTTTTCATGTTTTCTTATCTAGTAATGGCTCTTGTCTCATTCCATACTTTCCAAAAGCTACCACATAAAATTAATTTGAATCCCAATGTAGAGTTAGTGCAACTATGGTATCCTATGCTATGGAAGCATAAGGATCCATTTCATTTTTGTCAAATTCAAGATGTATTTGTTAAATAGGTCAATTACATGATGATTGAGCAACATCCCCAAAGAATTTCTACTGAAGAAAAGAATTTCCTATGGGGTAAGGGAATACACAAAGAGAGGGAAGCCTATACTTTGGTAATAATTTATGGGTTTTAGAATAAACCCTTCTTACTACCCAAGTTTGCACTCAATAGATATTTTGTTGTTGAAATCTACCAACAGTACCACCCATGGTTGATTCTATTTGAAGGACAAAAGAAAAGGTAGTTCATTCCTTTACCATTTACCTTCGGGGAGACCATTGTAAGGAATTCTGCTCATTTAGTAGACTTTTTCTGAGTTACTGAATTCTTTAAATTTGACTGAAGTAGAGTTTATCTAGGGATTTGAACTTGAAGGTATATTTTTAAAGTATCTGGCTGTGATCATATACAAGAATTTTTTTCCAATAATTTCTGAAGAAAGCGGAGTAAGTCACACAACACCACCCAAAGAAAATGAAGAATCCACCCCTACCACACAAGAAATCATGGACACTAGCACAATACAAGAGGAAAAACTAAATAAAGATGATAAAACTCTACTACTGCTCGACCAACTTCAACATCACAACCTTGTCTTAGTTCCTCTTATAGTCATAGGAAAAGAGGTATTGTCTAGATTACAGGAGAGAGTAATGATAGGCACTGTAGTGGAGGATATGGAGAGGATCCACCTCCTTGAGTGACTTTATAAAAGGAACATATTACCGATTCATCAAAGAGTAAAGTTTCTACCAAGAAAGGGTCCCAAATTGTAGAAGGAATTGATGATATGGAAGTTGATAGTACTACCATGCTTAATTGTGTTATGACACATATAGCCAAAACCTAGAAAATGATTGAAGAACTAGTGATCTTTGAGAACTAGTCTTAGACTATGCAAAATACCTAATATGAAAATATGAATAGTATTTTTCGATTTGAAAAAGTTAAGGTTCAAAATAAGAAGGCGACTAGCCAGTGGAAGTATAAAGTTGATGTTTCTGGAGTTGGACCCACATGTCTCTTAAATTTTCATCAAACTACAGGCGAGACCCTTGCAAATTTTTTTCTTGAATAAGAAACATAAAATTTAAAGCTTCAGAAGTAGATAAATGAGGTTGAAGAAGCTCTAAATCCTGCTCCACAATTTATGACTCCGTTGGATATTTAAGGACCAAAATTGTAGTCACTACCCTTGAAAAACCCTAAAGAATTAAGAAAACAACACCCCCACTAAATTAATAAATGATATTATATTATATGTCAAAAATAATATCAATAAGCAACTGAAAACTATCGAGGAAGTATGGGAAATTGCTTTGCATCCGAGGAACTTATCCTATAGGTTTCGTTCATTTGTTGAATATCTGAAAAAATATCTCTGGGATGATTAAGAGTTTTTTGATAATAAATAATCATTTTGTGAATAAATTCAATACTCTAAATGACTTACAAAAAACACAACAAAATCTTCCTAATATGAAGCGAATAAAGAAAATCAAATCTGGATGGTTTTCTAGAATTCAAATGTTATATGATCATATCAGTGAGTGTTCAAATATTGATAATTGTAGAAGCAACACTTTTCTTGAAGCTATCAAAGTTGTCAAGGAACTTTATGGACCATGATGGTTCCCCAAGATGTATTAAAATAAAAAATAGAAATGATTAAAACATCATCGGGTGCTGAATTTGACAACTTAATAGACTTTTGGAGGCCCATATTAAAAATTGGTTGGTTACCTTTATTAATGAAAATGAGGACCAATTATCTACGACTGAATAGCTATGATTTGATGCATGAAAAGTCAAGGAAGATATATTTGAGCTATGTGTAAAGCAAGACATCACAATTCTTCCCATGAAATAATATATTGAAGAATGTTTACAACAATTGTTAAAAGAAATTGATAATCCTCAATAATTTCCCAAGGAATTGGTATAACAATATTTCTTGTAGCCACACACACACACTTCTTCAACAAAAAATAAAGAGATAATTCCACATTTAATCCTTCTGCAATTTTGTGAGTGTTGATTTTGTTTTGAAGCAAGTCCCTTCTATCTTCTTAGTCTTTGATTATTATGATTTTTTTGAGCCGTTTCATGTTTTCTATAGGAAATCCATGATTTCATTTTCTCTTTTTCTTCCAAATACCCTTTATCATTACTATTGGCCCACAAGAGCCCAATCCTAGTCCCATTAGGGGGTGAATGATTTTTTCTTTTTTTGTGAACTAATGCAACTTGATTTCCATTAACACAAAAAGAAGTACAAAGTTATCATCTAGACCAAATAGTCTAAAAGGAAAAGCCATGGGAGTGGAATTATCCTCCTCACAACAACAAAGACCAGAGAGTCAGTTTCAACTAATGAGTGTATTGAAATAAATGAGAGACATCTCTCTAAAAATGTAGAGAGATTCTAGAAATAGACCATATGAGGTTTAACTTTGTCCTTTTTAGGAAGATACACCAATAAAAGGGTAAGACACTTTGTGAAATGTGATGGCTACAAAATTCAATATATTCTTAGAAATTACTTTTCAAATTGAATCAGTACTTAGTGAACATGTTCATTGTCATATATTAGTATTAAATTATGAACTCTTACCCTTTTAGAAATTAAACTCCAAATTGAATCATACACCATATGAAGATGTTCATCGTTACATATTAGTATTAACTTATCAATCCTATTTCTATGATTTACTAGTGGTGAACATATTTTCCTCAAATAATAAAACGTTTTAACTTGAGTTGTTCATGCAATCTAATAATATTATTCACATTGGTCTCAAATTCTCTCATCCATGAAGAATGAATTTTGACATCTAAAAAAAGGTGTTTGACAAGAATTACCATATACATAAGCTTGTTGTACCCTAATGCTAAACAACTCTTGTTGTACCTATTGGGTAATTTAATTGTATGTTAAATTACCTGCATTAAATGTCAATCTAGGTTCGTATACTTATGAAGTACACTTGCACAATATATGCTAGGCTATTAAATCTCAATCAAAAAGGAAATTCAAATTTATTGAAAGAAATTGCAAGACTGAAATAAAACCTATTCATGAAAAATGTCTAAGATGAGTATGCACACACTTTTGTTTTCAAAAGTATCAAATTCAAAAGTTGGAAATAAATCTTTTAATCTATGATTTTGAAATGACAATTGACACGAGAGTAAACTTTACTCTATTGACATGAAAATAAATCTAGTTTAGTGACATGAAAGTAAACCTATCTTACCAATAGGAAAGTAAATCTATTCTAATGACTTGAAAGTAAATTTAATCTAGAAAGTATCAAATCCTACACTAAGAAAGCATTGAATTCTTAAGCCATGAAATTTAAAGGCAACCTATTCTGAAAGCAATGAGAGATCAATTGAAATTACTGACGTGGGCATTTTCGAATTAGAATCATTCATGATTATCTATGAATCTAAAAACAAATAGATTGAAAAGCAATGAATCTTTAATAGGAATTGGAAAGCAATGAATCTATGAAATGAAAGCTATAAAGTAAATATTTTTGGTTGTTTCTTGTTTTACCAAAGCACTTGATCTGCAAAATAATATAAATGGGATTCACATAAAACAATGTAAATAATTCATCTAATCAAAGGACTTAAAATAAGCATTGCAAAAAATGAGCATAAAAGAAACTAATTTATCTTGAAAAAATGAAACATTAAAATACACCCATACTCATCAGGCGACCTTCCTAAAGTGTATGAGAGGTGGAAAGTTCAGGAAACCATTTGATCAAAAACAATATCTCATCATGAAAACTTAACCATGCCCAAAGGACTGTATTCATAAAATCAAGAATATTCATACATGAAATATAAACATATCCAATCTTTAGAATTCTTAACACATAAAGCATAAGCATAGATTTAGCATTCCCAAACCTAACACACCTTTGAGAGGAGAAGGCACTCCTATTTATACAAAAACTAAGATAAATAATTCATAAATGTATATCCACAAATCTCTCCTAGATCTTCAAATATCTCATGTGGTTACAACCATGTGTTAACATCTAGAAAGGAGTATCTCTTCATATCCTCTCACAAACCTCTCATAGCTTTGATAGGAGACCCTTATGAAAACTTCCATGATTCTTCTCCATGAATTGTTCTTGATCAATGATCTCAAATCTTCCTCAAATCTTCAAGAGTTTGAAGATGAAATTTGAATTTGAGTCTTAAATTCCAAGTATGATTGTGTTGGAATCTTCAAATAGACCTATAAACATCACAAAACTCATCCAACTTTTATATATAAGTGAATACATATTGTTTTTCTAATACTTAACCATAAATTCACTAAAAATACCAAAATAAATGTATTGGAAAATAATATGTCTAAACCCACATTTAATCATAAATATGGTCTTAGTGCATGGTTATGGAGGTGTGAAATGTGGTAAAAACTGAAGGAAAGTGAAAGAAAAGAGGGTGAAATGGATGACATTTTGGAGACCCAACATTCCCCCTAATTGAAGATGTTGTATGTCCTCATGCAACTTTGCATTGATTCTAAAGTCATTTTCAATAGTTTTTCTCTTTTCTGTAGCCTTGAAGATTTGTCAACATGTCATTTTGTGACTTGAGATACTTTTGTAAGACTTACATCTTTTGAAAAGTCTTCTTTAATTGTTTCTTTTTCTTAATAGCTTCCTATTGTGTCTTCTTCCTCTGAAATATCTATAAGTGACAACTTTTATGGTTGGTTCTTGTGTGACAAACATAAGTGTTTCAAGTGTTGGTTATTGTGTGGAAACACTTTGGTTTTATTCTTGTTTTCACTGCAACAAAGAATGCTTGAAAATACATTCAAAATGAAGACCCATTAATATACATATCAAGTGATCCTTGCTCATAATTTGAATCTTTTAAAAACATATCCATCTTTTAGAGGACCAAAAATAAAAACAACATTCAGTTGGGAGAAGCATGTTGTTCAAGAATGTATGAGGTTATGCAATATGGAATTGAAAAATGGTAATGAGTACCCCCCACCCCCCAACTGAAGGTGTTTTCTGTCTTTTGAAAAAGAGGAAAGTAATGTTGCATGGGTAAACTTTCCAAACATGTATCTTTTTGCGTTCAAGGAATTAATGATGAAACATTAGAAAACAACATATATTCACCTACTTGAAAAGTCAATAAGCTATGGATCTGTGAGATCTTGGCTATTATTACTAGATATTGGAATGCGAGGAGAAAGAATCTGATCTGCATCTATGTTGTAGCTCCTAGAGACAAGCTTGGATTGCTTACAAGACTAATGCCTGGGTATATCTAGATTTCATGCATGTCAAATGATTCTCAGTAAAATGGAGACATCACGTATATTCTATATGTATATAATAAGATAGAATGGGTTGGTTCATTCATATAAAGGAGTAAGACATGGATTTCTGGTACTTCTTCACATGTACAAATCTTAGAGATATATGCATAAAACAATGGAGGCCAAGTAGTTCAAGGACTTATAGTTTAATAAGATTTAATCTAGCAATGATACAGGACAAGAATAAAGAGCAACTCATCACATAGAGCTTAGAGCTTCAAGAATTCCACCTTTAACACATAGAGCTTGAACCATTAAGGATTTCTAAACTTGTTTGAGTTACAGGTGGAAATAATGGATAAAAGAGGGACTGAATGCTATGATTCATGGAGAGCAACTTTAAAAGATATAATTTCAATGATCCATATAGGAACATGCTTTAAAAATGTTGATACAAATGAATATGTGAGTAAGTTACAGGCACATGCATTAATACAAATGAATATGTGATGTAGTTTGAAATATTTCTAGCAGCTATGATTACATGAATTCAGAGAAGAACATGAACATAATGGGTTACCAGGAGGTTAGTCATGATAGAGAAGTAACAGTAGATGAGGAAGATATAGATTATTATTGCAAACAGTTTGCATATTTCATGAAAGCACAACCACAATGTAAGTATGATCTAAGATCTTCAAAGAAGAGGTCAAGAGAACTAGAACAACAGGAGGGAACTGCTCCCCAAGTTGTTTCCCTAGTACTAAATAAAGGGAAAGGTAAGCTAAATCCTGACCCTGCCAAGATAAAAGTCTCCTCTAATAAAAAAAGCAACAGTTCAGAGGGACACATAGAAAATGAGGCACCTGTTCTGTTGAAAACTGCCAGTGGTAAGGAAGAAGGAACAAATCCAGGGGGTATAGAAAAAGTCTAGACCACATTCAATCTTTAGAAGGAGTTGGAAAAGGTAAAAATTCATGTTCTTCTGACTGAGCTTCTAAAGCAGCCTACTTATAAAGCTCAGGTCTCTCAATTCATGCATCCATCCACCTCAGCACCAACCCATGACAGTTTAAACCTCCAAGAGGAGAGGCCAATGGTTGTTTTTGGGCAGCATGTGGAAGAGTTGGATCCTTCTACTGCACCCTTCTATGTGACCCTAGTAATCCACGACCTCTTACTGCATAATTGCATGTTGGATTCTGGAGCCTCACACAACCTCATGCCATTAATAATGATGGAACAACTGGGCTTGGAGATCACTAGACCATATGAGGACCTATACTCCTTTGACTCTAAGAGAGTCAAGTGCTTAGGGATGATAAAGGATCTGGTGGTAAAATTGGCTTCGCCCACTCCACTATAGATCAAGAAGAAGAAGAAAGAGATCAAGAAGCCACGTCGTGGAAAGACACAGTGGTTGGGCACAAAATTTTGCAACTGAAAGGGAATACCATCCCTCGCAGATTGGTCCCACTAGAAAGGATTTTTAATAAGGATGACATAGTCTCCAAACCAATGGCCCCGAAGATAGATGATCAAGTATAAGAATGCAACATCAACTCAGAGGAGAAACCCCAGATGATTAGGCTATCAAAAGCAATTCCCTTGCAATACAGACAAAGGTATTTAAATATTTTCAAAATATACAAAGATGTTTTTGCTTGGTCTTAAGAGGATTTGAAAGCATTTAATACTAACATCATTCAACCTAAGATTCCTTTGAAGAGTGTAATAAAGCCATGAAAACAGAAAATCAGGCAGATAAATTCACTCTTACTCCACTCCATTGAAAAAGAGGTGAGAAAGATGCTTCAAGAAAAGATCATAGTGCCTTTAAGGTACTCTAAGTGGGTGGCCAACCTAGTCCCTGTCTAGAAAAAGAGCGGAGAAATAAGGTTGTGTGTAGATTTTCAAAATCTAAACAGGGCGCCACTGAAAGACAACTACCCACTACCTAAGATGGATTATATATTGCAGAAGGTGGTTGGCTCAGCGAGAATGTCCATGATGGATGGTTTTATGGATACAACCAAGTGGCAATCCACCCTAACGATCAAAATAAAAATGATTTCACCACCCTGTGGGGAAAATTCATGTATGCTTGCATGCCCTTTGGTCTTATTAATGTAGGGGCTACATTTCAGAGAGCCATGGACATAGCTTTCGTATGGGAGCAAGAAAAATTCGTGGTGGTTTATTTAGATGATATCACAGTCTTTTCCAAGGCTGATGAAGAGCACATCCTCCACTTAAATCTCACCTTTGAGAAATGTCGGAGGTATGGTCTTTCTTTGAATCCGAAGAAATCCCAGTTCGCCCTGAGTGAGGGGAAGCTACTAGGACATATAGTAGCGAAGGAAGCTGTGAAGATCGATCCTAAACGAGTAGAATCCATCAACCATATTCCTCTGCCCAGGAATAAAAAAGAGGTCCAAGCCTTTTTGGGTAGAATAAATTTCTTAAGGAGATTCATACTAAACTATGCAGAGATAGTCAAGGGTATTACGAACATACTATTGCTGTAGTGCTGCTACATAAAAAAAAAGAGGGTTATGAACAACCCAAAGCCTTTTTCAGCCAGGTCCTACGGTATGCTGAGCTGAAATATAACATATTGGAGAAACAACCCTATGTACTAGTCAAGGCTTTGAAGGCATTTCGTATGTATGCACTACAATAAGAAATCACAACATTTATCGCAACGACAGCAGTCAAGGACATCCTGGTAAAGGGAGATAGTGAAGGAAAAAGGGGTATGTGGATAACTAAGATGCAAGAATATGAGCTAGACATAAAGCCTACCAAGCTCATAAAAGGCCAGGGGTTGGCCAAGCTCTTATCCAAATCTAATTGACAAGATTTTGGGATAAACCTGATCACAGAGGAAGGTAGACCACAAGATCATCAGAGCGGGATTAAAACATTTGAGTAGAAAATCTCTGCCAAATATGAGGGATCACCCCATAAGAAAATTGTTCACTATCTCTTATTCTTGAGGTGCCCACTGGGGATGGATAAATCCAAATACCGAACTCTAAGATTACAAGCGTAGAAATATATCATATCCAATGGCCTAGTCTAATAGAAGGACCCGATGGGGGTATTACTATTATGTTTAGTGGAGAGTGAAATCCATAAGGTGATAGAGGATTTTCACGAAGGAGTTTGTGGAGGACACTACAGATGGAAGATCACGATGCATAAAATTCTCAAGGTAGGGTTCTATTGGCCTACACTATTTGGGAATGTTCTTTCCCAGGTCAAGTCATGTCAGAAGTGCCAAGTGTTTGCTAAGAGGCAAAAGATTTCCCCTCTCCACCTAATTCCAGTACATGTGGAAGAACCTTTCAGACAACGGGGACTAGATTTCATAGGAGAAATAAACCCACCATCCAGTGGCCAACACAAGTGGATATTGATGGAAACAAATTATTTCACCAAGTGGGTAGAGGCCATCCCAGCTAGAAATTCTATAGACTCAATGGTAATCAAATTTATGGAGGAGAACATGTCATCCCGTTTTGGTTGTCCCTTCAAAATTATCACTCATAATGCTCAGTTCTTCAAGTCTACCAAGTTCACCAGCTTCTTCCATAAATACAATATCATCATTGGGTACTCCACTACCTACTATCCTCAAGGTAATGGTTTGGCTGAGTCCTCAAACAAAACTGTGGTGAGGCTGCTAAAAAAGACCATCGTCGAAAATTAGAGTAATTGGGACTCCCAACTGAAGTTTTCTTTATGGGCCAATCGAGTAACTCCTAAATGATCCACGAGGAAATCACCCTCTGAGCTAGTGTATGGTAAGGTTGCAATCTTCCCAATCCAATTAGCGATGCCGGTGGAAAAGTTACTACAAGAAGCAGAGGAAGAGCCAACTGCCTTAACGCGAAGGATAAATCAACTGGTCGAGCTTCACGAGAACAGAGAATAGGTAGGGCCCAAATTGTCAAATTACCAACAAAAGATGAAATCCATGTTTGATAAGAAGGCCAAGGATCGACTGCTTCAACCAGGAGATTTAGTTCTCTGGTGGGATGTCCGACAGGAAGATAAGGGCAAACATGGAAAATTCGATCCGTTATGGTTCGGCCCTTTCAAGATTGTAGAAGAAAGAGGAAATAACACGTACATGCTTGAAAATCTAGATGGTGAATCTCTGGAACTGCTGGTAAATGGTCAGTTCCTCAAACTTTATCTCCAAAACTAGAGATACCTGTCTTGCACTCATTGTAAATACCTGTGTGTGTATTGTAGTTGTTATATGAAATTTCGAGTTTATGTTGAAAAGTCCACTTTCATAGAATTATTTTTTATTTAGAAATGACTCCATGCCCAATGGAAGGAATGATACTGGTATGCAGGTTCTCAGCACCTTGCTAGCAAGGCACTGTCCCCAGTTGGAGCCAATGTTGTCACTCACTGCATTATGAGTTTTCAGTTGATCAAAGATTGCTAAAGAGCAATGAAGTTTGGAGCCATTGTCCAGGCCACAAAAGCACTCAAAGACAAATCAGACCCTCTCCATTGCATATTGCTCGGAACGAGCTTTCCAACTGTGGGTGGAAGTCTGAAAATAGACTCCTTGGTAAAAAATTAGAGCAGAGTGAAGATACCCTTCCAAAGCCACAAAACAAAGAAAAAATGGCTAAGGGTCGGGCTCATCACAAATCGCAGATAGGGGCTTACCGAAGTATCTACAAAGAGGAAGGCCCCTGAAGTTGCGATCGACCAATCACCGATATCACAAATCACATATTGACGTGTCCAGTCTATCAGCATATCGGCCATATCGGGGGGTTTCAGGGTCCAGGGCATTGCAATCGGCGAATCAGCATGACAATGGGGATACTACTCTAAAAACCTTATGATATCGCTATGTTGCGATAATAGTGTTAAAGTGTCGGGAGGACCAAGAAATGATTTAAAAAGGGAATCAATTAAAAATCAAGGGAAGATGTCCCCTTTTCTCTCTCCTCGAGGGGGGCTACATGGAAAAATATCATTGGTCCCTCATATTGGCCCTCTCACAATATTGGTAATCAACGATTCTGGAGTGGACCAGGGTTAAAAAGACTGCGAAGTGGAAAAGCTCCGATATAGTGTTAAATTGCCGGGGAATGTGAAAACATTTAACAAAGGAAATCGACGCGAAACTAGAGGAAAACGAGCCTTTTCTCTCTCCTCTAGGGGACCACGTGGCAGAGCACCATTGGTCTAACGTATCCACATGGTAGCTGATGTCAGCATGATGTGACAGTATGGAGGACACGTGGCATGCAGATTCAGAATTTTCAGGGGTCCTATGGGGGAATTTCTGGGTGACACGTGTGTTGAGTCTCTGAATTGTCATATTTTCATCCTCTTTTCCTTCCATTATTCCTCATACTTATCCATATTATATTTATCCATTCACCATTTATCATACCATTTTCATGTTAAATATGGGTCTCCCTTATTATTTTCCAATTTATTTATTTTCATGCACTTTAAGTGAATTTATGATTAAAAGTTAGAAAAATAACATAGATTTAATTATACCTAAAGGTGGAACAAGTTTGGTGACATGTGTAGGTGATTTGGGAGCTTCCAAGACACTCTTATGTGGCCTCCAAGGTTCAATTTCGAATTCTCTTCTAGATTGAAAGAAGATTTGGGAGGAGTCAAACATATCTCATGGGAGAAAATATCTCAATAAAGGATTATTCAAAGAGATTTGAGGAGATAATCATTCAAGCCCATTTCAAGGAGAAGATCATGAGAATATGGATATCTCGTCCAATATTTGTGTGAGGATTTGAAGGGATAATATTTTGTAATTATGGAAATTGGTTGAGAGAAAAGTGGAGTTGTATTTATGAGTTGCTTATCTCCTTTTCAAAGCAACTCATGTTTAAATATGATTTTTCTCTCTCTCTATTGTTAAGAGGAGTGTAATGTTAGGTTATGTTATGTTATGGTTGGAGAGGATTGTAAGTCATTACTGTTGAAAATGGCAACAAGAAATGCTAAAAATAGAAATGCTGAAAATAGCATTGCTATAAATAACAGTTTGAGTACCAGTGTTGGACATAGCAACAAGGAATGAAAAATGGAAGTGCTAAAAATAGCATTGCTATAAATAGCATTTCGGGATGGATTCCAATTTTAGTTAGTCCCTGAACTAAAATTGAGAAGTAAAATTTGAATTTGATCTTAGCAATTGTTTGTAAAATAATTAATTAATTCATCTTGAGTTAATTAGTTGGAGAAAATCAAACATGAAGTCTATGTGAAGACATACAACAGTTTCTCCATTGGTTGAGGAATTTATCCCTTAGTTAAGGAGATGAGGATGAGTTGTACTTTGAGTTGTAATTAGTTAGCTCAGTTAACTGAGTTAAGTCCAGTTAGATTAGTTCCAATAGTTTGTGGAATTAATTGTGAGTTCAGTTACTTAATGCTTGCATGCATGTAACTGCTGCTCTCGAGATAACGAAATATTCTCTCATAAATAACTCATGCATGTCAATTCAGTCAGAGACCCAGTTGAGATCAGAGGAAGGGACAATGTACTATCAGTTGGAGGATTTTTCCTATATAGGAAACTCATCCATGCAAAAGGAATTATCTCCTTCAGGATTGCGCAGTTACTTTTGAGTTTAGTGAGCAGTGTGAGAGGTTAATTCACATAGGTGGCAATATTGGATCCCAGGAGAAACTGCGCAGGGAAATAGGAGGCTTGGAGGGCAGAGGAGAAGGTTTGTGAGAAGCCTTTGACTGTTTATGAGCAGCAGAGGGATTGTACTGAGAGTTGGATAACCTGTGAGCTAAAGCTTTGTGTAATCCAGACATATTTCCACTTGTATGATAATACAGAGATCGAGGTTTTTAGCTGAGGCTTTCCCTAGAGTATTCTTCTGTGTTCATGTGTGATTGATTTCTCATTCTCAGTTATATGTGTTCTATTTGATCTTGCTCTCATTCGATTAAGCTTCCGCAAGTTTGTTGTAGAAGTAGATCTTGTATTTTTCTTTAGTATATTACATAATCTGTTGATCTACAGTGGGAATTTCTACATGGTATCAGAGCAAAGGTGATCAAAGTGAAGAACAATATACAAGAAGTTTGAAGTTCGAAGTTTGAGGTTCCTGAATATAGAAATCGAGTTCTTATCACATCTCAATTTCACCAATGGCGTTCAACGGTTTAAGACTCGAGTATGCCCTTAATGGCAGCTCGAATTATATAGCCTGGAAGGATTGCATGGAAGCAGTATTAGAGGATAATGGTCTAAAGGACTTCATTGATCAAGAAGTCCCCAAGTCAGCAGCGGCTAATGCTACAAAATTGGCGGAATGGAAGAAATGTGTGGCTAGAGCAAGGAGAATCATTCTGGAGGGAGTTCAAGACCACATAGTCTCGAGTCTCCATGGGAAGGAGACACCATTTTCAATGTGGAAAACATTGAAAGATCTATATTAGAACAACAACGATAAGAGGAAGCTGGCGCTAAAAGACAAGCTTCGGAAAATCAAGTGTGAAAAGGGCGACATGATCTCTACATATCTGAACAAACTCACCACCTGTAGGGATGAGCTTGGAAGTGTAGGGATCATGACAAACGATGATGACATGGTGAGTCTTGCGCTCCTCGGTCTTCCTAAGAGCTGGCATAGCTACCAAGACTCGGCAAACAGAAGAGAGAAACTTCCAGATTGGGAACGACTTTGGTTGGATCTGATGAAGGAGGAGATATGGAGAAGCACCAGAGATGGATCTTCTTCATCCAAGGAGGATGAAGAAAATTGCGCCTTAGCGAGTAAGGCAAAGAAAGGGAAGGAGAAGGATTCTCATCCCAAATCCAGTTCTTTCCATGGTGGGAAGAAGTTTGACAAATCGAAAGTGCGATGCTTTCATTGTCATGAGGTGGGCCATTTTTCTACAAATTGTCCACTGAAGAAATCCAAGAAGGGATCCTTGGAAGGATCAGAAGGTGAGGCACTGGCCTCATAGTTCGAGTTGGATTTCACACTCTTCGCATGCATGGTTTCATCCATGGTGGGATGTGGTTGGTTTCTTGACAGTGGAGCTTCTTTCCACATGATTAGCGACAAGAGTTTGTTCAGTACCTTGGAGGAGAAATATCTCCAGATACTCATAGCGATGGGTAATGATGAAAAGTATAGTGTCTCAGGTGTAGGCACGATTGTTTTTCAGAGGGAGCATGGAGCTCGCATTACCTTGATCGATGTCAAGTATGTACTAGGACTGAGGAAAAATTTGGTGTTGATTGCAATGTTGGAAAACAAAGGCTATGATGTAGTTTTTAGTAAGGGAAAGGTTTTCCTTCGACACATCACCACTAGATAGGTGAAGCAGATCGGTTCACGAGTCAAGAACTTGTATTCTCTTGAGGTTCAAGATGCATGAAAAGCCTTGAGGAGCAAGGCAAATGTTGGAGATTTGGTGGTTGAGAGGGAGAGTACATTACCTCTCAACATGCAGTGCCAGAAGAAGTCTCAGACAATTGTGAAGGAGCCACAATTAGTGAAGCAGCTTCAGGAGGTTGTGGAGCAGCCACAACTAGAGAAGCTGAGAGGAGACCGAGTGGAGGCATCCACTCATGCAGAGACTTCCAGTAGGGGAAAATTTCGAGCCAAGTGGAAAGAGGGATCACATGCATCCATACCTCTAGGTCGGAGGTGGGGCGATGTGGAGTGACAGTCCCAAGAAGGCTGGAATAGGGGCAGGATCATTGAGGTACCCAACCTCTTTGATTAGACCTTGCTACGAGAGCCCTGATAAGGAGTAGTAGGACTAGCTAAGTGGCTAGAGACAGATGCGGATGGAGCGTCAGAGAGAGCTACAGTGCAGGAATCCTAAGACAGTGCAGAGCTAGCAGGCTGCAACAACATAAGAGGCACAGGAGTGTTGCACCAGTGAAGGATGACACAGAGTGGTGTGCAACAGTGCAAGATGCAAGGAGTGTTGTAGCAGCTCAGAGGTCAGAGAGGGAGCACTTATCAGCAGTAGAGGGAGCTTCAGCATCAGAGGGTGTTTCTAGCCCAATAGGGAGGTTAGTTGGGAGATTTTTTTTTCTAGAGTTGTTGGAGAAATAACACTTGGGAGAAGTGTTGCATGCAGAACATTCCAAAGGTTCAGGATCAGGTTCAAGTTGAATGCCTTTCTTGTTGAGAGAGAGTGTTGAAAATGGAAACAAGAAATGCTAAAAAAAACATTGCTATAAATAGCATTTCGGGATGGATTCCAATTTCAGTTAGCCCCTGAACTAAAATTGAGAAGTAAAATTCGAATTTGATCTTAACAACTATTTTTAAAATAATTAATTAATTCATCTTGAGTTAATTAATTGGAGAAAATCAAACATGAAGTCTATGTGAAGACATTCAATAGTTTCTCCATTGATTGAGGAATTTATCCCTTAGTTAAGGAGATGAGGATGAGTTGTAATTAGTTAGCTCAGTTAACTGAGTTAAGTCCAGTTAGATTAGTTCCAATAGTTTGTGGAATTACTTGTGAGTCCAGTTAGTTAATGCTTGCATGCATGTAAGTATTTCTCTCGATATAACTGAATATTCTCTCATAAATAAATCATGCATGTCAGTTCAGTCAGAGACCCAGTTTAGATCAGAGGAAGGGACAATGTACTATCAGTTGGAGGATTTTTCCTATATAGGAAACTCATCCATGCAAAAGGAATTATCTCCTTCAGGATTGCGCAGTTACTTCTGAGTTTAGTGAGCAGTGTGAGAGGTCAATTCACACAGCTGGCAGCATTAGACCCCAGGAGAAACTGCGCAAGGAAATAGGAGGCTTGGAGGGCAGAGGAGAAGGTTTGTGAGAAGCCTTTGATTGTCTATGAGTAGCAGAGGGATTGTACTGAGAGCTGGATAACCTGTGAGCTAAAGCTTTGTGTAATCCAGACATAATTCCACTTGTATGATAATACAGAGATTGGGGTTTTTAGCTGATTCTTTCCCAAAAGTATTCTTCCGTGTTCATGTGTGATTGATTTCTCATTCTCAGTTATATGTGTTCTATTTGATCTTGCTCTCATTCGATTAAGCTTCCGCAAGTTTGTTGTAGAAGTAGATCTTGTATGTTGCTTTAGTATATTGCATAATCTGTTGATCTACAGTGGGAATTTCTACAAATATGATGTAATATATTGAGGTTTCTTTATTGTGAATGTGAGCTCACATGTGTTTGTTTTTGCTATTTGCTATTTATTCTTTGTTGCTTTTCACATGTTGTTTTTCTTCTATGCAATTTCATATTTCGATAATAATTTAATTTTTGCAATTCAATTTCAGTTGTGTGCTTCAATTTCAAGCATTAAATTAGGTTAATTTGGCTTCAATTTTTCATATATTGTGCATGTGCCTTGTAAGTCTACGAAATCCTTGGGTTGACAATTAATGATTGGGAAATTATTAAACGACAATATTTTCGCCCAACATTTTGGCGCCGTTGTTGGGGAGGCACAATGAATTGAAGTTTAGTTTACTTTTCCGCAAGAGTGATTTCATTTCCTAGGTTTGATTTGATTGTCATTAAACTGCTTTCTTACCATCTATCCTAGTTTTCTTGCTTGACAACTAAATCACTAGTTGTTATTTACTTCTTTCTAGATTATCATAGTTTTCTTTAGTTTTCTTGCTTGATAACCGCAAGTGTGTTTAATTTCTGCAAAGTATGATTTATGGTTTTTGCAAGAATAGGTACATGCAACTAGTTTATTTTCATTTAGTTTTACATTCAGATTTTAGTTTTGGGCGCTCCCACTAATCCATATGTATATCACTAATCCATATGTGTATCAGTAAGATGATTCAACGATGAGTATAAGTTTGGAACAACTCACTCAAGTCCTAGCAAAAGCTAGGATCTCCTCTTCCCAAGAAGAGGAGATCTTGACGACAGTCAAAATCTTAACTACTCTTCTAGAAGAAAACAAAGAATCAACCTTCGAAGAATCATGTACATCTGATGAGGAACAATTATTCAAACAAGAGATTAAGGAGGACAAAGAGGAGCTGCAACATGATCTGAATCAGAGTATAAATCACGCCTATGAAAGCCTTATTGAGAGATGGTTTCGATGGTTTCAAGCAAGTACCAGGCTAGATCAATTTCATTTCTGTTTTTAGTTCATTAAATCACAATCACAAAAACTAGATTCGATTATTCTTATATATTTTCATTTTAAAATTACGAAATTGGAAATGTATATATTTTTATTACTATTTCATGAATGGTTACACTGGAAAGTTAATTACACATAATGATTTGTAATTTCTAATTAGCATAGAGTAGGTAGGATGCTATTTTCATTTTCAAATAAGTATGCTCTCCTCCTGCGTCTTCGCACGATCAGAAAGTAGGATGTCTATAAAAATTTTCAGGAATGAATAAATCAAGAGTTTGCATTATGCTTAATCAATTTCACTTGCAAATCAGTTTGTCTCCATTTTCTAAAAAAAAGGATTTTTCTTCATCATAAATCAATAAATTTTCTAGATTGTTTTAAAGATAGAACAAAATTTAATTTCTTTTAGTTTTTAATGCAATATAAAAATTAATAAAAAAATAGGAATAAAATTTAATTTCTTTTTTGTAGTTTTTAAATACAATACAAAGTAAATAAATAAATAAAAATAATAAAAGATTTTAGTTTGCAAAATAAAAACACAACTCAAAGGAGTGTCTTTATATGTTGGAGTAATAGTGGTGATAGTGGTTTTGTGAGCAGTTTCTTTGACTGGATATGGCCGATTTATAGCTATTACCTTATGAAAAATATTGGACAATAGGGAGAGATATTTTATGCGCTCTTACTGCTTGGTGAGCAGGCCCAAATGCGAGGATAAAATACCCATCTGTCCATGAGCACAGATCTTCCACCGACATTTCGCCAAGTCTATAAGTAGATCACTTCTTTCACCTCGGGGCTAGTTCAGAGCTTCATGCATTTGCTAAGTTTGGTAGGAGATCAACAAAAATCTCAAAAACCTATCTGTTCATGAGAAAGTCGATATTTCTGTTCACAAAATGAGGAAGAAATCTTGACAAATATCCATACGATCAGGATGCACATAATGATTAATCAATGGTTTCGACATCTCCCCTCCTGCTAGCCAACAAGAAAAATCCAACCAAGCAATGGATGCATGGCCACTTTCACCCTTTTCAAGTCAAAACCCATACGTCAACACCCCAAAGTGGAATTCTCTTTTACTCAAAACGATATATATGTCATTACGCTACGGGCATCCTTATATATGTTGCTTTGATTCAGCTCATAATTGACCAATGGTGCGAGGCAAGTCTTTTTTCCCGGAAGAAAAGTTGGCCTGGCTACTGATAAAAGTGCACGATACCACTAATCCTGACAATAAAAAAAAAACTCAGGTAAAAACAAACTTCACCCCTCAGTATTTGCTAAACTTGGTCAGAGAAAAATCCTTGAAATCCATGGAAAGTCGGCCTTCCTATTTGAATTAAAAGCCATCCTATCTTCACGCGATTTAGTGTGATCTCTCTCCCCAAGATCTTGATTGCCCTAGTCCACCATTCATTCGAATATCTAATTCAACTCCAAGATCTGATTCATTTATTTAGAAGTCAAATTGGCCAGTGGGGGAGAAAAATCATCGAAACCCATCTGTCTGTGAGGAAAATTGAGCTTCTGTTCGCAGAATATGGAAGAGATTGCGCCAAGATATTCTCTATGATCAAAGAATTCTGATTTTGCTAAGTTGTATAATGTAAATCAAAAGTGTTCTATGTGGTGAATAAAATAATTGTCTAGTGTTGAATAGAAGCTTCGTATTCACGGGATTTGTAAATTTGGCATTGTGTTTTGTTTTGAAGTTCTTGGTTTGTTATGTTTTTCTGCAACAATATCTAAGGAAAATTAGATGCCATGATACCTCTTCATGCAAACAGAGAACTGTTCTCAACGCATTATTTCTAAAGAAGGTGGCTGTGGGGAAAAAGTCTCTACAAAGGGGATCTTGTTGCAAACAAGCCTGTTGGGAACTTTCAGGATTTTGATATGCCCTTGCTGTACATCCATGAGGAGGAATTCGCAATTGGTGAAGCGGAGATGATGTTGAACCCACTGTTATATTCAAATAGAATGTCGGAGTCCTTCTAGAACTAGGTGTATATGCTCAATCGTAAAGCCATGGAATTCGAAGTGAACACCATACGCAGAGCTTCAGGAGGCTATACCTCAGTTCTTTGCTGTCGTCCGTTCAACTTGAATGTATCATCAAATTCTCTAGAGGGAGATCGCTGGATCGAATATGGAGGAGGCAATTTAGAAGGTCACTTGTGAGTCTAGCAAAATCGACAACGGGTTCGAAGAAACTATTTGATGGAGTCACTATGGGTGGTATGGTGATTTAAAACCGCACTGCTAAAAAAAATATTTGCAGCTACGTGTTGAATTCGAATCCTAGTGGGTTGTGTTATATTTTGATAAGTGAGTTTATAAAGGCACCCATAACAGTCGGTGATAAGATTCCAGACGATGTTCTGGCCTATTTTGATGAAGAGAGCAAGCTCCAACAAGTTTCCGGCCACTCTTTGGCCGCTGGGAAGAAGATTATTCTCTTCGGCATTCCGTGGGATTTCACTGCCATTTGCAGAATGAAGCATGTTTCGGGGTTTGTTGAGAAGGAAGAGGAGCTGAAAGGAAAAGGGACCGACGAAATTTCTACAAAGTATCCCACTGTAGAAGAAGGCAATTTGTGAAGACAATTTTATGCCATGCAGTCACAACCATTACATTCAGACAGACCATACACCACTGGATCTGAATCTTTTTGTTCAATATGGCCTTACTCCTCCTCCCGTATTCACATGCCCACCTCTCAATTTTAAAAAAATGCATGCCATGACATCCCTCACTACCGAAAGGAAG
This sequence comes from Pinus tabuliformis, assembly GCA_031772625.1. Classification (NCBI taxonomy): domain Eukaryota; kingdom Viridiplantae; phylum Streptophyta; class Pinopsida; order Pinales; family Pinaceae; genus Pinus; species Pinus tabuliformis. The sequence goes on from CM062816.1 coordinate 194,041,358, forward strand.
TATTTGTTTCATATTTCCTTTAATGGTTTGGTGTCAACCACATGTTCACACTGATCATGGATTGCGCGCAGGTGAAATATGTTGTCACAATAACCAGACCGAACTTTATGAATTAAATAGAATATGTTCCTGCAATTTTTTATTTTTGTTTCTTTGAGAAAGAGGACCAACGCTTTCCTTCCTTGGTTTTATGAGAAATGAGAATACTAATTTATCGCAACTGTTGCAACATGTTTATTTAAGATTCTGTCCAGATGTTAACATGATAACTGGAGGTGTAATACAATAGTGATATGAGGAGAGAATCGGTCACAAAGCAGAGCGCCGCCTTCCAAAAGAATTTAGGTCTGTTTTTCACTATTTGATTTTGTTGAATCTCATTCTCACTGACTATGGCAGCAGTAAAATACACGCGGTTATTTTCACATTATGCCACGATGAAGTTATGCCATGATGAAGATATGTCCTCTGCAGTGCTGGTGTTGTAGCCCACGCGTGAAGTATCCTGTTTAGCGCAAGAATGAGACTTAAAAGGATGAGCGATTGTTATCACATCACATATCAGTCAAAACATCGCAAAAAAGAGAGACCAATCATATTAGTCAAATAGCACATAAATCGGGGTTTTCGCAAATCGCTCAAGGAAATTGATGCACACTCACGTTCTTAATGATTAGTGGATGGAAAAATTACCTCCAAGCTGACTTGGCACCATGAATTCGACTGGTCCAATTGCTAACTAGTAGGATCACCAAAATCTTTAGTGTGGGTGAATGTAGAATTCCATAATTTTTTTTGTTTTGACACCCTTTTTCATCCATTTTCCTCTTTTCATCATGGCTATAAACTCAATAAAAGCAGTAAAACCATAGAATTTAATAAGGTAAAAACATTTATATGTCTTATTTTTCAATATTCCTTATTATTATGTTAAATATTGCATTAGCTACAGAATTAACATGATTCTGCAGCTATTTTACAAATCTACAACTATCTCCATGGTTTGCGGGGTTCTAGTGCGCTAATGAAGCAATGAAGCATATGGGCTATTGAGGATTGATCTCCTCATGGATCTCATCCTATTTGATAGGCCTATACACCCTTTCTTGCTGACTCAAACTGCTTATGTTCCTTCATCATGTGACAACCAATCGATCAATGAGTTAAAAGCGTCACCCCTTCACGTGCTAATGTCACAAGGAGGCATCACTATCACAATTCTTCTCCATAATTCTAGATGGATATCCAATGGTCAACCAAAATTTTCCTCATTTGATTGATTGTTTTTGTTTCATGCTTACTAATGGGTTGTGTAAACAATAAAAATAAAAAAATATATAAAATAAAAACAAGTAAAAAAACAAATAAAAATCAAAACAATTAAAAACAAATAAAGAAAACTTAAATTTTTTTTTTTTTTCGCAAATGGACATTTCATAATTCCTGGGGTCGCTTCAAAGGAACTTGCGTGCAAAGACAATAGGTAAAAAAAAAGTTCAGTTTATTTTTGCTAGCATTTATACTCATTCTTGCATTTTATGTCTTTCAAAATCTCTCACAGTTTTTATGCAGGATTTGTACTAAGCTTTTACAGGTGCACAGATGGACCAAGTTCATGCAGATGTGATCTCTAGAAAGCACAATAAAACATGCATCATTAAATCTTCGAGGAGATAATTCTTCATTACATATGTCATGACAGCTGCCATTACATAGATACCTTTTGCACCATGATATGTTTACTCACATTTCTCCTTCTAAAATCATATTCGAGTCCAATGATTCATTTCCTTACCTATCAACACTTCACACATGGCTACATTTTTGAGTTGCATACATTTTTGCCTTTTTTGAGTTCATCTTTTTTCCTTAAGAATAAAACCATCCAGCTCTCTACATTGCCTTGTTTTCCTTGCCATAAAAACTGTTTGAACGTGAGATCTTTTTATCTATAGTCCTGCCAATTATATTCTATGAACTCATGTTGAATGATGTGGGATTTTGTAAGGACCACCTTTCAACAAGTCTTGACCCATCGACCTCAACACCTTATCTAGCATAGAGACTAGAGTAATTATTAGTACCTTGAGGCTTGTATGCCTTAATGAAAAGTTCTCTCACCGAAAATCATGGGAATACATCAATGTCCCTTGATCATTGGATCTTTCAAGTGGCTCCATCAGTTCATCTATTAGCACTTTGCAAGATGTGCATGGGTACCTTGGAAGTCATTAACATTAATGGTGAGTTTTCCTCGCATTGGTTTACGCCATTCATTAATGGCTGGTAATCCAATGAATTCTCTTCATGCTCGACATCAACACATTTATTCGCATGACTAGAATTATACCATTGGGTTTTGTAGCAGGTAAAGACTATATACTTTTCATGACTCCTTCAACAGTTGCAGTAGTTTGTTTCCAAGCATATGAGAGTACCACATTTCCACTTTTAGACTTCATATTTTGATCTGTGATCCAACAATAGAAACAACCACATTTTCCATGATCCAACAGCGACAGCAACCACATTTTCCATGATCCAACAGCGACAGCAACCACATTTTCCATGATCCAGCAACAGCATCAACCACATTCCTATTGAATAATTTATCAACTTTTTGGGTAAGTAGAGGTATGTTGCTTTCTAATCTTTAATCATATAATTCCTTAATTGCTAGAAATGAATGAATTTGGAAAATTCCCTCACCATGTTCCATTTCCTTTCTCAATTTCATAAACATAACACATCTTCAGTTGGTGTGGGGGAGGGGGAAGGGACTATATTCATTACCATCTCATAATACCATCTTCTTTACCATTGACCAACATGTCTCTTCCAATTACACTTTGATTCCAAAAGCATTGATATATATATATATATATATATATATATATATATATATATATATATATATATATATATATATATATATATTGGCATGATTCACAAATATGAAAAAAATATATATATTGGCATGATTCACAAATATGAAAAAAAGGGCTTTCTTATGTACATTTAGAACTTATCATTTCCATTGCATGCATGCTTAAAATATTATTGCAGCAAACCAAGTAAACAAAATGAATGTTGTTAACACAAGAACCAACATTTGTCATGTTTATGGTTGTCACACAAGAACCAACCATAAGAACTATGAGCTGCTACTCATGTACTTCACATCATGGAATGATTTATTATTAAAAATACATGCAAGCCAAAGTTAATAAGACAAAAGCCTACAAGAAAATTCATGAAATGTTGCATGAGGACATGCAACAAGTTTAGTTGGGGGGAATGTTGAGTCTCCGAATTTTTGTATTTGCATCCTCTTTTTCTTCCATTATTCCTCATACTTATCCATATTATATTTCTCCATTCACCATTTATCGTACCATTTTCATGTTAAATATGGGTCTCCCTTATTATTTTCCAATTTATTTATTTTCATGCACTTTAAGTGAGTTTATGATTAAAAGTTAGAAAGATAACATAGATTTACTTATACCTAAAGGTGGAACAAGTTTTGTGACATGTGTAGGTGATTTGGAAGCTTTCAAGACACTCTTATGTGGCCTCCAAGGTTCAATTTCGAATTCTATTCAAGATTGAAAGAAGATTTGGGAGGAGTCAAACATATCTCATGGGAGAAAATATCTCAATAAAGGATTATTCAAAGAGATTTGAGGAGATAACCATTCAAGCCCATTTCAAGGAGAAGATCATGTGCATATGGATATCTCATCCAAGACTTGTGTGAGGATTTGAAGGGATCATATTTTGTAATTATGGAAATTGGTTGAGGGAAAAGTGGAGTTGTATTTATGAGTTGCTTATCTCCTTTTCAAAGCAACTCATGTATAAATATGAGTGCTATCTCTCTATTGTTAAGAGGAATGTAAAGTTAGGTTCTTATGTTATGGTAGGACATGATTGTAAGTCATTATGATGTAATAGATTGAGATTTCTTTATTGTGAATGTGAGCTCACATGTGTTTGTTTTTTCTATTTGTTCTTTATTCTCTGTTGCTTTTCACATGTTGTTTTTCTTCTATGCAATTTCATATTTCTAGATTAATTTAATTTATGCAATTCAATTTCAGCTGTGTGCTTCAATTTCAAGCATTAAATTAGGTTAATTTGGCTTCAAATCTGCATATATTGTGCATGTGCCTCGTAAGTCTACGAAATCCTCGGGTTGACAATTAATGATTGGGAAATTATTAAACGATAATATTTTCGCACAACAACATGTCACCACTCAGGAGGTGCTACGTGGCACTGATGACATCATCAATCTTGCAATCGGTGATCTCACAAAGCAAAGGCCCTCCTCTGTCGAAGTTCCTCCCGGTTTGCGATTGCAATATGCGGGAACTCCCCGGACACGATATTTTATACAATGGAGTTTTAAAGCTGACGGGTTCGTCCCTTTCAAAGTCCGCAGACTCATTTAACACACCCCATCCCTGAATGACCCAGATTGGCCTCACCCAGATCAACGGCTCCCAAGCCTTTTTGTCCCCCCCTGCCATGTTTCCATTTATCAGCGAGGGGGGGTCCGAAAAGCGGTTTCCCCGCTAGGCCCCTCTGCTACGTGTCCCTCTCATATCATTTCACACCCCCCCTTCACTTACCACTTACCACTCATGCCCCCCTCCAAAAACCACTCGTCCTCAACTCCCTCTCCCGTGTTATGATTGCGATACCTTTGGTGGGCCCAACCTCACAGATCGATGATCGCAATGTTGGGTTGTGTTATATTCTTTCCATGACTAGCCTACATAGTTAACTGGGGGGTTAGAGGGGGGGCGGTAGGCCCCCCTATCCTGGGGGGTTTGAGGGGGGCAGGGCAGCGCCCCGGGGAATTGTTTTTGGGACCCTATATTATGTTGGGTGGACCTCCCTATGGTTTTGTGCATGGTTTTCCCACATGGTTTTGGATGTGATGGTTTTCAGTCCATGGTTTTGGATGCTATGGTTTTCGGTCCATGGCATTGGATGCTTCGGCATGTATAAATATGTATTGTAACATTGAAAGGAACATAATGAAAAATCAAGCTGGTAGTCCCGGTTTTGGGATCTAGGGGAAAATCTCTCTGTATATGTGTTTTATGTGTTATGCTCTCGCATTGTTTATTTTCTATGTTTTATAATTCATATGTAGGTAATTTCTGTACGATGTTAAAACCTACATTTGGTATCAGAGTTGTTTTGGCTTCAAGGGGATTCCTTTGGTGCTGAGGAGTTTCGCTCGGGCTTGTGGTAGACCCTGTTCAGTGGGAGATCTGCAGGATCGAGTCTGGTGGTGAAAGAAGATGGAAAGCAGTGGAAAGATAGAGATCAAGAAATTTAATGGTCAGAGTTTTGAGTTGTGAAAACTCAAGATGGAGGATCTGTTGGTGGATAAAGATCAATGGATCATGGTAGATCCAGGTACTAAACCAATGGGAGTGTCCGATGAAGAATGGAAGAAGTTGGATTAGAAGGCAAAGAGCATAATACGATTGTGTGTCTCAGATTCAATATTGTTAAATGTATCAAGGGAAGCTACGATGAAGGCTTTGTGGGACAAGTTAGGGACTTTGTACCAATCTAAGTCTCTGGTGAATAAACTATTCCTACGGAAAAAGCTATATAACCTGAGGATGAAAGATGGAGACTTGGTGACAGAGCATCTAAATGCATTTAATACTGTGGTAAGTCAGTTATTGTCTGTTAATATTAAAATTTTAGATGAAGATAAGTGCATTAGTTTGTTGTGTTCTCTACCAGATTCATGGGATAGTCTGGTTATTGCAATAGGTAGCAATGCAACTACCTTGTAGTTTGATGAAATAGTCTCATCCTTGCTGACAGAGGAGATGAGACGGAAAAATATGGAGAGCCAGAATGGTGATGCCTTGTCTGTACAAGGACGGTCCCAGAACAGAAAAAAAAATAAGTCATCGAGTGGGAGATCTAAATCTCCAGGAAAACCTGTAAAGGTGGTGTGTTGGAAATGCAGAAAGGAAGGGCACTACAAAAGGGACTATAAATATAATGCTCCTGACAAAGGAAAGGGACCTGATGATTCTCCTTCTGCAGAGGCGAAAACCACCTCAGATAAAGGTGGGGATGTGTACTTGGCTTCTTCAAGTACACATGTAGATCATGAGGCATGGTTGATTGACTCAGGTGCATCCTTTCATTTCACTCCCTATAGAGAGTGGTTTTGCGAGTATGAGAAATACGATGGTGGTAATGTCTTCTTAGGGGATGACAAGAAGGCTAGAATCGTTGGTTACGGAAAAGTAAAGTTGAAGTTGCAAGGTGGAAGGGTGAGGACACTTCTGGGTGTTCTGCATATTCTTGTATTGGCCAGAAAGCTGATTTCTGTAAGAAAGTTGGATGATGCAGGTGTAAAAACAATGTTCGAGAAGGATACCTGCAAGATGGTTCGGGGAGCACTGGTATTGATGCGGGGAGTTCGGATTGGAACTCTATACAAGCTACAAGATAGCACTGTTGTTGATGGGTGCAACAGTTCTGTGGTTCTTGAAAGTGGAGCAGAAAATCTAGTGGTCTCTGGAGAGAAGACCATGCTGTGGCATCAAAGGCTTGGACATATTGGAGAGAAGGGCCTTCAAATACTTCATGGTTAAGGTATGGTATAAGGTTTGAGTAATAGCTCTCTGGATTTTGATTTATGTGAAAATTGTGTATATGGGAAGCATAATCGAGTGAGTTTCCCCTATGGTGGTAAGAGGGTGAAACAAATATTAGAGCTTGTGTACAGTAATGTGTTTGGACCTGTGAAGGTTCCATCACTGGGTAAGTCTGTGTACTATGTATCATTTATAGATGACTTCTCAAGGAATACATGGATATATTTCCTTAAGAAGAAATCTAAAGTCTTTGACAGGTTTAAAGAATTTAAGGCTCTGGTGGAAAACCAGACAGAGAAGAAGATAAAGGTGTTGAGGTCAGATAATGGTGGAGAGTTTTGCATCAAGGAATTTGAAGAATTCTGTAAGAAGTGTGGTATAGCACAGTAGAAGACTACTCAATACACACCTGAGCAAAATGGAGTTGCAGAAAGAATGAACAAGACGTCGATGGAAAGGGAAAGAAACATGCTCAGTGGTGTCGGGTTAGGACAAGAATTCTGGGCAGAGGCGGTGGAGACAACATGTTACCTAGTCAACGGATCACCTTCATCAACGTTGGAGGATAAGACTCCACAAGAGGTATGGACTGGTAAGAAACCCTCTCTTTCACATCTGAGGGTATTTGGATGTGAAGCATATGTACATGTTCCAAAGGAGAAAAGAACCAAGTTGGATAGTAAATCTGAAAAGTGCATCTTTATTATGTATAAGGATGGTTTAAAGGGTTATAAGCTTTGGAACCCAGTAACAAGGAAGGGTGTGTACAACTGAGATGTGGTGTTTAGAGAGGTGAAAGATGTTATCAAACATGAAGTCCAACCAAAGGAACCTGAGAAGATAGAGTTTGAGGTTAAGGAGGAAGAATCAGACTCTACCACAGAGGAGGAATTAGAAGATGAAGAGCCACGAACTCCGGGTGTGAGAAGATCAGTTCGAGAAAGAAGGCAGCCAAAAAGGTATAGTCCATCTTCTTTCTGTTCAAATTTTGCTTTTATCTGTTACTGATGATGATCCCAGAACTGTGAAGGAAGTAGTAGATTCAGAGGATGGAAAACTCTGGAAAGAGGCCATGGTTGATGAAATGGCATCTTTGCACAAAAATGAAGCTTAATATCTGGTGGAGTTTCCAGCTGGAAGGAAACCCATTGGCAGCAAATGGGTGTTCAAGAAGAAGACAAATGTAGAAGGAAAGGTGGAGAAATACAAAGCTTGGTTGGTAGCAAAAGGTTATTCCCAGGTGCCAGGAATTGATTTTGGTGATATTTTTTCTCCTATTGCAAAGGTAGCTTCTATTAGATTACTTTTATCTGTTGCTGCTACTTTTTATTTTGAGGTAGAATAGATGGATGTGAAGACAACATTTCTTCACGGGGATCTGGAAGAGGAGATCTGCATGAAGCAATCTGAATTCTTTTCGGTGAATCAGTGAAGAGTAAGAAAAAACTGGTATGCAAGTTAAAGAAGTCTCTGTATGGGTTAAAACAATCACCAAGGATGTGGTATCGGAAATTTGATACATTTATATGGGGACTTGGCTTCACCAGAAGCAAAGCAGATCACTGTGTGTATTTTAAATTAATTGATGACTGTGTTATTTATCTGGTCTTTTATGTGGATGATATGTTATTGGTTGGAAATGACAAAGAAATTATCTAGGATTTGAAGTCCCAATTGTCCTCCAAATTCGACATGAAATATATTGGTGTTGCAAACTATATTATGGTCATGGAAATTAAAAGAGATCAGGCAAAGAGGAAGCTCTGGTTAAACCAGAGGAAGTATGTCGAGACAATACAACAAATGTTTAATATGCAGGATAGTAAACAAGTGAAGGTTCCTATTCATGTAGGTGTGAAGTTATTTGTTGAACAGTGTCCCAAGACACAAGAAGAGGAAAAGGACATGTCTCGTGTTCCATATGCAAGTGCATTTAGTAGCCTGATGTATGCAATGGTCTATACTAGACCAGACATTGCACATGTAGTGGGAGTATTGAGCAAGTTTATGTCAAAACTAGGAAAGGAGCATAGGACATCAGTGAAGCGGGTTTTTAGGTATTTGCGTGGCACTAGTGATTATGGTTTGTGCTACCGAGGAAGACTAGGATTGGACAGAGTGTTGGATATTCGTGGCTTTGTTGATGCAGACTTGGCTGGAGATTTGGATTAGAGAAGATCTACAAGTGGGTATGTGTTTAACCTATTTGGAGGTGCAATCAGTTGGATGAGTAAGAAATAATCTATAGTGACACTATTAACTACAGAGGCAGAATACATGGCAGCCACTCATGCAAGCAAGGAAGCAGTTTGGTTGCAGAGATTGTGTTCAAGTATGGGGTTAGTACAGGGAGCTATAAGGATAGACTGTGACAGCCAAAGTGCAATTTTCTTGGCAGAGAACCGTGCTTATCATTCAAAGACAAAACAAATTGATGTTTAGTATCACTTTGTGAGGGATATGATAGAAGACAAAAAGGTGTTGCTGGTAAAGGTGGACAGTTTGAAGAATACTGCAGATGCATTGACAAAATATGTGAGCTCTAAGAAGTTCTCTTGGTGTAGAGAAACAATGGGCATTGCAGGGCTAGATAAATGACTAATCTCTCCTGTGGCCCCTTGTGGAAAGAAAACAACAAGTGGGAGAATGTTGGGTTGTGTTATATTATTTCCACGACTATCCTACGTAGTTAACCAGGGGGTTAGAGGGGGGGTAGAGCCCCCCCTTCATTGCGCCGATTGTGCAGCGGGGGGGGGGCGGCAGCCCCCCTATTCGGGGGGTTTGAAGGGGTCATGTAGCCCTCCTCTATGGGGTTCGGGGCAACGTCCCGGGGATTTTTTTTTTTGGACCCTATATTAGGTTGGGAAGACCTATCTATGGTTTTATGCATGTTTTCGCACATGGTTTTGGATGCGATGGTTTTCGGTCCATAGTTTTGGACGCGATGGTTTTCGGTCCATGGTATTGGATGCTTTGGCATGTATAAATATGTATCGTAACATTGAAAGGAACATAATGAAAAATCAAGCTACTTGTCCCAGTTTTGGGATCCAGGGGAAAATATCTATGTATATGTGTTTTATGTGTTATGCTCTCACATTGTTTATTTTCTGTGTTTTAGAATTCGCATGCAGGTAATTTCTGTACGGGGTTAAAACCTAATGCAAGGGTCTAGAGGAAATATCAATGGAAAAAAAATATAAATTGCAGAAGTGCGGGATTTCATGTATTAAAGGAAAAATGTCCTTGGACAAGCTTTTAAAGGCTCTAGTGCCTTAGGGCTAAGCACCTGGTTCAAGATATCGGTCATATGAAGAATAGTATAGAAAGGGGTGGAAGCAAAGGGGCCAACACCGAAAAGTCCTCCATATCACACCATAAGTGCATCACCAGGCATATCAGGGCACCGATAGTGCTGTGCAAGAATTTAAAGGCGTGATAGGTCGACAATTGTGGATTTTAAGAAAATAGTTGGTGCATTCAAACCTGACATGGGCTGATCCAGAAAGGCCCATCGTGACACAGAAACAGGGTCAACGCTGACAGGAGTAAAAAGGGACTTAGTAGCTCAGGAGGATTTAATTATCCAGCATGGTCTCCTGTATAGAGGGGAACAAGGTACCACCTAGGGGTCCTCCACTTCAGTACTGCGGTATGAAACTAATAGCACCCACTCCCAACTTTAAAGAAGGGACGATACAAGCAGTAAAGGATGAAGCGACGAGAGGTAGCTGAGTAACATAAGAGGCCATACCGTGAGCAAATTGCAGCATGAAGCAGAAGTGAGAATAGGATGGGCACAAAGATATTTTGCTGACATTCTTATGTGATTGATTGATTTGTTATCTTGTAATGTGCCTCCCTTCAATGAGGCAGTTAATTTTTTGTAATGTTTTTGGGCCATAGAGCCATCCCTGGCCGAGACAACTAGTCAACTTGATAGTTGAGACTCGACCTAAGATAATTTGATGTAATGAATGTTCCACTCTCCTCCTCTCCAGATAAATATGGGGAAAAAACACTTAACAAAGGTTCATAAATTCTAAATAAAACACTACATGTTATTTTTAGATTGTATGGCTTTATAAGACAATTTTTTCAGAATATCAAGCATATGGTGGTGATTCCTCCTTTGAGTATTATAGTATGTTATCCCTCTGTTAAAACCCATTATGTTCATGTTATTTTCTGAATTCATGTAATCATAGCTGCTAGAAATATTTCAAACTTCCTCACAGATTCATTTGTATTGATATGTTAATGCATGTGCCTGTAACTTACTCACAGATTCATTTGTATTGATATTGTTAATGCATGTGCCTGTATGGATCATTGAAATTATATATTTAAAACCTTCAAACCATGAATCCTAGCATTCAGTCTCTTTTTTAACCATCATTTCTACTTGTAACTCAAACAAGTGTAGAAATCCTTATTACTTCAAGATCTATGTGTAAAAGGTAGAATTCTTGAAGCTTTAAGCTCTATGTGATGAGTTGCTCCTTCTTCTTGTCCTCTCTCATTTCTCTATTAAATCTTATTAAACTGTAAGTCCTCGAACTACTTACCCTCCACTATTTTATGCACATATTTATGAGATTTGTACATGTGAAGAAGTACCAGAAATCCATGTCTTACTCATTTAGATGAATGAACCAACCCATTCTATCTCCTTATATACATATAGAATATACTTGATGTCTCCATTTTACTGAGAATCATTTGAGACACATGAAATCTAGATGTGCCCAGGCACTAGTCTTGTAAACAATCTAAGGCTATCTCTAGGTGTTAGAAAATTATACATTACAAAGCAATGGAACACATAAAATATATTGTAGAAATATAAACACAGAAAATGCATAAAACAAGAGAGACACAGATATACGTGGTTCACCCAATTTGGGCTATGTCCACGAAGAAACATCCGGTCCTTCCTTTTATATTATCCAGCAAAATGAAGAGATACAACCTACAACAGATCCGCTATAATTCCCTCTTTGCTCTCACACAATCTCCTCTCTCTCTTTCTCGCTCAGAATACATATATACATAGACACAATACAATTCCCTCATATATAGTGAGGGGTTGCCTTCTAGGGAAAAAAAAACCCTAAATTAAACATAAATTCTATCGTCAGATCTCCGCTTAATGAACGGCCTAGATTGACTATGGACCCCCCTTGCAGCGTACATTTTACAGGTGGTGTTGCCGCCACATTACAAACTGGGGTCCAATGTGGCGATACCTCTAAATAAAGAAGATAATTAGGCTCCACACCCAACACTAGGAGCTACAACATCTTCTGGCACCGTTTCCGGGGAGCGTATTGAAGGATTTTGCCCCTGGGATATGACAAATTGAGCACTCTTTGTATAGGTGAACAAAGATGTTTTGATTGCATCCACATCACCTTGGAAATTCCACACACCCCATAATAATTTATCACCGTGGATTTTAAGAAGCCTCACACTTGCTCAGATACTTCTCAATAGAAAGACCCATTTGTATCTGACCTAGAGAAAATAATTTTCAGGAAAGTCTGGAAGGAGGAAACCCCTACTACCTGCACTACTTTCCCATCAGTATCTGAAGCCTCCTCGTCCAGCTCTCAACCCGCTGTTACTCACTACTCAAGAATTACTCCTAAAGCCCTTACATACCCTACTTTATAAAAAGATTCAAAAAGCAGTGCAATAACCTACCAAATGGATAAAGCCTCCTCCAACTGCTACTCGAGTAGCTTTTTTGGGAGCTTTTGAATCTGACTTTGCCTTTACTTTGAGGGAAAGAAAGTCTCTCAATCTAGATCAACTCCAAATTGAAGCACTTTTTTGGGTTGTGTTATATTCTTTCCACGACTAGCCTCCCAAGTTAACTAGGGGGTTAGAGGGGGGGTGGAGCCCCCCCTTCATTATGCCAATTGTGCAATGGGGGGGTCATAGGGGGTTTGAGGGGGGCGGGTAACCCCCCTCTATGGGATTTGGGGCAGCACCCCGGGGAATTTTTTTTTGGACCCTATATTAGGTGGGGCGAACCTACCTATGGTTTTGTGCATGGTTTTCACACATGGTTTTGGCTGCGATGGTTTTCGGTCCATGGTATTGGATGCTTCAACATGTTTATATATGTATTGTAACATTGAAAGGAATATAATGAAAAATCAAGCTGGTAGTCTCAGTTTTGGGATCCAGGGGGAAATCTCTGTGTATATGTGTTTTATGTGTTATGCTCTCGCATTGTTTATTTTCTATTCCTAGAATTTGTATGAAAGTAATTTTTGTACAGGGTTAAAACCTACATTTGGAATCAGAGCTGTTTTGGCTTCAAGGGGATGCCTTTGTTGCTGAGGGGTTTCACTCAGGCCTGTGGTAGACCTTGTTTAGTGGGAGATCTGTAGGATCGATTCTGGTGGTGAAAGAAGATGGCGAGCAGTGGAAAGATTAATGGTCAGAGTTTTGAGTTGTGGAAACTCAAGATGGAGGATATGTTAGTGGATAAAGATTAGTGGATTGCGGTAGATCCAGGTACTAAACCAACGGGAGTATTCAATGAAGAATGGAAGAAGTTGGATCGAAAGGAAAAGAGCATAATACGATTGTGTGTCTTAAATTTATTATTGCTGAATGTATTAGGGGAAGCTACAACGAAGGCTTTGTGGGAAAAGTTAGGGACTTTGCACCAATCTAAGTCTCTGGTGAATAAAATATTCCTACGGAAAAAGTTGTATAACTTAAGGATGAAAGATGGAGACTCGGTGACAGATCATCTGAATGTATTTAATATTGTGGTAAGTCAGTTATTGTTTGTTGATATTAAAATTTCAGATGAAGATAAGTGCATTAGTTTGTTGTGTTCTCTACCAGATTCATGGGATAGTCTGGTTATTGCAATAGGTAGCAATGCAATTGCCTTGCAGTTTGATGAAATAGTCTCATCCTTGCTGATGGAGGAGATGAGACGGAAAAATATGGAGAGCCAGAATGGTGATGCCTTGTCTGTATGAGGACGGTCCCAGAACATAAACAAAAATAAGTCATCAAGTGGGAGATCTAAATCTAGAGGGAGATATAAATCTCCAGGAAACCTGTAAAGGTGGTGTGCTGGAAATGCGGAAAAGAAGGGCACTACAAAAGGCACTGTAAATATAAATCTCTTGACAAAGTAAAGGGATCTAAATCTCTAGGAAAACTTGTAAAGGTGGTGTGCTAAAAATGCAGAAAGGAAGGGCACTACAAAAGGGACTGTAAATCTAAAGCTCCTGAGAAAGGAAAGGGATATGATGATACTCCTTCTACAGAAGTGAAAACCACCTCAGATGAAGGTGGGGATGTGTACATGGCTTCTTCAAGTACACATGTAGATCATGAGGCATGGTTGATTGACTTAGGTGCATCCTTTCACTTCACTCCCCATAGAAAGTGGTTATGTGAGTGTGAGAAATATGATGGTGGTGATGTCTTCTTGGGGGATGACAGGAAGCCTAGAATCGTTGGTCGTGGAAAGGTCAAGTTGAAGTTGCAAGGTGGAAGGATTAGAACACTTCCGGGTGTTTTGCATATTCCTACATTAGCTAGAAATCTGATTTCTGTAAGAAAGTTGGATGACGCAAGTGTAAAAACAATGTTTGAGAAAGATACTTGCAAGATGGTTAGGGGAGCACTGGTATTGATGTGGAGAGTTCGGATTGGAATTCTATACAAGCTGCAAGGTAGCACTATTATTGATGGGTGCAACAATTCTGTGGTTCCTGAAAGTGGAGCAGAAAATCTAGTGGTCTCTGGAGAAAAGACCATGCTATGGCATCAAAGGCTTGGACATATTGGAGAGAAGGGCCTTCAAATACTTCATGGTAAAGGTATGGATAATATCTCTATGGATTTTGATTTCTGTGAAAATTTTGTATAGGGGAAGAAAAATCGGGTGAGTTTACCCTCTGGTGGTAAGAGGGCGAAACATATATTAGAGCTTGTGCACAGTGATGTGTTTGGACCTGTGAAGGTTCCATCACTGGGTAAGTCTGTGTACTATGTATCATTTATAGATGAATTCTCAAGTAATGCATGGATATATTTCCTCAAGAAGAAATTTGAAGTCTTTGATAGGTTTAAAGAATTTAAGGCTCTGGTGGAAAACCAGACAGCGAAGAAGATAAAGGTATTGAGAATAGATAACGGTGGAGAGTTTTGCAGCAAGTAATTTGAAGAATTCTGTACCGTGTGGTATAGCACGATAGAAGACTACTCCATACACACCTGAGAAAAATGGAGTTGTAGAAAGAATGAACAAGATGTTGATGGAAAGGGTAAGAAGCATGCTCAGTGGTGTCGGGTTAGGATAGGAATTCTGGGTAGAGGTGGTGGAGACATCATGTTACCTGGTCAACATATCACCTTCATCGGCATTGGAGGATAAGAGTCCACAAGAGGTATGGACTGGTAAGAAGCCCTCTCTTTCACATCTGAGGGTATTTGGATGTGATGCATATATACATGTTCCAAAGTAGAAAAGAACCAAGTTAGATAGTAAATATGAAAATTGCATCTTTCTTGGGTATAAGGATGGTTTAAAGGGTTATAAGCTTTGGAACCCAGTAACAAGGAAGGTTGTGTACAATTGAGATGTGGTGTTCAGAGAGGTGAAAAATGTTATTAAACATGAAGTCCCATCAAAGGAACCTGAGAAAATAGAGTTTGAGCTTAAGGAGGAGGAATCATACTCTACAACAGAAGAGGAATCAGAAGATGAAGAGCCACAAATTGCGGTTATGAGAAGATCAATTAGAGAAAGAAGGCAACCAGAAAGGTATAGTCCATCTACTTTTTGTTCAAATTTTTCTCTATCTATTACTGATGATGATCCCAAAACTATGAAGGAATCAGTAGATTCATAGGATGGTAAACCCTGGAAAGAGACCGTGGTTGTTGAAATGACATCTTTGCACAAAAATGAGGCTTGGGATCTGGTGGAGTTGCCGGCTGGAAGGAAACCCATTGGCAGCAAATGGGTGTTCAAGAAGAAGACAAATGTAGAAGGAAAGGTGGAGAAATACAAAGCTCGGTTGGTAACAAAAGGTTATTCCTAGGTGCCGAGAATTGATTTTGGTGATATTTTTTTCTCCTGTTGCCAAGGTAGCTTCTATTAGATTACTTTTATCTGTTGCTATTGCTTTTGATTTTGAGGTAGAACAGATGGATGTGAAGACAATATTTCTCCATGGGGATCTAGAAGAGGAGATCTACATGAAGCAACTTGGAGGCTTTGTGGTGAAGGGTAAGAAAGAACTGGTATGCAAGTTAAAGAAGTATCTGTATGGGCTAAAACAACCACCAAGGATGTGGTATCAAAAATTTGATACATTTATACGGGGACTTGGCTTCACCAGAAGAAAAGCAGATCACTGTGTGCATTTTAAATTTATTGGTGACTGTGTTATTTATAATGTCTTGTATGTGGATGAAATGTTGCTGGTTGGAAATGACAAAGAGATTATCCAGGATTTGAAGACCCAATTTTCCTCCAAATTCGACATGAAAGATCTTGGTGCTACAAACTATATTTTGGGCATGGAAATTGAAAGAGATCGGGCAAAGAGGAAGCTTTGGTTAAACTAGAGGAAGTATGTCGAGAAAATATTGTAGAGGTTTAATATGTAGGATAGTAAACCGGTGAAGGTTCCTATTCCTGTAGGTGTAAAGTTATCTGCTGAACAATGTCCCAAGACACAAGAAGAGGAATAGGACATGTCTCGTATTCCATATGCAAGTGTAGTCGGTAGCATGATGTATGCGATGGTATGTACTAGACCAGACATTGCACATGCAGTGGGAGTATTGATTAGGTTTATGTCAAAACCAGGGAAGGAGCATTGGACAACAGTGAAGCGGGTTTTCAGGTATTTGCGTGGCACTAGTGATTATGGTTTGTGCTACCAAGGAAGACTAGGATTGGACAAAGTTTTGGATATCCATGGCTTTGTTGACGTAGATTGGGTTGGAGATATGGATTAGAGAAGATCTACAAGTGGGTATGTGTTTAACCTATTCGGAGGTGCAGTTAGTTGGATGAGTAAGAAACAATCTGTAGTGGCATTATCAACTACAGAGGCAAAATACATGGCAGCCACTCATACAAGCAAGGAAGTAGATTGGTTGCAGAGATTGTGTTCAAGTATGGGGTTAGTCAGGGAGCTATAAGATAGACCGTGACATCCAAAGTGAAATTTTCTTGGAAAAGAACCTTGCTTATCATTCATAGACAAAGCACATTGATGTTCAGTATCACTTTGTGAGGGATATGATAGAAGACAAAAAGGTGTTGCTGGTAAAGGTGGATACTTTGAAGAATACTGCAGATGCGTTGACAAAACCTGTGAGCTCTGAGAAGTTCTCTTGGTGTAGAGAAACAATGGGCATTGCAGGGCTGGATAAATGACTAAGCTCTCTTGTGGAAAGAAAACAACAAATGGGAGAATGTTGGGTTGCATTATATTCTTTCCACGACTAGCCTCTGTAGTAAACCAGGGGTTAGAGGGGGGGCGGAGCCCCCCCTTCGTTGCGTCAATTGCGTAGTGGAGGGGTCACAGGGGGTTTGAGGGGGGTGGGTAGCCCCCCTTTACGGGGTCCAGAGCAGTGCCCCGTGGAATTTTTTTTTGGATCCTATATTAGGTGGGGCAAACCTACCAATGGTTTTGTGGATGGTTTTCACACACGGTTTTGGGCGCGATGGTTTTCGGTCCATGGTATTGGATACTTCGACATATATATATATATATATATATATATCTATATATATATATATATATATATATATATATATATATATATATATATATATATATATATATATATATGTATTGTAACATTGAAATGAATATAATGAAAAATCAAGCTGGTAGTTCCAGTTTTGGGATCAAGGGGAAAATCTCTTTGTATATGTGTTTTATGTGTTATGCTCTCACATTGTTTATTTTTTGTTCCTAGAATTCGTATGCAAGTAATTTCTGTACGGGGTTAAAACCTACACACTTGAGCTGGAAGAAAATTTCACCTCAGTAGGGAAGTCAATAGGAAAGTAGGAACCTACTGAGAATAAAAGAGTGAAAGAAGAGGCATCCTCCTTTGGTCGAGATAGAGAATCGTCAAACCCGAAGTGGGATGAACTGGAAAAACTCATTATGAGTTTATCACATAAGGTTAGAAAGCTTGAACTTGAGAACAAGAATCTCTCCAAATAGAGTGCTCAAGTCAACAATTGAGGTTATAACCCACAATATAGAAGGCCTCTATTGCAAACACTTCACGGGGAGAGAAAGGAATAACTTGACCAGATCCCTCATCCTCTATATTTAGAAGATGATCCCGATGAAGAATTGTTGGATACACATGAGATGCAGGGAAAATTGTATTCTTCTTTCTCCAAAGAAGAACATGAGAATATGGCTCACCAGGAGGCCAGTCATGACAGAGAAGCAACAACAAATGAGGAAGATATAGATTATTATTGCAAACAATTTGCATATTTCATGCAAGCACAACCACAACGTAAGTATGATCTAAGATATTCAAAGAAGAGGTCAAGAGAACCAGAACAACAAGAGGGAACTGCTCCCCAAGTTGTTCCCCCAATACTAAATAAAGGGAAAGGTAAGCTAAATCCTGACCCTTCCAAGATAAAAGTCTCCTCTAATAAGGAAAGAAATAGTTTAGAGGGACACACAGAAAAGGAGGCACCTGTTCTGTTGAAAACTGCCAATGGTAAGGAAGAAGGAACAGAGCTAGGAGGTATAGAAAAAGTCTAGCCTGCATTGAATCTTCAGAAGGAGATGGAAAAGGTAAAAATTAATGTTCCTCTAGCTAAGCTTCTAAAGTAGCTTACTTATAAAGCTTAGATCTCTCAATTCATGCATCCATCCACCTCAGCACTAGCCCATGACAGTTTAAAACTCCAAGAGGAGAGGCCAGTGGTTATTTTTGGGCTGCATGTGGAAGAGTTGGATCCTTCTACTGCACCCTTCTACGTGACCCTAGTAATCCACGACCTCTTACTGCATAATTGCATGTTGGATTCCAGAGCCTCACACAACCTCATTCCATTAACAGTGATGGAACAACCGGGCTTGGAGATCACCAAGCCATACAAGGATCTGTACTCCTTTGAATCTAAGAGAGTCAAGTGCTTAGGGATGATAAAGGATCTGGTGGTAAACCCGACTCAGATCCCTGTGAAGAGTGTGGTAATGGACATAGTGGTGGGTGATATTCCTCCTCGATTCGGCATGCACTTATCTAGTTCTTGGGGTTCCAAGGTGGGGTGATCTATCAAGTTAGATTTGACTTATGCCACTATCCAAATTTTGGAGGCGAGAAAAGGAGGATGTACAGAGAATCCAGGTTTGTAAAAATTGTGACCCCAAGTAAAGGCTCAGAAAATTCCCTAGTGCATGGGAAAGAAAGTGACCTCTCTTGCCTATTTCTAGAAGAAGATGATGCCTTCTTAGAGGAAACATTAGTACACCTAAAAAGGCGGTTAGAGCACCAACGCACAAATGAAAATTAAGTATGGAAGTTATACTTCGACGAAACAAACTCAAAAGAGGGAACATAGTTGGAGTATTGTTGGTATCTCTGGAGGGTAGCCTGATACCCCTCTCATTCAAACTAGAATTTGAGGCGACCAACAACATGGTAGAGTATGAAGCATTTCTCGTTGGGTTACAAATGGAAAAAAATATGAATATTGAATGCCTAACAGTCTATGGAGACTCTGAGATGGTCGTAAGGCAGATCATAAATCAATGCCAAGCCAAAAACACCGGACCAAGGAATGACCATAAAGAAGTGTGGGATCTAATTGATAATTTATTCCTGGCCTTTAATATCCAATTTATTCCTAGGGAAGGAAATGGAATGGTTGACTCTCTTGCTGTAGCTGCAAGCTGTTTTAGGCCCCCACAAAATCCGCTCCTCAGGTATGAGGTAGAATTCATATACAGACCCTCAATACCATATAATGTCAAGCAATGGAAAGAAGAATAAATATATCAAGAATCCATGTCATGGAAAGACACAGTGGTTGGGCACAAAATTTTGCAACTGAAAGGGAATACCATCCCTCGTGGACTGGTCCCACTAGAAAGGATTTTTAATAAGGATGACATAGTCTCCAAACCAATGGCCCCGGAGATAGACGATCAAGTAGAAGACTACAACATTGGCTCAAAGGAGGAACCCCAGATGATTAGGCTATCAAAAGGAATCCCCTTGCAATATAGACAAAGGTATTTAAATATTTTCAAAATCTACAAAGATGTTTTTTCTTGGTCTTATGAGGATTTGAAAGCATTTGATACTAACATCATTCGACATAAGATTCCTTTGAAGAGTGGAGTAAAGCCATGAAAATAGAAACTCAGGCAGATAAATCCACTCTTACTCCCCTCCATTGAAAAAGAGGTGAGAAAGATGCTTCAGGAAAAGATCATAGTGCCTTTAAGGTACTCTGAGTGGGTGGCCAACCTAATCCCTATCTGGAAAAAGAGGAGAGAAATAAGACTATGTGTATATTTTTAGAATGTAAACAGGACATTGCTGAAAGACAACTACCCACTGCCTAAGATGGATTATATATTGCAGAAGGTGGTTGGGTCAACCAGAATGTCCATGATGGATGGGTTTTCTAGCTACAACCAGGTGGCAGTCCACCTTGATGATCAAAAGAAAACTGCTTTCACCACCCCGTGGGGAACATTCATGTACGCTCGCATGCCCTTTGGTCTTATTAATGCAGGGGCCACATTTCAGAGAGCCATGGACATATCTTTCATAGGGAGAAAGACAAAGTCATGGTGGTTTATTTAGATGATATCACAGTCTTTTCCAAGACTAATGAAGAGCACATCCTCCACTTAAAGCTCACCTTTGAGAAATGCCAGAGGTATGGTCTTTGTTTGAATCCGAAGAAAACCCAGTTCGCCTTGAGTAAGGGGAAGCTACTAGGACATATAGTAGTGAAGGAAGGTGTGAATATTGATCCTAAATGAGTAGAAGCCATCAACCATATTCCTCTGCCCGGGAATGAAAAAGAGGTCCAAGCCTTTTTGGGTAGAATAAATTTCTTAAGGAGATTCATACCAAACTATGCAGAAATAGTCAAAGTTATTACATACATGCTTAAGAAGGAAAATGAAGTCCAATGGAGCCCTCCCCCCAGAGATTATTTCATTAGAATTAAAGAAGTTTTGGCTAAAGCCCTGGTACTAGTTAACCCCAACTATTCAACGCCTTTCTACATCTTTTCTTTCGCCTCTCCACATACTATTGTTGCAGTGCTGCTACTGAAAAATAAAGAGGGTTATGAACAACCCATTGCCTTCTTCAGCCAAGTCCTAAGGGATGCTGAGATGCAATATAACATATTGGAGAAACAATCCTATGCACTAGTCAAGGCTTTGAAGGCATTTCATATGTATGTGTTGCAATCAGAAATCACAACGTTTGTCCCAATGACAACAGTCATGGACATCCTGTTACAAGGAGACAACGAAGGAAAAAGGGATAGGTGGATAACTAAGATACAAGAATATGAGCTAGACATAAAGCCTACCAAGCTCATAAAAGGCCAGGGGTTGGCCAAGGTCTTATCCAAATCTAATTGCCAGGCTTTAGGGATAAACCTGATCATAGAGGAAGGTAGACTAGAGGATCATTAGAGTGGGATTAAAATATATTAGCATAAAATCTATGCCAAATATGAGGGATCACCCTGGTATAAGAACATCGTTCACTATCTCTTATTTCTGAGGTGCCCGCTGGGGCTAGATAAATACAAATACCGAACTTTGAGTTTGCAAGTGCAGAAATATATCATATCCAATGGTCTACTCTACCAGAAGGACCTAGTGGGGGTATTGCTATTATGTTTGGTGGAGGGTGAAACCCATAGGGTGATAGAGGATTTTGATGGAGGATTTGGTGGAGGAAATTACAAATGGAAGACCACATCACATAAATTTTCAAGGCAGCGTTCTATTAGCCTACACTATTTGGGAATGTTCATTCCCAAGTCAGGTCGTGTCAGAAGTGCCAAGTGTTTGCTGAGAGGAAAAATCTTTCTCCTCACCCCTGATTCCAGTACACGTGGAAGAACCTTTCAGAAAGTGGGGACTAGATTTCATAGGAGAAATAAGCCCACCATCTAGTGGCCAACAGAAGTGGATATTGACAGCTTCGAATTATTTCAATAAGTGGGTAGAGGCCATCCCAGCTAGAAATTATACAAACTCAGTGGTAATCAAATTTATGGAGAACATATTATCTCGTTTTGGTTGTCCCTTTAAAATTATCACTAATAATTCTCAGGTCTTCAAGTCTACCAAGTTCACCAGCTTCTTCCATAAATACAATATCATCATCAGGCACTCCACAACCTACTATCCTCAAGGTCATGGTTTGGCCGAGTCCTCAAACAAAACTGTGGTGAGGGTGCTGCAAAATACCATCGTCGAAAATCAGAGGAACTGGGACTCCCAACCGAAGTTTTCTTTATGGGCCAATCGAGTAACTCCTAAAAGATCCACTGGGAAATTGCCCTTTGAGCTTGTGTATGGTAAGGTTACAGTCTTCCCAATCCAATTCACGATGCCACAGACAAAGTTACTACAAGAAGCAGAGGAAGAGCTAAGTGCCTTAATGTGAAGGATAAATTCGCTGGTTGAGCTTCATGATAACAGAGAACATGCGGGGGCCAAATTGTGAAATTATCAACAAAATATGAAATCCATGTTTGATAAGAAGGCGAGGGATCGACCGCTTCAACCAGGAGATTTAGTTCTCCACTGGGACGTCCAATGGAAAGACAAGGGAAAACATGGAAAATTCAATCTACTATGGTTAGGCCCTTTCAAGATTGCAAAAGAAAGAGGAAATAACACGTACATGCTTGAAAATTTGGATGGTTTATCTCTAGAATTGCTGGTAAATGGTCAATTCCTCAAACTTTATCTCCAAAACTAGAGGTACCTGTCTTGCACTCATTGAAAATACCTGTGTGTGTATTGTAGTTGTTATATGAAATTTCTAGTTTATGTTGCAAATTCCACTTTCACATAATTATTGTTTGTTTAGAAATGACTCCATGCCTAATGGAAGGAAGGCGATTGGTATTCTGGTTCTCAGCACCTTGCCAGCAAGGCACTGTCCCCAGTTGGAGCCAATGTTGTCACTCACTGCATTATGAGTTTTCAGTTGATCAAATATTGCTAAAGAGCAGTGAAGTTTGGAGCCATCTTCCAGGCCATAGAAGAACTCAAAGCCAAATAAGACCCTCTCCATTGCATAGTGCTCAGAATGGGATTTCCAACGGTGGGTGGAAGTCTGAAAACTAACTCCTGGATAAAAAATTAGACCAGAGTGAAGATACCATTCCAAAGCCACAAAACAAAGAAAAATGGCTAAGGGTCAGGCTCATTGCAAATCGTAGATCCGGGCTTACCGAAGCAGCTAAAAAGAGGAAGGCACCTAAAGTTACGATTGGTCGATCACCGATATCGCAATCTGCATATCGGCGGGTCTGGTCTATCGGCGTATCGGGCATATTGGGGGGTTTCAAGGTCTAGGGCATCGCAATCGATGAATCAACGCGAATGGGGATACTACTCTAAAAACCTTGCGGTATCGCTATGTTGTGATAATAGTGTTAAAGCGTCGGGAGGTCCAAGAAACGATTAACAAAGGAAATCAATGAAAAACCAAGGGTAGATGGCCCCTTTTCTCTCTCCTCCAAGGGGCCACGTGGTGGAATATCATTGGTCTCGCATATCGGCCCTCCCACAATATCGACGATCGATGATTCTAGACGGGACCAGGGTTAAAAATACTGCGAAGTGGAAAAGCTTTGATATAGTGTGAAATCACCGGGGAAGGTTGAAAACATTTAACAAAGGAAATCGACACAAAACCAGAGGCAAGTCAGCATTTTCTCTCTCCTCCAGGGGACCACATGGCAAAGCACCATTGGTCCAAATGAATCTACATGGTAGCTGACTTCAGCATGACGCGGCAGTATGGAGGACACGTGGCACGCATATTCGTCATTTTTAAGGGTCCTATGGGGGCATTTCCGGGTGACACATGTCACCACTTAGTAGGTGCCACGTGGCACTGATGACATCATCAATATTGCAATCGGTGATCACACAAATCTAAGCCCCTCCTCTGCTGAAGTCCCTCCCAGCTTGTGATTGCGATATGCGGGAACTCCTCGGACGTGATATTTTATACAATGGAGTTTTAAAGCTGACGGGTCCATCCCATTCAAAGGCCGCAGGCTCATTTAACACCCCCCATCCCTGGACGACCCAGATTTTCTTCGCCCAGATCAACGGATCCCAAGCATTTTCGACCCCCCCCCCCCCGGCCATGTTTTCATTTATCAGCGAGTGGGGGTCCAAAAAGTGGTTTCCCCACTAGGCCCCTCTGCCACGTGTCCCTCTCATATTATTTCGCACCCCACCCCCCCCTTCACTTACCGCTTACCACTCATGCCCCCCTCCAAAAACCACTCATCCTCAACTCCCTCTCCCATGTTGCAATTGCAATACATTTGGTGGGCCCAACCTCGCAGATCGACAATCGCAAGGATCTAGAGGAAATATCAATGGCAAACAACATAAATTGTCGAAGTGCGGGATTTCATTTATTAAAGGAAAAAGGCCCTCGGACAATCTTTTAAAGGCTCTAGCACCTTGGGGATAAGCACCTGGTTCAAGACCCCGGTCATATGAAGAATAGTACAGAGAGGGGCTAGCACTGGAAATTCCTCCATATCACACCATAAGCACATCACTAGGCATATCAGGGCACCAATAGTGCAGTGCAGGACTTTAAAGGCATGATGGGTTGGAAGTTGTGGATTTTAAGAAAATAGGTGGTGCACTAAAACTGGGAATGGGCTGATCCAGAAAAGCCCATTGTGACAAGGAACCAGGGTCGGCACTGACAAGAGTAAAAAGGGACTTAGTACCTCAGGAGGATTTAATTATCAGGCATGGACTCCCATACAAAGGGGAACAAGGTACCACCCAAGGGTCCTCCACTTCAGTACTACGACATGAAAATGATAGTGCCCACTCCCAACTTTAAAGGAGGGATGATACAAGTAGTAAAGGATGAAGCGACAGGAGGCAACTGAGTAACACAGGAGGCCACACCATGAGCAAATTACAACATGAAGCAGAAGTGAGCACAAGATGAGCACGGGGATATTTTGCTGACATTCTTATGTGATTGACTAATTTTTTTTATCCTGTAATGTGCCTCCCTTCAATGAGGCAATTAAAGTTTTGTAATGTTTTTGGGCCGTAGAGCCATCCCTGGCCGAGACAACTAGTCAACCTGACAACTGAGACTCGATCTAAGATATTTGATGTAATTAATGTTCCATGCTCCTCCTCTCTAGATAAATAGGGGGAAGCAACACTTAACAAAGGTTTAGAAATTTTAAAGAAAACACTACATGTTATTTTTAGACTCTGTGGATTTATGATATAGGTTTTTCAGAATATCAAGCATATGGTGGTGATTCCCCCTTTCGGTATTACAATATGTTATTCCTATGTTAAAACCCATTATGTTCATGTTCTTCTCTGAATTCATGTAATCATAGCTGCTATAAATATTTCAAACCACCTCACAGATTCATTTGTATTGATATGTTAATGCATGTGCCTATAACATACTCACAGATTCATTTGTATTGACATCGTTAATGCATGTGCCTATATGGATCATTGAAATTATATCTTTAAAAGCTAATCTCCATGAATCATAGCATTCAATCCCTCGTTTATCCATTATTTCCACCTGTAATTCAAACAAGTGTAGAAATCCTTAATGCTTCAAGCTCCATGTGTTAAAGGTAGAATTCTTGAAGCTTTAATCTCTATGTGATGAGTTGCTCTTTCTTCTTGTCCTCTCTCATTTCTATGTTAAAGCTTATTAAATTGTAAGTCCTCGAACTACTCATCCTCCACTGTTTTATGCATATATCTCTGAGATTTGTACATGTGAAGAAGTACCAGAAATCCATGTCTTACTCCTTTAGATGTATGAACTAACCCATTATATCTCGTTTTATACATATAGAGTATGTGTGAGGTCTCCATTTTATTGACAATCATTTGAGACCCTCAAATCTATATTTGCCCAGGCACTGGTCTTGTAAGCAATCCAAGGCTGCCTCTGGGAGCTACAACAGTGTTCATCACTTGGTTGTATGATTAGTGGATGAAATATGAAATTGGAATCTTTGTGCCTTCTTATTGTTGGAACTCAGCTACTATTGCTGAACTCTAAAATCGAATCTTGATTTATTGTAACATTGCTGCAGGTTGCTGAAATCATACAATCTTCATTCATATCCACATCGTCGCATAATCCTTACATATGTGAATTTTTTGTTGTTGATGTCAGACATAGAAAGAAATTGTTGGATTACCAGCCATTAATGAATGTTGTTAACCAACATGAGACTACCCACAATTAATGTTAATGATAGTCAAGATGACCAAGTACATCTTACTAAGTATGCATAAATGAGTTGAAGTCAAATCACCTAGAATATCCCACAAACAAGGGACATTGATGTATTCCCACTATTTATTGGCGAGAGAACCTACCATTAAGAGATGCAAGCCTCAACGTACTAAAAAGAACTCTAGTCTCCAACCTAGATAATGTGTTGAAGTGGATAGGTCAAGACTTGTTAGAAGGAAGGATTTAAAGAATCCTCCATCATCTAACGGGAGTATAAAGTAATAATGTAGAGGACCATAGATGAAATATTTGCACTTATCAAGAAGGATTTATTTGGAGAAAAGAAAGAGAGAAATGAGGTAACTCAACATTGTAAGTGAGTTGATCCAGACTTATATAGGAATGCAACAAAATACAGATATAAAAATAAACATAGAGATGCAACAAAAGTAAAAATTCATTTCATTAATATCAAAGAACTTAAATATGCTTACATACAAAATGGAAATGAGCTAGCTCGAACGATGTTAGCTTATCTTTGAGAAGAGATGTGGCGACAACATGCCTCTAAACTATGTTACAATTAGGCTCGAAGGACTATTTATTATTGAGAAACAATGGAAAACTATAAACATCCAAAAACCTAACCCTAGGAGATTATGTGCCAAAATTGTGGGCCCGTTAGCGTAAATTGGTACATCAACTTCCTGGGGTCGTAACTTTGGCATTTGATCTCTGTTTGACGTGCACGATACCTCATTACAAATATCTAATTGAGGAATACAAATTTAGAATGCAAATGTAGTCAATGACATGTGTAGCCCATTTTCCAAAAAAAAGTCGTTTAGGGGCCTCAAAACGGCTCTGGAATTTCGGGACCCGAAAAACTACCAAAGATAGTAAATTGTGCTACAATTAAGGAAACTAAAAAACTGAAACAAATAATGGTAGGGGTCCAAGTGGAATAGGTGGGTGGCCACCAATATCCACCGGGATTAGTCCTCCCCGCTTAGGAAGTAATGGTCCCCATTGAATTGAATGCCTCCATGAGATGGGGAAACTCTGCTGAATTTGGTCCCTGGTGAGCCATTTGCCTTGGTGCAGGAGTTGGCCAACTTTGAAAACCTGATATAGTTGGATCTTATAATGGTGAGTGTTCTTTATCTATTTATTCATGATCCTATCAATCATGGTTTTTTTTATACAACTTGGGTTGAGCTCTGTTGGTGTAAGATGCTTAGCAATTTCTTGTATCCAGTAATGGGGGAAAGTATGGCTGCAACCAGTCCACATTGAACACCGGGTGCAAGCCAAGGAATGGTGGAATTTTGAGCTCGAAATCATTGTTTCCTATATCCTTGGTGATGGTTTAAGTCCCATATTGGAGCGAGCGAAGCTTGCGGTGGGCCCCAACGAAGAACTCGTTTTCCAAATGTAACCAAACTTTGTCACCCACCTGGAAATTGTGTGACACCTGATGCTGATCATGACACTATTTTTACTTAGCATTTGATCTATCCAATATGTCATGGACCTCCTGGAAGATTTGTTGAATGCGTTTAATGAAGCTGTTAGCTTTGTCAGCTTTAGACTGGACATGAGCAGAAGTTTCCTGAGTAATTGCAAGTGGTATGGAGACATAAATGGGACATAGTGGGTGGAATCCAAATCCTACTTGAAAGGGGTTGTGGCCAGTGGAGTTGTGGAGAGATCTGTTGTAGCTGTGTTGGACATAGGGGAGGCTTACATCCCATGTGCATGGATTCTTCGAGTTCTACATGTGCAAGATGTGCATGACCATTTTGTTGACAACCTCTATTTGGCCATCAGTTTGGGGGTGGAAGGCTATGGAATTAGTGAGCTTGGTATCCAAAAATGAACATAGGCTTGACCAGAATGTACTTAGGAACCTGCTGTCCCGATCTGAGATAATTGAATGTGGGATCCAAAATAGTACCAATACTTGTTAAAAAATAGTTTGGCAATGGCTTCTGCTGTGATACTCTTCTAGCAGGTCACTAGGATGGCCATCTTAGAGAATTTGTCGATGACCATGAAAACACAGTCAATACCATGCTTGGTAGAAGGGAGGTCTGATATGTAATCCATGGAGATAGATTTCCAGGGCCGACTAACACTAGGCAGAGGAGCATAAAGGCCTTTCTTCTTGATTGTAGGTTTGGAAATGGTGGAGGAAGTGCAAGATTTGATGTACTTCCCAACATCATGTAGAAGGTTTGGCCAATAAAAATACTTATGAAACAATGCCACTGTTTTCTCTACCCGAAAATGTGCAGCGACCTGACTACAGTGTGCCTTCGAAATCATCTTGGCACGCTCACTTAAAGGAACATAAAGGTGTCCTAGGTGGAACAAAAATGTGTCATGGAGGTGAAAGCTTGGAACTTGATTTCCTTTGAGGAGCATCAAGTATGGGGTGCCTAATCTTGGATCACTCTTATAAAGATGCAACCATCCTGAAGTCTCGTGTCCACAAGAGTGGAGCAATATGGTCATTGCCATAACCGATGGTTGGCTAAGGTAGTCCGCAACATTATTGGTGATTCCCTTCTTGTACTTAATGTTCAAATTAAACTGTCACAGATATGTGGACCATTTCTTATGATGACCATTCTGTAACTTTCCTTGTGTCTGTATGAACTGTAGGGGTTGATGGTATGTGTGGATGACTTTTTCCTTCCCTAGAATGTAATGCTTCCATTGTCGGTAGTCCTGCACAATGGAATACATTCCTTTGTCATAGGTGGGATACTTTTAGACTGTATTCGAAAGTGTCTCACTGTGATATGCCACCGGATGCCCCTACTGGGTAAAAAATACACCAATAACATAGTCAGAGGCATTTGTCTTGATTTCAAATGGTTGTTGTAGGTCTCGTAATGTGAGCACTAGTGTAGAGCGGAGGCAATGCTTCAACTTGGAAAATTCCTTTTGTTGGGATTCAGACCAAAAGAATGTTTCTCTTGGTCTGCCCTTTGTGCCTTGACTCAAATGCCAAGTGATATGAGAGAATCCAAATAGAGCCTACGATAGAAATTGGCAAGGCCCAGAGAGTTGCGGATCTCTGATAGATTGGTTGGGGTTGGATAATCCCGAATAACTTGTATCTTGGTTAGGTCCACATGCACACCCCATTCATCAATTATGTACCCCATATGTTGAACTTGGGTCATATGAAAAGTGCATTTCTCCAAATTGGCACAAAATTTGTGCTGTCGTAGGGTTTGGAGGACTTATCAAATATGGTGTAGGTGCTCTTCCTACATCTAGCTGGAGATGAGGATGTCGCTCAAATAAAATACCATGAACGAGTTGGTGAAGGGCCACAATATGTCGTTCATCAGAATCATGAAGTTTGCGAGGGAATTCATCAACCTGAAAGGCATGACCAACCATTCAAAAAGGCCCTCCTTGGATTTAAAGGTAGTATTCCAAACATTGGAGGGTTCGATTGGTACTTGGTGATAACCAAACTTCAAGTCAATGTTGCTGAAATATTTGATCACCTTGAACAGGTCCAGAAGGTCATCAATCCATGAGATTAGATACCTATTCAGAATAATGATCTTATTCAACACCCGATATTCAATACAGAGCCTCCAGGTTCCGTCCTTCTTCTGTACCAACACGATCGAGCTCTCGTAGGGTGAGGAACTTGTCATGATGTGCCCTTTCTGCAACAAATCCTGTGTTGAAAAATGTGCAACCAGAAATGTTAAATTTAGAATGTGCTAAAAATACGACTCCTAAAAATAACATGTCTAGAAATAGCAGTTTGGCCAGTGAGGTCATTGGCCACCTTGGGTGAGAGGTGAAACTGCTAAAAATAGAAAGTTCTAAAAATAGCATTTCTGGGTCCCTTCCTATTTATAGCAGTCCTTGGTCTATCTATAGGAAGTAAAATCGAATTTGGTCTTAACAGCAGTTTAAAATATTAATTGATTAATCTCCATGAGTTAATTAGTTGTAAAAATTAAACTTGAAGTCTTTGTGAGAACATGCAATTAATTCTCTCCACTGATTGAGGAATTAAGTATGAGTTCTATAATGAGAGAATCAATTGACTTAGTTCTAACTAGTCAAGTTCAGTTAGATTAATTTAACAAATTAATGAGATATAGTTTGTTGATGCTTGCATGCATGTGACAACTATTATTTTCAGATAACTAAGTATTTTCTCATGGATAACTGATGCATGTCAGTTTAGACAGAGACCCAATTGAGATCAGATGAGGGACAATGTACTATCAGATGCTTGGATCTTCCTAGTGAATATTCCTTGCATGCAGGTGGAACTAGTGTCCTCAAGGATTGTGTAGTTGGACATGAGGTTGACAACAGGTATGATCTAGGGCCAATTCACATATGTTTTATAATTGGACCCCAATCAAAATTGCGCAAGGAAATAGGGGATTGGAGGACTTGTGGCCTATATATTGAGGCCTAGGTAGTCTATGATCATAATCATTAGAGTACAGAGAGAGTAGGAAAGCTATTGAGCTGATTCTTTTTGTATGTTGTTGAGGATTTCCACGTGATTGATAATACAGTGTTGGGGTTTTATGCTAGTGCTTTCCCCAGTGATATATTCTGTGTTATGTGATTGATTCCTTCTTATCAGTTATATGTGTTCATGCTTGATGTTGCTCATGGTTGATTAGCTTCCGCAAAGTTTATGGTAGATGTAGATCTAGTATTATGCTTTAGTACATTGCATATATCAGTTAGATCTGCAGGTGAAATTTCTACATGATATCAATGAGCTAGCTGATTTGTAGAGAAAATTCTGCATGGTATCAGAGCACTGGTGATCAAGGAAGAACAATATAGAAGAAGGAATTCAAAGTTTATTATTCGGGATATAGATCTTAGTTCTTATCACATCCAGTTCATTGCTGGCTTTCTATGGTTTGAGGCTTGAGTATGCCCTTGATGGCAGCTCAAGCTATATAGCTTGGAAGGATCGCATGGAGGCAGTATTGGAAGATAATGGCCTTAAGGACTTCATTGATCAAGATGTCCCTAAGCCTACTGATGCTACTCAGGTTGCAGACTGGAAGAAGTGTGTGGCTAGAGCTAGGAGAATTCTCTTGGAGGGAGTTTGAGATCACATTGTTTCGAGTCTCCATGGGAAGGAGAATCCGCATTCAATGTGGAAGACATTGAAAGATTTATATCAGAATTGCAGTGATCAGAGGAAGTTGGCACTGAAGGAAAAACTTCGAAAGATCAAGTGTGAAAAGGGTGAGACGATCTCTATGTATCTGACCAAGCTCATCACATGCAGGGATGAGCTTGCAAGTGTAGGGGTTGTGACAACTGATGATGATATGGTGAGTCTAGCACTCCTTGGCCTTCCTAAGAGCTGGCATAGCTACCAGGACTCAGTTAATGGAAGGGAGAAACTGCCAGATTGGGAACGACTATGGTCGGATTTGATGCAGGAGGAGATCAGACGGAGCACTAGAGATGGTTCCTCATCCTTGGTGGATGAGGAGAACTGTGCCTTAGTGAGTAAGGCAAAGAAGGGGAAGGAGAAGGTTTCTCTTTTTGAATCTAGTTCTTCCAATGATGGGAAGAAGGTTGACAAATCGAAAGTGCGATGCTTTCATTGTCATGAGGTGGGCCATTATGTTGCAAATTTTCCACGGAAGAAATCCAAGAAGGGATCTGGGGAAGGATCTGAAGGTGAGGCACTTGCTTCACAGTTTGAGTTGGATTTCACACTCTTCGCATGCATGGTTTCATCCATGGTGGGAAGTGGTTGGTTTCTTGATAGTGGAGCTTCTTTCCACATGATCGACGACAAGAGTTTGTTCAGTACTTTGGAGGAGAAAGATCTCCAGATACTCATAGCGATGGGTGATGATGAGAAGTATAGTGTCTCAAGTGTAGGCATGGTTATTTTTCAGAGGGAGCATGGAGCTCGCCTTGCCTTGACCGATGTAAAGTATGTACCACGACTGAAGAGAAACTTGGTGTTGATCGCAATGTTGGAAGATGGAGGCTATGATGTAGTCTTTAGTAAGGGAAAGGTTTTCCTTAGACACATCATCACTAGATAGGTGAAGCAGATTGGTTCACGGGTCAAGAACCTGTATGCTCTTGAGGTTCAAGATGCATGAAAATCCTTGAGCAGCAAGGCAACTGAGTGAGACTTGGTGGTTGAGAGGGAGGGTATGTTACCTCTCAACATGCAACGCTAGAATAAGTCTCAAACGATTGTGGAGGAGCCACGATTGGTGCAGCAGCTTCAAGAGGGTGTGGAGTAGCCACAATAGGGGGAGCTGAGAGGAGATTGAGTGGAGACATCTACTCATGCAGAGATCTCCAGTAGGGGGAAACTTCGAGTCAGGTGGGCAGAGGGATCAAATGCAGCCATACCTCCAGGTAGGAGGTGGGGTGATGTGGATTAATCGTCCCAAGGAGGAGGGGCAGGATCCTTGAGGTACCCAACCTCTTGGATGAGACCTTGCTACGGGAGCCCCAATGTGGAGTAGCAGGAACTGACTGATTGAGTAGAGACAGATGAGGATGGAGTGACAGAGAGAGCTAAAGTGCAGGGAATCCTAGGACAGTGCATAGCTAGCAGGATGCAGCAATGCGAGAGGCATAAGTGTTTTGCATAGTGATAGGTGGCACAGAGAGGTGTGCAATGGTGTGAGATGCATGGAGATGTTGCAGTAGCACAGATGTCAGAGAGGGAGCACTTGTCAGTAGTAGGTAGAGCTTCAGCATTAGAGTATGTTCCTAGCCCAACAGAGTGGTCAGTTGGGAGTGTTTTTTTTCCAAGTGTTATTGGAGCAAGTGGACCAAGTAGATGTGTTGCATGCAGAACATTCCAGAGTTATAGGATCAAGTTAGAGAGGAAGCCTTTCTTGTTGAGAGGGAGTGTTGAAAAATGTGCAACAAGAAATGTTAAATTTCGAATGTGCTAATAGGACTCCTAAAAATAGCATGTCTAAAAATAACAGTTTGGCCAGTGAGGTCATTGGCCACCTTGGGTGAGAGGTGAAACTGCTAAAAATAGAAAGTTCTAAAAATATCATTTCTGGGTCCCTTCCTATTTATAGTAGTCCTTGGTCTATCTATAGGAAGTAAAATCGAATTTGCTCTTAACAACAGTTTAAAATATTAACTGATTAGTCTCCATGAGTTAATTAGTTGTAAAAATTAAACTTAAAGTCGTTGTGAGAACATGCAATTGATTCTCTCCACTAATTGAGGAATTAAGTATGAGTTCTATAATGAGAGAATCAATTGACTTAGTTCTAGCTAGTCAAGTTCAGTGAGATTAATTTAACAAGTTGTTAAAGTAATGAGATATAGTTTGTTGATGCTTGCATGCATGTGACAACTATTATTTTCAGATAACTGAGTATTTTCTCATGGATAACTAATGCATGTCAGTTCAGACAGAGACCCAGTTGAGATCAGATGAGGGACAGTGTACTATCAGATGCTTGGATCTTCCTAGTGAATATTCCTTGCATGCAGGTGGAACTAGTGTCCTCAAGGATTGCGTAGTTGGACCTGAGGTTGACAGCAGGTATGATTTGGGGCCAGTTCACATATGTTTTGTAATTGGACCCCAATCAAAATTGCGCAAGGAAATAGGGGATTGGAGGACTTGTGGCCTATATATTGAGGCCTAGGTAGTCTATGATCATCATCATCAGAGTACAGAAAGAGCAGGATAACTATTGAGCTGATTCTTTTTGTATGTTGTTGAGGATTTCCACTTGATTGATAATACAGTGTTGGGGTTTTATGCTGGTGCTTTCCCCATTGATATATTCTGTGTTATGTGATTGATTCCTTCTTATCAGTTATATGTGTTCATGCTTGATGTTGCTCATGGTTGATTAGCTTCCACAAAGTTTATGGTAGATGTAGATCTAGTATTATGCTTTTGTACATTGCATATATCAGTTGGATCTGTAGGTGAAATTTCTACATGATATCAGTGAGCTAGCTGATTTGTAGAGAAAATTCTACATCCTGAACCTTCCTCTTGATTTCATCATTCTCTAGAACATAGCGTTGATAGATCGGTCCATTAGGTAGTGACGTTCCCACGGTCATATCGATGGTGTCCTTAACTTGACAGTGTAGGGGTACCCCTGTGGGTGAGGTGAACATGTCCCTGTACTCTTCCACGACCTTGTCCATCTGCTGTTGTTGTGCAAATGATCCCTATCTAGAGGCCGTGGAAGTGGCCACAATCCTCCTCTTTCTTTAAGGGTGAATCATAAGGAAGACAAATTTCCCAATATGGTGGATGATATTATTGCATTGTTTAGCAGAGATCAAAGAAAGGGTGGAAGATGGCGCTACCTATGGTATCTTGTAAAATTTATGATCCAAAGTAATAATAATAGAATGAAGTCTAGATTCATATACCACATGTAGCTTCCATAGGTATGGTTGACCTAACAAAACATCACAAACTTATATAGGGGAAACATCACACAATACCTCGTTTACAAAGGGCTTGATGCTATAAGGCAAATGACACTGTTGGCTGACACAAAGATCTCGCCTTTGGTGGATCCACCCAATAGTGTACAACTATCGGTACGATGTCGTTGTCAGTTTCAATATCTTAATGACCTTGACTGAGATCAGGTTCTTCTAGCTCCCACTGTTAGTGATGAACTGCACCAGTGAACCTTTTACCTACATCTACAAGTGAAAGAGGCACCCCCCCAGATCTTTGCGTTCCACCTTTTGGAGTTTGGTAGGGGCTATGGTTGCAATGGATTATGTGTCAATGAGTTGCTTACACTTGTTGGTTCCCTTGTTGGGTTCTGACTCAGAATTAGAGCATGCATCTGTCTCTGAGTGTTTCAGCTCGACCACCAACGCCTTCTTTGCATGACATTCATTCGTGTTATGAGTGGGAGTTTTATGGAACTCACACCACTTGCCGGTGTCCTTTTCCTTCCTGCCACCCTTGGTTTGCGACTTCGAGGAGTTTCCCTAGGGGGTCCCAGTCGGGCTTTGCCTTTTGCTCTGTGGCTTGGGGTTGCCTTTTCTCTGCTTTGGGTTCCTAGATCCGAAGTCTTGCTTCTTATTCTTGAATTTCTATTCAATCTTGGTCGCGTATCGGTATGCTACACCAAGAGAGGAGATGCCCAGGAAATCCATATCCTCTTGAATGTATTTGTGTATACAATCGCAGTACTTGAACACTATATGTTTCTCATAAATATTTGATACCCATATTCGTCAGCTCATGCACATCTTGATCCCTATGCTACCGCAACATAGTCCATTGTATGTACTTGTCCTCATAGCTCATGATAGGGTAGTACTGTTCCTTGATGATGTCTCCGAGAGAATTGCAAGCGGGTGCGACCGAGAACAATGAAGGTTACCTCTCATACTTCCACTCATAGTAGGTTTCCCACTAGTCCTTGACGTTGGGGGCGAATTTCAGGAGTGTAAAAGTAATCATGTCCCTATTGGAAAAATCATGAATCGAAAAATATCCTTCCAAATGATTTAACCATTTATCTATGACATCTACATCTATTGGAACTTCAAATGTGGGAATGTCAAAGTTGAATTGTACCTTAAAGGGAGTGGTGCCTCCAAAGTGGCTACCAGATGAAGATGCGTCACCTATGGGCATCCGCCAAAGGATATAGGCAAAGTTTTCCATCATCATGTTCCTTTGTCACTCGAGGGGTTCTTCGAGAAATATTTCAAAAAGATCTCATGCTCCATCATCTTTATTTTCTTCTGCCATGGGAGGCCATCAGGGTTTGTGATGTTGGGTTTGAAAATTTTCAACCAGTTCGAGCCCTAACTCCTTATACTATGAGCTTGTTGGGGACATGCAAAGGAAAACAGAGAAAGTGCAGATTGCTGATACCACTGGTACAGACTTATACAGGAATGCAACATAATACAAATATAAAAATAAACAGAGATGCAACAAAAGTAAAACTTCATTTCATTAATATCAAAGAACTGAAATATGCTTACATACATAATGGAAATGAACTGACTTGAATAATGGTAGCTTATCTCAGAGAAGAGATGTGGTGGCTACATGCCTATGAACTGTAGGAATTTACAGGGTAAGTTCCTCAGACAGAACACCAAAGGACACCGCTCACAAACAGATCGCAGATCAATACACCAGTACTTTTGACGTGGTTAAAACCCTCAAAGAGGGAAACAGTCCACGGCCTGAGCCAACGCGGCCACTTCAGGCAATTTATTAATAAAAGAATGAAAATTTACATATGCTTCTCTCATAGACGGATTGCCCTACAAATGACCCTCCATGCTCTTTAAATAGAGATCATGGACCAATCGGGTGTTAAGCCACAGATCAAGTGTCGGTAATACCGAGGAGAGAATGAACCGTCAGATCACTACATATCGTGACCGTCGAATTGTAAGTTACAAAATGTACATAGTAAAGAAACAAACTTTACCTAACTCTATACCTAACTCTATACTAGACCAAGTTGTACTTAACTATTTCCTATGTGTCGGAATATCCTAACATCCCCCCTTAAGAACAACTTGGGATAGGATTGAAGGATTTACAAATATGACACAATAGGAGAAGGAAGGAGGCACTAGAGCCTATCCCCCCTTAGTGACAACTTCCTGAACTCCAACCATAAATCGAAGTTTAGTGAACTTCGCCTCTGTGAGAACCTTTGTAAAGATGTCTGCAACTTGATCATCTGTTGAACAATATTGCACTTCAAGAACATGGTCATGAATGAGCTTTCTGATGAAGTGCATGTGCAGTTCAATGTGTTTGCTGCGCTGATGTTGGACTGGATCTTTGCATAGTTGAATGGCACTTTGATTATCACACCAAAGTGTAGTCGGATGCTGCTGCTGAAAGCCAAACTCTGACAGGATCTGACGAAGCCACAAGGCTTCCTTACTAGCTTCTACGGCACCACGATACTCTGCTTCTGCTGAAGAAAGAGAAATGGCACCTTGTTTCTTGCAAGCCCATGTAATAGGTCCTGAACCAAGAGTGAACACATAACCTGCAGTAGACTTCCGATCATCAGGGTCACCAGCCCAATCGGAATCAGTGAAACCAACCAATAGAGGAGATGCTTCGGCACTGTAATGAATCCCAAACTGAACTGTACCTCGAACATAACGAAGTATTCTTTTAGCTGCTTTCCAATGACTTTCACGTGGGTTTTGCATAAACCGAGCAACAAGGCCAACAACAAAGGAAAGGTCAGGACGAGTATGGGTTAGATACAAAAGTTTTCCTACAAGTTGACGGTATAAGGTAGCATCAACTTCAGGAGAAGTACAAGTGACTGAAAGTTTGACTCCAGACTGAAAGGGAGAAGGGGCTGGCTTACAGTCTTCCATGTGAAAATGGCGTAGAATATCACAGGCATACTTGGATTGGGAAAGGGAAATACCTTCCTTGGATTGCAAGACTTGAAGACCAAGAAAATAATGTAAGTGTCCTAAGTCTGTCATTTCAAACTTCCTTTTAAGGCTAGACTTCACATGGTTTATAAGGTTGGGATCACTACCAGTCAGGATAAGATCATCAACATAAGGAACAAGAATGATAAGAGACTTGCCCACTTTCTTGGTGTAGACAGTATTGTCAGAATGACACCTAGAAAAGCCATTTTCTAAAAGAAAGTTATCCATTTTGGCATACCAAGCTCGAGGAGCTTGCTTGAGACCATAAAGGGATTTCTTAAGCCGACATACAAGGCTAGAGTCTGTTTGTATAAAGCCAATAGGTTGTTCCATATAGATTTCTTCATGCAAGTCCCCATGCAAGAAGGCGGATTTAACATCCATCTGATGGACTTCCCATTTGAAAGAGGCAACAAGGGAAAGAACAAGGCGGATAGAGTTCATTTTGGCAACAGGGGAGAAGGTTTCAGTATAGTCAATGCCTTCAACTTGTGAAAAACCCTTAGCAACAAGACGAGCTTTATGTTTATCAACTTTCCCATCTGGTCCATACTTGGTTCTGTAAACCCATTTGCATCTAACAAGTTTTCGTCCCTTTGGTAGAGGAACAAGATCCCATGTATCATTTGCCAATAATGAATGATATTCTTCATTCATAGCTGCTTCCCAATTTGGATGGCCTGAAGCTTCTGCAAAGGTGTCAGGATCATAATTCACTGAAACTTGAGCCAGTAAAGAAGAGGCTCTCTCGAACTGAGAACGTGTACGTCGCTGATCTGTAGGATCACCGGCAAGATCACCTGCTGCATCCCGAGTAGCACAGACCCATTTTGGAAGCTGAGGAGCTGAAGGAAGATCCTGAGAAGGTGGGGAGGATTTTCATCCTCGCTTTCATCATCTGAAGAAGAAATATTTTCAAAAGTAGAAGAGATAGGGAGAGGTGGCACATCCGCCGAACTAGGCTCGCAGGCCGATATATTTTCATCAAACTTTACATCTCTTCTAATGATAACATTTTTGGACTTAAGTGGAATAAGTCTATATCCTTTGACATCTTCAGAATATCCAACAAAAATACATTTTTCACTCTTAGGTTCTAAAGCTTTATGTTTCTCATCTGGAATATGGGCCCATGCTTCACTTCCAAAAACACGAAAGTGACTTACATCTGGTTTGATTGAGCTCCATGCTTCTTCTGGAGTGATATTCTTTAAAACCTTAGTAGCAGTGCGATTTATTATGTAATTTGCACAGTTAATTGCTTCTGCCCAATAATTAAGACTTAGTCCTTTAGATTGAAGCATACAATTAGCCATTTCCTTTAAGGTGCGATTCTTCCTTTCAGCTACACCATTTTGTTGTGGAGTATATGGAACAGTATGTTGCATTTGAATTCCATTCTCAGTGCAAAAGTTGATGAATGTGTTTTTAACATATTCTCCGCCATTATCAGATCTTAGCTTAAGAATTTGATGTCCAGATTGTTTTTCAACAAAGGCCTTAAAGGCCAAGAACATGTTAAATACTTCACTCTTGAGTTTTAAGAAGTATACCCAAGTGCGTCTGGAGAAATCATCAATGAAAGTTAAGAAATACTTGTAGCCAGAGAATGAAGCAACTGGAAGTGGACCACATAAATCACTATGCACGAGCTGTAAAGGGGCTGAGGCGTGCCAAGAAGCACGTTTTTCAAAAACGTCCCGATGATGTTTTCCGAGTATACATCCGGAACAAACACCATCTCTGCAAGATACCATTGGAAGACCTGTCACCATATTTTCTTTACATAGATTCTGAAGAGAGCGATAGTTTAAGTGACCAAATCGCTCATGCCAAAGTTTGCTCACTTCATCATTATGAGCAACAAATACTGAGGGAAGATTTGATGACCCAAAGTCGTGAAACTTATACAACCTTGTAGAATCACCAGCAATGCCAGTAGCTAAAATCTGTCTAGGATCTCTTAGATCCTTAATTACAACATTGTGAGGTGAAAATTCAACGATTTTACCTTCACCTGAATGGGTTATCTGATATACAGATAGAAGGTTGCAGGATAAGGTTAGAACACATAATACATCATTAAACTGACCATTGTCTAGATGAACAGTTCCAGTCCCTACAACACTAAGAGATCTATCATCACCAACATATATATTTTTGGTGTTACAATCATTTAAAGAAGAAAACATGGCTTTGTTTTTGGCCATGTGATAAGAAGCTCCAGAATCAATGAGCCACTCATGAGAATGAGAAGAAGAAGATACATTTAGTGCATAGCCAGACCGAGATGCTTGACAACCACATGCAGAAAGTGCCATTCCTGAAGATGAAGTTGAAGTTGAAGATTGCTCCAAATGGATGTTATGCTTCTTCATTGCTGCTTCCAAGGCTTCCATCTTCTTAAAGCATTTGGATTCTAAGTGGCCATCTCGATTACAAAAGTTGCAATGTCTATCAGTATTCTTCCCTTTGTTTTTATTTGTCTTATCATTTTGTTGAAATGATTTTTCATTTTGAGGCTGAAATTGCTTAGGACCCTTGTTTGGTTTAGGACCATTCTTTTTAGGATACAACTTCTTAGGATTCTTTGGATTTGGTTGCTGCTGGGCGGCTAACGCTTTCTTAGAAGAGTTTCCAAGATGAAGAAGACCAAGGTGTAAGAGTTTTTCTTGTTCTCTTATTAAAGAATCACAAAAGGAATCAAAGGAAGGGGACTTGTAGGTTTGTCCTTGAGAAATGAAGGCTTCTCTTGTAGAATGGAAGGTGGAAACAAACACAGAATAGGCTGGTCCCAACTTAGTAAGAATGGAGTAGATAAGGCTACTATCTTCTTTCTTAACCTTAACACCTTCCAAGAGAAGTCTAAGGGTCTTGAACTTGGACAAAAAATCTTCAATGCAAGAAAAATTATTGGGGTCCAATGTAAGCAATTCATTTTCAAGTTGATGGGCTTTAAGTTCATTTTTAATTCCAAAGAATTTAGTAATCTGTTTCATTGTTTCATCAGGAGTATCAAGTTCTGCAATATGGAATCTAAGATCTGGAGAAATAGACATCCCTATCAACCCACGTGCTTGGTCTTGTCTATTTTCCCATTTAGCTGCCTTGTCTTCATCTTTCAGTTTGGTCTCTTGGCTTGTGGCTATTCTGTAAAGACCTTTACTTCTAAGTAAATCCACAATGTAGGACCACCATTGGAAGTAGTTGGTGCTGTCAAGAATAACTTGGCATGGACTTTCCATTTAAAAAAAAACTGAAGCTATAGATGTTGAAACTAAGTGTTTCAATGGAAAGATCTCGAAAAATTAGGCTGTTTCAAAAAAACGGTTCTGAAAACGGCTTCCGGATGAAGAAGTTATGGCTTTTTGAAGAAAATTTGATGAAGTCGCCGACGAAGTGCGGGAATGTGCGGAAATGAAAAATCCACCCCCACAAAATGGAGACTTGAACCCAAGACCTCTACTCTCATAAATTAGCTTTGCACCAAGTGAGCTATACAAAAAGTTTGAGAGAGAGAGAGAGAGGGGGGGGGGTTGATGCTTTGGGTTGCGTGCTTGCTTTGAGAAAGCTCTTTTTCCCTACAAAACAAAAAACACAAAACCCAACACGGACATACAAAAAAAAACGAACCTTGCGGCTCGAAGTTAGCTTTAGCCGGAAACTAAATATTTTCCTCAATGTTTCTGATTTTCCGAGATCACACTAAGGCGCAGCGGAAAAGAGCATACGCATGAGAAAAATCCTTCCTTTCTGTTTCTGATTTGCCCAGATCGCACAGAGTCGCAGGGCAAAGAGCATACGTAGAAATGAAAGGTATAGATCCGGTAATAAAAAAAAGCTAAATAAACCGAAAACCGAAATAAATAGAGAGAAAATAACTGTAAACTGCAAATAAACACTGTATACCTCCAGATCTTAAAAATGACGCAGCTAGGGCTACCGGAAACCTTTTTGCGTTAAACGAAAGGGGTTCCTCACTGGAACAGATGCTCCCAACACAACAGAGCAGTCCTCTCGGCCTGAAAGCAGTCAGAAACAGTAGATCTAGGAAACGGTAGTCGGATGCAGTTCTACGGCTTCAGATTTGGATCACCAATGGACGCGGCCCTCAAATAGCTCTGATACCATGTAGGAATTTACAGGGTAAGTTCCTCAGACAGAACACCAAAGGACACCGCTCACAGACAGATCACAGATCAATACACCAGTACTTTTGACGTGGTTAAAACCCTCAAAGAGGGAAACAGTCCACAGCCTGAGCCAACGCGGCCACTTCAGGCAATTTATTAATAAAAGAATGAAAATTTACATATGCTTCTCTCATAGACGGATTGCCCTACAAATGACCCTCCATGCTCTTTAAATAGAGATCATGGACCAATCGGGTGTTAAGCCACAGATCAAGTGTCGGTAATACCGAGGAGAGAATGAACCGTCGGATCACTACATATCGTGACCGTCGGATTGTAAGTTACAAAATGTACATAGTAAAGAAACACACTTTACCTAACTCTATACCTAACTCTATACTAGACCAAGTTGTACTTAACTATTTCCTATGTGTTGGAATAACCTAACATGAACTATGTTACAATGAGGCTGGAAGGCTTATTTATTATTGAGAAACAATGGAAAACACTAAACATCAAAAAACCTAACCCTAGGAGATGAAGCATGAAAAATGTGGGCCCCATTGGGGTAAATTGGTACATCAACTTCCCTAGGTCTTAACTTTGGCATACGATCTCCGTTTGACACACACGATACCTTGTTAGAAATATATAACCAAGGACTACAACTTTCAAATCCAAATATAGTTAATGACTACCATTTTCCTGTTTTCCAAAAAAAACGTTTTTTAGGGCCTCAAAACGGCTCCAAAATTTTAGGACCCAAAAAACTGTAAAAAATATAAACTATGCTACAATTAAGGAAACTGAAAAAATGAAAGAAACAATGGTGGGGGTCCAAGTGGAATAGGTGGGTGGCCACCAATATCCACCTGAATCAATCCTCCCCCCTTAGGAACCAATGGTCTCCATTTCGTTGAATGCCTCCATGAGATGGGGAAACTTCTGCTGAACTTGGTCCCTGGTGAGCCACTTGCCTTGGTGTAGGATTTGGCCATCTTTGAAAACCCAATACAGTTGTATATTCTATTGGCTAGTGTTCCTTATATGTTTATCAATGATCCTATCAGTTGTCACCTATTCGATACAACTTGGGTTGATATCTGTTGGTGTCAACTGCTCAACAATGTCTGTTGTATCCAACAATGGAGGAAAGTATGGCTGCAATCGGTCCATATTGAAAACTGGGTGTAGGCCAAGGAATGGTGGAATGCTGAGATTGATAGCATTTTCTCCTATCGTCTTGGTGATGGTGTAAGGCCCATATCAAAGCAGGAAAATCTTGTGGTGGGCCCTTGCAAGGCACTGCTTCTGGAAATGTAACCAAACTTTGTCGCTCACCTAGAAATTATGTGGCACCTGATGCTGATCATGACGATGTTTGTACTTAGAATTTGTGTTGTCCAATTTGTTGTGGACCTGCTAATAGATGTGTTGAATGCGTTAAATGAAGCTAGTAGCTTTGTCAGCTTCAGACTGGACATAAGACAAATTTTCCTGAGTAACATCAAGTGGTATAGAGACATCAATGGAGTTGTGGCTAGTGGAGTTGTGGAGAGCCATGTTGTAGCTATTCTAGACATAGGGTAGGATTTCATCACATGTGGATGGATGCTTCGAGTTGTACATGCGCAGGATGTGCACAACCATTCTGTTGATGACCTCTGTTTGGCCATCAATTTAGGGGTGGAAGGACATGGACTTAGAGAGCTTGGTATCCAACACCGATCAGAGACTTGACAAGAATGTACTTAGGAAATTTTTGTCCCGATCTGAGATAATGGACTGTGGGATCCCAAAGCGTACCCATACTCATTGAGAGATGAGTTTGGCAGTGGCTTCTATATTGATACTCTTCTAGCAGGTTGCTAGAATGGCCATCTTAGAGAATCTGTCGATGACCACAAAAACACAGTTATTGTCATGCTTGGTAAAAGGGAGGCCTGACATGCAATCCATGGAGATCGATTACTAGGGTTGGATAGGAGTAGGCATAAAGTATACATGCCTTGATTCTTGATTGTAGGTTTGGCAATGGAGCAGGAAGTGCATGATCTGATTTACTTCCCAAAATCTTGTCGAAGGTTTGACCAATAAAAATAATTCTATAACACTACCACCATTTCATTTACCTGAAAATGTGCAACGACCTAACTATAGTAAGCCTCCTAAATCATCTTGGCATGTTCGCTTGAAAAAATGAAAGTGTCCTAGGTGGAAATACAATGTGTCCTAGAGGTGAAAGTTTGGAACTTGCTTGCCTTCTAGGATCATCTAGTATGTGGTGCTGAATTCTGGATCACTCTTGTAAATATGTGGCCATATTGAAGTCTCATGTCCAAAAGAGTTGAGGACTCTAGTACTTAATGTTAAAATGGAAATTTTGTAGATATGTAGACTATTTTTGATGGAAATCATTTTGCAACTTTCCTTGTGTATGTATGAATGGTAAGGGTCGATGGTCTGTGTGGATGAACTTTTCCTTCCCCATAATGTAATGCTTCCATTGTTGTCAGGCCTACATAATGGAATACATCTCTTTTTCATAGGTGGGATACTCTCAGACTATATCTGAAAGTGTCTCACTATGATATGCCATCGGATGCCCCTATTGGGTAAGAACTTGACCAATAACATAGTCAGAGTCATCTTTCTCAATTTCAAATGGTTGTTGTAGGTTTGGTAATGTGAGAACTAGTGCAGAGCAAAGGCAATGATTCAACATGGAAAAATCCTTCTGATGGGATTTATACCAAAATAACTTTGCTCTCACTCCGCCCTTGGTGACTTGACTCAAAGGCCAAGTGATATGAGATAATCCCAACATGAACCTATGATAGAAATTGGCAATGCTCAGAAAGCTGCGGAGCTCTGTTAGAGTGGTTGGGGCTAGCCAATCTTGAACAACTTTTATCTTGGTTGGGTCCAGATGCACACCCCACTAATCAATGATTTACCCCAGATATTGAACTTGGGTCTTAAGAAATATTCATTTCTCCAAATTGGCACAATTTGTGCCATCGCAGGGTT
Organism: Pinus tabuliformis; assembly: GCA_031772625.1. Taxonomy (NCBI): domain Eukaryota; kingdom Viridiplantae; phylum Streptophyta; class Pinopsida; order Pinales; family Pinaceae; genus Pinus; species Pinus tabuliformis. Next base: position 194,086,158 of record CM062816.1, read on the forward strand.
TGGAGGACCTGTCAAATATTGTGTAGGTGCTCTTCCCAACTCTGGTTGAAGATCAGGATGTCATCCAAATACATAACCATGAATGAGTTGGTAAAGGTATGCAGTATGTCATCCATCAGCCTCATGAAGGTTGAGGGGCATTCGTCATCCTGAAAGGCATGACCAACCATTCGAAAAGGCCCTCCTTGGATTTGAAGGAAGTCTTACATACATCAGAGGGTTTTATTGGTACCTAGTGTTAACCAGACTTGAAGTCAATATTACTAAAATATTTTCGCCCCCTTGATCTAGTCCAGAAGGTCATCAATATGTGGGATTGGATACCTATTCCAGACAACAATATTATTCAGTGCCGGATAGTCAATACAAAGCCTCCAGGTTTCATCCTTCTTGTGTACCAACACGACCAGGCTCCCACAAGATGAGGAACTTGGCCTGATGTGTCCTTTCTGAAATAGCTCTTGAGTATGCCTCTTGATTTTATCATTGTTAAAATAAGAGAGTCGGTAGATCATTCCATTAGTTAGCAGCGCGCCCAGGGTCATATCGATGGAGTGCTTGACCTAAAAGTGTAGGGGTACCCTTGTGGGTGAGGTGAAGATGTCCCTATACTCTTCCACGACCTTTTCAGTCTATTGTTGTTATGCGGAGGAGCCTTGTCTGGAGGCTGTGGATGTGGGCACAGTCTTCGTCTTGCTTTGAGGGAGAATCATAAAGAAGACAAATTTCCCAGTTTGGGAGATGATCTTACTGCATTGTTTAACATAGATCAGAGAAAGGGCGGTAGATGGTGCTACCTTCGGTATCCTGTATAATTTCTGAACCAAATTAATAATAACATAATGAGGTCTGGATTCATATACATCATAACACTTCCATAGGTATGGCTGACCTAAAAAAACATCACAAACTTCTAGAGGGGTAACATCGCACAATACCTCGTCTACAAAGGGCTTGATGCTATAAGGCAAGCGAAACTTCTAGTAAACATGAAGATCTCACCCTTGGTGGAGCCACCTGATGGTGTATGACTGTGGGTGCAACATTGTTGGAAGCTTTAATCTCTTAATGACCTCATTCAAGATTAGGCTCTTTTGGCTCCCACTGTCAACGATGAACTGCACCGGTGAAACTTTTACCCACATCTTATAGTGAAAGAGGTGCCCCCCCTCCTCTAGATCTTCAGGTTCCGCCTCTTGGATCTTGGCGGTGGCTATCGTCATAGTGGGTTCTCTGTCAATGATCTTCTTACCCTTGTTAGTTCCCTTGTTAGGTTCCATCTTAGAATCAAAGCATGCATCCATCTCTGAGTCTTTTAGCTCAACCACCAACGCTTTCTTTGTGCGACATTCATTCCTGTTGTGAGTGGGAGTTTTATGGAACTCACACCAATTTTTGGTGTCCTTCTTTTCCTTCTCGTCACCCTTGGCTTGTATCTTAAAGGAGTTTCCATGGGGGGTCTTGGCCAGGATCTACCTTTTTCTCTGTGGCTTGGGAGTGCTTTTTCTCTATTTTGGGTTCTCAAATATAAAGTCTCGCTTCTTCTTCTTGAATTTATGCTCAATCCTGGCAGCGTATCTGTATGTTGCACCATGTGAGGATATGTCTAGGAACTCCATCTCCTCTTGAATGTATTTGTGTAAAAAATTGCTTTACTTGAGCACTAGATGTTTCTCATGATATTTGATACCCAACTTTGTGCATAGGGTATGGAAAAGATTTGTTAGCTCATGCAAATTTTGATCCCTCTGCTGCCGTTGCATAGTCCATTATATGTACTTATCTTCATATCTCCCAACAGGGTAGTACTATTCCTTGGTGGCATCTCGGAAATAATTACAAGGGTTTATGACATAGAATAGTGAGGGTTCCCTCTCGTCCTTCTGCTCACAGTATGTTTCCCACCAGTCCTTGAAGTGGGGGGTAGATTTCAGGAGTGAAAAAGTAATCTTTTCCCTATTGGAAAAATTATGAACCGAAAAATATCCTTCCAACAGATTTAAGCATTTACCTACGTCATTTTCATCTATCTAGCCTTGAAATGTGGGAATGCCAAAGTTGACTTGTACCTTAAAGGGAGTGGCAACTCTAGAGTGGATGTCAGATGAAGATGCGTCACCTGTGGGCATCCGTCGAAGGATCTAGGCAAAGTTGTCCATCATCGCGTTCCTTTCTCGCTCAAGAGCTTCTTTTAGAAATATTTGAAAGGATCTCCTGCTCTCTCATATTTATTTTCTTCCTCCATGGGTGGCCCTCAGTTTTTCGAGGTTGGTCTTGCAAAGGTTCAACCAGTTCGAGCCCTAACTCCTTATACCCTGACCTCATTGGGGACATGCAAAGAAAAATAAAGAAACAACATACCTCTCTGATACACTTGATCCAAACTTATACAAGAACAAAACATATTAAAAATATAAAAATTAACATAGAGATGCAATAGAAGTAAAGCTTCATTTCATTAATATCAAAGAACTGAAATATGCTTACATATAGAATGGCAATGAACTAGCTCGAGCGATGGTAGCTTATGTCCGAGAATAGATGTGGTGGCTACATGCCTCTGAATTATATTACAATGAGGCTTAAAGGCCTATTTATTTTTTTAAGTATGGGGGATTTACGCAGTGCATTATATTAGATATCATTTTTGGGATTCAACTGCGTTAAGTAAGTCATTCAAACGTATGACCATTTCCATGAGAGGTAGTCGTAACTGACTAATTTCTCATGATTTTTGAATAGTTCACTTAGCACTCATTGCATCGGGTGATGCTCACAGGGGTGAAGAAGTGGGATTGAAACTAGTGAAATGTGGAGAACGAATCACATAGCATCAATCATCACTTCAGGGCTTGCACCCGGTAACCAGGACTTCCCAGGAGGTCACCCATCCCAGAACTCCTCTGGCTCAAGCGCGCTTAACTGTGGAGTTTTTCCCCACAATCAAGCCCACTTAGCTTGCTACCCCATTTGCAAAACCTTAGCAAGTATTGTGCCTCATGAACCATTCAAGTAGAGATCCCTTGACTCTTTTTGAATTTAAGTATGGGGGATTTACGCAGTGCATTATATTAGATATCATTTTTGGGATTCAACTGCGTTATATTCTATTGGATAGTGTTCTTGATATGTGTATCCATGATCCCATCCGTCATGGCCTATTCAGTACAACTTGGGTTGAGCTATGTTGGTGTCATCTGCTCAATAATGTCTGACGTATCCAGAAATGGGAGAATGTATGGCCGCAACCGAACCAATTTGAATACTGGGTGTAGACCAAGGAATGGTGGAATGATGAGCTCAAAATAATTGCCTCCTATAGCCTTGGTGATGGTGTAATGCCCATATCAGAGTGGGTGAAGCTTGCGGTGGGCCCTAGCGGGGCGCTCCTTCTGCAAATGTAACCAAGCTTTGTCATCCACCTGGAAATTGTGTGGCACTTGATGCTAATCATGACACTATTTGTACTTAGCATTTTCTCTTTCCAATATGTCGTGGGCCTACTGGAAGATGTGTTGAATGCGTTCAATGAAGCTAGTATCTTTTTCAACTTTAGACTCGACATGAGTCAAAGTTGCATGAGTAACTGCAAGTGGTATGGTGACATCAATGGCACACAGTGGCTGGAATCCAAATCATAAGTGAAAGGGGCTATGGATAGTGGAGATGTGGAGATCCCTGTTGTATCTCTGCTAAACATTAGGGAGGCTTTCATCCCATGTGCATGGACGCTTCAAGTTGTACATGCATAGGATGTCCACAACCATTCTATTGATGACCTCTATTTGGCCATCAATTTGGGGGTGGAAGGCTGTGGACTTAGTGAGCTTGGTATCCAATAGGGACCAGAGGATTGAACATAATGTACTTTAGAACCTACTGTCCCAATCCAAGATAATGGATTGTGGGATACCAATGTGTACAAATTCTAGTTCAAAGAAGAGTTTGGTAGTGGATTCTACTGTGATACTCTTCTCGTAGGCCGCCAAAATGACCATCTTAAAGAATCTATCGACGACCATGAAAACAAAGTCATTTGCATGCTTGGTAGAATGGAGGACCAACATGTAATCCACAAAGATAGATTCCCAGGGATGACTTGGAGTAGGAAGAGGAGTATACAGGCCTTGCTTCTTGATTGTAGGTTTGGTAATAAGACAGGCAGTGTAGGATCTGATGTACTTCCCAACATCCCATCGAAGGTTCGGACAATAAAAATAATTTTGTAGCACTGCCACTATTTTCTCTACCCGAAAATGTGCAGAGACCTGACTGTAGTGTGCCTCCAAAATCACCTTGGCACACTTGATTGAGGGAACACAGAGGTGTCCCATGTGGCACACAAATGTGTCATGGAGGTGAAATTTTGTAACCTGCTTGCCTTCGAGGAATATCTAGTATGTGGTTCCGAATTGTGGATCACTCTTGTACACTGTGTGGCCATCCCGAAGTCTCATGTCCAAAATAATTGAGCACTGTGGTCAACGCCATACAGACAGTTGGCTTAGGCAATCTTCAACATTATTGGTGCTTCCTTTCTTTTACTTAATGTTTAAATCAAACTGTTGCAGATATTTGGACCATTTCTGATGGCTATCATTCTGCAACTTTCATTGTGTTTGTATGAACTACAAGGGTTAATGTTCCATGTGGATGACCATTTCCTTCCCCAGAATGTAATGCTTCCATTGTTGGAAGGTCTCCACAATGGAATACATATATATTTTCATAGGTGGGATACTTTCGGACTGTATTTGAAAGTGTCTCACTATCATATGTCATTAGATGCCCCTACTTGGTAAGAACTGCACTAAGAGCATAATCAAAGGCATCTGTCTCAATTTCAAATGGTTGTTGTAGGTCTAGTAATGTGAGAACTAGTGCAAAGAAATTTTCTCTTGCTTCACCCTTGGTGACTTGACTTAGAGGCCAAGCAACATAAGAGAATCCCAACACGAACCTGCGATAGAAATTGGAAAGACCTAGAAAAATGTAGAGCTATGTTAGAGTGGTTGGGGCTAGCCAATCCCGAATAACTTCTATCTTGGCTGAGTCCACATGCACACCTCACTCATCAATGATGTACCCCATATATTGAACCTGGGTTATTACCAAAAGTTCTTTTGCCAAATTCACACACAATTTTTGCTGTCGCAGGGTTTGGAGGACCCGTTGAATATGGTGTAGGTGCTCTTCCCAACTCCGGATGAAGACCAAGATGTCGTCCAAATAAGCTACCATGAACAAGTTTGTGAACATACACAATATGTCATCTATCATCCTCATGAAGGTTGTGGGGGAATTCATCAACCGAAAGGCATGACCAACCATTGTAAAAAACCCTTCTTGGATTTGAAGGTAGTCTTCCACACATCAGAGGGTTCGATTGGTACCTAGTGATAACTGGAATTCAAGTTAATCTTGCGGAAATATTTGCCCCCCTTGAGATAGTCTAGAAGGTCATCAATCCGTGGGATTGGATACCTTTTCTGGATAGGGATCTTATTCAGCGCCTGATAGTCAATACATAGCCTCCATGTTCCATCATTCTTCTATACCAACACAATCTGGCTCACGCAGAGTGAGGAACTTGGCCTGATGTGCCCTTTATGCAACAACTCACAAATCTTCCTCTTGATTTCATCATTCTCCAGAACAAAGCGTCAGTAGATCAGTCCATTGGGTAGCGGCGCGCTTGGGGTCAAATCGGTGGAGTGCTTAACCTAACAGTGTAGGGGTATCCACGTGGGTAAGGTGAAGATGTCCCTGTACTATTCCATGACCTTGTCCATCTGCTGTTGTTTTGTAGAGGAGCCTTGTTTGGAGGCTGTGAATTTGGCCATTGTATTCCTCTTGCTTTGAGGGTGAATCATAAGGAAGATAAATTTCCATGTCTGGGAGATGATCTTAATACATTGTTTAACAAAGATCAAAGAAAGGGCGGTAGATGTAACTACCTTCAGTATCTTGTACAATTTCTGACCCAAAGTAATAATAATAGAATGAGGTTTGGATTCATATACAACATGATTCTTCCATAGGTATGGATGACTTAACAAAACATCACAGACTTCCAGAGGGGAAACATTGCACAACACCTTGTCTACAAAGGGCTTGATGCTATAAGGCACATGAGACTGTTGGATGACACGAATATCTTGCCCTTGGTGGAGCCACCTGATGGTGTACGGATGTGGGTGTGATGTTTTTGGAAACTTCAATCTCTTAATTAACTTTGTTTATATCAGGTTCTTCTAGCTCCCACTATCAACGATGAATTGCACCGATGAACCTTGTACCCACATTTGTGAGTGAAAGAGGCACTCCCCCTCCTATGGATCTTCGAGTTCCGTTGTTTGGAGCTTGGTTGTGGCTACCATTCAGTGGGTTTTGAGTCAATGATATGCTTACCCTTGTTGTGTTCTGGCCCATAATTAGAACATGCAACCCTCTCTGAGTCTTTAAGCTCAACCACCAACGCCTACTTTGCGCGACATTCATTCATGTTGCGAGTGAGAGTTTTATGGAACTCACACCACTTTCTGGTGTCCTTATTTTCCTTCCTGTCACCCTTTGCTTGTTGCTTCGAGGAGTTCCTCGGGGGCGTCTCAGCTAGGATTTTCCATTTTCTCTATGGCTTGGAAGTGCCTTTTCTCTAATTTGGGTTCACAGATTCAAAGTCTCGCTTATTCTACTTGAATTTATGCTCAATCTTGGCAGTGTATCAGTATGCTGCACCAAGCGAGGAGATGTCCAGGAACTCCATATCCTCTTGAATGTATTTTTGTAAACAACTGTGGTACTTGAGCACCATATGTTTCTTAGAATATTTGATACCCATATTTGTGCGTAGGGTATGGAAAAGATTCGTCAGCTCATGCACATCTTGATCCCTCTGCTTCTGCAACGTAGTCCATTGTATGTACTTGTCGTCATAGCTCTCGACAAGGTAGTACTATTCCATGATGGCATATAAGAAAGAATTCCAAGTGGGTGCAATTGAGAACAGTGAGGGTTCCCTCTTGTCCTTCCACTCACAGTAGGTTTCCCACCAGTCCTTGATACGGGGGGCGGCTTTCAAGAGTGCAAAAGTAAATTTTTCCCTATTGGAAAAATCATGAACCGAAAAATATCCTTCCAACAAATTTAACCATTTATCTATGACATATACATCTATTTTTCCTTGAAATGTGGGAATGTCAAATTTGACTTGTACCTTAAAGGGAGTGGCACCTCCAGAGTGGCTTCTGGATGAAGATGCGTTTCTAGTGGGCATCCACCATAGGATCTGGGAAACGTTTGCCATCATCATGTTCCTTTGTCACTCGAGGGCTTATTCAATCAATATTTTGAAAGAATATCCTTCTCACTCATCTTTCTTTTCTTCCGCCATGGGAGGCTTTTAGGGTTTGCGAGGCTGGTCTTGCAAAGGTTCAACGAGTTCAAGCCCTAAATCGTTATACCCTAACCTCGTTGGGGACATGGAAAGAAAAAAAGAGAAAGAGCAGACCACTCTGATACCACTGATCCAGACTTATATAGAAACACAACAAAATACATATATAAAAATAAACACATAGATGCAGCATAAGTAAAAATTCATTTCATTAATATCAAATAACTAAAATATGCTTACATACAGAATGGAAATGAACTAGCTCAAGGGATGGTAGCTTATGTCTGAGAAGAGATGTGGTGGCTACATGCCTCTGAACTATGTTACAATGAGGCTCTAAGGCCTATTTATTATTGATAAATAATGGAAAACCCTAAACATCCAAAAAAATAACCCTAATAGATTAAATGCCAAAATTGTGGGCCCCGTTGGGGTAAATTGGTACATCAACGTCCCAGGGTCATAACTTTGGCATACTATCTCCATTTGACGTGCACGATACCTCGTTAGAAATACATAATTGAGAAATAAAACTTTCAACTACTAATATCAATTTATGACCCATTTTCCCATTTTTCCAAAAAAACATTGTTTAGGGCCTCAAAATGACTCCGGCAGTCCAAGACCCAAAAAACTGAAAAAAATAGTAAACTGTGCTACAATTAAGGAAATTGAAAAAGTGAAAGAAACAATGGTGGGGGTCCAAGTGGAATAGGCAGGTGGCCACAATACCAACCTGGACCATTCCTACCCCCTTAGGAAGCAATGGTCCCCATTACGTTGAGTTCCCCCATGAGATGGGGAAACTTCTATTGAACTTGGTCCCTAGTGAGTCACTTGCCTTGGTGTAGGAGTTGGCCAACTTTGACAACCCAATACATTTGGATATTCTGCTAGCGAGTGTTCTTGATCTGTGTAACCATGATCCTATCAATTGTGGCCTATTCAATACAACTTGAGTTGAGCTCTGTTGGTGTTAGTTGCTCAACAACGTTTGATGTATCCAATAATGGGGGAAAGTATGGATGTAACCGGTCCACATTGAATATTAGGTGCAGGAAAATGAATGGTGGAATTTTGATCTCGAAAGAATTATCTCCTACAACCTTGTTGATGGTGTAAGGCCCATATCAGAGCGGGTGAAGCTTGCGGTGGGCCTCAACGAGGTACTCCCTTTGCAAATGTAACCAAACTTTGTCACCCACCTAGAAATTGTGTGGCACTCGATGTTGATCATGCCAATGTTTTTACTTAGCATTTTCTCTGTCCAATATGTCTTGGACCTATTGGACATGTGTCAAATGTGTTCAATGAAGTGGATCTATGGAGATCCCCATTGTAGCTATGGGCCCTGTTGGGGTAAATTGGTACATCATCTTCCCAGGGTTGTAACTTTGGCATATGATCTTAGTTTGATGCACACGATACCTCGTTAGAAATATCTAACCGAGGAATACAACTTCCAACTACAAATGTTGTGAAAGACTTTTAATTTCCCATTTTCTAAGAAATCATGATTTAGAGCCTTAAAACGGCTTCGAAAGTTCACAACTCAAAAAACTGCCAAAAATAGTAAACTGTGCTACAATTAAGGAAAATGAAAAAATGAAAATAATAATGGTGGGGGTCCAAGTGGAATAGGTAGGTGGCCACTAATAGCCACCTGGATCAGTCGTCCCCCCTAGGAAGAAATTGTCCCCATTGCATTGAGTGCCTTTATGAGATGGGGAAACTTTTTCTCAACTTGGTCCCTGGTGAGCCATTTGTCTTGTTGCAGGAGTTGGCCAACTTTGACAGCCCGATATAGTTGGATGTTATGCTAGTGAGTTTATTGATTTCTATATCTGTGATCCTATAAGTTGTGCCTGTTCGATATAACTTGGGTTGAGCTCTGTTGGTGTCAACTGCTCAACAATGTCTGAATTATACAGTAATGTGGGAAAGTATGGATGCAACCGGTCCACATTGAATATTGGGAGCAGGACAAGGAATGGTGGAATGATGAGCTCGAAAGAATTATCTCCTACAACCTTGGTGATGGTGTAAGTCCCATATTGAAGCGGGTGAAGCTTGTGGTGGGCCCCAACGAGGTGTTCCTTCTGTAAATGTAACCGAAATTTGTCATCCACATGGAAATTGTGTGGCACCCGATGCTGATCATGATGTTGTTTGTACTTAGCATTTACTCTGTCCAATATGTCGTGGATCTACTGGCATATGTGTTTAATGTGTTCAATGAATCTGGTAGCTTTGTCAGCTTTAGAATAGACATGAGCCGAAGTTGCATGAGTAACTGCAAGTGGTATGGCGACATCAATGGGACACAATGGCTGGAATGCCAATCCTACTTGAAAGGGGTTGTATCTATTGGAGCTTTGAAGAGCCATATTGTAGTTGTGCTGGAAATAGGGGAAGATTTCATCCCATGTGTATGGATGCTTTGAGTTGTACTTGCGCAGGATGTGCACAACCATTCTGTTAACAACCTTAATTTGGCCATCAATTTTGGGGTGGAAGGACGTGGACTTAGTGAGCTTGGTATCAAACAATGATCAAAGGCTTGACCATAATGTACTTAGGAACCTACTATCCTGATCTAAGATAATGGACTATGGGATCCAAAAGTGTACTCATACTCGTTCAAAGAAGAGTTTGGCAGTGGCTTCTGCTGTGATACTCTTTTTTCAGGCTGCCAAAATGGTGATCCTAGCGAATCTATCGACGACCACGAAAACACAATCGTTTCCATGCTTGGTAGAAGGGAGGCTTGTCATGTAATCCATGGAGATATATTCTCAGGGATGGCTAGGAGTAGGCATAGGAGTATACATGCCTTGGTTCTTGATTGTAGGTTTGGAAATGGCGTAGGCAGTGTAGGATATGTTGTACTTCGCAACATCCTGTCGAAGGTTCGGCCAATAAAAATACTTCTGCAACACTTCCACTATTTTGTCTACTCGAAAATGTGCAGTGATCCAACTATAGTGTGCCTCCCAAATCATCTTGGCATGCTCGCTTGAAGGAACACCAAGGTGTCCCAGGTGGCACAATAGTGTGTCCTGGAGGTGAAAGTTTGGAACTTGCTTGCCTTCCAGGAACATATGGTATGTGATGCCGAATTTTGGATCACTCTTGTAAAGATGCGACCATCCAAAAGTATCGTGTCCATAACAACTGAGAATTGTAGTCAGCGCCATAAATGATGGTCGGTTGAGGCGGTCCACAACATTATTAGTGCTGCCCTTTTTCTACTTAATTTTCAAATGGAATTGTTACAGATATGTGGACCATTTCTGATGGCTACCAATCTGCATCTTTCCTTGTGTCTGTATGAACTATAGGGATCGATGGTCTGTGTGGATGATAATTTCCTTCCCCAAAATGTAATGCTTCCATTTTCGGCAGACCTACATAATGGAATACATCTCTTTGTCACAGGTGGGATACTTTTGGATTGCCTCTGAAAGTGTCTCACTGAGATATGCCACCGGATGCCCCTGTTGGGTAAGAACTACACCAATAGCATAGTCAAAGGCATCTGTCTCAATTTCAAATGGTTGTTGAAGGTTTGGTAATGTCAACACTGGTGCAGAGTAGATGCGATGCTTCAAATTGGAAAACACCAGATGTTGGGATTTAGACCAAAATAATTTTTCTCTCGCTCCACCCTTGGTGACTTGACTCAAAAGCCAAGTGATATGAGAGAATCCCAACATGAAAAAAACTAATGCGAAGACCTAAAACCTAGCCTATGTGTCATTAAACAACCAGGCCTAGTTCCCAAACTCATCCAGAAGCAACCAAATCCATCTCGAATTCAGCCAAGGAGGTTTTGATAGACCTACAGGCCTATAAGAGGCAGTTTTTCTTCATTGATCAAGGAGAGTGGTTTTGGTTTTTTGTTTGTAGATTCTGGAGGTTATAGGCAGTTTTGTTTTCAATGTAATAGGAGCATCTAGAGTCAGAATTGGGAACCGTGACAGGCATTGGAAAGCTTGTTTAGAGGGATATCTATTGATATTGATCAGAAGTTCCTGTGTGCACATTTAGTCTGGTCTTTTCTCTGTGTAATCAACTTCTCCTGTTTCAATCCTAATAAAGCGGTTGCCCATCTTGAAAGTAGACCTGGAGACGTAGCCCATCAGGGACGAACTCTGTAATCAAACTTGATGTCTGGTATCATTGTGTTTTTACTATTTTCATTTCTGTTATGCATCTCTCTTGTATTTAATCAGCTATCGTAAAGTCATCTTCTCAAGCAGTTTTCCTTGATTTCCGCACTTTTCAGCTAACATTCAATTCAATAATGGCTAATCAGTTCTGCATTATTTTTAATGAATGATCATTTCATATCATATAATTTGGTATCAGAGTAGGTTGCATTTGTAGAATTTTCCATTGAATGTTAACCAAGTCAAAGTCGCAACGAGGAGAAGGGATCCTTGAGTAGATCAATCCAGAGATTGGAAAGCGACGAGTTGTTCATAAATCGACCATGTCAGGATCTGATGCAGGTGAAAACACTGAAACTAAGATGAGTGAAGAAAAGTTTCAACAAGAATTCTTGACTATGCAGTAGATGTTGGGAGAATTGTACAAAGACAAGAAGGCGAGAGATGCAACTTCTTCATCAAAGACATCGAAGAAGGACAAAGGTAAAGGCAAGGATGATAAACCTCCTTCACCCCCATCATCTCCATCATCATATTCTTCTTCCTCTTCTTCCAGTTCAGAATCGGAAACGGAAAAGAAACCTAAGAAAACATCTCTCTTGAAACTTGATGTAAAATTTGAATTACCTATTTATGCTGGTGAAATGAATCTTGAAAAGTTGGATAACTAGATTAAGCAGATAGAAGTGTATTATCGTATTCCGAACATCTCTAATGATAAAATGAAATTCAGTTAGCTACACTTAGAATGGGGTGAAAATCTTTAATATGGTGGGAAAGTAAAACTCAAATAGATGTAAAGCGAAAAGGAAAAATCATTTCTTCATGGTCTAAGTTTTGAAAGCTCTTAGGAAATAGTTCTATCCTTTAGGCTATATGCAACAAGTTGTGATTGATTGGTAGCATCTGAGGCAAGGTAAAGGGCAGAATGTTCAGGAGTTTACTTAGGAGTTCAAAAAGAAAGCATTGGAACTTGGTATTTCATTGGATACACATGAAACTTTGTTAAAATACATCGGAAGTTTACATTCATATTTGCAGCATACTTTTTTGATGTTTAATCCTGATGATTTTGATGAGGTGTGTGTTCAGGCCATACATATTGGATTAGGTGGTAGGCCATTCAAGTTTTCATAAACACCAACTAGACAATTGGAAATCAAGGATTCCAAAGACAACAAGAAGAAGGGTAATTTGAAGGGAAAGAGAACATCAACAGCTCAGAAGGAAGGTGAAAGACCTACTTGTACTCATTGCCAGAGGATCAGACATGATGAGTCCAAATGTTGGAAATTTCACCCAGAACTCAAACCGAAGAAGTTTCTAAAGAAGAAAGGTGAGAAGAAGGCCAATACATCAATCCAGCAAGATTTGGGTTCCGAATCATGTGATGAAGGTAAAATAACCACAATGGTTTCAACAGGTAAAACTTTTGATACTGGTTCAAGTTCTAATAATTCTATACCTTCGTCCAATCGAAGTCATCTAAATGAGGATACAAGGGTTGAATTATTTCACATCAGGATAAATTCTAAGCACACAAAGATAGATACATTATTTGACAGTGGATCACATGCAAATTTAATATCTGAAGATTTAGTTAAGAAATTGGGTTTGGAGACACATAATCATCCAAGACCATACCCTCTAGGTTGGCTGAATAAAGAAACTCAGAATAATGTCACAAATAAGTGTTGATTAAAATTTTCCATTACAAATCATTACATTGATGAAGTAGATTTAGATGTGATTCTAGCTGATATATGTGGAGTAGTGTTGGCAAGTCCTTATCTCTATGATCGTGATGCAATGTTTTATAGGAAAGAGAATAAATATCATCTTAAGAAAGATGGGATTGAATTTATTGTTAGGGCACATAAACTTAAAACACACTTGGATTTAGTTTCATTTAATCAAATGAAGAGATTAATAAGTTCAAGTAAGAAATATGTACTTATGGTTGTGAAAGAGCAACATAAGGATCGAAAAGATGCTTTTTTAGGTTGTGAATCTCAGTTTAAAGATAGTTTGGTTAAAGTGGTAGATTATTTTCAAAATCTATTTAAGGAACCAAAAAATATTCCTCCAAAAAGAGAAATACAACATGAGATACACCTAATGTCAGATGCCCCTCTTCTTAAGATTGGAAAGTATCGCCTATCAATTATAGAGAACGAAGAAATAAAGAAACAAATACAGGAATTGGTTGGAAAAGGTTTTATTTGCCCTAGTTCATCTCCATGTGGCTCACCCATAATTTTGGTTCCTAAGAAAGACGGGACATGGAGAATGTGCGTTGACTCTAGGGCTTTAAGCAAAATAACAATCAAAAACAGGTATCCTCTTCCCAGGATAGATGATTTACTTGATCAGCTGAAAAATGCTATCTATTTCACTAAGTTAGATTTAAGAAGTGGGTATCATCAAATCTGGATAACAGAAAATGGCATTTGGAAGACTGCATTCAAAACTAGACAGGGACTATTTGAATGGTTGGTAATGCCTTTTGGTTTGTGTAATGCACCAACAACTTTCATGCGGGTTATGAATGATGTTTTCCGCCCATACATTGATAAATTTGTCATAATCTACTTAGATGACATTCTGATTTTCAGTTCCAGTATAGAAGAACATGTTAAACATGTTAAGCAGGTTTTTGAAGTATTAAACAGAGAACAGTTGTACCTTAAACTTTCCAAATGTGAGTTTGGGAAAACTTCACTAAATTATCTTGGTTACATAGTTGGAGGTGGAAGTTTAAAAATAGATCCAGCTAAAATTGATGTGATTGTTAAGTGGCCAAGACCACAGAATGTGACTGAAGTTAGAAGTTTTTTAGGTGCAATTTAGTATTGGAGAAAATTCATTGCTCAGTTTTCTTTGATTGCTTCGCCATTACATGCTTTAACAGGTTCTAAAGTTTCCTTTCAGTGGGGAGGAAAACAACAAAAATCTTTTGATGCACTTAAGCAGAAAATAGTCACAACACCAATCTTAGCTTTACCAGACATTCAACAACCATTTGAAATTGAAACATATGCTAGTGGTTATGTAATGGGTGCAGTCTTACTTCAGAAAGGGAAACCAATTTGTTTTCATTTAGAAATTTTTTCTAAAGCAGTAATGAATTATCCGACATATGATAAAGAACTATTTGCTTTGGTCGAAAGTGTTAAGAAATGGAAACATTATTTAATGGGTAAGGAAACAGTGATTCACACATATCATCAGCCGCTTCAGTACTTAGAATCTCAAACTAAGTTGCAACAATCTCGTCATTACAGATGGATGGGGTTTCTTCAGCAATTTCACTTAATAGTTAAGTACAAGAAAGGTGTTACAAACAAAGTAGCTGATATGTTATCTATGCCATCTTTGAATGCTTCTATAGTTCTACATAGTAGTTCTTTAAAACATGAAAGTTATATAGAAAAATATAGAACGGATGTTGATTTCAAAGAAATTTATGAATCACTAACTCATGGTGCTCAGGTGGAAGAGATCAATTATCATGTTCATGATAGGTTGTTATATCATCTGGGTAAGTTATGCATACCACAAACATAAAGAGCACATGTTGTTCGAGAAGCACATTCTTCTCGCATTTTAGGGCATTTTGGAGTAAGCAAAACAATGGCACAAGTTCAAAGGTATTGTTACTGGCCTCATATGTGTGAAATTGTTGTTAAATACATTAAAGGATGTGTGATGTGTTCGACCAACAAACCAAGCAATCGAAAGATTGGTTTATACATGCCACTT
This sequence comes from Pinus tabuliformis, assembly GCA_031772625.1. Classification (NCBI taxonomy): domain Eukaryota; kingdom Viridiplantae; phylum Streptophyta; class Pinopsida; order Pinales; family Pinaceae; genus Pinus; species Pinus tabuliformis. The sequence goes on from CM062816.1 coordinate 194,101,488, forward strand.
CCAATTCCTTTGCAACCATGGGACAACATTTCCATGGATTTTGTTGGAGGACTTCCTATGTCCAGGAGAGGGCATGATTACTTGTATGTTGTGGTCGACAAATTCAGCAAAATGTGTATTCTTATTCCCTGCAAAAAGCAAGTGACAGCTAAACAGACTGCAAAGATGTTCTTCGATCAGGTATGGGTTCATTTTGGATTACCTACTTCTATTATTTTTGATTGAGACACTCGTTTTGTAGGAGAATTTTGGTCCACCTTATGGGAACTCATGGACACAAAGTTGAAAAAGAGCACAACCTTTCACCCACAAACCAACGGACAAACTGAAGTGGTAAATAGGACAGTTATACATATTCTCCGAGGGTATTGCAGTGAACATCCTAAATTGTGGGATGAATCTTTATCTTATGTGCAACATGCTTACAATCGAGCCTTACATTAGTCGACTAATCGATCGCCATTTGAAACATGTTTTGGGTATCTACCGAAGTCACCAATGGATTTCATGTTTGGTGAAGAGGACAAAGTGGGTGAACATGATGATGCGAACAAAGCAATTAAGTTCATTCAACGGATACAACAGATACATGCAGCAGTGCAGGATCAGTTAGAGAAGAGTTAGGCCAAATACAAAATGCACCATGACAAGCATCGAGTCGATCATCATTTCCAGGTTAGTGATTAGGTATGGTTGTATATCAGTAAAGACAGGTTGAAAGGAGAAGGTAAGAAACTGAAACCCATCAGGTATGGCCCTTTCAAGATTATGGAAAAGATTGGAAATAATTCTTTTCGATTAAATTTACCTCCTTACATGCAAATTTACTCAGTTGTAAATGTGGAAAATCTAAAATTGTATGAACCTCTGATGATCATGGATCTCGAGGAAGATACACAGATTCCGACTATTGATGATTTGGCACCTGAGTACATGAATGAGTTGCAGGAAGATATCATCTTGGACAGGAAGATTCGATCTTCGAGGTGTGGAGATGTTGAATATCTTCGAGTAGGACTCAAGGGCATGAATCTGAGCAAGGCAAGGTGGATGGAGATCGGAAAAGTGAGGGAACTATACTCTCACCTGGTATTTGCTTAAAATCAAACTTTTGTGGTCCAAAAGCTTTCAAGTGGAGAGGATTAATCCAGGAGGATCTGTTAGTCCAAAGTATCTAGAGAAGTCTGGTCATCTTCGGCCTCGTCAGTTTTGCCAGTGTTCTTCAGTTCTTCCGGGGTTGGTTTCGTCGTTAGATCTTCATGGTGGAAATGTCACAATGTGACAATTTGTTGATATGGTTTATTAAATGTGACCACCCTTAAAGGAACCTAAGTCATTGTAATTAACCATGCTTCAAACCTATGATGAAAAATCTAATACTAAAACTAATGCCTAAGCCTAAGTGCATTAGAACTATGTGTAAAAGTCCTAATGATAAACTTATTACCAAAACCCTAGTTCTAAAACCCCCTCGGCCATAACAAAAACATTGTAAAACAAATAAAAAACATTACAAATGCAATACAGTCCTAAACTACCAACTGTAACTGCGTCAAAGGTCCTAACTGCAACAGTGACATGTGATCAGCTAACTGTACACCGTCAAAGCTATAACTATCGGGCTTGGAGTTAACCGCTACCTCTAACCGCAACAGCGTCACATGTGAACGCGGGTTCCAACGACTGGGTAGTTAGGAGTTAACCACCAGGTTGGACTAACCACAACGTTTATCGTGTCAGACCGTAACATTTGAACAAGTTGTTGGAGGTTACGTTAACTGCAAACCGGAACCTGCGGAGAATAAACCATCGGAGTTATCACATGTGAGCGTTGGCTACCGGAACCGTCGACCATAACTGTCGGGACAGCCACCAGATGGCAGACCATGGTTAGACCGCCCCATTCACATGCGGGTGGTCAACCTCCTCCACCCAGTTGGTAAGCTGCCAACGGTTCTGTGTTTTATTATATGGTTAATTATGGGTTTTGTTAACAGTTTCATGAAAACAACTAATGCGAAGACCTAGAACCTAGCCTATGTGTCATTAAACAACCAGACCGAGTTCCCAAACTCATCCAGAAGCAACCAAATCCATCTTGAATTCATCCAAGGAGGTTTTGATGTACCTGTAGGCCTATAAGAGGCAGTTTTTCTTCATTGATCAGGGAGAGTGGTTTTGGTTTTTTGTTTGCAAATTCTGGAGGTTACAAGCAGTTTTGTTTTTAGTGTAACAGGAGCATCCAGAGTCGGAATTGGGAACCGTGATGGGTGTTGGGAAGCTGGTTCAGAGGGCTATCTATTGACAGTGATAAAAAGTGTTTGCATGCACATTCAATCTGGTCTTTTCTCTATGTAATCAACTTCTCTTGTTTCAATCCTAATAAAGTGGTCTCCCATCTTGAAAGCGGACTCAGAGATGTAGTCCATAGGGATGAACTCCATAATCAAACTTGTTCTCTAGTATAGCTATGTTTTTACTATTTTCATTTAGGTTATGCATCTATCTTGTATTTAATCAGCTGTCGTAAAGTCATCTTCTCAAGCAGTTTTCCTCGATTTCCACACTTTTCAGCTAACATTCAATTCAATAATGGCTAATCAATTCTGCATCAGTTTTAATGAACGATCATTTTAGATCAAATACACTACCACAAATGAGTTGGTGAAGGGCCGCAATATGTTGTACATCATCCTCATCATTGGGGGCATTCATCAACCCAAAGAGCATGACCAACTATTCGAAAAGGCCCTCCTTGGATTTGAACGCAGTCTTCCACACATCAATGGGTTTGAATGGTACCTAGTGATAACTAGACTTCAAATCAATATTTTTGAAATATTTGGCCCCCTTGAGCTGGTCCAAAAGGTCATAAATTTGTGGGATTGGATACCTATTCTGGATAGTGATCTTATTCCTCACCTGATAGTCAATACAGAGCCTCCAGGTTCCATCCTTCTTCTTTACCAACATGATCAGGCTCCCATAGGGTGAGGAAATTTTCTTGATGTGCCCTTTCTACAACAACTCCTGAATTTTCCTCCTGATTTCATTACTATCCATAACAGAGCATTGGTAGATCAGTCCATTAGGTAGCAGTGCGCCCAAGGTCAGATCAATGGAGTGCTTGACCTGACAATATAAGGGTACTCCTGTGGCTGAGGTGAAGATGTCCCTATACTATTCCATGACCTTGTTCATCTGCTGCTATTATGCGGAGGAGCCTTGTCTAGAGGCTGTGGATGGGGACATAGTCTGGGACATGATATTACTTCATTTTTTAGCGAAGTGTTGAAAATGCAACAAGATGATGGAGCTTAGTGGAAAGGAGTCGCTTTCACTAAGTGGGCCCGTAGGCTATTTTTGGCGCAAAGTCTATTTTTAGACTATGTCTATTTTTAGACATATGGATCATGGTCTATGAGTTGCAGGATGCTATTTGTGGATGATTGGTCATGTTGGTAAAAATAGATGGACTTCTATTTTTAGACATATGGGCGGATTCTATTATTAGATTGCCAGGCTAAAAATAGAACAGTCGAATATTATTGTCTCATAATAATATTTGGACTATAAACATTATCTTATCCTCTTGGAGCACTTCAGTTTGAGCTACAGATGTGGCAGATGCAGCTGTCAGAAGGAAATACGCTTTTCTTGTGGGTTAGTTGAGCTATTACATGCAGGACTTCAGTTAGAACTCATGTGGTTTAGTTTGGTGGAGTTGATTGTGGAGTTGATGGAGTTGTGTTCAGTTTGACTTGGTTGAACTAGTTGTATTTTAGTCTAACTAAAGAATACACTAGTGATGAGTTGTGTGAATTAAATATTAATTAATTCACTAATTATTAACTCATAAAGCAAACTAAAGAATACATCAGTTAACTCAGTGCATGTACAGTTCAGTGGAGACAGGTGTTAGAGGTTGAGATTGCTATCAGTTGTGACTATAGATGTGACTATAGTTGTGCATGAGATTTTCACATGCATGGATCGAGATTTCCCATGAGGCTTGCGTAGTATAACCAAAGGAATTCGATTTCACAGAGTGATTGATTCTCATGCAGGATTGCGCAGTGGAGGCAGGCAAAGTAGTGGAGGAGATTTGAGCTGTGATTGATCAGATCTGAGCTAGTTTTGTGTGTAACAGGTGGAGATAGTACTGAGTACTTGTGAGGAGTATTGTACTATGTATTGTTACATGTTCTCTATCATTATAATATATAGATAGTGTGGGGCTTTCAGCTGTATGCTTTCCCCGGGTTACATACTGTGTTAATGTGTGCATGCGATTGATGTTTCATGGTTTTTAATGCTGCTAAATTGATGATCAACGTAGAGGAGGTTATGTATTGTGCATGTATTCCGCAATAGTGTATAATCGAGATAATCTCTGTGAATAAGTGTTTAATTATTCAAAATTTCTACATGGTATCATAGCTGTTGATCATCAGATTTATTATTCATAAAGTGTTTACATTTTATTTCTTCAGGCAAAGTTTGTAATCGGGCCAGGTAGCCTCTGGATTCATCCTTCCTTTGGAAGGTGAGATATCCGGTAAAAGACCATACAGTCAATCTCTGTACGAGAAATACTTTGTTCTCAAGAATTTTAGATCAGAAGCGGTTGAGTTTTGAGCTGGTGGAATTCGAATTTGCAACAGTGTTTTCTTGGTGTCAAAGTTGAAAGGTCTTTCAACGGATTGCGATTGGAGTATACTCTTGAAGGCAGCTCGAGCTATATTGCATGGAAAGACAGGATGGAGGCGGTGTTAGATGACAATGGACTGAAGGAGTTCATAGAGGCTGAGGTCCCAAAACCTACTGATGCTGCTGAAGTTGTGGTTTGGCAAAAGAAGACAGCAAAGTGTCGAAGGATTCTGTTGGAGGGCGTGAAGGATCACATTGTGTCCAGCCTGCATGGAAAGGCTTCTCCATACTTGATGTGGAAAGCATTGACAGATCTATTCCAAAGCAAGAGCGACCAGAGGAAGTTGGCGCTCAAGGATAAACTCATAAACATTAAGTGTGAGAATGGAGACAGTATGCCCAGGTATCTCACGAAGTTCACCCAGTGCCGGGATGAGCTGGGAAGTGTGGGGGTGACTGTTGATGATGAGGACTTGGTGAGCTTGGCTCTCCTTGGTCTTCTGAAGAGTTGGAATTCCTATCAGGACTCTGTCAATGGTTGGGAGAAATTTCCAGAATGGGAGAGACTTTGGTCGGATCTTGTGTAATAGGAGATCATACGAAGCACCAGAGACAGTTCTTCATGCATGCATGATGAGGAGAACTATGCCTTAGCGAGTAAGGTGAAGAAGGGGAAGGAGAAGGGTTCTCTTTTCGAATCCAGTTCTTCCAATGATGGGAAGAAGGTTGGCAAGTCGAAGGTGAAATTATTTCGTTGTCATGAGTTGGGCCATTATGCTACTAATTTCCCAAAGAAGAAGTCCAAGAAGGGATCCGGGGAAGGATCTGAAGGTGAGGCACTTGCTTCACAAATTGAGTTGGATTTCACACTCTTCGCATGCATGGTTTCATCCATGGTGGGAAGTGGTTGGTTTCTTGACAGTGGAGCTTCTTTCCACATGACCGGTGACAAGAGTTTGTTCAGTACTTTGGAGGAGAAAGATCTCCAGATACTCATAGCGATGGGTAATGATGAGAAGTATAGTGTCTCAGGTGTAGGCACGGTTATTTTTCAGAGGGAGCATGGAGCTCGCCTTACCTTGACCGATGTCAAGTATGTACCAGGACTGAAGAGAAACTTGGTGTCGATCGCGATGCTGGAAGACAGAGGCTGTGATGTAGTCTTCAATAAGGGAAAGTTTTTCCTTAGACACATCATCACTAGACAGGTGAAGCAGATTGGTTCAAGATGCATGCAAAGCCTTGAGTAGCGAGGCAACTGATGGAGACTTGGTGGTTGAGAGGGAGCGTATATTACCTCTTGACATGCAGAGCCAGAAGAAGTCTCAGACAATTATGGAGGAGCCACGATTGATGCATCAGCTTCAGGAGGTTGTGGAGCAGCCACAACAAGGGAAGCTGAGAGGAGATCGAGTAGAGACATCTACTCATGCAGAGACCTCCATTAGGGGGAAACTTCGAGCTAGGTGGGCTAAGGTATCACATGCAGCCATACCACCAGGTAGGAGGTGGGGTGATGTGGATTGATCGTCCCAAGGAGGAGGGGCAGGATCCTTGAGGTACCCAACCTCTTGGATGAGACCTTGCTACGGGAGCCCCGATGTGGAGTAGCAGGAACTGACTGATTGGGTAGAGATAGATGCGGATGGAGCGGTAGAGAGAGCGACAGTGTAGGGAATCCCAGGACAGCGCATAGCTAGCAGGCTGCAACAATGCGAGAGGCACAAGTGTTTTGCACAGTGCTAGGTGGCACAAAGAGGTGTGCAATGGTGCGAGATGCATGGAGATGTTGCAGTAGTGTAGATGTCAGAGAGGGAGCACTTTTCAATAGAAGGTAGAGCTTCAACATCAGAGTATGTTCCTAGCCCAACAGAGTGGTCAGTTGGGAGTGTTTTTGTTCCAAGTGTTGTTGGAGCAAGTGGACCGGGCAAACGTGTTGCGTGCAGAACATTCCAGAGTTGCAGGATAGGGGTTTCTGATAATCCATATCTTGTTGAGAGGGAGTGTTGAAAATGCAACAAGATGATGGAGCTTAGTGGAAAGGAGTCGCCTTCACTAAGTGGGCCCGCAGGCTATTTTTGGCGCAAAGTCTATTTTTAGACTATGTCTATTTTTAGACATATGGATCATGGTCTATGAGTTGCAGGATGCTATTTGTGGATGATTGGTCATGTTGGTAACAATAGATGGACTTCTATTTTTAGACATATGGGCGGATTCTATTTTTAGACTGCCAGGCTAAAAATAGAATAGTCGAATATTATTGCCTCATAATAATATTTGGACTATAAACATGATCTTATCCTCTTGGAGCACTTCAGTTTGAGCTACAGATGTGGTAGATGCAGCTGTCAGAAGGAAATATTATTTTCTTGTGGGTTAGTTGAGCTATTACATGCAGGACTTCAGTTAGAACTCATGTGGTTTAGTTTGGTGGAGTTGATTGTGGAGTTGATGGAGTTGTGTTCAGTTTGACTTGGTTGAACTAGTTGTATTTTAGTGTAACTAAATAATACACTAGTGATGAGTTGTGTGAATTAAATAATAATTAATTCACTAATTATTAACTCATAAAGCAACTAAATACTACATCAGTTAACTCAGTGCATGTACAGTTCAGTGGAGACAGGTGTTAGAGGTTGAGATTGCTATCAGTTGTGACTATAGATGTGACTATAGTTGTGCATGAGATTTGCACATGCATGGATGGAGATTTCCCATGAGGCTTGCATAGTATAACCAAAGGAATTCGATTTCACAGAGTGATTGATTCTCATGCAGGATTGCGCAGTGGAGGCAGGCAAAGTAGTGGAGGAGATTTGAGCTGTGATTGATCAGATCTGAGCTAGTTTTGTGTGTAACAGGTGGAGATAGTACTGAGTACTTGTGAGGAGTATTGTACTATGTATTGTTACATGTTCTCTATCATTATAATATATAGATAGTGTGGGGTTTTCAGCTGTATGCTTTCCCCGGGTTACATACTATGTTAATGTGTGCATGCAATTGATGTTTCATGGTTTTTAATGCTGCTAAATTGATGACCAACGTAGAGGAGGTTATGTATTGTGCATGTATTCCGCAATAGTGTATAATCGAGATAATCTCTGTGAATAAGTGTTTAATTATTCAAAATTTCTACATGGTATCATAGTTGTTGATCATCAGATTTATTATTCATAAAGTGTTTACATTTTATTTCTTCAGGCAGAGTCTGTAATCAGGCCAGGTAGCCTCTGGATTCATCCTTCCTTTGGAAGGTGAGATATCCGGTAAAAGCCCATACAGTCAATCTCTGTACGAGAAATACTTTGTTCTCACGAATTTTAGATAAGAAGCGGTTGAGTTTTGAGCTGGTGGAATTCGAATTTGCAACAATGTTTTCTTGGTGTCAAAGTTGAAATGTCTTTCAACGGATTGCGATTGGAGTATACTCTTGAAGGCAGCTTGAGCTATATTGCATGGAAAGACAGGATGGAGGCGGTGTTAAATGACAATGGGCTGAAGGAGTTCATAGAGGCTAAGGTCCCAAAACCTACTGATGCTGCTGCAGATGTGGTTTGGCAAAAGAAGACAGCAAAGTGTCGAAGGATTCTGTTGGAGGGCGTGAAGGATCACATTGTGTCCAGCCTGCATGGAAAGGCTTCTCCATACTTGATGTGGAAAGCGTTGACAGATCTATTCCAAAGCAAGAGTGACCAGAGGAAGTTGGCGCTCAAGGATAAACTCAGAAACATTAAGTGTGAGAATGGAGACAGTATGCCCAGGTATCTCACGAAGTTCACCCAGTGCCGGGATGAGCTGGGAAGTGTGGGGGTGACTGTCGATGATGAGGACTTGGTGAGCTTGGCTCTCCTTGGTCTTCTGAAGAGTTGGAATTCCTATCAGGACTCTATCAATGGTCGGGAGAAATTGCCAGGATGGGAGAGACTTTGGTCGGATCTTGTGCAAGAGGAGATCAGACGGAGCACCAAAGACAGTTCTTCATGCATGCATGATGAGGAGAATTGTGCCTTAGCGAGTAAGGTGAAGAAGGGGAAGGAGAAGGGTTCTCTTTTCGAATCCAGTTCTTCCAATGATGGGAAGAAGGTTGACAAGTCGAAGGTGAAATTATTTCGTTGTCATGAGTTGGGCCATTATGCTACTAATTTCCCAAAGAAGAAGTCCAAGAAGGGATCCGGGGAAGGATCTGAAGGTGAGGCACTTGCTTCACAAATTGAGTTGGATTTCACACTCTTCGCATGCATGGTTTCATCCATGGTGGGAAGTGGTTGGTTTCTTAACAGTGGAGCTTCTTTCCACATGACCGGTGACAAGAGTTTGTTCAGTACTTTGGAGGAGAAAGATCTCCAGATACTCATAGCGATGGGTAATGATGAGAAGTATAGTGTCTCAGGTGTAGGCACGGTTATTTTTCAGAGGGAGCATGGAGCTCGCCTTACCTTGACCGATGTTAAGTATGTACCAGGACTGAAGAGAAACTTGGTGTTGATCACGATGCTGGAAGACAGAGGCTGTGATGTAGTCTTCAGTAAGGGAAAGGTTTTCCTTAGACACATCATCACTAGACAGGTGAAGCAGATTGGTTCACGGGTCAAGAACCTATATGCTCTTGAGGTTCAAGATGCATGCAAAGCCTTGAGTAGCGAGGCAACTGATGGAGACTTGGTGGTTGAGAGGGAGCGTATATTACCTCTGAACATGCAGAGCTAGAAGAAGTCTTAGACGATTGTGGAGGAGCCACGATTGGTGCATCAACTTCAGGAGGTTGTGGAGTAGCCACAACAAGGGAAGCTGAGAGGAGATCGAGTAGAGACATCTACTCATGCAGAGACCTCCATTAGGGGGAAAATTCGAGCTAGGTGGGCTAAGGTATCACATGCAGCCATACCTCCAGGTAGGAGGTGGGGTGATGTGGATTGATCGTCCCAAGGAGGAGGGGCAGGATCCTTGAGGTACCCAACCTCTTGGATGAGACCTTGCTATGGGAGCCCCGATGTAGAGTAGCAGGAACTGAATGATTGGGTAGAGATAGATGCGGATGGAGCGGCAGAGAGAGTGACAATGTAGGGAATCCCAGGACAGCACATAGCTAGTAGGCTGCAGCAATGCGAGAGGCACAAGTGTTTTGCATAGTGCTAGGTGGCACAGAGAGGTGTGCAATGGTGCGAGATGCATGGAGATGTTGCAGTAGCGTAGATGTCAGAGAGGGAGCACTTTTCAATAGCAGGTAGAGCTTCAACATCAGAGTATGTTCCTAGCCCAACAGAGTGGTCAGTTGGGAGTGTTTTTGTTCCAAGTGTTGTTGGAGCAAGTGGATCGGGCAAACGTGTTGCGTGTAGAACATTCTAGAGTTGCAGGATAGGGGTTGCTGATAATCCATATCTTGTTGAGAGGGAGTGTTGAAAATGCAACAAGATGATGGAGCTTAGTGGAAAGGAGTCGCCTTCACTAAGTGGGCCCGCAGGCTATTTTTGGCGCAAAGTCTATTTTTAGACTATGTCTATTTTTAGACATATGGATCATGGTCTATGAGTTGCAGGATGATATTTGTGGATGATTGGTCATGTTGGTAAAAATAGATGGACTTCTATTTTTAGACATATGGGCGGATTCTATTTTTAGACTGCCAGGCTAAAAATAGAACAGTCGAATATTATTGCCTCATAATAATATTTGGACTATAAACATTATCTTATCCTCTTGGAGCACTTCAGTTTGAGCTACAGATGTGGCAGATGCAGCTGTCAGAAGGAAATACGCTTTTCTTGTGGGTCAGTTGAGTTATTACATGCAGGACTTCAGTTAGAACTCATGTGGTTGAGTTTGGTGGAGTTGATTGTGGAGTTGATGGAGTTGTGTTCAGTTTGATTTGGTTGAACTAGTTGTATTTTAGTGTAACTAAAGAATACACTAGTGATGAGTTGTGTGAATTAAATATTAATTAATTCACTAATTATTAACTCATAAAGCAACTAAAGAATACATCAGTTAACTCAGTGCATGTACAGTTCAGTGGAGACAGGTGTTAGAGGTTGAGATTGCTATCAGTTGTGACTATAGATGTGACTATAGTTGTGCATGAGATTTGCACATGCATGGATGGAGATTTCCCATGAGGCCTGCGTAGTATAACCAAAGGAATTCGATTTCACAGAGTGATTGATTCTCATGCAGGATTGCGCAGTGGAGGTAGGCAAAGCAGTGGAGGAAATTTGAGCTGTGATTGATGAGATCTGAGCTAGTTTTATGTGTAACAAGTGGAGATAATACTGAGCACTTGTGAGGAGTATTGTACTATGTATTGTTACATGTTCTCTATCATTATAATATATAGATAGTGTGGGGTTTTCAGCTGTATGCTTTCCCCGGGTTACATATTGTGTTAATGTGTTTGCGATTGATGTTTCATGGTTTTTAATGCTGCTAAATTGATGATCAACGTAGAGGAGGTTATGTATTGTGCATGTATTCGGCAATAGTGTATAATCGGGATAATCTTTGTGAATAAGTGTTTAATTATTCAAAATTTCTACACAAAGATCAAAGAAAGGGTGGTAGATGGCGCTACCTCCGATATCTTGTACAATTTTTGGCCGAAAGTAATAATAATAGAACAAGGTATAGATTCATATACAACATGATGCTTCCATAGGTATGGCTGACCTAAGAAAACATCACAGACTTCCAGAGGGGAAACATTGCACAATACCTCATCTACAAAGGACTTGATGCTATAAGGTAGGCGACACTATTGGTTGACACGAAGATCTCGCCCTTGGTTGGGCACCTGATGGTGTATGGCTGTGAGTGCAACGTTCTTGGCAACGTCAATATCTTAATGACCTCAACCAAGATCAGGTTCTTCTAGCTCCCAATGTCAACGATGAACTGCACCGGTGAACCTTTTACCCACATCTGCCAGCGAAGAGGCACTCCCCCTCCTCTGGATCTTTAGATTCTGCCTTTTGGAGCATGGTGGTGACTATCGTTATAGTGGGTTTTTCATCGATGATTTTCTTACCATTTTTAGTTCCCTTGTCAGGTTTCGGCTTAGAATTAGAGCATGCATCTGTCTCTGAGTCCTTCAGCTCGGGCACGAGCACCAAATTTTCACGACATTCATTCGTATTGTGAATGGGATTTTTATGGAACTCACACCACTTGTCATTGTCCTTCTTTTCCTTCCCATCACCCTTGGCTTGTGGCTTCTAAAATTTTCCCTGGAGTGTCCCAGATGGGCTCTGCCCTTTGCTCTGTGGCTTGGGGGCCTTTCTTTTGGTTCGCAGATCCAAAGTATCGCTTCTTCTGCTTGAATTTTTTCTCAATCTTGGAAGAGTATTGGTATGCTGTACCAAGCGAGACGATGTCCAGGAACTTCATCTCCTCTTGAATGTATTTGTGTAAACAACCACAATACTTGAGCACTAGATGTTTCTTAGAATCTTTGATACCTAGCTTTTTCTACATAGTATGGAGAAGATTCTCCATCTCATGCACATCTTGATCCCTTTGCTATCGCAACATAGTCCATTGTATGTAATGTAGCACTGTTCCTTGATGACATCTCAGAAATAATTCCAAGTGGGTGCGACCAAGAACATTGAGCGTTCCCTCTCGTCCTTCCAGTCACAATAGGTTTCCCACTAGTCCTTGTCGTGGGGGGCGACTTTTAGGAGTGAAAAAGTAATCTTTTCCCTAACGAAAAAATCATGAACTAAAAAATATCCTTCAAACAAATTTAACCATTTATCTATGGAATCTGCATCTATCTGGCCTTATAATGTGGGAATGTCAAAGTTGACTTGTACCTTAAAGGGAGTGGTGCCCCTAGAGTGGCTGTGGGATGAAGATGCGTCGCCTGTGGGCATCCGCTAAAGGATATGGGAAAAGTTGTCCATCATCACGTTCCTTTGTCACTCGAGGGATTCTTTGAGAAATATTTTGAAAGGATCTACTTTTCCCTCATCTTTCTTTTCTTCCGCCATGGGAGGCCGTTTGGGTTTGCGAGGTTAGTGTTTCAAAGGTTCAACCAGTTTAAGCCCTAATTCCTTATACCTTGACCTTATTGGGGACATGCAAAGAAAAACAAAGAAAGAGAAGACCGCTCTAATACCACTGATCCAAAATTATATAGGAACAAAACATAATAAAAATATAAAAATAAACAAAGAGATGCACTAGAAGTAAAACTTCATTTCATTAATATCAAAGAATTAAAATATGCTTACATACAGAATGGAAATGAACTAACTTGGGAGATGGTAGCTTATCTGTAATAAGAGATGTGGTGGCTACATAATAAATATTAAATTACATAACAAATAAAAAATATTACAATTTAAAAAAAGAGAGTTAAAAAGTAAATATTAAAAAAGACATTAAAAACATTTAGAAGAAAAAACATTAAGAAAATTAAAAAGAAAAAAACTGAATAAAATTCAGCTACCTTGCCCACGACCCTTTAGCACAAGGGCCAGGTGGCCTATTGATTCCCAGAATCGATAACTTGCACACACAACAATAGGCCACCTCGCCCCTAGCGCCAAAGGGTCGCAAATAAGGAAGCTAGAGTGGAAACACCGCTCCAACCGCCCTTTTCGTGACCCTTTGTCACTGTAGCGGGGAGGGGCATGGATCCCTCAACCCCCATGCCCCCAAAATTTTTTAGTTAGTTTTTTATTTTGAAATTTGAAAAACATTTTGTAAATTTTCTTAATGCTTTTTTTGTAAATTTTTAAATTTATTATATATTAGTATTTATACTAGCCTCAGACTCGAGCCTCTTACTTGTTGGAAAATCAAGGTGTTTGTAGATTAAAGTTGATTCTCCTTACATGATAATTACTTGTGACATTTGTTAGATTTTTTTTATTCAAATTAAGGTGTTGTGTTCAAGGTGTTGTATTCAAATTCAATAGATAACAGGGCCTTATTCCCATAGACTAGTTCAAATGGAGTGAATCTAGTGGTGGTATTCCAAGTGGTTTTGTAGGCCTTAATGGCTTCCACAAGTCTATCTAGCCAATCTTTTTTGCTGCTGCTAACAACCTTGGTTAGAATGTTCTCCAATGATATGTTTGTGACCTCCACCTGTTCATTTTATTTATTTGCTTTAGGGTGATAGGCAGTGGATGTCCTGTGCTTAATGTGGTGTTGCTTCATGATATCTTCAATCATATTTAATGTAAATTGTGTTCCTTGATCGGTGACTAACTCCCTTGGAAAACCAGAATTATAGAAGATGTTATCCCTTAGAAATTCAACTACTCTTTTCTCAGTTACTTCCTTTACTGCCTTTGTTTCAACCGATTTAGTCAAGTAATCAATGCACAAAATGATATATTTCTTCTGTCCTAACGGGGGATCAATAGGTCCAATGAAATCCATGCCCCACTTCTCAAATGACTCTAGAGTCACTTTAGGTTGTAAGGGAATTTCTTCCTTGGGTGTGGGTTTACCCATCCTTTAGCACTGATCACACCTAGTGGTGTGCCTCCTTACATCCTGATGTAAAGTGGGCCAATAATAACCTGATTGTAGAACTTTGAAGGCTGTCCTCTTAGAAACAAAGTGACCCCCACAAGGTCCATCATGGCATGCTAAGAGGATGTCAAAGACCTGCTCTTCTATCACGCATCTCCTCAGGATCTGATCTGGTCCCAATTTGTAAAGATTCTCCCCAATCCAAGTAAATGGGATAATTTTCCTAACAATATTGCTCTTCTCCTTGGAGGATAAATTAGGAGGGAACCTACCAACAACCAAGTAGTTGGCTATATCTGAAAACCAAGGAGAAGACATCGAGGTGGAAAGTAGATGTTCATCTGGAAGTTGATCATCCACCATTTCTTCATTTTCTGTAGGTAGGGTTAGTCTTGACAAGAAATCTACAACCACATTCTCTTTCCTTGGTCTATCAATAATAGTCAAATCAAATTGTTGCAATAATAACAACCATCTAATTATCCTAGCATTGACATCAGGTTTATTCGTTAAATAATTAATGGCTGCATGATTAGTGTGAACAAAAATTGGATAACCAATGATATAATTCGTAAACTTGTTCAAAGAATGTGCTGTTGCCAAGAGTTCCTATTCAGTGACAATATAATTTAACTCATATTTGAAATGGTTCTTATAGATGAAATAGATAACATAAGGCAATTTGTCTTCCACTTGTCCTAAGGCAATCCCTACAACTTTGTCTTAGGCATCTGTATGTATATGGAATGATAATGCCCAGTTGGGACCCCTAAGGATAGGTGAAATGTTCAACTTTTATTTCAGTACTTCGAAAGCTTCTTGAAAGTTGTTTGTCCAACAAAAATATGAATCTTTAGCCAAGAATCCAACTGGAAATGGGCCTTATAAGGAAATTATAAAATAATAGTGGAAATAAGAAAATAAGATTAGATTACACCATCAAATTTTAGAAGGAAAAAAGAAAAAACTATTTTTTCAACTCGTATTTTCAACTTATCTCCCTATGGGTTTCTTAAATTTCAAGCAGAAACACTCGTTGGATGCAAAATTTGATTCCTCATTCAAGGTATACCCATGTTGCATACTTTCGATGGACCCTGCTACACAAAAAATGGGAAATACATGAAAAACGTGATTGCAATCATGTTTTTTCATGTATTTCTCATTTTTTTTGTATCAAGGTCCATCGAAAGTACGCAACATGAGTACTCCTTGGATGAGGAATTAAATTTTACATCCAATGAGCACGCCTGCTCGAAATTTGAGTAAAACCTTAGGGAGAGAAGCTGAAAATACGAGTTGAAAAAGTAGTTTTATTATTTTATTATTTTTTAATCTTTTTACTTTTTTACTCCAAAAACGGTGAATCATCCCCCATGGTTGACATCATCATCTTGAATCCTATTGGTTCTTATAAAGTTTATTTTGGTTGTACATTTTTCTTAGGAGGCCCATTTTAGACCTCAAAATTCCCCTAATGACAAGGGTGAAGCCAATTGGTTATTGTCTTTAACGAACCTTCTATAATACCCATCTAATCCAAAGAAACTCCTAACATCTCTTTGTTTTTTAGGGATGGAGACCCTTTTGATGATGAAACTTTTGTTTGGGTCAACCTGTATCTCTTCCTTGGATATAGAATGGCCAAGGGTAGTCCCTGCATTCATAAAACAATCACATTTCTCGGGACTCAATGAAAGATTCATTTCAATGCATTTCTTTAAGAATCTGCGCAGATTAGAAAGAGCTTCCTGGAAGTCACATCTATAAGGAGTGAAATCATCCATGTATATCTCAATAGAGTCATGAATAAGTTCATCAAAGACACTTAGAACTACTCTTTGGAAAGTAGCAAGGGCATTGCACATATCGAATGAAAGGACTCTGTAGGAAAAGGTACCCAAAGGACATGTAAGTGTGGTATTATCGTGGTCTTCAGGGCTGATCTAGATTTGATTATATCCACTAAATCCATCTAGGAAGGATAAGCATTTCTTTCCTGCAAGGTCATCTAGGACATGGTCAATGAAGGGAAAAGGAAAATGGTCCTTCTTTGTAGCCTTGTTAAGTTCTTGATAATCAACAAAGATCCTCCACTTCACATACTTCTTGGGGACTAAAACAAGAGGTGACACCCACTCACTATCTGAAATGGGATATATGAACCTTGCATCTAGTAAATTTTGCAATTCTTCTTTCACAATGTCCTTAAGAGCTAGGTTCATCCTTCTCTGGGGTTGGTGCACAGACTTACATCCCTTTTTGATGTAAATATGATGAGTACAGACTGAGGGATGCACACCTTTCATTTCCTTATAATCTCAAGCAAAAGCATCCAGGTGTTGCCTCAACAACCTACATAATTGTTCTTCTTGTTCATCAGAAAGAGAGGAGTAGATCTTTAGAGTTTTGGATGGGCCAATCTCCACAATCTTGGCATGTTCTAGGCTTGTTGTAGGGAAAAGTATCCGGTTCGGATGACCCTATCCCACTCTAAGGGTGATAGTACCTCAGCAACAACTGTAAAGAAAACTACTTAAGGTTTACTTCTTTATGAAAGCAAGGGAGAATGAAGAAATGCACTAACCGTTGCCTTGCGCTTAATGTCGGATCCAAACTCTTCTCTTTGCTTGCTTGCTCCCAGCTCCTTGCTCTTTTACTGGCCCAGCTACAATGAGATCCTGTAAAATAACAAAGAAGGAAACTACAAGAAGCATGCAATCATAACTGATTGAAGGATTAGCATAAATCAAATATACAATTATCACAACACATCATTGAAACAAATGTATATAGAAGAACCTCAATAGCTTTTATTAATAGAAGAAGTAAAGTTCTGAGAGTGTTACAACCATTGAAGGCCCCAATCCAGCAACACCTCCTGGCAAAAAGAATTTCTCCTCTTCACCTCCTTCAAGCAATCACCCAATAGTTCTATAGTGAAACCAACAGCATATCATTACTTTGCACAAAATTCCAGCCTCTTGAGCTCATAGGAGAGAGCTCAATATATAGATGAATTGAGAAAGGATGAGTCATCTTGCAACTGATGTGTAGCTGCCTTGTGTCCTCTCTCTCTTCAGTTGATCTTCAGTTCTTGAGTCCACTTGGAGAACCTTGCTTCCACTTGGAGAAACAGAGCCTCTGACTCATCACAAGGCGAAATCCCTGATCCAAGTGTCATTTTTGGAAGATTCCAGAGCAATGACTCAGTGTGCCACTTGTCCCATCTCGCTCAGCGCAGGTGGCCTTTGTTCCACTTGCTTTGCAACGCAGGTACACCATGGAGGAGTTGAGTTTCAGCGCAGAAGCCTAGTGGAGCACCTGCTTTGATTTCAGGATTGCTTGTTTTTGAGTGTTTTCAGGTGGAGAACTGATCTGAGAGCTGTTGGTTTGCTGACCTTGTTCCTCTAGGGGTAGGAACATCATGTTTAGGGACTTTGGATCCCTTGGATTATTGACAATTCATGCCTGATGCTGCAAGGCACAAAATTGTCTATAACAAGGCTATAGTTAACATAGAAAAAAATAATCTAAGGACTTTTTTTTCATATTCTTTCATCAATTCATCAATTGGTATAGAAATGGGAGGTTGATTCTATAAGATATGGTCAATAAGGTCATCTTCATTAAGTTGACCCCTCCTATAATAATGTCTATAATGCAAATTGGGTAGAGGGATGTCTGATAAAATTCTTCCTCTTCCTCATCCTCTAACCATAAGGGTAAATCATGCTCAATAGAAGGCTGAGCAGGAGGATACAACACAAGTTGTTTTGATAAATGTCCATTCTTAATAGTCATGTTCCCAACCTTGCAACTAATGTAGGCATCAACAGTGGCCAACCAAGGTCTTCCTAGGATGAGAGGATAGCCATTAAACTTGGTTTTGGGATGGAGGACCAAGAAATTAGTGGGGTACTCCCAAGAGTCAATGGAGACCATCACATCCTCAATAACTCCCTCAGGAGCTACTGTGGATCTGTCTGCAAGCTACAACACTGTAGTGGTCTTCCTCAAATCCCCTTGGAGGTTGAGCTTCAACATGGTTTCCCTGGTCATTACATTGATTACAGCCCTAAGATCAATCAAGGTATTAGGGACCATAATGCCATCAATGTGCACATCCACTACCGGGCTACTAAGATCCAAGTACTTTGGAGAGATCACCCTCCCAAGCATCAGATCAGATAGTTGTCCAACAACATTGATTGTGGGGGTATCTCTTATTCTCATACTATGCATTTTGAAACATTCCTCCTTGATAATTGTAAATGGGAACATACTTGATGGCCTAGAGAAGGGGTATCTTAACACACAAGTTTTTCAATTCTCCCAAGAGTTCAATCTCTTTTGGGGTGTGTTGTTTAGGGTGGACCAACCTTTTAGGATAAGGAGGTGCAGTGGCTTGTGTTACAAGTGAAACCACCCTAGGGCTTTGGGTTGAGAACCCCAACAGAGTAGAGGGCAAACCTCAACAAGAAATGCTCAAACAATCATAAAAAATACTTATTCTACTAAATCGCGTAGGAGTACCCTTACCCGGATGTCCTTCGTTTGGGTAGATCCCGCAGGGTGCAAACCCTCAGCTTCTCCCGATGTTCTTGAAACCTGAAAATTATTCAAATGGAACATACATGACAGTAGAAACATAAAGCATGTTCATGATATGTTGGGCACGGTATCCCCCTGAGGCATGTTTTTGGGCTCAAAGCCCATGTTTTTACAGAATAATGTTGTAAAGCTCCGCGAATTGCGAGCGTAGAAGTATGTTAGAGTCATAGGGTTGTCCGCCCTAGTTTGTAATGTAATGTCGGCCTACCCATGGTCCATGGACCATGAGATTGTATAAATAGAGTGAGGCTCTAAGTGTAAAATATAGAGGAAGAGAGCGAAGTATGAGATAGAGAAGTAGAAGCACGAAGCAGGTGTCTAAGTGTATCTTGGGTTGTAGAGTAGGAGAAGGCTCTGCAGCTGAGTGCATAGAGGCCTAGTTGTCCGCAGCTAAGTGCACAAACCCCTGCAACTGAGTGCGTAGGGTGGAGTCGAGTCTATAACCGAAGAAGATAATAATAAAGAGAAGTTTTATCCAAATTCTATGTATCTGTTCTTGAGTTATTACATGTTTGATATCAATTGCAAATATACTGTTTATTTACTGCGCACACTTGTATGAATGATTTATATTGCTAAGTATATTTTACACATGCAAATAAGCTAAGTTAATCAACTAACTATGGAATACTAGTAAGGACTTGAGTAATAATAGCGTTCAGCCCTCGAGTAGGGCTGTGCGAAGGCAACATCTCAGGCTGCGAGGTACCGGTAAGCGCACGTAGCGATGTGCGTGCAGGGTCGAACTGCGAACCACTTGCACTCATCAGACATCTACAGGGTGCGGAAACCTGGTCCTAGCACCCTCCCATACTACTTCGGGTGAGACCTCAGTCCGCACTCTACGGACTGTTGCCGAAAGGGCCACTAGTACCAGGATTTGTTTGGCTAAATCACCTATGAACCTGAGTTAGGCCCCATCAAGCCAACAAATGGTTCTGTTGCCGGGATCGGGATTTGCATAAGGGATGTCTGATGTTGTGTCATTGGAATCCGACAAAGAAATAAATTGAAGGGTGGTTGGACAGAAAAATTCACGAGTTTGTGGCACAGGAATATAGGAATCCATGAATGTTGAAGGAACAATGGTTAGAGCGCTACTTATATATGGAAATCCATGATTTTTTTTTGCATCCTTCCCCTCTGAGTTGTAAGAGTGGATCGCTAAGCTAGCAGATAGTCAGGGAAGGTGTAGGCTCGACAAACCGATTATGTGGACTCCAGAGTTGGTGTGTAGACTAGAAGCATCGGAAGATAAGATCGCACACGCTGTAGACCATTGGCTCGATCGAATTATAGGAGGGTTTATCATCGAGTTCGTAATAGATACTTCAGTCAGCTACAATGAGGCAGAACGACGCTTCCTCAAAGGACCACGAGGTAAGTACATTAAATCTTTGCACACTAGGATTAAAATGATATTGTGTGAAAATCAGGTTATGCAAATAAATTGATGTTTGGGGCTACGCAAAGTGGGAGGATCTATAGAAACAAAGGTAGCGTAGAGATAGAGAATAGCCCCTTGATTTCACCTCGGCAAGAAAGTGAGGAAGAGCTCACGAAATTTTCACCAAGAAGTGCGATCAGTCTGATAAGGCATCGAATTCCTCACGTACCACCTCCACCTACACCACCACCAGTCTCACCATCTTCACCCCCATCTCTGCCCACACCAACTCCGGCACCACCACAGTTCAATATGGCGAGTGCGATAAAATTTCCAGTGTTCAAAGGAGTAGGGAACGAAGATCCGGACCAATTTTGGTTCGTAGTAAAATCTGTATGGGAAGCACAAGGAGTCACAAATGATAATATCAAGAAGACAACACTAGTTAGCGCGTTGCAGGATCATGCACTAACATGGTACATTAAGCATTCTAATGACCATCCAAACGTGGGGATCGCAGATATCCAGGCTATGCTGAATAGGGAATTTAGCAGGAAAAAATTAGAGATAGTCGATTATCGGGTTTAAGGAAATCGCGATGCTTCCAGGTGGGAGTTGGATCAGAGACTGAAGGGCATGATTCACAAAGCCAACATGACCTTGGCGGATGGATAACACCGCACATGGTTTGTAGCATCACTAATACCGCATCTAAGGATGGCGATGTCGCAACAGAATTTATCCACCTAGGTCGAGGCTTTGGAGATTGCAATGAGACTGCACGAGACCCCAATATAAGATCCTGGCCCGGGAGTCCAACAAATCCACACGCAACTGAAAAACTTGTGTCTGGAAATGCAGAGTTTGAAACAGGATAGGACAACTCACCGAGAGGCATGTGAGGAGGTATGGTGCATAAAATGAAAAGGCTAGGGGCATGACAAGGACCATTGTCTAGTCTTCGCGAACTACCTAGCGGGAGGAGGGTTGATTCCATTGATACCAAAGGCACAAGCAGGACCGAGTGTGGTGCTTGCATTATGGTGCATGATTTGTTAGATAGGAGGGAAGCACGCTATCGATAACTGCCACCTATTACAAAAGTATATGTAGATGTCCTAGCAGTTGTTCTATAATTTCTACAGGTCAGTAGACCATGATGAATGCACCTATAGAAGTTATGAACTAATGATGGATCAGACTCCTACCTATAGAGTTCAGACCGAAACGTGAGCCCTCGATCAAAATGTAGGGATGGCACGCACTGGATTTCAGGGGTGCAGATGAGGTTGAGTGGAATGGGACCAGGAAGGGGTCGCAGACAGCTGATTTGTTATAATTGCGGAGGGCCAGGGCATTATGCCTGCGATTGTACAAATCTGACGAGAGCATCATGTTTATATTGTACCCAATTTGATCATGAGATGGAGGATTGCCCTACACTAATAGCGAGGTTGTGCGATAAAGGAATACTCTAGTCTCCCCCGACTCAGAATCTGCAAATGATGAGGTCTGAGCCACGCGAAGAGGACCCAAATGTAAACATTGTGCTCCGAAGCGGTATTATGAAAAGAGATGACAAGGGTAAGAAACCCAAAGAAAGTGCTTGGGTTCACAAGGCTCCTAGAAAGGAACCAGAGTTCGATTTGGAGCACGCAAAGGAGACATTCATGGAAGTTAAGAAGAGCTTCATGAAGGCCTCCACATCAGGTAGTAAAGACAAACTAGAACTAGAGATGGACCCATCAATGCTTACTACCTTTCTGGAGACATGCATGAAGTTGTTGTGCGATAGCAAGGCTGTGAAGGGACTGCAGGAACTCATCACTAGGTGCACTAGGACAGGAGAACCACGTGTAGTTCGGAAGCTCGGGAAGCACACAATGCGAACATGAAGGGAGATGAGATTGACTGCGCAAATCGGGGAATATGAAATGGATCAAGTGATTCTAGATTTAGGATCGGACGCGAATGTACTGCCAAAGTAGACATGGGAGCGCATGGGCAAGCCCACGTTGCAATGATCCCCTATTCAATTGCGAATGGCGAACCAACAAAAGATCCTATCGATGGGAAGATTATAGGGAATAATAGTAGATATCGAAGGTGCGAGCACGCTTGAAGATTTTGAAGTGATAGAGATTGTTGATGATAACAATCCCTATCCCGCACTACTAGGAATAGATTGGGCCACTGATATGAATGGAGTGATAAATCTGAAGAAGTGCAAAATGATTTTTGAGAAAAAGTCACTATGCGTAGTGGTACCTTTAGACCCTGCTAAAGGATTGCACTAAATGGAGCCAATGTGCGACGACAATCTAGACTGTATCTACAAGATAACTGCTCAGGAACAGGATTGGGTGAATCCTATAACAGATGGCAGGATTTCATGGGAGCGTGAAAGCTCTCGCACATCGGATTCAGATGAGGAAATAGAATGATGGCAGAACCAGTTACACAAGGTAACCATGCTCAATTGCAACATGATGGTAATATCATTGTGCCGCGTGACAACAGAGGTAAGGGATCTGCCTATGTATGATGGGTTGATAGTGGTGGATGAATTCCTGAACAAATTTGAAAGAGAGGTTCCAGAACAACAGTATTTTGATGCTTTGAAATGGGCACTGTGCGTTATGCCCGCAAGACGGTGGGGTACACATCAAAGAAGTTTTAAGGACTGGTGGGGGTGCAGAAGGATGACGCGCCTATGGTTTGGGAAACCACAGATGTGGCTAACAGACAAGTATGATGGACAGGATGATCCACGTGCACACCTCGTAAAATGGACCAAGGTCTATGCGGAAGAGCCACAACCTGAATGGGTGCATTTGTTCTGTCATACCCATAAATTGATATACTGAGACGGAGCTCATCCATGGCACGAGCAAATGGGATATCTTGCACGAAGGATTCCTGTTAACCTTCATGTTTGAAGATCGTTGGTGGTATACTGTGGATGATGCACTATAAGCAGTCAAAGCAACTATCTTCAAAATACCCTAGGAGCCAATGGAAGTGTTTCAGTCGGAATGGGTGACCTAGCTGAGCTACGTGCTGGAGTGCTACAATGTAAATATTGAGGAGGATGATGAGGATCCACGGAATATTAACATTCCAGAAACTGAAGGCTATCGCGAGGTTCAAGGACCATTGATTGAGGATCCTGAAATCACTGTGCTATTGAAAACGAAGCAAGAAAAAATTGGGACGGAGGCGAAACCAAAGTATGCAATGCTCGGTGACTATTGGGATGATGCCACAGTGGATAAGGTCGCTGAGTTACTCCACAAGTACCAGGACTTATTCCCGACCAAGGGATCATTGGCGACTTAGAGTTGATGAAGATCACCCTAAAACCTGATGCGAAGCCGATAAAGCAAAGGCCTTACCACTTGAATTCGAAGTATAAGGAAAAGGTCTGTGTAGAAGTAGACAAAATGCTCACAGCCAGAAGTGGGTGAGCCCTATGGTAGTACAAGAGAAAAACAAGAAGGGTGAAATAAGAATATGCGTGGACCTTAGAAAGCTGAATGACACCTGTGTACATGATCCATTTCCGACATCGTTCACCAATGAAGTATTGGGAAATGTTGGCGGAAAAAAAGCATACTCGTTCATGGATGGGTTCTCAGGGTACCACCAGATCAAAATCGCGTTGGAAGACAGGAGCAAGACGACCTTCGCAACGGAATGGGGCTGCTTTCAAATACACCGCTATGCCTTTTGGATTGAAGAATGCGCCAACCATCTTTTCGCGCATCATTGTTGCCGCCTTCAAATAATACATCCACAAGTTCCTGGAGGTCTATCTAGACGATTGGACTGTCTTCGAATTAGTTAAGAACCATGTAGCAAGCTTGTGCTTGATGCTGGACACTTGTCGACAACACTAGATTGCGCTAAACCTTAAGAAGTGCACATTCCTTGTTCCCTTTTTTAAACCTGTTGGGACACGTGGTTTGCAAACAGGGACTGATGGTGGACCTTGTGAAGATTGCAGTAAATCTAAATTTGGAAGCACCGCAAAGTGTTAAGTAGTTGCGTGCTACCTTGGGACACACAGGATACTACAGGAAGTTCATCAAAATCTATGCCCAAATCACTACGCCGATGGAGAAACTATTGGAAAAAGATGTCACATTCTACTGGAATGATGATTGCATGAAGAGCTTGGATTTCCTAAAGGGGAAATTGGCTTCTGCTCCAATCGTGGTCTTCCCAAAATGGGATGTGTATTTTCATGTACATGTTGATGTGTCATGTATCGCACTGGGAGCAGTGCTCACACAAGAGGGTGGAAAGCGCTTGGATCATCCTATCGCATTTGCAAGTCGTAGACTGTCCAAAGCTGAGAAGAACTATTCCACAACTGACTGTGAGGGGTTGGCGATGGTGTATGAGCTCCAAAAATACCGGCACTATCTACTAGGAGGACATTTCAATATATATATAGACCATTCCGCATTGAAATACTTGGTCAATAAGCCTGTGTTGGGGGGGAGCACATATGTAGGTGGCTCTTATTGTTCCAAGAATATGATTTTGAGGTTGTGGTCAAACCTGGGCGCCTGAACGCAGGACTGGATCACTTGTCACGTATTGAGATGGGTGAGGAACCTACTAATTTTGAGGAAGGATTACTTGATGCACAGCTCTTTGCAGTGTGTGTCGCAGATGGGAACTTCGAAGATATAATCCACTTTCTGACATCAGGGATTGCGCCGAAGGAATACTCCGTCCAACAAAAGAAGGAATTGGTGGTGCGCGGTGGATTTTTCTGTCATCGCGGGGCACCTATACAAAATGGGAAATGACGAGATATTGCAAAGATACGTACTTGAATTTGAACGAAATTAGATCCTCGCGGAAGCTCATGGGGGTGTTGCAGGAGGACACTATGCAGGATGTGCAACCACACAAAATATTCTTCGCGCAGGGTTATGGTGGCCAACCCTTCACCAGGATTCAAAAGCATACTATAAGGCCTGCGATATATGTCAAAGGACCGGAAAACCATCGCGAAGGGACAAGATGCCGTTGAATCCACAAATGACACTGCAACTGTTCGAGAAATGGGCAATTGACTTTGTGGGACCTATCAAACCTCAGGGAAAGACAGGCGCGCGCTACATCATCACCGCAACAGAGTACCTGACACGATGGGCGGAAGCGCAGCCGGTCAAAGACTGCACGACTGCTACGGTTGCGAAGTTTTTGTTTGAAAATGTGTTTACTCAATTTGGCTGTCCGAAAATATTAATGAGTGATCACGGAACACATTTCCTGAATGAAACCATCAACGCGCTCACAGAAGAGTTCCAGGTGTATCATCAGAAAAGTACACCATATCACCCACAAGCCAATGGGACTGTAGAAGCATTCAACAAAATACTGGAGACTACGCTGACCAAAGTGTGCAATGTGCAGCGAAGCGATTGGGAGCCACACATACCTGTAGTACTATGGGCTTATAGGACAACGTGCAAGAAACTGATGGGACAAACACCTTTCTGGTTAGTTTACGACGTGGAAGCTGTCATGCTGATGGAATATATCGTACCTAGTCCGCACATAGCAGCACTCATAGGGATGACGGACTATGAAGCTTTAGAGGAATGGCTTGCGCAATTGGAAGAACTGGAGGAGGAATGGTTCTTGACTAGTTTTCATCAGTAGGTACAAAAGCAGTGTGAAAAGGCCTGACACGATCGCCATATTAAGCCACGCACCTCCAAGATAAATGACTTAGTGTTGCTATATGACAGTAAGTTTGAAACTTTTCCAAGAAAATTCAGAATGCATTGGCTAGGACCATACGTGGTTAAGGAGGTCATAGACGGAGGCACGATCTAGCTAGTCAAACTAAATGGAGAACCCTTCCTAGGCAAAGTAAATGGTAGCTGCTTGAAGCCCTACATGGGTGGGCCGACTATCTGACTAGTTGGTCGAAGCACAGTCTTCACACTCTGAGGAGCTGGAAAAAGGTGCGGGACTATAAACATATGCAGCAAATACTGGTACAGATGTATGGAAACAATTCAGATACAGGGGTCTCAGAATAGAGGATGCAACAGATCCAGCAAGCAATGACTTAGTGCGCTGTTGGCATCAGCACAGTTCCAGGACAGTTGGAGGAACTCCGTGCCAAGATTTCCGCATCGACATAGTGACTCAAGGGCGAGTCACGATGTTTTTTTTGGGGGTCTGTTGGGCATGGAATCCCCCCCGAGGCATGTTTTGGGGCTCAAAGCCCATGTTTTGACTAAAAAATGATGTAAAGCCCCGTGAATTGCGGGCGTGGAAGTATGTTAGAGTCATAGGGTTGTCCACCCTAGTTTGTAATGTAATGTCGGCCTACCCATGGTCCGCGGACCATGGGATTGTATAAATAGAACGAGGCTCTAAGTGTAAAATATAGAGGAAGAAAACAAAGTATGAGATAGAGAAGTAGAATTACGAAGCAAGTTTCTAAGTGTATCTTGGGTCGTAGAGTAGGAGAAGGCTCTGCAGCTGAGTGCGTAGAGGCCTAGTTGTTTGCAGCTGAGTGTGCAGGACAGAGTTGAGTCTGTAACCGAAGAAGCGAATAATAAAGAGAAGTTTTATCCAAATTCTGTGTATTTGTTCTTGAGTTATTACATGTTTGATATCAATTGCAAATATACTATTTATTTACTGCGCGCGCTTGTATGAATGATTTACATTGCTAAGTATACTTTACACATGCAAATAAGCTAAGTTAATCAACTAACGATGGAATACTAGTAAGGACTTGACTAATAATAGCATTCGGCCCCCGAGTAGGGCTGCGCGAAGGCAACATCTCAGGCTACGAGGTACCGATAAGTGCGCGTAACGACGTGCGCGCAAGGTTGAACTATGGACCACTTGAACTCATCAGACATCTCCAGGGTGTGGAAACCTAGTTCTATCACCCTCCCATACTACTTCGGGTGAGACCTTAGTCCGCACTCTGCGAACTGTTGCCGAAAGGGCCAGTAGTACTGGGATTTGTTTGGCTAAATCACCTCTGAACCTGGGTTAGGCCCCAACAAGCCAACATGATATTATCTTAAATTAATATAAATGAGTGACTAATTATTCATCAATATAAGATTCATAAATGAATTAAAACATAATTTGATGCATAAACACATTTAATATCGGAAATAGAACAACATTCCTTTTATTGAAGTAAGCTACAAGTAAAGTGGAGAAATACGACCTGAGTCTTTCTCTGGCTCCAAGCAGAACTGTCCTCCAGATCCATCCTTTCCTGACCTTCAACAATCTTCCTCCATCACCAATACAAGGATATCTCAAGCAAGATGGGGGATATCTATAATCAAGGAAACACAGGTTTCCTTAAGCTTTGGGGAGTGCACGAGGCATAGGGATTCTTCAGACTCGATCAGGGATAATCTCACTATAGTATCAATATCTCATCCTTTCTCCTTTAAGGCCTTCCCATGGAGGTTTATTTATAGCTCTCCAAATTAGTTTTTTCAGCTGGGAAACAATTGGGCCATGGGAAATAGGAGGTGAGTAACAGGTAAAACCCGTGAACTCCGCCCGAAATTAAGGAATTTTTTTTTTAAAGTGTTTTAACATATGTACGCGGGTTGGATATATGCTGACCCATGTGTACACGCTTTTATCACGTGGAAAAGTAGCGTATAGGGAATAGAACACTGTTCTTTAGATTTTGGACCAAGTTTGGAAGGAAGGGTTGCCCTAAGCCATAATCAGACATCAGATCTATGGAGAGTGGTAAATGGTGCTATAATAGATGCCCCCTAATATATGAGATCAGAAGGGGTACAGGATGGCCGAAACGTATTAAGTTTATGGAAGGAATCATGCCGAGACTGAGGAGGATTTCACCAGAATTCAGCTTGCTAAGCCATTGAAAGAGATCAGAAAGGAACTGCTGTTTGAGGCGGGCATACCCATGCTTAGAAATAGTAAAGCATGTTCGAATGTCAAGTACAAAAGTGGATCCAATATGCATACAAGTATAAAGGAATTGGAAATGCATAACGGATCATCTGATCATAATCAAGAAAGTACATGTCTGAATATCACATATAAAGAGATGATCAATGATGCTGAAGTATGAAGTTGATCACTGAAGCTAAGAAACTGATCCAAATAGTACCAAGTGAACATGATGGAATAAATGGTACTACACCGCAACTTGGGTGCCAGCATATAAGATGTTGCTGTAAGGAACTACAACATATAATGTGGATGGTGTCAACTAGTAGAAACAGGAGCAACTGACAAGTGAACCAGGACATGTTGATGCAAACCCGAGGTCTTCACCGACCGCCGTGGTACATTTCTACATAATGGGAATGAATGATCTGAAGTTGACCATGTCATAAATCATTTGATTACTGGTCATTGATGTATACCATTAAAAAACGTGAGACTACTCATTGATAATGATGATGAGAGTCAAGGTACCCAGTACAATCTAACAAGTGCGAATAAATGAGCTGTAGTCGAACACTTGAAAGAATCTATCAATCAGGAGACAATGATGTTTTCCCACTGTCGATAGCAAAGGAATCTGCCACTGATGACTACAAACCCTAAGGTACTGCCAAATGGAATCTAGATCCTTTTCCTAGAGCAATGAGTTGAAGTCAATGGGAAAAGATTCGCTAGAAGGAAGGCATTAAGGCATCCTTCATCAATCTAGCATGAGTGTAACCCATAGGCCAATAATGTGGAAGGAATCAGATGAACAAAGATGTAGTAACCCAACCGAAGCATGTTTCCGGCGTACACAAGATGTGGCTAGCGCACGATAGAAACCCTCTGAACCAACCAATAATGAAAGCTGACATAGAGGCGAGGAATCCACCAATAGGGTCAAATGGAAACCAAGGCACTGCACAAATCCCAATGTGTGATAATGAAAGCTGATGTCAAAAAAAAGGGAAACCACCCAGTCAAAGACCCATGATACTGATTGATGCTGAGAACAAGGCGACTGATCAATAATGAAAATAGGGCTAGGGTGCAGCTCTAGATTTATCCTCAGAGCAATTTTTCATAGTCGATAAGGACAAGACCCGCTAATAAGAAGTCAATGGAGACCTTCTCAAACCATCACAAGCAAAGGACCAATAAAAATGATGTGATTACGAACATAATGCTGACAACCAGGGATGGCCAATTGAAAAATAGGTCAAGAGACACCGTAGAGAGGCCGACTTGGGTTTACTTCCCTTGAACAAAAGCACGACTCAACTGTGACTACATGACAGCATATGATAACTTTATATAAGTTTTTCATGCAGGAGGAATAAGAAAATTCTCCATATGATTGGAAGAGGTAACCAATCAGAGGAGGACTGACTCAATACAAAGGTTAAGGCTCTCCTAAGTCAAACTAAAGCCCACCCCAATGGAGGAAAGACTTTCTTTTAAGTGGTTTGTTTAAGGGTGTTATAGACATATTTGGGCACTACAACCCCAATCACATATGTCCATAAACCAAGGGCTTCTAAACCCCTAAAAGTGTTGTTTCATACCCTAAAGGATCAAGGTCAACTGATTACATCATTTCCCAGAAGTTCTCCCTGAAAAACTACTCAGAACTGGTCAAAATTGGACCATATAGACTGCTCAGTGCTAAGGGTGCGATGCATCTCACCTGTGACACACAAAGTGTGTGATGCATATTGAAAAGCCCTTCTGTAGGGTGCGATGAGCAAGAGTAGACAAATGGCAGAGGCAGTTTGCTAGGTGGAAACCCAGAGAATCTTCTAGAAACTGCTCATGTGACACTTGCCTCTCTGAATTCGCCCAGGGATGAGTAAGAGATCATGAAATCTCCAAGTGGAACCAAGAACTATCAGTGAAATGACACTAATCAAAATCCCAGAAGCTGACTCACTCCCCTGCAAATATATATATATATATGGATCCCTCATCCTAGAGATCCAGAGGCTGGAATTTTGTAATTTTTAAGGAAGTGCTATTGGTTTCTCTTTGAGACATTGTATTGTTGGGTGATCTAGCTTTTCATGAGGTGAAGAGGGCTTTCATGCTGGGAGGATGGCAATGGATCAGATAGCTGGGTTGTAATCCTCTCTTCTACTACTTCTATCAATAAAGCTATTTGAGTTTTCCTCCATATACTTGTATATTTCTGAATCTTGTATTTGTGTATGCATTTGTATGATTAATGTACATCCGATTCTACATTTTTTATGGTTATAGATCTCTATGCTTTGATGGTATTTTGTTGCGTTGACTCTACCGATGTTCTTTGAAGTAGGACAAGTGAGAAAGGAGTGGCGAAAGCTCTATCAAGGGAGAGAGGAAACAAGCAAGGAGCCAAGCAAAAGATTGAGGTTGGTGCTCTCTGCATCTCTCTCATCTATCTCTCATAAAGGAAAACACAAGTTACTTTAAATTGTTTGTTTCTAAGATAGCTACCCATCTTAGTGGGACTAACAGATTTCAATAGACACTAGTTTTCCTGGAAACAAAATGGTGACTCCACTGGGGAGCGAATAGTTTGTTTGTTTGTTTCTATTTGTTTGCTTTATAAACTACAGACAGAGCCTGAAGTTAAGCCAGCTAGCCTTTGAACTACATTTGCTATGCAAGTGCAAAGTCGATCAACGCTGCTTTAGTCAATCTCCGGGTTTGTTTATGAACTGAACAATTGACTTGAAAACATCCTAAGAGCCATGGTGGTAGCTCAATAACCTCATTAGATCAACCCCTATACTTTGAGTTTACTGCCTATCATAAGCTCAACCAAAATCCCTGAACTTAGCTGCAAACTATGAGTGAAAACCAAGCTTAGTCTCATCCCTGGACCATCGCATTGTCTCTCATTAGCAGTCTGGATGCATTGCACCTCCTATGTGCTGTAGGTGAGATGCATCCCTGTTTCCCTTAAGGACAGGTGCGATGATTGAGTGAGACTGTTTCTGCCTCCAGATTATGGTTTTTTCTTCATTGTTTTCAACTCTATTCAGTAGTTTTGCTTCTATGATAAGTATATCACTGTTAAAACTCTCTTCCTTTACATTATTCAGCCTCCATTGATAAGGACTTGTGAATGTTTTTTTTTATGTATTTTTCATCATTTACAGTCCTCCTTTGCAAATAGTATCTTAATCGAATTGTCGTATTTTGATTCGAAAGTGTCGCAACTGTTGTTTTCAGTCAAGAAAAAGAGTGTCGTAAAGTCTTCCTCTTTTAGATAGTCGATTGTACTTTTGCCATTGTATTTGATTTGAATTATCAATTCTTTAAAGTGTCGAAAATAGTTTTCCATTCAAAAGTGAAAGTGTCGTCTTAGTCTTCCTTTCGTTTTTAAAAAGAAATTGCTAAAGTGTTACTTTGAAGAAAAGTAGTTCAAATCTATACTTAGTTTTCTTTTTGTCATTCTCACATTAAGAAAGAGGAAAAACAAATACATGAATGTGCATTTGCATTTAGAATGCATGCGGAAATTGATTTAGGAAAGTGCATTTAGTGTGTGCTCTCTGCTCTATGTTGAAAGAATTTTACTCTTCTTTCCTTAGTAGCTAGGATTTTCATTGCTAAAATAAAATAAACGATTGTTTATCATCTTAGATTGCATATTTAGGAATTGTACATCTACATCAAGCGATGAACCTTGAAAGGCAAAATTCTTAAGAAAGATCAACTGTAAAATAAACCTCAATGAACATAAAAATTCTTTGGAACCTAACGCACAACATCTAGAAGTCTAGGCTAGAGACGTATTCCGGCGTCGTAAAGCCTGGTAACTATCATTTTCATCGTAGGTTGGGTGATTCCTACTCTTTGATACGACAAGTGCCAGTACGGACTTGTGCTCCCACGTACTGTTGAGTATATATTGGGAGACCACAATAGGCTAATATCCTTTATCCTCAGGAAGCCATGTCTGTCACCCTATCGATCATAATGCACTAAACATAGCATTCGAGAAGATTGACTGCCGTACGTAAAGTCCTCGGTAATTTCTCTATAATTTACCACCAAGGTGTGTATTGCAGTTTTGCGATTGGTTTGGTAATCCCTCTGTTTAGACTTCCAGAGTAGTCACTTTTGTTCCTTTTCAGACTACTTAAAAGAAAAGGTCCATCTGAGCACTTATCACTTTAGGCTCATTAAAAATCGAAGGTGACTAGAGTCACCTTTAGCTTTTTCTCGACTCTTAAAAATTGAAAAAGCAAGTTGTGTCACAGCGTCATAAAATTCATTTAAATCGGAATAAGATTTTCCCCTTTTAATTTTGAGTTGATTGAGTAATCTGCAATCGTGGAAGAAAGTCAATCAAAACCCCATCGTTCGCGGAGACTAACGAGTCAACTGTCTTTGACTCCGGAAATGAAACCCTTGGCGCCAAGTGATCTCGCTTAATTGGATCAAAGTCTCCTAGTTTATTTGAAACTTGTGTTTCAACATCATCAGAGACTCTGGTTACTCTGACTATTTCTAGTATCCCTACCTCTACAGAAGAAGTTCTGCAGTTACAAGAGGACATTAGAGCTGATCCTAGTGTAATAGTAAACACTTCTATTCCTGAACCAGCTCCATCTAGGGCTGATTCGGAAGGTGTCACCCCTCCAACATCTGTCGTTGCAGAGTCTATACCTTCTTTGGCACCGGAGATATTTTACGGACCTGACAGTCTACCTCTTCCACCTGGACTAATTGCTATAGAGGAGATTACGGAGGATCTTCCATCTAGTACCCCATTGCATTTTGGAACTGGGATCCACCTATATCCTTCTACTACAGAAGTTAGTTCTTTTGATCACCCTTCATCGCAAGTTCCTGTTGAATTGCTAGGCAATCTTTTGGATAGACTCGATATGTCTAAACAAACATCGACATCTAGGACTGTGTCATTTGACACAACAGCAACAAAACTTCCCGCTGCTACTCCAACAATGTTCACTGGTATACCATCTGTCGTTCTCAACCACTAGATGGAGTCCACCCAGGTACTGTTTCGACAGCATGGTATATTCCTATTTGTTCATCCGGAATCTTATTTGGAATTTCTTATGTTGAGACTCAACAAATTGATCCTTCACATTAGTATCAATTTGGGCAGTCCAGTCTCCAAAGACCAATTTACCCTTTGAACACTGGATTGCAGCCATATGGGGGGCAGTATGCCTTTTCATTGTTCCCTTCGGGAGAACAACCATATGAGAGTTCACAACAAAATTCAGGTCAAGATGGAATTACATCCAGTGGTTGGGTGCCAATACTGCCTCAACAGCCAAGAGTTGTATGTCGAACATTCCCACTACACCGGTTATTGTGACGGTGTCGCAAGTACAAGCGCTACCTATTGTATGTCAACCTCAAGTCTCTCAGGTCGTCATACAACAGCCTCTTGTATCCACAACTCAATCACAGCCACCGATTAGTGGCTCCCTAACTGAAGCGACTCAGGCTCAAACGGGTACTATCACCCCTCATCTTGGTCAAACATCCAGTATCGGACAACAGCAAATGGTCTCACAACCATGGCTGGTGTAATATCAACAACTGCAATTCCAGCAAGCTTACCAAGGACCTGAGCAACAAAGCTTTGTGGGAAATGGGCAACCGTATATTTAAAATGGTTACCAACAATCATATTATAATGGTTATGCCCATAAACCTTATCAAATTTATCAGCATCAAATACATTATGCTAGTATGCAAAGACCCACTGCTCAGGGGATCCCATCTTATCCTGGGTATGCTTCGCCAAACCTGAATCAACAATTGCCCTTCATAGCAACTTTAGAATTACTAGATCTGAATTGGCTAACAAATGATCCAATTGCTTACGCCCCTTGGTGGCCAGCGATTCCTCATAAACTTCCGTCAGATATTCCTAAATTCAATGGAAATCCGGGTGAAGATCCATCGAATCATGTGATGAATTTTCATCTGTGGTGTTCGTCCAACACCCTCAACGATGATTCGATTAGGCTTCGCCTTTTTCAGTGAATGTTAACTGGTTCGGCAGCAAAATGGTACATCGAATTGCCTAGAACTTCATTCGATAACTTCAGCACCCTCGCCACCACCTTTTTAACCCATTTTCAGTTACCCATAAGGTACGAAATAGGAATAGAGCTCCTTACCAATTTTAAACAGACAACAACCACTCACATATCTGATCATATTCATGAGTGGCGACGTCGTCGTCGAATGGTAAAGACATATGTTCTTGATTAGCTTCTAGCTGAATGGTTTATTAAGTCATTGTTACCTTCTATTACAGAAGATATGGCCAAGGGAGGAGTTGTCACTGAAGAGCAAGTCATTGCTTGTGCACAATATCTAGACTTGATCTATACTCAGTCTGGCATGCTCTATGACAAAATTCTTGATGCTCCTTGACCAGAGTTTTCCGTTCCTCCTCCTCCTAAATAAAACATGGACTCTCATGCTGGCAACAGCATGATTGGCACCTCAAGTACAGCAACTGCAAAGGCCCCATCTAGTAAAGCCCTCGTAGTTTCCAGTAAAAAAGAAAATGACAAACTTCTTGCCTTAGAGGTTAATGCCTTGTTGACTGACAAAGGCAAAGAATTGAAGAAACTAGGGGGCAAGTAGAAAGGGAAAAACAAAAAGAAGAAACAGGACTATTCGACTCCTGAAAAATCTTCTGGAAACCCTTCTGGGCAAAAGAAACCTAGTCATCCATGTTTTATATGTGATGAGGACCATTGGACGAAAGATTGTTCGCATAAAGCTGAGATCAAGAAGTTCTTTAAGAGTTCAAATACCTTAGAGGTGTTGACTAATCCATTTCCAAACCCAGAAACCAATCTGGTTGCTAGCAACAATGCTTCCCCATCCCAAGTGCTCATGTTGTCCATTTCAAAATAGCAAAATGATGCTTTGATATCGACAAGGAATAAAGATTATGGGAATCCACAGCTGTCGAAAAACAAGGCTACTGATCAACCTAGTAGTTCGACAACAACTTCGACTGAAGTTGTGCCACCCATCATTCCTGAGCTAACGATAAAGCCACCAAAGGGAGTAGTACACAAATCGATGTTTAATCCTTGTGCTCGAGCAACACAGAATTATAATATAGTAGAGGATCTGGCCCAATCGCTGTCCGCTATGTTGACACTACAAGTACTGCAAAATTTCCCCTCCCAAAAGCAGGCTCTATTATCAGCAATAGGTGGGATTGACCCAGCGGATTCCAATCTTGCGGCCTTTAATCATAAAGGATATCAACCTCAGTTACCAGCTCAACTCGCTTTCCTCGTACAAGTGAAAGCCCTCAACAAAACTTTTCATCGAACAATCATTGATGAGGGGGCAACTACCTACATTATGTCAATGAGTTGCTAGAAAACTTTAGGCTCACCACCCTTGTCAAGATCATCAATGACATTAAAAGCATTCAATGGACGAACATACACCCCGTACTGGATTTTAAGTAACTTGCAAGTTGAATTGGGGGGCAAGATAGTAGAAATTGACGTGGAAGTTATCGATGAAAACCTCGATTACAATATCCTACTAGGATGGCCCTGGATTTATGCTATGGTTGCTATTGTGTCAACATATTTTAGAAATATTGCATTTCCCTTCCAAGGAGGAATTACAATCGTTGACCAACAAACCTTCCTCCCCAACAGTTCACAAGTTACGGGAAGCATTCCAATGATCCATGGAAGCTCTCCATCGCTTCAAAATATCGAAGTAGGCCTCCTAAAATACCCTACCTTAGTGGGTACTTTTTCCCTACCGCCTCTGAGTAATCTGGCGGAAGTGGCCATGGTGGAAACCTGTAATATGATATCTTCTATATCTACAAAGATTCAGAAGATTTCCAAACATTTTGTTAGCATGGATCATCGCCAGGTTTTGCCTCCAAGCCCAATAGAAATTTTGTAGCAATCAATTTTCTTGGCATGGGCGGCAAACCCGAATCAATGCTCATCAAGTGTTTGGATAGATAGGTCTAAGGAATATGGAACCTCTTCAGATCCTTGGTCGCATGTACATTCTACAGACGAAGGAATAATTTAGTCAATGATGATAGGAGAGGCACCATGGGAAGATTACCACCATCTTTCCCATCTTCCGGATTACAACGAAGATTATTCTAGCGACCTTAATCATCCTTCAATTTTTGATTTTCTATCAAATACTGCAAATATGGTGGATTCTGAGCGAAATCTGTCCAATATTGAAGAAACTATCGCCATAAATATCTTGACCAAACCAAATGTTGTAGAGAATATTCATGTCGACAAATCTTGCTCTTCTTCAAAAATGGAAATATATTGCACTCTCTTTCATGAGTTCAGAGATGTCTTTGCATGGTCATATGAAGAAATGACAGGCATAGACTCGAGCATAGTTGAACACAAAATCAAGATGTATCCAGATGTCAAACCGGTACGACAACGGCTTCGGCAGGTACACCCGAAGAAAGCCGCTGCCATCAAGGCAGAAGTTGAAAAACTTTTACATGCTGGTTTCATTTACCCAGTTCCTCTAATTGATTGGGTATCAAATATTGTTCCTGTGATGAAAAAGCAAGGAACGATCAGAGTGTGCATTGATTATAGGGATGTAAATCAAGCTTGTCCAAAGGACAACTACCCTACACCCTTCATCAACCAGATAATTGATGAATGCACCGGATGTGAAATCTTTTCATTCATGGATGGATTTTCTAGGTATAATCAAATAAATATCCGCCCACAGGACCAGTCGAAGACTGCATTTATATGTCCGTGGGGCACATTTTCATATCGCAAACTACCTTTCGGTTTGAAGAACGCAGGGGCAACTTTTCATAGGGCTATGAACTATGCCTTCCATGACATCAAGAACATCGTTCAACCATATCTCAATGATCTACCGGATCATTCGCAAAAGCGGACTGACCATCCGCAGCAATTGAGAGATATATTTCTACATTGCCGACACTACAAGATACGACTCAATCCACATAAGTGTGTGTTTTGTGTCAGTTATGGTCGTTTACTTGGTTTCATGGTTTCTGAGGATGGGATTCGACTCGAAACATGTAAGGTTCAGGCAATCATCGACATGCCTCCACCTTCAAATTTGCTTCAGATTCAGAAAATCCAAGGGAAAGCAAACTTTCTGAGGAGGTTCATTCCAAAATTATGCCAAACTTGCTAAAGGTTATACACGTCTTTTGAAAAAAGAAGTACCCTTTAACTGGGATCAGGTTGCACAAGCTTCCTTTGATGCTCTAAAGGAATCCCTAATAAAAGCATCATTAATGTACGCTCCTGACTATCAAAAAGACTTTAACCTCTATCTAGCTACAACAGATACGACCATTGCAATGGTTTTAGTTCAAGAAGACAATGGAATCGAACATCCTGTCTATTATTTAAGTCAAAAATTTAATGATATAGAAAGCAAGTACTCCTATGTTGAAAAGCTGGCTCTTGTAGCTGTTCAAGCAATACAGAGATTTCGACACTATATCCTCTTTCGCAAAACTACAATTTTGTCAGATTGCAACCCTATGACTTACATTCTATCGCGTCAGTTACTTGGGGGAAAATATTTGAAATGGATAGCCATTTTGCAAGAGTTTGATTTGGAATTCGTAAAATCCAAATCAAAGAAATCTCTGGTTTTCACGGAGTTACTATGCGACCTCCCATCGTCGTCCAACGATTCAACATCCAAAGCATCAATCATGGATGAATCTTTGTTTCTGATATTGTCGAGCGATCCATGGTACGGAGATATAATAATCTATCTCCAAACCCAAACATACGAGCCTAATACCTCTCGCTCTGAATAACGACGTACTCGATACCAAGAAAAAGACTACATGATCATCGGTGATACCCTTTACCGTCGTGGTATCGATACAGTTCTGCGAAGGTGCCTCACCCATGAGGATGCTGAAAAAGTCTTGAATGATTGCCATTTAGGCGCATGTGGGGGGCATCAATCTAGTTACGCTACGACACAAAAAATCTTACGAGCAGGTTACTTCTGGCCTACTATGTTCAAAGATTGCATAATCGCAGTCAGAAGTTGCCATGCTTGTCAAATCTTCGACCGCAAAATCATAATACCACCCGCACCTCTGCATCTAGTAGTTGTTGTTGGGCCATTCACCAAATGGGGCATAGATTTCATGACATGTAACCCCACCTCGGCCGAGGGGCATGGGTATATCATAGTCGCAATTGACTATTTTACAGAATGGGCCGAGGCGATGCCTACATTAAACAACAGCGGTGAAACGACTGTTCTTTTCTTTTTCAATCATGTAGTCTCTAGATTTGGTATTCCATAGGCTATAGTCACAGATCATGGATCACATTTCCACAATCACATGATGGTTGAATTGGCTGCCAAATTAGGAATGTCCCGTGATAGTTCTACTCGGTATTATTCGCAAGCTAATGGACAAGTTGAGGCCATCAACAAAGTCCTGAAGCGCATGTTGCAAAGGATGATTGGAGTCCACAAACGGAGTTGGCACCTAATCCTGTACTCAGCCTTGTGGGCATATAGGACATCGGTGAGAAATGCAATCGGATTTACACCCTTTCAGCTGGTGTATGGCCTGGAAGCAATCTTGCCGGTTCAGTGTGAAATTTCATCTCTCAAGTCGCAGTCGACCTTCTCCCCGGAACTTCAGAGGAAGAAGCTTGTTTCTTGGAACTAATCCAATTGGATGAAACTCGTCGTGACGCCGCCTTGGATAACGAATCCCATAAGAAACGAGTCAAGGCGCAGTTTGACAAAAATGTCAAACCCCATGTCTTCTCAGAGGGTGATCTGGTCTTACTTTACGATCAAGAATCCGATAAATTGGGAGCAGCTAAGTTCTAATCATTGTAAATGGGTCCCTACATTGTTAAACGAGTATTAGCAAAAGGCACCTACGAGCTAGTAGATTACGATGGGATTCCATTGTCGCAACCTCGAAACGAGTTGTACCTTAAGCGTTACTATGCTTGACTAAGTGTAGTAATCTCCTCATATGCTTTTGTTGTGTTTTTGTTTTCGTCAAGAGTGATCGTTTTGGTTAGGTAATCCACTTTTTCATTTGTTGCAGATGTCGGACCTATTGGAATCATTTGTTGGATACGCCGACGGAGCCAGTCGTAGTATGCAGAACCTATCTTCTGCAACCTCGACCATTTTTGATCCAAGCGACGAGTTAGTGAGTTTTAGAGGGGTATGTATTGGTCGATCAATGAACAACATCGCTGAGTACAGCACATTGATAGAACTTCTCTCTGATGCCATCGCACATGGCATACCGACTTGTTGTCAGGCTAGACTCGCAACTCGTCATCCTACAACTTACTGGCATCTATTCTGTTCGAAATCTAGCTATCTATCGTATGTTCCTAAGGGTCAATATTTTGGAAAGGCAGTTTGATTCTATTCAATATCAACACATTTCCAGAATATTAAACACATTAACTAATTCATTAGCAAATTATGTGATAGATGTTGAGATTGCAACAAGATGATGGAGCTTAGTGAAAAGAGTCGCCTTCACTAAGTGGGCCCGTAGGCAAATTATGGCGCAAGTTCTATTTTTGATCACAGTGTGGATGATCACAGTGTGGGTGATCACAGTGTGAGTGATCACAGTGTGAGTGATCACAATGTGGGTGACCAAAGTGTGGGTGAACACAGTGTGGGTGATCAAAGTCTATTTTTAGACTGGCTGTCAAAAATAGAAAAGTCAAATATTATTGTCTCATAATAATATTTGGACTATAAACTTGATCTTATTCTCTTGAAGCACTTCAGTTTGAGCTACAGATGTGGCCCATGCAGCTGTCAGAAGGAAGTATGCTTTTCTTATGAGTCAGTTGAGTTGTTGCATGCATGACTTCAGTTAGAACTCAATCAGTTGAGTTTGGTGGAGTTGATTGTGGAGTTGATGGAGTTGTGTTCAGTTTGACTTGGTTAAACTAGTTGTAGTTAGTCTAACTGCAAATAGACTAATGATGAGTTGTTAAACTAATTATTAACTCATAATACAACTATAGAATACATCAGTTAACTCAGTTGCATGTCAGTGCATGTTCAGTTCAGCAGGGACAGGTGTTAGAGAATCAGATTGCTATCAGTTGTGACTATAGTTGTGCATCAGATCTTGCACAATCAAGGGATTGAGTATGCCAATGAGTTTGCTCATGTATTTGCCCAGTTTGTAGCTTCTGCTCACGTCTTACACATTGTGAGTGATTCTTTGGAGGTGAAATACGAGTTTGGTAGACCATTCTCATTCATTCTTGAGCAGGTATTGAGCAGTGGAGGCAGGCAAGCAGTGGAATAGATTTGGAGATTAGATCTTAGCTGTATTGTGTGTAACAAATGGAGCTGGTACTGGATTGCTTGTGATAAGCATTGTACTTTGTAATGTTACATGGTCTTAATCATTAATATACAGATAGTGTGGGGTTTTTAGCGAGATGCTTTCCCCGGGTTACATACTGTGTTAATGTGTGAATGCTCTTGATGTTTTATTGTTATTGATGTTGCTATATTGATGATCAACGTAGAGGAGCTTATGTATTGTGTATGTATTCCGCAATAGTACATGATCACGATAATATCTGTTGAATATGTGTTAAATTATTCAAAATTTCTACATGGTATCAGAGCTGTTGATCATCAGATCTACTATTCAGGAAGTGTTTACATTCTATTTCTTCAGGAAGAGTCTGTAATCGGGCCAGGTAGCCTCTGGATTCATCCTTCCTTTGGAAGGTGAGATATCCGGTGAATGCCCATACAGTCAATCTCTGTACGAGAAATATTGTGTTCTCACGAATCTTAGATCCGAGGCGGTTGAGTTGGTTGCTGGTGGAATTCGAATTTGCAGCAGTGTTGTTGAAATGTCTTTCAACGGATTGCGAATGTTATTCCAAAGCAAGAGTGACCTGACGCTCAAGGATAAACTCAGAAACAATAAAGGTGAGAATGGATCTTCATCAAAGGTATCTGATGAAGAGAATTGCGCTTTGGCTACCAAAGCAAAGAAAGGGAAGAGCAAGAAAGCTTCTCAGTCTGGTGCGAAAGGCAAGAAGCAGGATATGTCCAAGGTGAAGTGTTTTCACTGTCACCAGCACGGACACTATGCCACTAATTGTCCGCAGAAGAAGAAGAACAAGCAGGCTACTGGATCTTCAGCAGGAGAGGCTCTAGCCTCACAGTCTGAGCTTGATTTTTCATTGATCGCATGCTTGGTTTCAAGTGTGATGGGATCAGTGTGGTTCTTGGACAGTGGTGCATCTTTTCACATGACGGGA
The DNA here is from genome assembly GCA_031772625.1 of Pinus tabuliformis. Taxonomy (NCBI): domain Eukaryota; kingdom Viridiplantae; phylum Streptophyta; class Pinopsida; order Pinales; family Pinaceae; genus Pinus; species Pinus tabuliformis. The sequence continues at coordinate 194,142,936 of CM062816.1, forward strand.
GATAGAGATTTGTTCTCTGATCTGGAGGACAAAGATCTTGGAGTGCACATCGAGATGGGCGATGATGGTAGATACAGTGCGACCAGTATCGATACCATTTCCTTTGAGAGGGAGTCTGGTAAACCCTTCGTACTGAAGGAAGTCATGCATGTTCCAGGATTGACGAAGAATCTCATCTCAGTGGCGATCTTAGAAGACAAGGGGTATGATGTTGTTTTCAGTGAGGGAAAGGCTTTCCTGCGCAGCAAGACAACTGGTGAGACCTGGAAGATAGGGGTTCGAGTGAGGAACCTTTATCAGTTGCATGTAGATGGATGCGCAGCAATGGCGGGCAAGGCAGAAGGATTGGTGAGCCAGGATGATGGCGAGTTGTGGCACAGGAGATTGGGTCACCTTCACCATGGAGCCTTGAAGATGCTGCAGCAGATCACTACAGGGCTTCCTAAAGGCACACTTGCGCAGTCAGATCAGTGCAAGGGGTGTACTTTGGGGAAGTTTGTGAAAGCCACCTTTCACGAGAAGGATAGTCACGCCACGACGATCCTTGAGAGAATTCACACAGACGTGTGTGGACCTTTCTCAGTTGCTTCGACAGCAAAACACAGGTATTATGTGATTTTTGTTGATGATTTCTCTCGTAAGTGCTGGATCTTCTTCATGCAGAAGAAGAGCGAGACATATTCAAAGTTCTGTGAATTCAAAGCACTGGTCGAGAAGGAGTCGGGGAAGAAGGTGAAGGCTCTTAGGAGCGATAATGGTGGTGAATACATCTCGGACGAGTTCAAGGATTTCTGCAAGGCAAAAGGGATTCGTAGAGAGCTCATAGCTCCCCATAACCCACAACAGAACGGGGTAGCTGAGCAGAAGAACAGAACGATTGTGGGTGCTGCACGGGCAATGTTGCATGATCAGGGCCTACCCCTTCACTTGTGGGTGGAAGCATGCAATACAGAAGTTTATGTGAAAAACCGTTGTCCTCATAGGATACTTGGCATGAGTACACCTGAGGAGACTTATTCTGGTAAGAAGCCTGATCTTTCTCATTTGAGGATTTTTGTTGCTAACGTTTACATGCATGTGACGAAGGATGCCAGGAAGAAGTTGGAGCCGACCGCAGAGGTTGGGATATTTGTGGGGTACACTGATATGCCCCACAACTATCGTGTGTATTTGCCAGACAGTGGTAAAACTGTTGTGCGACGGGATATAAAATTTCAGGAGGAGAAAGCCATGAAGTGTTCGCTTGAGAGGGAGCTACACTTGCATGCAGATGAGGAGCTATTAGTTCCTAAGGATGAACTTCGGGACGTGGATCAGCCACAGGATGAGGTTCATGGAGTGGAAGAGACCACTCATGCAGCGCCAACCATCAGAGGGCGAAAGCGCTTGACAGAAGATGAGCGACTGGCTCAAGATGCAGAGAAAGTTGTAGGACCACCTACAGCCCAACGCAGGCAGAGACAGTCACCTGATCGGTACACTGGATACATGGCTCTAATGAGCAAGTGTGTTGTGACTGAGCCATCCTCTTTCGAGGAAGCTGTGGAGGATCCCGCATGGGTAGACGCCATGGTGGAAGAGTATGATTCTATTATCAGAAAAAGTGCATGGGAGATTGTTCCTAGACCGGAAGGGAAATCAGTGGTGGGTTCGAGATGGATCTACAAGGTCAAGCAAGCAGCTGACGGGAGTGTGGAGAAGTACAAGGCAAGATTTGTTGCCCGAGGCTTTTCACAGATAGAGGGGATCGATTATGAGGAGACCTTTGCACCTGTCACAAGGTATTCTTCCATACGGACGATTCTTGCTCTCTCAGCGCAGATGGGATGGCACATTCATCAGATAGATGTGAAGACTGCATTCCTCAATGGAGTCATTGAGGAGGAGGTGTACATTGAGCAGCCCGAAGGCTTTGAGGTCTTCAGCAGCGAGTCACATGTGTGCAGGCTCAAGAGAGCGCTGTATGGGTTGAAGCAAGCACCACGTGCTTGGTACACACGGATAGACAGCTATTTCACAGGACTTGGATTCTCCAAGAGCGAGGCGGATCCTAACCTATACCAGATTGTGGTGGAGGGTAAGTTGCTTATCATTGTACTGTATGTTGATGATTTGATTCTAACGGGTGATGAGCTGTTGATACTGTCATGCAAGAAGGATCTTGCTACAGAGTTTGAGATGAAGGACTTGGGCCTCCTTCACTATTTCCTAGGATTGGAAATATGGCAGCGCAGTGGTGGACTGTTTGTTTCTCAGGGCAAGTATGCTCGGGATATACTGGAGAAGTTCAACATGCATGGCTGCAAGCCTGTTGATACTCCTCTTCCTGGAGGTTGGAGGAAGGAGGATGCCACTTCGGGAGAAGAAGTGGATGCCATTGTTTATCGACAGTTGGTGGGGTTGCTGATGTATTTGGTCAATACACGACCTGATATATGCTATGCAGTTAACCAACTTTCACAAGCTATGTTTAAGCCTACCAAGCTCTTCTGGAAGGCGGGCAAGCATGTATTGCGCTACTTGAGAGGCACATCGGGATATGGTTTGTGGTACAGACAGGAGGATGAGGTGAAGTTATGTGGCGTCACGGATGCAGATTGGGCAGGGAGCCCAACGGACAGAAAGAGAACATCAGGAGGGGTCTTCAGTATTGGATCGACAGTAGTTTCTTGGTACAGCAGGAAGCAGAGATCCGTGGCACTCAGTTCAGCGGAGGCCGAGTATATGGCAGCAAGTTTGGCTGCATGCGAGGCTATATGGATGAGGAAGATCCTGGTTGGTTTGTTCGGTTCTCATTTGGATCCTACTGTGATTTACTGTTATAACCAGAGTTGCATTAAAATCTCGGCTAATCCTGTATTTCATGATAGATCTAAGCATATTGACATCAGGTACCATCATATGAGAGATTGTGTGCAGCGGAGGATCATGTTGATTTCATACATTCCAACGGAGGATCAGGATGCTAATATTCTGACGAAGGCTCTCACCAGGAGAAAATTCGAGTACCACCGAGGTAGGATAAGGGTTGCTGATAATCCATATCTTGTCGAGAGGGAGTGTTGAGATTGCAACAAGATGATGGAGCTTAGTGAAAAGAGTCACCTTCACTAAGTGGGCCCGCAGGCAAATTATGGCGCAAGTTCTATTTTTGATCACAGTGTGGATGATCACAGTGTGGGTGATCACAGTGTGGGTGATCACAGTGTGAGTGATCACAATGTGGGTGACCAAAGTGTGGGTGACCACAGTGTGGGTGATCAAATTCTATTTTTAGACTGGCTGTCAAAAATAGAAAAGTCAAATATTATTGTCTCATAATAATATTTGGACTATAAACTTGATCTTATTCTCTTGGAGCACTTCAGTTTGAGCTACAGATGTGCCAAATGCAGCTGTCAGAAGGAAGTACGCTTTTCTTATGAGTCAGTTGAGTTGTTTCATGCATGAGTTCAGTTAGAACTCAATCAGTTGAGTTTGGTGGAGTTGATTGTGGAGTTGATGGAGTTGTGTTCAGTTTGACTTGGTTAAACTAGTTGTAGTTAGTCTAACTGCAAATAGACTAATGATGAGTTGTTAAACTAATTATTAACTCATAATACAACTATAGAATACATCATTTAACTCAGTTGCATGTCAGTGCATGTTCAGTTCAGCAGGGACAGGTGTTAGAGAATCAGATTGCTATCAGTTGTGACTATAGTTGTGCATCAGATCTTGCACAATCAAGGGATTGAGTATGCCAATGAGTTTGCTCATGTATTTTCCCAGTTTGTAGCTTCTGCTCACGTCTTACACATTGTGAGTGATTCTTTGGAGGTGAAATACGATTTTGGTAGACCATTCTCATTCATTCTTGAGCAGGTATTGAGCAGTGGAGGTAGGCAAGCAGTGTAATAGATTTGGAGATCAGATCTTAGCTGTATTGTGTGTAACAGGTGGAGCTGGTACTGGATTGCTTGTGATAAGCATTGTACTTTGTAATGTTACATGGTCTCAATCATTAATGTACAGATAGTGTGGGGTTTTTAGCGAGATGCTTTCCCCGGGTTACATACTGTGTTAATGTGTGAATGCTCTTGATGTTTTATTGTTATTGATGCTGCTATATTGATGATCAACGTAGAGGAGCTTATGTATTGTGTATGTATTCCGCAATAGTACATGATCACGATAATCTCTGTTGAATATGTGTTAAATTATTCAAAATTTCTACAATAGATAGACATTTGCATCATTTATAAAAGAAAAAGCATTTCAACCAACATTTGCATTAGGATCATATAACTTAACCAAAATAAAGCTCTAAAAATAAAAAATATATATAACAGTTTATAGTTTTTACAAAATGTTCTGTGTCCAAGACAAAAACGGTCATACGACCCAAAAACTCAAAAATGCAGGAAGCACCCTAGACTAATGGTGTTGGTGATAACAAGTATCCGCTTGTGTGATCATACGTAAGAGCCTAGTCCATCGACTCGGCATGCCAGTGGTATGGTGGTGTAATCTCAGAGGTAACTCGTCGGTCCTCACATCTTGGATACCAAGGGTGAGACCCTCGATCTGATCCTGCAATACTGTAAGGGTGTCGGCTACGTCTAGATCATGAAGGACAGTGCTTCCTATAGCCTCTCCTATTGGAACGACAACTGATAGCCTCGGGCGCACTGCTGGTCGCACTGGTCCAATATATACACAAATATATGGGTTTGATTAGTCTTGATAACATTTAAAAAACATAAGAACATTATAAAATCAATAAACAATGATATGGTCAGATCTTTTTACCTATAACACCCCACTGCTCGCCAGCTGGCAGCACCAGATCTGGGTCACCCCGGAAATCCATCCCAACATATGGATACTTGGTGAAGACCATCTCCTGATAGTTGAACCACTCAAAGAAGGCATCAGAGAATGAAATCTACGTCTAACCAGCATGTCTAGCCATGAGATCAACCCATCTCTACATCCGTGGTTCTCTCGGCGCTGGCAGTCTGAGTGAAATGTACTATGGCTGCATCAATGGTATCTACTCCAAGGTGAAAGAGGTCAGAATAAAACCATAACCAAAGTTCTTAGATCTTCTGTTCTTCACCTTGGTAAGCTACTCTTTTATAACCGGAAGTACTTCATCACACCAGTTGAATACCTTTGGTTCAAGGCATTCCAAGGCATACTGCATATAGGACTTGTTGGCCAAATGAAGAGCCGCTCTACCAGCCAATCTAGCAAAGGTGAATAAGATAGTCCTTAAGGACCAGTCAGTGACATCTCGAATACTGATTTTTCCGTCCTTGCTCAGCTGAGATCCATCTCTACAGAATCGACGAATGTAATCCCTCACGGATTCACCCCCACGAGCGGATCCTGATAGTGAGAGAGGGGAACCACGCCTTGATAACCCAGTCAAGAAATAGATATCCTCAACTGTCAAAGGGATGGATTTACCTCTAATTTGGAACACTTGGTTGGTAGGATCCCATGCATCGAGAAAATATTGCAACAAATTGATTTGTTGCCTCATGCTGGATATGCAGAAGAATTTGAGCAAGCCACAGTCTCGCAATGCAGTAACTATACCCAGATCATGTAAGGCAATCATGTCCTCTTCTTCATGCTCATGTTCATGCCATGTAACGACGATCTTGATCCGATGAATCTCTGAAAAACAAACAAGAGAAGAATTAGGATCCTGATTTGGGCAAAAACAGGCAAAATTTCCATGAAAAAATAGTGCATAAACTTTCCTCCTTGCGCCCATTGCACACTAGCTGTGTACTGGGTGGGATGCATACTGACTGGCTAATGGCCAGCCCAGTATGCATCGCACCTTTCGATGTATACTAGGTGTGATGGGGAGAGAACGAATTGTTCAAACCCCAGAGGCCCAAAAGAACAGGAAAAGATGCTCAGAATAAGAAAAGGAAAGAATGCAATTGAAGAGCTCAGGGTTAGCTCCTACCTGGTCTAGACGGTGCTGAAAATAGCCCACCAAATCTCCCGAAATCAGCTGATGAAAATCGAGGGGGAAAACACCTCCAAAGCTCCAACAATCCCAAATTTGAATGAAATGGTAAAAATGAGAGGTAAAACTACTTTTTGTTACTGTTCACGTAATTCAAGTAAGATGTTGGTTTTTAACTCATTTTTCAAGCATGTATTTACATTTCTAATCAATTTGATGGAGCAATTGAATAGGTAGTACGACCATCAAAAGAACATAGTGTTAATGGTGAATTGATCATCTCTGACTATTATCACGAGTAGGTTTACGCGAAGTTCAAGCTTGTTAAAAAATAAACCTAGCAATAAGCATATGTTCCCCCAAAGTTCAAGCTCATTAAAAAATGAACCCACCTTTGGTAAATAACCTTTGTGATCGCACTGCTATCAGCTTTTGAGCCTTGGTCGTCTTCTTACCATCACCTCCACTTTTTAGCTGATCATACACTTCCACTTGATTGTTTACCCTTTTGAGGAACAACTGCGACGAGTGATTCTGTTAGCCACCTTCTTTACACTTCTGTGATTGAAAAGTTCCAAACCTTACCTGGAACCAGCTGGTACCTGAAAACATCACTCGTTCCTCAAAAAATGAGTCTCTTTTAAGCTCTTTTTAGACTTGTAAAATATAAAAAGATTGTCGAGCAATTGGCCTCTCCAGCTTGTTAAAGTGATTGGAAGTGCCATCCCTCCTCTATATTTTAATCTTTTTGGACCTGAGGGATCATTACACAAAAATATTGAGTGCTTGTCGTTTTCGGCTCGCTAAAGCGATCGGAAAAGTCATCCCTTTTGTACTATTTTATACTTTTTCGGACTTAAGGGATTATACTACGAAAAAGGACTACTGGAGTTTCCTTTCCGTCTCTTTTCAGACTCTCTAAAACTGAAAAGGACCGAGTTATCTTTGTCGTTAAACTCGTTAAAACAATAGTGAAAAACTTGTCCATACGGACAAGAGCGAGTTTCACTGTCGCTAGGCTCACTAAAACATAGCGACAGGTTTGCCCGAAGGGCAAATTATAGAACAAGCATATGTTATCCTCCTCAAGCTTGACAAAAATAAAGAGGTACTGGTCAGCAATGACTGGGGAAAAAGGGAAGAAAACTTGAAGAACTTCATTGGTAGCAGGTCGCTCTTGAACATGACACTTTCACTCCATCATCATGATTGAGTCGGGTTGGGTTATTCCGTTCACTGGTCATATCACCATTGGTCCTCCGTACCATCCATTTTTGGGGTTAACACTACCAATCCATTTTAATGTCGCCGATATGTTCAAGAGAAGTCGCTTAGAGAATTCACCAACCCAGCTAACGCCTCATCCACTGTAATACCTTCACGCTCCATTTTTCATGACTACCACCCTGAACCTTGTATCATCAGATCATTTTCACCTCCACAAAATCATTTTCTCCGTTCCGTGTTGTAGATGTGGGATTCATTAAGGCCCTCCTACGTCAGGTCACTTCTTGTCGACATCAGCTCATTATCCAAGAAGTTGACTTAGGAACAACCCTTTCAGTACTTTGAAGCTTGCATGCCTCAATGGCAAGTTTCTCACTTCCGGCGATAGGTTTACATCAATGGCCTTCGACCGAAAGATTTTGCGTGGTGTTCGACATCGACTCATGTATTCACACCATGTGAATTGTACTGTAGTACCTTGAGGGTCATTATCATTATCAGTGATTCCTCTCGCGCCTGTTAACAGCTCACATCATTGGCTGGTAATCAGGCAATGTCTTTCCATGTTCGACATCAGAACATCTTTTCACATGGATCGACTTGTACTTCGGGCGAAGATTGAACGAGTTTGAAGACCCTAGATCTAGTTTCATCCATCTAGGCTGCGATATATTCAGGAGAATAAAGACATCAAATGTACTCCATAGCTGCACAGATAATCATCTAGGCTAAAGGATGATGGCTCTACCAGAATCATCAGTCTGCCACACAGACGATTGTCTGTCCTATGTACATGAAAATGAATTTATAAAGCCGAGCATGAGAATGCCCACCTTAGCTAGATCATGAAAATATTATGAAGATAATGTATTGTATTGTATCTTATTATAGGTCACCTTCCAGTTCGAAAAACCTCGGATCCTCATGATAAAGCATTTCACCCGACATCAGAAGATTTACGACCTCATGCTTTAGGGGGCAACTGTTATAGACATATTTGGGCACTGCAACCCCAATCACATATGTCCATAAAACAAGGGCTTATAAACCCCTAAAAGTGTTGTTTCATACCCTAAAGGATCAAGGTCAACTGATTACATCATTTCCCAGAAGTTCTCCCTGAAAAACTACTCAGAACTAGTCAAAATTGGACCATACAGACTGCTCAGTGCTAAGGGTGTGATGCATCTCACCTGTGACACACAAAGGGTGCGATGCATACTAAAAATCCCTTTTGTAGGGTGTGATGAGCGAGAGAAGACAAATGGTAGAGGCAGTTTGCTAGGTGGAAACCCAGAGAATCTTCTAGAAACTACTCATGTGACACTTGCCTCTCTGAATTCGGCCATGGATGAGTAAGAGATCATGAAATCTCCAAGTGGAACCAAGAACTATCAGTGAAATGACACTAATCAAAATCCCAGAAGCTGACTCACCCCCCTGCAAATAGATATATATGGATCCCTCATCCTAGAGATCCAGAGGCTGGAATTTTGTAATTTGTAAGGAAGTGTTGTTGGTTTCTCTTTGAGATATTGTATTGTTGGGTGATCTAGCTTTTCATGATGTGAAGAGGGCTTTCATGTTGGGAGGATGGCAATGGACCAGACAGCTAGGTTGTAATCCTCTCTTCTACTACTTCTATCAATAAAGCTATTTGAGTTTTCCTCCATATACTTGTATATTTCTGAATCTTGTATTTGTGTATGAATTTGTATGGTTAATGTACATCTGATTCTACATTGTTTATGGTTATAGATCTCTATGCTTTGATGGTATTTTGCTGCCTTGACTCTACAGGTGTTCTTTGAAGCAGGAAAAGTGAGAAATGAGTGGCGAAAGATCTATCAAGGGAGAGAGGAAACAAGAAAGGAGCCAAGTGAAAGACTGTGGTTGGTGCTCTCTGCTTCTCTCTCATCTATCTCTCATAAAGGAAAACACAAGTTATTTTAAATTGTTTGTTTCTAAGATAGCTACCTGTCTTAGTGGGACTAGCAGATCTGAATAGATACTAGTTTTCCTGGAAACAAAGGGCGACACGAATGACTCTAGTTGCCTTCAAAATATAGAAATAATGTCTTGTTCCTGCTCTTTTTTTTGGAATATATAATTTTTTGTATTTTTCTTTTATATGAAGCTTGAAAAAGAATAAAAGAATGCTATAGTACAGTGGAAAGAACGAGTGTCAAAAAAGCAGATTCTCTAGTTCCTGGGAGGGGAACATTCATATGCTCAATGCAAGGTGACGAAACTAGTCAAGGACACTCAAAGGGATGTTCTTTCCACGGTGCAGAGTCCAAATATTATCTTACCATGACACCCCTTTTTTCCTATGTTTCCTCTCTCTTCCTACATTTACCACCTAAATAGTGCCATATCAACTAGGTTTTGATAAAGGTAAGTAATAATCTGTCTTCTTCTTCATGTTTGATTATATACCCTATTGTTTTGTTAAAGAATGAAATTGGCTACAGAATTGGTCCGTTTTTGCAGTTAATCCAGATTTCTGCAATGGTCTCCATTGTTTGCAAGGTTCAAAAGCTCCAGGTTAGTGATTAAGTATACAGATGGATAAGGAATGGTCCCCTCATGTATCCCTTCCTATCCCTCTGAACCAGTTCATCAAGATTAGCGCAGGATATCACGGTCAAACCCCAAGTCAACCACATGATTGTCGCCATAACAAAATTTGAGTTTCATCAAAACCTTATTGATTTTCTTTCGGAATATAAAATCAAAGGTTTAGCGATATAGTTAGTTAGAATAAAGATATCTAGGCTTAAATTACTCATGACTGTTATGCCAAAGACTTGTTATAAAAACTATGGCCGCACTATGATTTGGGCACACCGGATGATGTAATTTTGAGATAGTTTGTTAAATTTTGTTTAAAAGCAATAGAATTGGTTTTGTGTGTGTATGTGTTGCATTGATTGAAGATTATGGACTGATCTATGGAGGGCCCCTACAACAGTGACATGTCTTTAACCAAATTCAATTATATTTCTTTTTGTTCCTTTGAATACTCTGTTTTTGTGTGAGAAATGCAGTATGATGAGTTCACCAGTGAATCGTTATATGCATGAGTACTTTCATCTGCTTTATACCTAGATTAATTTGCTATTTGAATTTCTTTCTACTTGGTACAACATTGTTCTTTCATTTTATTTTTATCTAGAATAGTCTAATTGTGTTTACTCCATAAGTATAGATGTTGTCTAGAATATCTTGTTTGAATAAGATTAAGTAAAAGTGTGAGAGCCTTATTCTTAACAATTTACTTCATAGAGTACCTCTTTTCAGTTTGATAGAATAGATTTCTCTTGCATTTAGTGAATTAGAGTTGCAGCCTAAAGACTCAAGACAAAAATCCCAAAATAATCTAACACAAGTAGAAGTTAGAATCACTCTCATATCATCCATAAACTAATCCAATAAAGGATAACTCTTAAGAAATTAGCTGATAACTTTAGGGATTGAGACATTAATATAATCGATGACACCATATCCATACTAATCTTAAGTTTAGACCCTAATAGGAACATAATGACATAAGGAATAACTTCTAGCACATATAGTGCACTTGTACTTCATCAGTCCACGCACCCTGGTTGACAATTTATGATTGACAATTTAAAGACATTAAATTGGCCAAACAGTTTGGCGTCATTGTTGGGGAAGTACAAATAGAATTTAAGAAAAAAATAATCAAAACATGATATGCATAGGGATAGAGACTCTAGAGGTAGTTTTGTAGGGCAAGGAAGAAGTTTAATTCCCACAAATCCACTCACTTCACCTAGACTTCGAGAATCCACACCACCTACTTAAACCCGAATTCCTTTTAGAGGTCGACAAAGGCTTTCTGAAATCTCAAGATCAGAAATCCAATCCAGAACTTCACCCACTCCCTTTACTGAAGCTGTAATTGAAGAAAATCCTACATCCCCAGCTACAGGAGTAATTTATCTATCCTCCACTGGTGAGCAAATTTTGGGAGAAAAATTAGAAGTTCCTAGTGAAGAAGAGGAATCAGAAACTTATTTTGAGCAACCATTGATAGAGAAACCAAAAAGATTAGAAGAACACTATATTAGTTTTGAAGAATCTATCATGGCTAAATAAGGGGAAGGAGAAGTACACAATGTCCATGGTGAAGAAAATAGGATTGGAGGAAGAGGTAGAGGTAGAGGTAGAGGTGGAGATAGGAATAGAGGAGGGGGTATAGGTAGAGGAAACCAAGATCCTTCTGGATTCCCTATTCTTGATGAATATATAACCCTCACAATGAAAAATATATCACCCTCAATTCTTCCTAATTTCCATGGAAAAAGAAACGAAGATCCAGAGACATTTCCCTTCGAATTTGAAGTATTATGCAGATCGTATGACTATTTGCATGATGCTCAAAAGTTAAAATTTTCCCCTGCCACATTAAAAGACTCAGCATAAAATGGTTCATGAGTCTAGGAGTGCATTCTATAACATCCCGGGACAAATAAAAGAGGCTTTCTTAGGCAAATATAGAGATTATTGTATGCCTAGTAACCTTAAAGATGAAGTCTTCAAAATGACACAAAAAGAAGATGAAAATCTTGAGGACTTAGCAGAAAGGTTTGTTTACAACGTTAAAAAGAGAAAAAATGGATAATTTGGATGAAGAAACCTTAAAAGCCCTCTTACTCAGAGCTATTAAAGATGAGTGGATCGATCTCCTTAACCTAACTGGGAAAGGAGATATTTCCCAACTACCATTTGCAGATATTTGTGATTTATGTATACATATCTCAAGAGGTAAAGCACAAGTTGGAAGGAGCCTTAAAGACCCTCTCTTGTCAAGAAATAACAAATCCGTAGCTGGGACAATCAGTAGGGCAGAATTAGGAAATTTACTTGATACCTTCAAAACATATATTTTAGGGAGCCTAAGTGACCAGATAGACACGCTTAAAATACAAAACAAACAAAATTTCGAAAATGCTGCATTATCTATCTTCTGTCCCAAATGTTAGAAGAAACACGCTCTAAGAGAGCGTCCCTTAGATTCAAAAGCCATAGAAACCTATGTCATATGTGTAGATAATCATGATACGAAGGAATGTCCATCCTTACCAGGTCTTAAGGCTGTATTTAATGATGAAGGAATATCAGAACTAGTAGAACCTCTCTACTTTATAGCTAAAAGACCATGGAAAAATCCCCAACCAAATCAATCACAAGGATTTAGGCCACAACAATTTGCCCAGTCTTCACAAAATAATTGGAATTCAGCCTGGCAACGTTGGGCTCAACCACAGTCACAACCTTTGAATCAAGGATGGAAAAATCCTTATGGAGCCTATGCTCATTATCAACAATACTCACCATCTTACCTTCCACCAAAATTTCTACCTCCATCTAATCAAATTTCCCAAGCTAACCAATTACCACAAATTCCAGTTCAAAATCAAAACCCACAACTCTCCCTACCATTTCCACAAAAACCAAATCAATTACCCGCTCATCCACTTCTGAATCCTAATAATAAAATACCACAACAACCGGTATACAACATGGAGGGGTAGAATCCTCAAACTTATGTAATAACTTCACTAGACCTAGATAATGTCCAATTAAGGTCTGGAAAAGTATTACCAAGAAAACTACCTGTTGTCATTCAGGAAATAAGATTTGATCCTCAAAAACACAAAAACCAAAGAGAAGAAGGGGATACCTCTCTCCCTCAGAAGGAAATTAAACAAATATAAGAAGTTCCAATAAACACTCCCATCATAGAACAACCCTCGGTATCAATTAGCCCACCTTTCCTTGAACGGTTGAAAATGGATGGAGTAGAAAAACAAATTATCTTGCCTAATTACAATATGATGGATGACTTGAGAAATGTTTGTATTAAGATTCCTTTACCACAAGCCATAAAAGTAATACCAATTTTTGCAAAACCAATTAAGGAACTAAGTACACAAAGATCAGGGAGAAAAAGAAAAGATATAAAAAGAATTCAATTAATTGGAAAAATTGTAGATATTATGATGGGGAAGATGACAATTCAAAAATATTTAGATCCCGAAAGCCCCATTGTAAAAATTCACATCAATGGAACTGAAATACCAAACACACTGATTGATCTAGGAGCAACCATAAAAATAATGAGCAAACAAGTTATGGACACACTTAGGCTTCCTAACCTTCAATACACACCAACCTTATTGCAATTAGGTCTGTGATTAAACCTGATGGTGTGTTGGAATATGTTTGTGTATCCTTAGATTCTTGGGAATATCCTGTTGATTTCATGGTCTTAACACCCAAGAATAATTTAGGAGGACATCCATTAATTCTTTGAAGACCTTGATTAGCTACAGCTGATGCTTTCATTGGTTGTAGATCAGGTGACATGTTTATCTCAGATGGAAATTCTACGAAGAAATTTACATTATATCCTCCTGCAAGAACAACAATAGATACAGAAACTGAAGACTCGATAGAAGATGAAGATGATATACAACCTATTTTTACTACTGAACAAGTAAAAGAGAAAGACAAAATTCTAAATTTACTAGAAAATAATGAGTCTTCCTCACATTATGATCGTAGTTGCAATGAGTATCTCTCATCTAAACAAGTATCATTGCTCTCCATGGAAAAATTTGGGAATTCCTTGATAGAAAATTTTCCAGGAAAAACCTTGAATGTCAATGAAAACCTGGAAGAAGTGCAAAAGAATCAGTTGATAGAAATTTTACAGAAACATTCTTCTACTTTTGCATGGGAATACATTGACATGAGAGGGATTGATCCTAAAACTTGCATACATCATATCTACATTGAACAAAATGCAAGACCGATTAGACAATCTCAACGGAGAATGAACCCAACTTTAAAAGAAATTGTTAAGGAGGAATTGCAGAAATTGTTAAATGTAAATTTCATCTATCCAATATCTGACAGTCAGTGGGTTTCACCCCTAGTAATTGTTCCTAAGAAAAATGGAAAATGGAGAGTATGCATCGATTACAGGGAACTAAATAAAGCAACATTAAAAGATCACTTTCCACTACCTTTTATAGATCAGGTCTTAGACACACTAGCATGAATTTTTTTTTTTCCTTCTTGGATGGGTTTTTTGGATATAACCAGATTCAGGTAGCCCCTGAAGATCACGATAAAACCAAATTCAATTGTCCATGGGGAACTTATTCTTACCGAGTACTTCCCTTTGGATTATGCAATGCTCCAACAACATTCCAAGGAGCAGTCCTCAGAATTTTCTTTGATCTTATTCATGATTGTGTGGAAGTAAACATGGATGATTTCACAGTTTATGGAGATTCTTTCAATGAAGCACTGGAAAATTTGGAAAAGGTATTAATAAGATGTAAAGAAACAAATCTCTCGTTAAGCCATGAAAAATGTTTCATGATGTTTAACAAAGGAATTGTTTTAGGTCATCATATTTCAGGAGATGGAATCAAGGTAGACTCATCTAAAGTTGAAGTCATTTCTCAATTATCAGTGCCAAGTTGTCAAAAATATGTTAGAAGTTTTCTCGGTTTTACTGGATATTATAGAAGATTCATAGAAAACTTCACAAAAGTTGCATCCCCACTCTTTAAATTTCTCACCAAGGACTGTGAATTCAATTGGGATTCTGAATGTCAAGCTTCCTTTGAAACTTTGAAAAAGAGAATTTTTGAAGCACCTATCTTAAAAGGACCTAACTGGAAATTGCCTTTCCATATCTTAACAGATGCTTCAGATTCAACCTTAGGAGCTGTGTTAGGACAAAAAGATCTTACTCCTTATGAAATCGATTATACCAGTAAAAATTTAACTCCTGAAGAGTTAAATTATATTGTAGCTGAAAAGGAGCTTTTAGCTGTAGTTCATGCCATTAACAAGTTCATATATTACATAACTGGCTATGAAACTTTTGTTCACACAGACCATTCTGCCATTAGATACCTAATGAATAAACTAGTCACTAATGGAAGAATAACCAGATGGCTCTTACTGTTACAAGAATTCAACATAACCATTCTAGATAGGCTAGGAAAACAGAATACAATTGCTGACTTTTTATATAAAATACAAAATGAAAATAATGATCAACCCGTAGAGGATAAATTTCCCGATGAATATCTTTTTGCAGTATCTACTAAATCACCTTGGTATGCAGATATTGCTAACTATTTAGCCACAGGAAAAATGCCATTTCATTTATCTCCTAGAGAAAAGAGAAGAATAGTCCACAATAGCACATCTTATTCATGGATAAATGAAGAGTTATACAAGACAGGACCAGATCTCATCATCAGAAGATGTGTTTGAGAGGATGAAATACCAGAAATACTTAAACCTTGCCACGATTAGCCATGTGGGGGACATTTTTTTGACAGAAGGACTGCTTACAAAATCTTGATTTTAGGATATTATTGGCCTTCCATTTTCAGGGAAACCAAAGAATATGTTAAAATATGTGACAGTTGTCAAAGAATGGGCAAACCCACTCTTTCAAATGAAATGCCACTGCAACTACAGGCACTCATCAAACCATTTGAGAAGTGGGCACTAGATTTTGTTGGACCAATCAACCCACCTTAAAAGAAAAAGAAGTATATTCTGGTATGTACTGATTATGTCACTAAATGGGTAGAAGCTAAAGCACTTCCTTTCACTACTAAAAATGTTGTAGTTTCATTTCTTTTTGCGGATACTTTTACTCGTTTTGGTGTTCCAAGAGAAATTGTAACAAATCAAGGAACACAGTTCACATCCAGATTAGTGTAGAAGCTTGTGGAACAATACAAAATCAAACATCAGAAGTCCAATCCATACTATCCACAAGCCAATGGATAAGTTGAGTCCACAAATAAGGTGATTGAAGCTATCCTTACCAAGACTTCACATCTACATAGGAAGGATTGGGTGGAAAAGCTTCCAGAAGCTTTATGGGCCTACAAAACTACATGGAAAAATACTATAGGACATACTCCTTATGAACTTGTTTATGGGAAGCAAGTCTTACTTCCGATAGAGTTCTAGATCCAGACCTACAAGACAACAACCCAATTAGATCTTGACTTATCAGAAGCACAGAAGCAAACGATGACACAAATAAATGAACTTGATGAAATTAGACAAGAAACCTTCCAGAGAACTAGCCTAGTTCAACAACAGAGATCTAGATGGCATGATAAGTACATTAAGGAAAGGAAATTTCATCCAGGAGATTGGGCATTACTCTTTGATTCAAAGTTCAATAATTTTCAAGGGAAATTCCAAACCCACTAGCTTGGACCTTATGAAATTGAAAGTGTTTTTGACAATGGTGTGGTTAGAATCAGGACTCTTGATGAAGGGAAAATTCCTCTATTAGTAAATGGACATCGACTGAGATTGTACCAGAAGCCATTGACAAAAGAGGAGTTTGTTAAAATGTTCCAAGATAATTCAGAACTGAAAATGATCAAGAATAATTCTTCTTCTTTTCCACCTTAGAAATTTTTACTTAGTTTACTCTCTAAAAAAAAAAGAAAAGTATAAACATGAATACCAACATGCTGTTGGTAGGTTTATATAGAAAATTTAGAGTGAAAACCAATTTTTGTTGGCACTTCAAATTTTCCTTTCCAAAAGAAAATAATAAAGTTCCTTTATTATTATTTTTTTCTTTCTCAGATGCAGAATCAACAACTTTCTGCAGTTGGACAAGTTTCCGTAGCTTGGACAAGTTTCCATAGCTATGACAAGTTTCTGTAGCCCAATAATTTTTCAGCCTACAAGGACACTTGGTGATTTGAATTAAAGGACAACTGACAAAGCAAAGTACCTGCACGATATCTCAAAACAACAAACAAGGTTAGCAAAAGTGGATCAAAGGTATATGCTACTTTAATTTAGCAATAGAGATTGATATATTGCATATATGACTAAGAAGATATAGTACTACCGAAGATTCAAACGAAATCATTATAACTTAAGGGTGATGGCCACCTGACAAAATATCATAAGCCACCACTTAAAAAGTCATGTCACCTCCTCATTCCAAATCTGTCGAAGTAATTACCATATCATCATTTTAAATGCGCCTAACGGTCCAATTCATTCCTATAACCCTTATTATAATCCACCTGTTCTTACACTCCTCTAAATTTTCATAGCCACTCCTTCCTTACGACACTTAGCAAAACCCTACCAACATAATTATGCTGTCAAGGTAACCATTCTTTGAGGCAAAGTATCCTCCATAATGGGGATAATTGTTTGAACTAAGCCAGTAGGGAAGAAATTCTTGGAGGGATACCCTCAGACCAAGGAGTTGCTGCAAAAGAAACAATGGTTGCAGTTCACTAAAAAATTCAACGGTGTTCACAGTGAAGTGACCAAGACATTTGCACATTCGTTTGATGGAACTGAAGTCGAAATAGGAGATATTAAGATCACCATAACAGAATCCATGATAGCAGAGGCTACGAAATTACCAACGAGTGGCGAAACATGGTTCAATAACAGGGGAATTAATGGAGAGGATTTGAAGGTCTTCCTCAAAAATCCAAATATGGGCACCAATGTCTTCAGGAAAGGTATTCCCAACACAACCCTTAAAAGAAAATGGAGAAATTTATTGCTTATACTTGAAAAATTTGTCACATGTGAGTGTAGGTTTGGGTATATGTATTTTTACCATGTTAGGATGATGATGCATTTTCTTGAAGATCACTAGATGAAACTTCCTTACTTTCTCTTAAATAGTCTCAAGAAAATGTCTACAAACATTCAAAAGAAAATTCAGGTATAGAAAACACCATGTATCATCATGGCCTGATATAGATATTAGTTGAGTTCCATCTTCGAAGTATAGGGGATAACTGGGAGAGTTTCTTGGTTAGAAACCATTTTGAAGAAAGATCCCCAGAAAACGCTGGCAACAGTAGGACCCTTAGAGGAAGGAAGAGAACCATAGAAGGGGTAAAAGAGCAGGAACCCCAGACTCATGCAGAATTATCAAAAGAAGAGTTTCCCATAGTAGACATATTATAGAAAATGAAGAAGGGGAATTTTAAAAGGAATAAAGTTAGCGAAAGAGTAAAGGAAATACCACAAACTAGGACCCTTCCTCAAGAAGAAAACTCAGAAACTAAAAGAAAGAATGTTTAGAGATTACAAACCTCAGGACTAAGAAGGAGCACAAGGTTGAGCACATTCCAATAGACAATCTTGAAAGCCACAAAGTACATTGATCTCGAGGAAAATGAGCCAACTGAAAACCATGAAAGTCCTTCAAAAGGGTCACCAGAATCATCACCAAGGGTATCACCACCACCTTGTAGCTTGTTGGGCTGTGTTATATTCTTTCCATGACTAACCTACGTAGTGAACCAGGGGGTTAGATGGGGGGCGTAGCCCCCCTTTCATTGCACCGATTGCGTAGTGGGGGGGTCACAGGGGGGTTTGAGGGGGGCGGGTAGGCCCCCTCTATAGGGTTCGGGGCAACGCCCCGGGAATTTTTTTTTGGACCCTATTTTAGGTTGGGCGGACCTACCTATGGTTTTCAGTCCATGGTTTTGAACGTGATGGTTTTCAGTCCATGATATTAGATGATTCAGCATGTATAAATATGTATTGTAACATTGTAAGGAATATAATGAAAAATCAAGCTGGTAGTCCCGATTTTTGAATCCAGGGGAAAATCTCTGTGTATATGTGTTTTATGTGTTATGCTCTCGCATTGTTTATTTTCTATGTTTTAGAATTCGTATGCAGGTAATTTCTGTACGGGGTTAAAACCTACATTTGGTATCAGAGCTGTTTTGGCTTCAAGGGGAAGCCTTTGTTGCTGAGGGGTTTTGCTCGGGCCTGTGGTAGAACTTGTTCAGTGGGAGATCTGCGAGATCAATTTTGGTGCTGAAAGAAGATGGCGAGCAATGGAAAGATAGAGATCAAGAAATTTAATGGTCAGAGTTTTGAGTTGTGGAAAATCAAGATGGGGGATCTATTGGTGGATAAATATCAGTGGATTGTGGTAGATCTGGGTACTAAACCAACGAGAGTGTCTGATGAAGAATGGAAGAAGTTGGATCGGAAGGCTAAGAGCACAATATGATTGTGTGTCTCAGATTCAGTATTGCTGAATGTATCAGGGGAAGCTACGACGAAGGCTTTGTGGGACAAGTTAGGGACTTTGTACCAATCTAAGTCTTTGGTGAATAAACTGTTCCTACAGAAAACGTTGTATAACCTGAGGATGAAAGATGGAGACTCGGTGACAGAGCATCTGAACACATTTAATATAGTGGTAAGTCAGTTATTATTTGTTGATATTAAAATTTTAGATGAAGATAAGTGCATCATTTTGTTGTGTTCTCTACCAGATTCGTGGGATAGTCTGGTTATTGCAATAGGTAGCAATGCAACTACCTTGCAATTTGATGAAATAGTCTCATCCTTGCTAATGGAGGAGATGAGACAGAAAAATATGGAGAGCCAGAATGGTGATGCCTTGTTTGTATGAGGACAGTCCCAGAACAGAAACAAAAATAAGTCATCGAGTGGGAGATCTAAATCTAGAGGGAGATCCAAATCTCCAGGAAAACCTGTAAAAGTGGTGTGCTGGAAATGTGGAAAGGAAGGGAACTACAAAAGGGATTGTAAATCTAAAGCTCCTGACAAAGGAAAGGGATCTGATGATGCTTCTTCTGCAGAGGCAAAAACCACCTCAGATGAAGGTGGGGATGTGTACTTGGCTTCTTCAATTACACATGTAGATCATGAGGCATGATTGATTGGATCAGGTGCATCCTTTCACTTCACTGCCCATAGAGAGTGGTTCTGCGAGTATGATAAATATGATGGTGGTGATGTCTTCTTAGGGGATGATAAATCAGGTGCATCCTTTCACTTCACTGCCTATAGAGAGTGGTTCTGCGAGTATGATAAATATGATGGTGGTGATGTCTTCTTAGGGGATGATAGGAAGGCTAGAATCGTTGGTCGTGGAAAAGTAAAGTTGAAGTTGCAAGGTGGAAGGGTTAGAACACTTCCAGGTGTTCTGCATATTCCCGCATTAGCTAGAAATATGATTTCTATAAGCAAGATGGATGATGCAAGTGTAAAAATAGTATTTGAGAAGGATACCTGCAAGATGGTTCGAGGAGCACAGGTATTGATGTGGGGAGTTCAGACTGGAACTCTGTACAAGCTGCAAGGTAGCACTGTTTTTGATGGGTGCAACAGTTCTGTGGTTCCTGAAAGTGGAGCAGAAAATCTAGTGGTCTCTGGAGAGAAGACCATGTTGTGGCATCAAAGGCTTGGACATATTGGAGACAAGGGCCTTAGAATACTTCATGGTAAAGGTATGGTAGAAGGTATGAGTAATAGCTCTCTGAATTTTGATGTCTATGAAAATTGTGTATATGGGAAGCAGAATCAGGTGAGTTTCCCCTCTGGTGGTAAGAAGGTGAAATAGATATTAGAGCTTGTTGGTGGGCTCCAGTATTGTAGCAATAATGCTACAACTCCTGGAGCTTCCTATCTCTAATTTTATCAACCCGGTAGTTCGTACAAACTTGGAAGCGACAGTGCTGTATGCACAAGTACTAGCTCTTGTCGCAGCTGTCACTTGGTCAGCTGGCACAAGTCCGCTAGGGCTCAAGCCAACTTCTATATGCTCTCAGAAGAAGCTTTATGAGTGATGGACAAAAGCTATCTTGAAGGAAGCTAACCTACTTTGCAAAAAGGAATTTGAAAGCCAACAAAGCATGGAAACCCTAATAAACCCTAATTTAACTAGCTTGACCCTTACAATGCAAAAATGTGAATGAAACTTCTACCAATGATGCCATTACTTGCAGTGAGTTGAAATACATGAATCTAAGCTATTTGCATCTGAAAAGACATGTTTTTGTATTTTGTCATTAAGTGGTTGGATTTATTGTGATGGTGCTTTTGATTAGGGCTTGACTGTGCAGGAGCGGTTCAAATGGAAGGAAAGCATGGGCAAGGTCAGGATGGCTAGGGGAGGTCCCAGAGGGTCTCTAGCATCAGTCCATAGAAGTATACCACGTTCGGATGCTCAGCAACCGAGTTTGCAGGCTTCTACAGGAAGTCTGTAGGGGATCCTACAGGAAACTCAGGGGTTCTACAGGAAGTCTGTGAAATTCTACAGGATGTTCGACCGTGGGAGTTCTGGGAGATGGTGAAGTGATGGAGTGGTGTGGGAGGATAGGTGAGATGGAGATGGAACTGGTGATGGCTCAGGAGCAGAGAAGTCAGATGGAGAAAGAGTGTATGCGGTGGGTTGATGGCTGGAAGGATGGGATCAACGAAAGGTCAAGTAAATGGAGCTACGTGAGTAATGGAAGAGCTGGAAGGTAAACGAGCTGAACAGAGGTCGGTTGAGTGGCTTCAGGTGTGGTTGACAAGAAGAGGAAGGTAATGGAATGGTGTGGAGCAGTGTAGATGAAACAAATTGTCTATGAATGTCACCAAAAACGAGAACTCTTTAACCTATGTTAACTGTGATATTTTGAACCAATGAACAGCAGTGAAATTTGTGAAAGAAACTCGTGCATGGAAGTGGAATGAAGAAGTAATGATCAAGACCAAAGTGCATGGATGGATCTACGACTAAAGTAACTGTTACAGCTTGCATGGACGTGAAAAGAACTGCGTTTCTTTTTGGTGGTTGATATGGACTGCACCCCAATCCCTAAGCAGAGATGGCAGTGATCTCTAACAACCTTTTTCTGGAGCTCCAATGAATTATAACTATCCTCTTCTAACCTAAGCAACTGGAAGCAAATTCACCATAAACTAATCCTATTCAATCTCATAAAAACTAAATCAGCAAACTGTAAATTCGAATTGCATGTCAAAGTAAAGAAACGAAGTGCTGGAACGAAAGGCAAATAACATTACAACACAGAGGAGCTCTATTGCTCTCAGGTTGGGCCCTAACCTGAGAGCTATAGCTCCCTTAGAAACTCAGAATGAGATCAAAATCTGCCTGCCTTTATTCATAACCAAAAATCTGATGTCATGCCAAAACTGGCTTACAAAAAGAACCAACACCGAGCTGTAGCTCGTACTTTGAAATTACAAGAGCAATGAAAAAGTTCAAAAAGCCCCTATCAAAGGCTACGGCCTCAGTATTTATGCAAAATGATAATCCAATAGGTTTCCTTGATTTGTGGAGCTCGGCTGTCCAACTGAAGGTTAAACTGCTGATCCTGTAGAACAGTCGTAACTGATGTTCCTGTAGAACGGTTGGCTGCCTCTAAGCTCGGTGGGGAGATTGGTTGGAGCTCGGAGCTATGGTGGGAATCACGAGGAAGGTCCCCAAGACTATGGACATCCTCTCCTAAAAACCAGCAGTGCCACCTTACTGTCTCCTTGTCTCCTTTCTCGTGGTCTTTGCTCCTTTTTAATGCCAAAAACCTGAAATCATCATGTATTAGTCACGTAGATAGAATGCCTACCCTTCTTCCTACAAACAACACGAATAAACCAAGAAATGAATGCATAAGCAATAAAAGATGAATGGTTTGAGCAAAGCAAGTAGGCCAAATGAGCCCAAATTGTACCAAAAATTGGGGCTCATCATCACCCCCCAGCTAAAGTATTTGCTCATCCTTGAGCAACTTTGCTCTGGCTCCTCGTCTTTGGCCGAGAACTAGAGCCCAGAGCATGCTCTTCCTTTCTTGTTTTTGGTGGCCCTGCCTTTTCTGCCCCTGGTGGCGACGAGGGTGGCGCTTCTACCCCCTTTTCCATTTCCTTGAGCCAGGCTTCGGAAGGCGATTGGCCTATTTTTCATGTCCAGGAAGTTATTTTTGGGCTTCCCCTCTCGGGGGTGGCTGATGTTTTAGAGGGGGTTCTTGCACTGGGTGAAGTAGGGACATCCCCTAAAATGGTTTGGCTGCTGGGTGGAGGTTGTGGCTTGCCCGTGTTTATCCTCTTGCTTCTCCTGGCTTCAGATGGTAGAGGGGTCTCCCTCTCTCTCTTCTCCTTTGGCTTTGGAGGTGTACTGAGGGCGGCCAGCGCTGCTGCTGCCTCCTTTTCGAGAATACCAGCCTTCTCTTTCTTGTGTTTTGCTCTCTCAGAGCTCCTTGTAGAGGGCCCCTCCTTTTCAGATTTCGGGCTTCCTGTAGAAGACCCTGCTTTGCCCACTTCCGGGCCTCCTGTAGAAGATCCTGCTTTGGTAATCTTCGGGCTTCCTGTAGAAGACCCTTTCTCTGTCTTCAGGCTTCCTGTAGGAACCTGTTTCTCAATGATTTTCGGGCTTCCTGTAGAAGCCTGTTTCTGCTTTCCTGTAGACACAGGTGTCTCCACCTTTGCTTGCTTACCTGCCTGAGTTTTGCTTTTTTCTTTGGTTGCAGGTACTGTTGAGGTACTTGGGCTGACGTGGACCACCTCAGCTTTGTCCATTCTGCTCTTCAGCCTCTTTTCTCTTGCTGACAAGATAGGTGTGCCACCTTTTTCTTTGTCCTCCTTTTCCTCATGCTTCTTCTTTTGTTCTTTCTTCTGCACTGTGGTCGGGGTCTTCTGGCCTTTTTCTCTCTGTCCCTCGGCCACTGCTTCTTGTTCCTCACTGCTGGAGGAACCCGTTTCTTCGATCAACATCTTAATGTCTCCATCTTTTTTCAAATTCCGGAAGGATTCCCATGAGAGGGGAACCTTATATGAATGCAGCGCATCCTCCACAAGAAGGTTGATCAACCCATGGTGGGCTATCTGATCTGGTATGCCCTCTCTTAGCTTTGTGGCACACTCCATTAGAGACTGCAATAGGAAATAGGGGATGCTCAGTTTTTGTTCTACAGGAAGATCAATCCGGTGCCTCAATTCAATGAGCAACCGAAAGTGATATGCATACACGATGCTAAAACGGCCTTCACAAGTGATATATTTCATGATTTGCAAACTGACTTCATTCCATGGTGGCAACAGACTCGTTCTTCGCACCCCATTTTTGTCCTCCGAGAATTCCTCCTCAGGTGGAAAGAATTCTTTCTTTGCCTGCTGGCTCAGCTTTCTTTCGTCCTTATCCCATGGCAAACCCATAGGAAGTTCTGTGATCCGACTGAGATGTTGCGGGGTGAGCTTGAGGCTTAGACCTCTGAAATTCACTGTGGCCAGTGTCTGGGATTTCGGCCTCAGAGCCTGCAAGAATTCTTCGGCCACTTCATCATCGTAACCCTGCAGCTTATCACAAAAAGATATCCACTGTGCTCGTGTGAAGAGCTCTACCACTTCCTGGTTTTCCCTTAATTTGGTTGAATCAGTGGGTTCCCGTCTTATAAACCCACCCGGCATGATGAACACGGTTGTTTTAACTAAAGGTGGCAAATGCAAAAGAGATTTGGTCTATTGAGATAGAGCATGCACATAATCCAGAAGATTCAACACAGTCTAATTATACTGACATCCTGTAGAACGACAGTATAGGCACAACAAACAACAATTTCACTGATATCTTTATGACCAGACTGTGGACGATGATCTTGCCACTCTTACTAACCAGTTGCATGAAGAGTTTAGGGTTACCTCTTTAATTGGCCACCTTTTTCGTGAGGCACCCGCTTCCCTGTAGAAGACTGCGTTCCTGTAGAGACTGCGTTCCTGTAGAAACTGTGTTCCTGTAGGAACAGTGCGCAAATTTCGGGGAGGACTGTAGTTGGCCTGCGCTCGAGGTGTGCTTCACCGGCGTTCTGGTAGCCAAAAGCTCGGCGTATCAAAGTGCAGAGGAGATCAGAATAGCCACTCGAGTTTGAAGTGGTGGTTGATAAATGCATGCGCACAATCTAGCTGATTAGATTTTGAATCGGCGCAATCCGTGGCGCGGGGGGTGAGCTGTCCCCGCCGGACCGTTGGGCGACGTCATCCATCATTCGCCTGCGTATTCACTTGCTGCCGCATCCATTCCCACAGATCTGCCGCCACCTCTTTCTGTTAAACTCATTGCTTCCGACGGGAGTGTTCTCACGTGCGTGCTGCTCATTCTCTTTGTCGTGGCCGCCACCCAAACATCCAACTATACCATAACTAGCCGACGTGGCCAGTCGACTGGCCATACGGCCGCTCAACCATTCACTTTTACGCTTTGCAAACAATTCAAAGTAAAATTCATGCGATTTGATGGAAGGAAGGGTCGAGACACTTACCTGCGTGGCTGCACACGATTTTCCAGTTTTTGGACGATGGTGAGTGGATCTACCTGCTGCATGCGAACTTACACAGACCCGGAGGCTCATGGTTACAGGCTGCCGACGATGGAGTGGATGCCTTGGTTGCCTGCACCCGCGTTTCATTGTAGATGGCGGTGTTGTGAATGGTATCCACTCTAGCAGGTTTAACTGTTACAGGATTCCCGCGGGGTGTCTCGTAACAGTTCTTCCTCCTTGGGTGCATGCTGCACGACGGAGGATCTGGCCTTTCGATCACGCTCCCGGAGCTTCTGATGCCTGTGGTATGAGATCTCAGCACTTGTTTATCTTTGAAAATGGCTTTTCCCGCGAGAACTCATCGATCTGCTTTGTTGGTGCAGGGGACTTGGTTGCATGTCGACAAGGATGGTGGAGCAAGGTAACAGCGATGTGCACAGGTGCCAACAGAGGCTTGCATGCGTCCAAACCGATCTGTAGTCGCTAGATCTCCTTTTAAAATGAATTCTGGGCCGTCCCAAACTTCTACAGGAAGTTTCCTGTAGAACACAGAGCTTCCTGTAGAAAGTCTGCGCTTTCCTGTAGAAAATCCGCGTCTTCCTGTAGAAAGACTGCATCTTCCTGTAGAAGATTCAAACCATGATAAAATTGCACATACCTTGAAAAAACATGGGTATCCTTGGAGGAGGTGCTGGTGAGGTCCCTTGACAGCATGATAAGGACCCTTGGCTTTGAGTTGAAGGGCTTCCTCTCCTCCATAGAACATCTGCAACCTGCATGCAATTTTACCATATTTTGCTTATTGTTTTTTTTTCTTTTTTCTCTCTTTTCTCTTTTTTGAAAGATAACAGGGGTGCCTCAAAGAGGTTTTCACCCGTGCCATCTGCCCTGAGCGCCTCAGAGAGGTTTTCACTCAAGGATCTTTTTCAAACCTTTTCCCTTTTTTTTTTGTTTTTTTTTTGAAAGACAATAGGGGCGCCTCAATGAGGTTTTCACCCCTACTACCTGCCTTGGGCGCCTCAGAGAGGTTTTCACCCAAGGATCTTTATTATTTTTTCTCTCTCTCTTTTTTTTTTTTTTATATCCTTCAGGGTATGCCAAACGCAGAGGCAGAACCCTTCTCTATGACCAATACAGATTTCTCCATAGTTTTGATGAACTCTTGTCTTGAGAGAGGTCTCCTGTAGATCTTCAATCGATGCCCATTGACAAGCATGGGAATGGCTTCCTCATCAATGGTTCGAATAAGGACAGATCCATTGTCATGGCATTTTTCCACTGCATATGGTCCTAGCCATCTGGTTCTCAGCTTCCCCTTGAAATCTTTGTATCTGGAGTCATACAACAAAGCCCAATCTCCCGGCTGAAATTGCTTGTCATGGAGATGTTGGTCATGCCACACCTTTCTCTGAAGTTGAACCACTTCTGAGTGAAGGAGGGCCTGCATTCGGTGCTCATCCAGGCCATTCAGCTGCAATAGCCTTTCTTGTTGTGCATGGCTGAGATCTAGGTCCAGCTGAGCTGCCATCCTCAAAGTGTTGTATTCAAACTCAATGGACAGCAAAGCTTTCTTCCCATAGACCAGCTCATACGGTGTGAAGCCGGTTGTGGTCTTCCAAGTGGTGTTGTAAGCCCATGTGGCTTCAACCAGGCGATCTGCCCAGTCCTTTCTGCTGCTGCTCACCACCTTAGTCAAGATCCCTTCTAATGCTCTATTGGTGACTTCCACCTGCCCATTTGCTTGAGGGTGATAAGGGGTGGAAGTCCTATGCTTGATCTTGTGATGAGCTAGTAGATCTTCAACCAGGTTGGAGGTGAACTGGCTCCCTTGATCGGTGACCAGCTCTCTTGGATAGCCAAACTTATAGAAGATGTTTTCTCTTAGGAACTCGGCCACCTTTTCTTCTGTTGCTGCTTTGATTGCTTTGGTCTCTGCCCACTTTGTCAAATAGTCAGTACACACAATGATGTAAGACCTTTGCCTCGAAGAGGGGTTGATTGGGCCCACAAAGTCCATGCCCCACTTCTCAAATGGCTCAAGAGTCACTTGAGGTTGGAGAGGCATCTCATCCCTTTGGGTCGGTTTCCCCATTCTTTGGCATTGGTCACACTGACTGACATATCTTCTGACATCTTGATGAAGTGTGGGCCAATAGTAGCCTGCCTGCAGGATTTTGAAGGCAGTTCTCTTTGCTGCAAAATGTCCTCCACAAGGCCCATCATGACAAGTGAGGAGGATATCAAAGACTTCCTCCTCCCTTACACAACGCCTTAAGATCTGATCGGGGCCAAGCTTGAACAGATTGCCCCCGATCCAAGTAAATGAGGCACTTTTTCTGATGATTCTGCTCTTCTCTCTGGAAGATAGGTGTGGAGGGAACTGTGCTGAAACAAGATAGTTTGCTATATCAGCAAACCATGGAGAGAGTACTGAAATAGCAAACAGATGTTCATCGGGCATCTGGTCATCCACTGTTCCATCCTCATCTGCAGACAAATCCAATCTAGATAAAAAGTCAGCAACAACATTTTCTCTACCTGGTTTGTCAACAATGGTCAAATCAAACTGCTGCAATAAAAGTAACCATCTAATAATACGAGCATTCACATCTGGTTTATTCATTAAATATCTAATTGCAGCATGGTCAGTATGTACAAAGGTCTGGTAACCAGTAATATAATGTCGGAACTTGTTCAGTGCATGGACCACAGCCAAGAATTCTTTCTCGGTTACAGTGTAATTCAGCTCAGCTTTGGACAAGTTTTTGCTAACAAAGTAAATGGCATATGGAAGTTTTTGCTCAACTTGTCCTAAAGCTGCACCTATGGCTTTGTTCGAGGCATCAGTGTGGATGTGGAAAGGTAGGGCCCAGTTTGGACCTCTCAGGATTGGGGCTGACACCAACTTGTCCTTCAATTCATTTAAAGCCCTCTGACAATCGTCAGTCCATTTAAACTCCACATCTTTTGCCAACAGACCAAACAATGGCGAGGCTAGCTTGCTGAAATCTTTAATGAATCTCCGGTAGTATCCTGCTAATCCCAAGAAACTCCGGACATCCCTTACCTTTTGAGGAGGTGGAACCCTCTTGATGAGAGCAATTTTGTTAGGATCCACCTGCAACCCTTGGCAAGAAATGGTATGGCCTAGCACGGTCCCTTCAGTCATTAGGAATTCACATTTTTCAGGACTAAGGGACAAGTTCATCTCGGTGCATTTGGTTAGGACTTTTCCCAGGTTGGACAATGCTTCCTGGAAGTTGGCCCCATAAGGAGTAAAGTCATCCATATAGATTTCTACTGCATCATGGACCAGCTCCGAGAAGATGCTCAAGACAGCTCTCTGGAAGGTAGCAGGAGCATTGCATAGCCCAAAGGGAAGGACTCGGTAGGCAAAGGTACCCCAAGGACAAGTGAAGGTGGTCTTATCTTGGTCTTCCGGGCTGATTTGGATTTGGTTGTACCCGCTAAACCCATCCAGGAAAGAGAAGAACTTCTTTCCTGCCAGTCCATCCAACACTTGATCTATGAAAGGTAGAGGGAAATGGTCTTTCTTGGTAGCTTTGTTCAGTTCTCGGTAGTCCACACAGATTCTCCATTTCCCATTTTTCTTGGGAACCAACACTAGAGGGGACACCCATTCACTATCTGAGATGGGGTAGATGAACCCGGCATCCAACAGTTTTTGCAATTCTTCCTTGACAATGTCCTTAAGGGCTGGATTCATTCTCCTCTGAGGTTGCCTAACCGGTTTACAATCCTCTTTGATGTATATATGATGGGTACAGACCGAAGGATGGACTCCTTTCATTTCCTTATAGCTCCAAGCAAAAGCATCTAGGTGGTTGGCCAACAGACTACACAGCTCCTTTTCCTGGGAAGGAGATAGGGAGGAGCTGATCTTCAATGCTTTCTCAGGGCCGAACTCCACATTCTTGACTCTGGGAGTAACAGGGTTGGTTGTACAAAGATCCACTAAGGTGCTAGCTTGGGCATCCTCCACCAATTTCTCTAAGGGTAGTGCACTGGAAGGTGGATTCTGGATCAAGGTCTCGATCAAGTCATCCTCGGTTGGGGGGTCTCTTCTAGTGGTATCTAAGGTGCACAGAGGTGCTGAGTACACCTCGTCTTCCTCTCCTTCTTCCAACCAGAGTGGTAAGTCATGCTCTAAGGAGGGTTGGGCAGGAGGGTATAGGACTAGCTGCTTGGACATGGGACCATTTTTGATGGTCATGTTTCCTGCACGACAACTTATGTAAGCATCTGCAGTAGCTAACCAAGGCCTTCCCAAAATGAGAGGATATCCAGTAAGCTTTTCCTTTGGTTGCAGAACCAGGAAGTCTGCAGGGTATTCCCAAGAGTCAATAGAGACCAAGACATCCTCCACAATCCCTTCGGGAGTCACGGTGGAGCGATCTGCTAATTGCAGTACTGTCGAGGTCTTCCTCAAGGAACCCTGAAGATTGAGTTTAAGCATGGTATCCCTGGTCATCACATTAATGGCAGCCCCCAGATCAATCAAGGTGTGAGGTATAATGGTGCCATTGATGTGGACATCTACTACAGGACTTCCAGGATCTAGGTACTTTGGGCAGATGACTTGTCCTAACATAAGGTCAGACAGTTGTCCTATGACATTGATAGTTGAAGCATCTTTCTTCCGTCTGCCTGGGTGTTTGAAACACTTCTCCTTAACCAGTTTGTTGTATATTGGCACATCCTTGATGGCTTGGAGAAGTGGTATTTTTACACACAACTGCTTGAGCTCACCCAGAAGCTCATCCTCCTCTGGGTTGGGTTGTGTGGTGGCTGTTAGTCTCTCAGGAAAGGGTGGAATAGCCTTTGGTTCACTTTCCTGTTTATCTTCCTCATCCTCTGGGGGAGGAGGTTGGCGATCTGGTAGAGTCTTTCCAGATCGAAGATTGATCTCCTGGATCTCCACAGCATAGGTAGGGCATGAGGTTTCCCCAGTGTATACCTGCTGGGCCTGTCTATTGTTGGGGTTCGGGTTCGGTTGAGCAGGCATTTGAGGTTGCCTTGGAGGAGCAGGAGGTAATGGCTGAGGTTGAACTGGTGGTGGAGGCAATATGGCAGGAGGAGTGTTGTATTGGGGCCTCCACCCCGACTGAGGTGCATTCCATTGAGGCTGTGGCTGGGCATGTGAGTGATATGAATGAGAAGTAGGTTGAGTGGGGTACTGAGGTGGATAAGACCATGGAGGAGGCATGGACCATGAAGGATGAGCAGGGGGACCCCAGGAAGGCATAGGAGTCGATTGGTTGGGGCTGTAATAAGCTTGAGATGCCCCTTGCATCCCCTGCTGATAAGGTCTAGATCCTTGTGGCCTCCTTTGGTTGAGGTAATAGAGAGGTTCAGTGGGAGCTTCTGTCCCTTGGTACATGGCTTTAAACCCAGGTAAGGTGGGACACTGATTTGTGGGATGGTCCTCCTCACAAACGAAACACACTTCAACCGAATGCAATGGACATTCGTTCTTAGGGTGTCTCCTTGTGCACCTAGGGCAGAAGACAGCCAAGGCTCTCTCAGCTTCTTCTTTCTTTTGCTGAATCCTGAATGTGTCAAGCTGCATGGCAATGGTCTGTCTCACCTCACTCTTAAGATCTTCTAATTGATTTGCAAGCTCATGTTTGGAGAAAGGGACACTAGTTGAGAGGAGGTTTCCTCTACCTCGTTTCCGAGCTGCCCTGGAGTGGTTTCTAAACACAGTCTTGATGTCCTCATAAGGCAGTTGGTAAATGTCCCCCCCAGCTAACATGTGAAGGGTATCTAAGAGGTCTTCAGGGACTCCTCGGAGCAGGACCAACTTGAGGGATTCAGGGTCAAGTGTGCACCTGGCCCGCTTATAGCTTAGTTGGAACCTCTCCTCATAATCCTCTAAGGACTCATCATTTCCCATGGTCATCCGAAATATTTCCCCCTTTGTTTCCTTGGACCTACAGTAATCCCGGTACTTGGTATTGAAAGCTTGCTGCATCTGAGCCCAAGTGGTGATACTATTCCCAGGTAAGCCCATGAACCAGCGTAATGCTGCATCCTTAAGAGTGGAAGGGAAAAGTTTCAGCTTTTGCTCATCTTCAGTATAGTCATAGGTTCTACAAAGGACAACAAACTCAAACAGGAAGGTATCCGGATCTTTAGTAGTCAGCCCATGGAAGTGAGGTAAGGCGGAGGGGCTAATGTTCTTCATTTTCATCTCTCCATTGGTCTCTCGGATGGGGAAGGCACCTTCTATTCTCTCATCTTCTCTTCTATTGTCAGCCATAGCTTCAGATGGAGTGGTCTCTAACTCTTCTTCTACTATAGGATCTTTGTATATCTCAGGATGTTCACCTATAGGTTCTTCTGGGTCACTGTCACCAAAGAAGAGAGAAGGGTGACTCAGTGATGTGGTAGGGGTGTTTGGTAGGAATTTGCCTGATCTATCTCGGTTCCTACGAGGCATGAAATGGAAAAGACTTTCTTTTTCTTTTGATTGTTTTTGCTTTTTTTTCCTTTGGTACCTGCAAAACTGAAACAGATTGATCTACAACTAACTATGAAAGATGCAGAATTAAACTGAAAGCAGGAAAGAACTAATCTACTTTGCTCAAATGAAATTGCAAGAATGGAAATGCTAGTCTACGCTTGCAGAAAGGAAATGCTAATCTATGAAAGCAGGAAATGCTAATCTATGAAAGCAGGAAATGCTAATCTACTTTTGCATAAATGAAATTGCATAATGGAAATGAAATAAACTACTTAGTAGAAGGTTGTAGTAGAAAATAGAAGAATAGCAACAATTACTAATACTCTGACGCTTCCCCGGCAACGGCGCCAAAAAGATGGTGGGCTCCAGTATTGTAGCAATAATGCTACAACTCCTGGAGCTTCCTATCTCTAATTTTATCAACCCGGTAGTTCGTACAAACTTGGAAGCGACGATGTTGTATGCACAAGTACTAGCTCTTGTCGCAGCTGTCACTTGGTCAGCTGGCACAAGTCTGCTAGGGCTCAAGCCAACTTCTATATGCTCTCAGAAGAAGCTTTATGAGTGATGGACGAAAGCTATCTTGAAGGAAGCTAACCTACTTTGCAAAAATGAATTTGAAAGCCAACAAAGCATGGAAACCCTAATAAACCCTAATTTAACTAGCTTGACCCTTACAATGCAAAAATGTGAATGAAACTTCTACCAATGATGCCATTACTTGCAGTGAGTTGAAATACATGAATCTAAGCTATTTGCATCTGAAAAGACATGTTTTTGTATTTTGTCATTAAGTGGTTGGATTTATTGTGATGGTGCTTTTGATTAGGGCTTGACTGTGCAGGAGCGGTTCAAATGGAAGGAAAGCATGGGCAAGGTCAGGATGGCTAGGGGAGGTCCCAGAGGGTCTCTAGCATCAGTCCATAGAAGTCTACCACGTTCGGATGCTCAGCAACCGAGTTTGCAGGCTTCTACAGGAAGTCTGCAGGGGATCCTACAGGAAACTCAGGGGTTCTACAGGAAGTCTGTGAAATTCTACAGGATGTTCGACCGTGGGAGTTTTGGGAGATGGTGAAGTGATGGAGTGGTGTGGGAGGATAGGTGAGATGGAGATGGAACTGGTGATGGCTCAGGAGCAGAGAAGTCAGATGGAGAAAGAGTGTATGCGGTGGGTTGATGGCTGGAAGGATGGGATCAATGAAAGGTCAAGTAAATGGAGCTACGTGAGTAATGGAAGAGCTGGAAGGTAAACGAGCTGAACAGAGGTCGGTTGAGTGGCTTCAGGTGTGGTTGACAAGAAGAGGAAGGTAATGGAATGGTGTGGAGCAGTGTAGATGAAACAAATTGTCTATGAATGTCACCAAAAACGAGAACTCTTTAACCTATGTTAACTGTGCTATTTTGAACCAATGAACAGCAGTGAAATTTGTGAAAGAAACTCGTGCATGGAAGTGGAATGAAGAAGTAATGATCAAGACCAAAGTGCATGGACTAAAGTAACTGTTACATCTTGCATGGACGTGAAAAGAACTGCGTTTCTTTTTGGTGGTTGATATGGACTGCACCCCAATCCCTAAGCAGAGATGGCAGTGATATCTAACAACCTTTTTCTGGAGCTCCAATGAATTATAACTATCCTCTTCTAACCTAAGCAACTGGAAGCAAATTCACCATAAACTAATCCTATTCAATCTCATAAAAACTAAATCAGCAAACTGTAAATTCGAATTGCATGTCAAAGTAAAGAAACGAAGTGCTGGAACGAAAGGCAAATAACATTACAACACAGAGGAGCTCTATTGCTCTCAGGTTGGGCCCTAACCTGAGAGATATAGCTCCCTTAGAAACTCAGAATGAGATCAAAATCTGCCTGCCTTTATTCATAACCAAAAATCTGATGTCATGCCAAAACTGGCTTACAAAAAGAACCAACACCGAGCTGTAGCTCGTACTTCGAAATTACAAGAGCAATGAAAAAGTTCAAAAAGCCCCTATCAAAGGCTACGGCCTCAGTATTTATGCAAAATGATAATCCAACAGGTTTCCTTGATTTGTGGAGCTCGGCTGTCCAACTGAAGGTTAAACTGCTGATCCTGTAGAACAGTTGTAACTGCTGTTCCTGTAGAACGGTTGGCTGCCTCTAAGCTCGGTGGGGAGATTGGTTGGAGCTCGGAGCTATGGTGGGAATCACGAGGAAGGTCCCCAAGACTGTGGACATCCTCTCCTAAAAACCAGCAGTGCCACCTTACTGTCTTCTTGTCTCCTTTATCGTGGTCTTTGCTCCCTTTTAATGCCAAAAACCTGAAATCATCATGTATTAGTCACGTAGATAGAATGCCTACCCTTCTTCCTACAAACAACACGAATAAACCAAGAAATGAATGCATAAGCAATAAAAGATAAATGGTTTGAGCAAAGCAAGTAGGCCAAATGAGCCCAAATTGTACCAAAAATTGGGGCTCATCACTTGTGCACAATGATGTGTTTGGACTTGTGAAGGTTCCATCACTGGGTAAGTCTGTGTACTATGTATCATTTATAGATGACTTCTCAAGGAATACATGGATATATTTCCTTAAGAAGAAATTTGAAGTCTTTGACAAGTTTAAAGAATTTAAGGCTTTGGTAGAAAACTAGACAGAGAAGAAGATAAAGGTGTTGAGGACAGATAACAGTGGAGAGTTTTGCAGTAAGGAATTTGAAGAATTCTGTAAGAAGTGTGGTATAGCACAGCAGAAGAATACTCCATATACACCTCATCAAAATGGAGTTGTAGAAAGAATGAACAAGATGTTGATGGAAAGGGCAAGAAGCATGCTTAGTGGTGCAGGGTTAGGACAAGAATTTTGGGCAGAGGCAGTGGAGACAGCATGTTACCTGGTCAACAGATCACCTACATTAGTGTTGGAGGATAAGACCCCACAAGGGGTATGGACTGGTAAGAAACCCTCTCTTTCACATCTGAGGGTATTTGGATGTGATGCATATGTATATGTTCCAAAGGAGAAATGAACCAAGTTGGACAATAAATTTGAAAAGTGCATCTTTATTGGGTATAAGGATGGTTTAAAGGGTTATAAGCTTTGGAACCTTGCAACAAGGAAGGTTGTGTACAGCCGAGATGTGGTTATGAGAGAGGTGAAAGATGTTATTAAACATGAAGTCCAACCAAAGGAACCTAAGAAGATAGAGTTTGAGCTAAAGGAGGAAGAACCAGACTCTACAGTAGAGGAGGAATCAGAAGATGAAGAGCCACAAACTCCGGGTGTAAGAAGATCAGTTCGAGAAAGAAGGCAGCGAGAAAGGTTTAGTCCATTTGCTTTCTGTTTAAAATTTTCTTTATCTATTACTGATGATGATCCCAAAACTGTGAAGGAAGTAGTAGATTCAGAGGATGGAAAATTCTGGAAAGAGGCCATGGTTGATGAAATGGCATCTTTGCACAAAAATGATGCTTGGGATCTGGTGGAGTTGTCGGCTGGAAGGAAACCCATTGGCAGAAAATGGGTGTTCAAGAAGAAGACGAATGCAGAAGGAAAGGTGGAGAAATAGAAAGCTTGGTTGGTAGCAAAAGGTTATTCCCAGGTGCTGAGAATTGATTTTGGTGATATTTTTTCTCCTGTTGCCAAGATAAATTCTATTAGATTACTTTTATGTGTTGCTACCACTTTTGATTTTGAGGTAGAACAGATGGATGTGAAGACAACATTTCTTCACGGGGATCTGGAAGAGGATATCTACATGAGGCAACATGAAGGCTTCGCGGTGAAGGGTAAAAAAGAACTGGTATGAAAGTTAAAGAAGTCTGTGTATGGGTTAAAACAGTCACCAAGGATGTGGTATTAGAAATTTGATACATTTATACAGGGATTTAGCTTCACTAGAAGAAAGAAGATCACTGTGTGTATTTTAAATTAATTGTTGCCATGTTATTTATCTGGTCTTGTATGTGGATGATATGCTGCTGGTTGGAAATGACAAAGAAATTATCCAGGATTTGAAGACCCAATTGTCCTCCAAATTCAACATGAAAGATCTTGGTGCTGTAAACTATATTTTGGGCATGGAAATTAAAAGAGATCGGGCAAAGAGGAAGCTCTAGTTAAACTAGAGGAAGTATGTCGAGACAATACTGCAAAGGTTTAATATGCAGGATAGTAAACAGGTGAAGGTTCCTATTCCTGTAGGTGTAAAGTTATCTGTTGAATAGTGTCCCAAGACACAAGAAGAGGAAGAGGATATGTCCTGTGTTCCATATGCAAGTGCAGTCGGTAGCCTGATGTATGCAATGGTCTGTACTAGACCAGACATTGCACATGCAGTGGGAGTATTGAGCAAGTTTATGTCAAAACCAAGGAAGGAGCATTGGACAACAGTGAAGTGGGTTTTCAGGTATTTGTGTGGCACTAGTGATTATGGTTTGTGCTACCAAGGAAGACTAGGATTGGATAGAGTTTTGGATATCCATGGCTTTGTTGATGTAGACTAGGCTGGAGATTTGGATCAGAGAAGATCTACAAGTGGGTATGTGTTTAACCTATTTGGAGGTGCAATCAGTTAGATGAGTAAGAAACAATCTGTAGTGGCACTATCAACTATAGAGGCAAAATACATGGCAGCCACTCATGCAAGCAAGGAAGCAGTTTGGTTGCAGAGATTGTGTTCAAGTATGGGGTTAGTACAGGGAGCTATAAGGATGGACTGTGACAACCAAAGTGCAATTTTCTTGGCAAAGAACCCTGCTTATCATTCAAAGACAAAGAACATTGATGTTTAGTATCACTTTGTGAGGGATATGATAGAAGACAAAAAGGTGTTGCTGGTAAAGGTGGACACTTTGAAGAATACTGCAGATGCATTGAAAAAATCTATGAGCTCTGAGAAGTTCTCTTGGTGTAGAGAAACAATGGGTGTTTCATGGCTGGAAAAATGAGTAAGCTCTCCTGTGGCCCCCTGTGGAAACAAAACAACAAGTGGGAGAATGTTGGGTTGTGTTATATTCTTTCCATGACTAACCTACGTAGTGAACCAGGAGGTTAGAGGGGGGGTGGGTAGCCCCCCTCTACTGGGTCTGGGGCAACGCCGCAGGAATTTTTTTTTTCGACCCTATATTAGGTTGGGCGGACCTACCTATGGTTTTCAGTCCATGGTTTTGGACGCGATGGTTTTCGGTCCATGGTATTGGATGATTTGGCATTTATAAATATGTATTGTAACATTGAAAGGAATATACTGAAAAATCAAGCTGGTAGTCTGGGTTTTGGGATCTAGGGGAAAATATTTGTGTATATGTGTTTTATGTGTGATGCTCTCACATTGTTTATTTTCTGTGTTTTAGAATTCGTACGTAGGTAATTTCTGTATGAGGTTAAAACCTACGCAACTCACTTCTGAGAAGCCCAGTGCATAGTCCGGGTATTGACCCTATCCAACAGGAGATATATGACTATATAGAGTCATTGGAAAGAAAAGACACAACAAACAAGGAAATGATCAGAGTCCTGGAGAAGGGAGCAACCAGTTAAATGAACCACGGGAACACTCAACCACAAACATTTTAAAGCAGGAGATTTTGGAATTAAAAACATTGAACATGTATCTCAAGAATGAGAATCAAGCATTGAAGGCACAAAGTGAGATCCAGATTGCAAAAAGTGACAATCTCATCCTTTATTTGAGCTTATTGTATAAAAAGAACAAAAATTTGAATAAGGAAAACAAGATAATGCAAAGAGACATTATCAACTTAAAATACAAAATTCTCATGAGAAAACCTAGGATGACAGTAGCTTCCAAAAAGAAGAAAACAATGAAACTTGGAGGTGATGAGCAGAAGACACAAGTGACTGACAAGGATGAAGTGTATGAGGTCATACAAAACCTCCAGCCTAGGGGAATGTAGAGTCCAAATATTGTCTTACCATGACACCCCTTTTTGCCTATGTTTCCTCTCTCTTCCTACATTTACCACCTAAATAGTGCCATGTCCACTAGGTTTTGATAAAGGTAAGCAATAATATGTCTTCTTCTTCATGTTTGACTATACACCCTATTGTTTTGTTAAAGAATGCAATTGGATACAAAATTGGTCCGTTTCCGCAGCTAATCCAAATTTTTCCAATTGTCTCCATTGTTTGCAAGGTTTAGAAGCTCCAGGTCAGCGACGAAGTATATAGATGGATAAGGAATGGTCCCCTCATGGATCCCTTCCTATTCCTATGAACTAGTTCATCAATATGAGCGTAGGATATCATGGTCAAACCCCAAGTCAACCACAGGATTGTCACTGGAATGAAATTCGAGTTTCATCAAAGCCTTATTGATTTGATTTCGGAATAGCAAATCAAAGATTTGGCGATATAGTTAGTTAGAATAAAGATATCTAGGCTTAAATTACTCATGACTGTGATGCCAAAGACTTGTTATAAAATCTATGGCCGTACTGTGATTTGGGCGCGTCAGATGATGTAATTTTCAGACAGTTTGTTTTTTTCCACTGGAAAAATCCGTAAATTTCATTAATATGAAAATTTACATATGTAGATGCATGAAGCATATGCCATAGTCAATCTGTTGTATCTGTTCTTTTCCAAAATTTATCAGTTTTGGATTGCTGTAAGTATTTACCTCGCAGGGTATTCAGTATGTTGCTATTTACAATATGCCTTTTCGGCATCTATCTAGCTGGAAATAAACACAAAATTACAAAAATGGCTGTATATATACTGCTGTCATGTGCATGCATGTTCCTTTTATGCTGTATGGTGACCCGTGGTTGGATATTCCGGGTCTATGTAAGGACGATGGTAAAATTTTTGCTCCTGTTGGTCTTTGATCTCGGAGATCTCCCACATGCCTCTGTCCATCATCGCTGCCTCCTTGGATAATTTATCAGCGTCTTTGTTATGTTCCCTGTAGACGTGTGAAACAGTGATATTGTTAAATGCTGCTTTGAGTTCGAGAACTTCATTCAATATTATGCTGAGTGTGTGTATGTGCCATTGATCCAATTAATGATGATCTGAGAATCCCCGAAGATGTTGATACTATTGCATTGGTGGCTCAGAGCAAAATGGAGTAAATGACGCAGTGTGATGAGTTCTGCGAAGTTGTTGGTTCCGGCTCCCAGTCCGGCCTTGATTTTATAAAGGTGATGCTCGGATAGATGGATAATTATGCCGCCCCCACAGCTCTGCGAATTTGCAGCTCCGTCGAAAAAAGCCCAAGGGATGCATTGGTCGATGTGAGGAGGAGGGGTGGGATGTCGAGATTTTGGAGGGGGCGGGTCTGGTAGCTCACTCAGGGCGGTGATGATACCAGCCTCCATCAAGGGCCAATGTATCGGCTTTTCTTCAAATATTAACCGGTTTCTGGCTTTCCATATAGACCAGTTAACGATGATGGGAAGATTAATATTTTTTGAACCTTTGTTTCTCTTATCCCATTCAGTCCATGCGTTTATGAGGTCTGTTCCATTCCATTCACCCGAGTATTGCGTGAAGTTCTTGAGGTTTTTCCATAGGTTCAGCGTCGCCCGACATCTCAGAAAAATGTGTTCTGTAGACTCAGAGTCTTCTCTGCAAAGAACGCACCAGGTAGGACCATACTGTGCCCTTTTCATGAGATGTTCTCCGGTGGGTATTTTATCCCGTAGGATGCACCAGGTGAAGAGCTTTGATCGAGGTGATGCATCTAATTTCCAGATATTCTGCCACCAGCTAGCAGTGGTGTCGGGCTTCTTGTGAGAGATCAGCTGAAGGTAGCCTGCCTTGGGGGTGTAAAGGCCGGATTCGGCCAAGTTCCAAATGAGTTCGTCCTGCCCCTCTGTAATTCGAATGTGAGATTCATGCAGAGCTTCTCTGTATGCTCTCCAAGCTGGGTGCCATCTTCTGGGGAGGTTTAGCTGCTGTGCGGATTTCCATGCCTGGTGGAATATATCAGATTGTTCACGATCCGCGATCTGTGACATTACATTGATTTCTTGAGCTGAGAGGTATTCCACCAGCTCTCGGGGCAGTATATGTCTCCCACCACTGCCTGCCCAAGGATCGAGCCCAATCCTTGCCCTATTCCCATCTCTGATACGCCATACTAAGTTATCTCTGATTAATGGCAGTGAGTGTAAGAGGGCCTTCCATATAGATGAAATGCCTGTTTTGTTCCATGCTGGGAGTCTAGCCCAATCGATGATGCTAAGTGGCCAGATATATTTGTGGTAGGTGAGTCTGGTCCATAAGCTTTGGGACGTCAGAAGGGCCCAGCCCATTTTCCCTGCCAGGGCTTTGGCAAATATAGGGAGCTCCTTTAACCCCCAGCCTCCCCATTTCTTTGGTAAAGCAATCTTATTCCAGCCTATCCAGGCAAAGATACGCTTATCCTGGTTGCCTGCCCATAAGTATCGGTTGCATAATTGTTGTAGTTTTGCCAGGATGTTTCGAGGTATCCAAGCCAGTGCCATCCAAAATACCGGCGTTGCTTCAAGAACTGATTTGATCAGAGTTAATCTCCCAGCCCTGGATAGGTATCTGTGGCTCCAGCATGTTAATCTTTTTTCCACTTTTGCTATCAGCCAAACCCAGTCTGCGATCTTTTGGCATGTCGGCTTTAACCAATATCCGAGATATTTTAGCCCCCTGTCCAATGGCTGAGGAGTGTATGGAAATGCCTGCCTTGCCATATGGGTTTCGTTTGCTGAGGTACCCACCAGAGTGATAGTGGATTTCAACCGATTTACTTCCATACCTGTTGCTTGTGAGAAGAGACCTAGAATGCGGATGAAAGTAGATGTGTCCTGTATGCTGCCATCCAATAAGATTAGGACATCATCTACAAACAATAGGTGAGTGAGGTAGCATTCATCAGTGATTTTGAGGCCCCTGATTGACCCATCCCTTTTAGCTGCGATGATTAGCCGGCTTAGAGCTTCCATGACCAATAGGAAGAGGAGAGGTGAGAGAGGACAGCCCTGTCGCAGCCCTCTTTCGGAGTGGAAGAAGTGTGAAGCAGATCCATTGATCAAGATACTGAAGGTGGGAGATGTGATGCAGGCCATGATCCAATTGATGAGGGCGAGGGGGAAACCGATATGGATAAGAATCATTTTGATGAAGAGCCAGCTGACTCGGTCAAAGGCCTTGGAGAGGTCTATCTTCAGAAGGATACACTTGAGGTGTTTGGTCCAGATGGAATGAATCGCTTCTTGGGCGGAACCAATAGCTTCATGGATCTGTCTATCTTCCAGGAAGGCAAATTGTTGGGGGGCGATGTGTCGAGATAGGATAGGCTTGA
Organism: Pinus tabuliformis; assembly: GCA_031772625.1. Lineage (NCBI taxonomy): Eukaryota > Viridiplantae > Streptophyta > Pinopsida > Pinales > Pinaceae > Pinus > Pinus tabuliformis. The sequence goes on from CM062816.1 coordinate 194,184,070, forward strand.
TCCTATTGGCTATGATCTTCGAAATAATCTTATAGAGCACATTACACAGAGATATGGGACGGAAATCATCAAAGGAGGCAGGGGAATCAGATTTGGGGATGAGGGCGATGAAAGTAGAGTTGATGGCATTATAAAGACTGCCCGAAGTTCTGCTCTCCTCAACCACCTTAAGGATATCTCCTCCCAGAAGTTCAAAAAAGGCGGTGTAGAACTCTATTGTCCAGCCATCCGGCCCAGGGCTTTTCTCCTTCTGAAACCATTTGAGTGTACTTTCCAGTTCTTCCATAGTGACGGGAGCAGTTAGACCATCAGAATCCTCTTCCTCTACAAATCTGGGGAAGTGAGAGGCCACATTGATGATTTCGGCCAGATTTGTGCCAGCAGGGCTTTTGTATAATCCCCTGAAGTGTGCAGTCCCGAGTTGAGAAAGTTTGTTAAAAGAATCCGCCAGTCCACCTTCAGGTAGGGGGAGGTTCCAAATGGTGTTCGTCACTTTCCTTCCTTTTGCGTAATTGTGGAAAAATCTTGTATTTTCATCTCCGGCTTTAAGCCAAGTAGCTCTACTGCGCAGTCTGAGCGACTCCTCCCTACTTTTAAGTATGTTATTCTTCTGATTTTCCAATTCCACCAGCCGAGCCTTATCTTCTTGTGCTATGAATCCCAGATTTCTCTCGTCCAGAAGAGCTTGCAGTTCTTCTTCCACTGTCGTGAGCTGCACATCTTCCCTTATCTTCTTATCTTTGGCCCAGTTAATCACAATGTGTTTAAGTTCCGTTAGGTTTTTAACAAAACCTCTAGCCATCGATGGTTCTCTGTCAATGGGATGTGTTCTCCAGTAGTCCGAGACCAATTTTGTGAAGCTCTGGTCCTGAAGCCACGTATGATTAAACTTGAATGGCGCTTTTGGCTTCTGATGAGTGCCCAGGATCTCCAATATAATTGGGGAGTGGTCGGATATGCCCCCATTACCCACCCGCTGTTTATAGTAGTGAAGCTGTTGTATCAGCGGGCCTTTCATCAGGAAACGATCCAGTCTACGGGCCAGAGCAGCGGTCCCTACCCTTCTATTTCTCCATGTGGGAAGGGGCTTCTGCATAGGGATGTCGGTGAAGTCATGCTGCTCCAATAAGCTCTTAATGAAGTTTGTGATAGGATCTACTTGGGCCATTGAACCCCATGATTCCCTGAACCCCAGAGAAAAGTTCATGTCACCACCCAGAATGATACTGTCAAGAGTCATTAGGTCGCAGCCGAGTAGGTGACTCCAGAAATTTTCCCGCTGATGGCAGGGTCCATATATATTGATGATACGAAGGGTGAGACCGAGGTCTATAGAGAATATATCTGCACCCATAAAGCCTTGTCCTCCCCAAGAGGAATCCAATCTGATTGATTTGGGGTTATACCCTATCGCCAACCCTCCCGATCTTCCAAATGCATCAGTTGCAAGGAAATTCCATCTTGCCGATAGGGAGGAGAGGGCATGTGTGATGGACTCTGCAGAGCCGAGGGTTTCTTGTAGGAGGATGATATCAGGAGATTCGACCTCAAAAAGTCGTTTTAGGGCTAGTTTTTTAGGGGTACTAGCCAAGCCCCTGCAATTAAATGAGAGGCACTTCATGGGGGGCCAATCTTAGGGGGTTTTGATGCTCTAAGGACCCCATCGATGGTGGCTTGGCGCCCAGCAGCCACTTCCGCGCCAGCATGCCTGATGGCTTTGTTGAGATTTGATTTGCGACCCCGGGTAGTTAGGAAACCAGGGCCGAGTGGAACCAAGCCCAACCCGAATTGAGTTTCAGAGGCCTCCAATTGGGAGGATCTAGGGCGCAGGGAGTATGGATGGGATGGAGCCGATCTGGAGGATGAAATCGAGGAGGGTGAAGATGTGGGAGGCAATGAGGGCGGAGCAGTGGATGGAATCAGAGGGGGCGGGGGGATAGAGCACTGTGCCATGGTGCATGCAATTGAATTCACATATACAGATGAGAGATCGAGAGAGTAAGAGGGAGGAATAAGTGATGTACCCGGAGCTTGTGCTGCCGCTGCTGCTGCCCTAGCCCTAGTCAGTGGAGGCGAGGGCGGGGCTGTCTTGTGCACTTCTGCTTTCTCTGGAGCGCCTTGAGGTGCCGCACAGCTCTGTGGAGGGCGGGGAATGGTCGGGGAGACACCTCTGGATGCCGCGGGCGAGATGATTGGAGATCCTTCCTGACTTTTATTCAATGGACAATCCTTGAATAGATGACCCACTTGGTGGCACCGGTTGCAGCAGAAGGGTACGCCTTCATAGTCCAGGATCTGAAGTCTGCTAAATCTCCCCCATTTTAGAGTGATTTTTTCTTCCAATCCCTCCCGTGTATCCAGGTGCACCAGAATTCTTGCTAGTGTTCTTTTCTTTGTATCCTTATACGATCGATCATGGTCCAAGTATGTGCCCAGCGCGTTCCCAATTCTGATAAAAGCTTCCTCCGTCCAATATTGTAGTGGAAGCCCTGGCAGTCGCACCCACAGTGGGCCTGCTCCAATCTGTTCACGCTCAGGATCGAATAGGGGGCTCCATCGTTTCAATAGCACAGGTGCCATTTCAATGTGCCAATACTGAGCTAGTACTGTGTCCGTGCATGCCTCGGTTGCAAAATGGAGTGAGAACCATCCCCTCGGAAGCTCTTGAACCTCTGGCAGTTCCGTGAGAAGAGCACCCCAGATTTCTTTGACCCATAGCGTCAATCTTTCCGCCGTAAACGTACGCCCCCGCACATGTCCAACCAGGACCGTTCGAGCCAGTGCCATAGAATCTTCGAAGTCGGTGGGATCTCCGAAGGCTACTGTGATGTCTTTTGCCGTCGCTCTGATGCACTTCGTCTTCCGCTTCTTCGTGCGAGGTGCCTTCGGATGATCTATGAGGGGATTTGAAACCCTAACCGGGGGGGAGGGTTTTGGAGGCTGAACATTGAGTGCCGGAGTGCTGAAGCTACCCGATGGCCGAATCCCTGCTTCTTGCTGGGGTATTTCTGCGGTCCCCCGAATCTCTGCTTGTTCTTGTGATGGATCGAATTGCGGAGATGGTAGCGGGTCGAGTGCCAAGGAGTCTGGTGAAAGCGAGGAGAGTAGAAGGGCAGCGGTTCCAGGCGAGAGTGGTGGAGCATCCAGATCATGCGCTGAGGGGAGTGGATCCGGCAGGGAGACTTCAGGAATGATGTTCTGTGTGGTTTCCCCTTCAACAACTGTTGTATCGAAACCCGGGAACTTAGGGTTTCCGAATATATTATGCCCTTCTAATGGATCCTCGGAGTAGTCCACGAGGTCCGTGAACCCGGTGTCCTCCATCCCGGTCAAACCGCCGATAACCGTTCCGGGAGCCTGAACCAAACCTATTACCGTAAACTGCTACTGTGCTGGCCGATCAGGTGAGGTGGCCTATGATCCTGCGGTTCCTGCGGCTAGGCTAGCCTTGACCTACGCGGACGCAGCGCGCCAAACCCATCAGAGCTCCCCCTGGGTCAACTCGATCAATTTTTGAGACAGTTTGTTAAATTTCGTTTACAAGAAATAGAATTGGTTTTGTGTGTGTATGCATTGCGTTGATTGAAGATTATGGATTGATCTGTCGAGGGCCCCTACGACAGTGACAGGTATTTAACTAAATGCAATTAGATTTCTTTTCATTCCTTTAAATACTATGTTTTTGTGTGACAAATGCAGTATGATGAGTTCATTAGTGAATCGTTATATGCATGAGTACTTTCATCTGCTTTATACGTAGATTAATTTGCTACTTGAATTGCTTTCTACCTGGTACAACATGGTTTTTTCATTTGCTTTTTATCTAGAATAGTCTAATTGTGTTTACTCCATACGTATAGATGCTGTTTAGAATATCTTGTTTGAATACGATTGAGTAAGTAAAAGTGTGAGAGCCTTTTTCTTAACAATTGAATTCAGACAATACTTCTTTTCAGTTTGATAGAATATATTTCTCTTGCACTTAGTGAATTAGAGCTGCAGCCTAAAGACTTAAGACAAAAATCCCAAAATAATCTAACACAAGTAGAAGTTAGAACCACTCTCATATCATCCATAAACTAATCTAATAAAGGATAACTCTTAAGAAATTAGCTAATAACTTTAGGGATTGAGACATTAATATAATCGACGACACCATCTCCATACTAATCTTAAGTTTAGACCCTAACATGAACATAATGCCATAAGGAATAACTTCTAGCACATATAGTGCACTTGTACTTCATCAGTCCACGCATCCTAGTTGACAATTATGATTGACAATTTAAAGACATTAAATTGGCCAAACACAAGGGTATAAGGGTGTGTCAAGTTGCAGAGGCTAAGTGATTGCAAGGTTGATTTTGCATAATACATGGTCGATAAGTGGCTTAAACATGAGTCCAAGTGAAGCTGGCTCAAGGCCAAAAGGTGCAAGTAGTCAATCTGCAATGTAGCAATACAAGTCAACACAAAGGAGCCTCTAGGGTATAAGGCCAGAAAGTGGCACAGAAGAATGAGAATGAGTCTTCAACGCACAAGTCATGGCAGGACTAAAGAGGACTCCCGAGCCTACTCAATATAGCAGCACGGCCAACCAATGTCAGCCAGGATCTAACTAAGATGCCCATGTAAACATTGGGTCTACCATCACATCATGATTTTTAAAGTTGGCAGGTGAAAATGGTTTGAAAATCAAGATACAATGGGGTCGAACCTATGACTAACGTATCATAGTATGGAGGCTAGTATGCAAAATGTAGCAGAAAGTAGTATTCTCTAACCTATATGCCAGTAAGAAAATGATACCTGCCATGATGGGTCTGCAGTCATGGGACCAAAATGATGTCTCGAAGAAGTATCCAAAATTTCCTGAAAAGACAACTCATTCTCGACACTCCAAGCCACAAGGTCAAAAAGTCCATAAGACAAAAATCAATTTTTGAAAAAATAATTTTTATTTTTCAACTTATATAAGGACTTTTGGACTCACAGTTTTGTCATTTGTGTTTTGAGCAAGGAGCTGTGGAGACAAACCCAAACAAGCTTCCTTTGACCAATTGAACCATTCAAATCGCTCCAAAACTTCCAGGTAACCCTTATATCCTACTTGTAATTATTTGTGATACTTTTTAAATGTTTTTTCAAGTTTTGATCGTAGGAAAATATGTCAAAAATTTCAACTCTGCGTACACGCGGGTTGAATACAGGTAACCCACATATACGAGGGCCCTACACACGACTATGTTAAAAGGAAACCCGTGTGTGCACGAGTAAAAACTTTAAAACATAAATCTAATGGTTTGAAACATTTTTTTGGGCAGGATGACCATCACTTGGCAAGAAAGAGAGCATAGTGCTATAGATAATCAAGTAATGGAGGACCAAAATTCTTTGGATGCTTTAAGAGGTTGTGGCTTGCTAAAATTCTTTAAGATGCCAAATATGAAAGCCAACACACGATTTCTTGAGCTTTTGATTCATTACTGGAGTGCAGAGGATGACACATTCATGATTGATCAGATGCCCCTAAGGATCGAGATCGAAGATATATACTTTATTACTAGTCTTTCTCGAAGGGGAGAGGTGGTGCATTCGACTGGCAGGACGAGGGGTAGTCTTACTGTAGAAGACTATGTCCACATATACTGTCCCAGTCATCCTAAAAAGATTGGAAGTCAGATTCCAATCAAACACATAGAGAGCTTGTCCTTGAAGATTTTACTATTTACCATTGCCAGGGTAAATGGCTCTGCTGCTTTACATCAGGCCTCACGAGTATCTATGAGCCTAGCAGTGGAATGTCTCACCACAGTGTTTGATTGGTGCACACCTCTACTAACCAATATGAAGAATCAACTGACCTCTATTCAGAAGGGTCAAACAAAGAATTTTAGATATGGCACAATATTATGCTCATTCTTCTTTGAGAAAGTACCTAGGCTTTGACCCAAGGTATTATCGACTATCAACAACCCTAGAGATCCATGAATGGGTAGGTGGGCTGACCTAATGAAATGCCTTGGGGGTGGCGATGTGCCCAGGATGACTTTTGACGACGAGTTTTTCGCATGGTGGGATCAACAAGTCATTATAGTCGATGACTACCCCTATGCCGGGATGGATTTCTGAGGAGATCTAGATTTAGTGTTACCACCGAATGCAGCATGGGGTGCCATAGGTAACAATTTTTTACCTTTTAAGATTTTTTGGGTTTTTAATGAACTTAAAAATAGTTTTGATGAGACAAGACACTTACAAAATATATTGATCATGTTTCAGATGTGGGACCAGTGAGACCTGACGGATTTCCCAGACTCGTGAAACCACCCTAGGGGTGATGATCTAGGAGCACCTTCCTAGACCGAAGGTTGATCTCTTAGATTTCCACAACATAAGCAGGGTAAGATGTCTCCCCACTGTAAACCTGTTGTTCCTGCTTATTGTTTGGGTTCATATTGGGTTGAGTAGAATTTGAGATTTCTTAGGTAGATTTTGGTGAGGAGGTTGTGGTTGAGGTTGAGGTGGAGGCAGTAAAGCAAGAGGTTGGGAGGTTTGAGGCCTCCACCCTCATGATTTTTAAAATGCAACAAGAAAATCTGAATTTAATTGTGTCCTTGAATTAAATTAGGAATAAAATTGTAATTCTACATCACAAGACAACTTGTATGAGTTAACTAAGTTAATTTGACATGGGTAGCTCAGTTAATTTGATTTGAGCGTCTAACTTGAGTCATGTAGGGTGTCTCATACTTTATAGGAGCCCTAGTTGAGTTTATTTTGAGTTGTAATTAATTAGTTAAGTTTAACTGAGTTAAAGTCAGTTAAACTAGTTCTAACTGATGGAGGAACTAGTAGGAGGTTAGACAGTGGGGTGCTGCATTATGTGTTCAACCAGTTAATTGATGATTAACTCATAAATAACTCATGCATGCCAAATCTAAGAGTTACCAAGTTGATATTGGAGTTCAAGGGCAATGTAATATTAGTTGCATAATCATCCAAATTATACAGGTGGTGCATGCAGTCAGAGGAAGGCCTATCAGGATTGCACAATTCATATTGATGAATTTCCCTAATTAATGGGGGGGTAATTCCCAAGGAACCAACACAAGGAAATATGGACTTGGGTAAGCAGAAAACTGGTTAAGTATTGGCCTAGGCTTGTCTAGGAATCTGTGAGATAGATAGAGATAATGCAGAGGTTGCTCAGGCCTTAGCAAAGCATTGTAATATTCTCATATTTTCTGACTAATACAATATACATATAGCAAGGGTTTTTAGATATGGATTTCCGCAAGAAATCATTGTGTAATGTGTTAATTGAATTCTTTCTCTTGTATGCTTTGTGATTTCTTGATTAATTAATTATTTCCGTTGATGAGTAGAGTAGATTCAAGTCTTTTGTTTTAGGAAATTACATTAGCAGTTTGAATCTGTAAGGAATTTCTACATGGTGTTAGAGAAAAAATCACTCTAGAAGAGGAGAATACCATTTTCTCTTTTGCAGGTGAAATTGAATATGCAGTATCATTCTTCAGAGCCATCACGATGTCGTTGTATGGATTGAGACTTGAATATGCCCTTGGGGGTAGCTTGAACTATATTGCTTGGAAGGATAGGATAGAGGCAATGTTAGAAGACAATTGGCTGAAGGAATTCATAGACAATGATATTCCTAAGCCTTCAACAACAAATGATCAAGATCTAGAAGAGTGGAGGAAATGTGCTGCAAAGGTGAGAATGACCATACTAGAAGGAGTTTGATATCATATTGTATCGAACTTCCATGGGAAGGATACACCATATGAAATGTGGCAAGCCTTGATCGACTTGTTTCATAACATCAATGACCACAGGAAGCTAGCACTAAATGAAAATCTTTAGAATATTAAGATGGAGAAGGGCGAAAAAATGCCAGAATAACTGAGCAGATTCACCCAATGTGGGGATTATCTTGGGAGCGTCTATATTACAATTGCATAAGATTATCTGGTCAGCCTAGCACTTATAGGCCTTCTCAAGAGCTAGCAAAACTACTAGGATTCGAAAAATGGGAGGGAGAATCAACCAAAGTGGGAGCATTTGTGGTCCAACTTGGTGCAAGAAGAGATAAGGCGGAGCACCACACATGGAACCTCATCCAAACATGCTGATGAGAAGAACTGTGCCTTAGTTGGAAAGGTGAAGGAAGGGAAAGGAAATAAATTCCAATACAAAGGAGATTCCAGTTAGGGTGGCAAGAAGAAGGACTTATCGAAGATTAAATGTTTTCACTGTCATCATCTAGGACACCAAGCCACGAAGTGTCCTCCAAAGAAGGCCGTCAAGAAGCCCTTAGGAGGAGTGGCAGGTGAAGCTCTTGCTTCACAATTAGAGTTGGATTTCACCCTCATTTCTTTCATGGTGACATCGGTAATGGGTAGTGTGGTATCTGGATAGTGGAGCCTCATTCCATATGACCGAAAACAAATATTTTTTCAGTGACTTGGAGGAGAAGGACCTCCAGATTCACATCAAGATGGGAGATGATGGAAGGTATAACACGACTAACATTAGTACTATTACTTTTTAGAGGGAGTCTGCTTCTCCTTTCATATTAAAAGATGTCATGTATGTTTTGGGTCTGAAGAAGAATTTAGTTTCAGTTTCTATGTTGGAGGACCACGGCTAAGAGGTGATATTTTGCAAAGGAAAGGCCTTCCTTCGTCACATAGCCTCAAGACAGGTGAAGCAGATTGAGGTTCAGGTAAAGAACCTATAAAAATTGGTTGTAGAATATTGTGAATCATTGAGCACAAAAGTAGAGAAGGTGCAGAGCTAAGACATCAGTGAATTATGGCATAAAAGATTGGGCCATCTTCACCTTGGAGATTTAAAATCATGCAACAAATTTCTACAAGAATTCCCAATGGTGCATTAGAGAAGAGAGATACATGCAAAGGGTCTACATTGGGGAAGTACACCAAAGCCACCTTTCATGATAAGGACAGTCGAGTGCAAGCGATCCTTGAAAGAGTTCACTCAGATGTGTGTGGACCGTTCTCAATAGCCTCCACGACCACACATAGGTATTATGTAATATTTGTAGATGATTTATCATGTAAGTGCTGGATGTTCTTCATGTAGAAGAAAGATCATACATTCTCTAAATTTTTTGAATTTAAAACACTTGTTGAGAAAGAAACTGACAGGAAAGTGAAGGCTCTTAAGAGCGATAACGATGGAGAATATGTGTCAAATGAATTCAAGAAATTCTGTGCATCAAAAGGAATTTTACGAGAATTAATAGCACCCCATAACCCATAAAAGAATGGGGAGGCTAAAAGGAAGAACATAAGTATTGTGGGAGCTACATGGGAAATGTTACATGAACAGGGCCTATCGTTGCACTTGTGGGCTGAAGCATGCAACACAACTGTATATGTGCAGAATAAGAGTCTTCATCAGCTTCTTGGGATGAGTGCACTAGAATAAGTTTTTTTAGGTAAGAAAATAGATGTGGCACACTTTAGGATCTTTGGTTCATCAATTTGAGGTCATGTTACCAAGGATGCAAGGAAAAAGCTAGAATCGAGAGTTGAGTTGGGTATATTTGTGGGGTATACTGATATTCGTCACAATTATTGGGTGTACCTGCCATCTCACAGGATGATAGTGGTTCGTAGAGATGTGAAGTTCGATGAAGAGTAGGCCATGATATGTTCCCTTGAGAAGGAGCTTCAGTTACATGAAAATGAGGAGCTTTTAGCTCCCAAGGAAGAACTTCAGGATGATGTGGAGCAGCCACATGCAGAGGAGCACAGAGTGGAAGAACCCACTCATGCAGATACTTCCAGAGATGGAAGGAAGTGATCCAGAGAAACTAACATATTGATGCATGATGCTAGAGAGAATGTGGGAGCACTGTTGGAGCCTTCGTTAATTTTGAATGATTTTGACCAGTTTTGACTAACCGAAGGGCGGGAAAGGACAAATGGCAGCAACGGTTGGGTGGTGGAACGAACAATTACAGAGGAGTGGAGGAAAGGTGGCAGCGGAAGGCAAAGGTAGCTGAGGAGATGGGAAGGCGCAAAAGCAACCAAGGGAGCAAGAAGCCGAGCGAGAACTGGCAATCTAGGAAGCTAGGAGGGATATAAAAGGGGAAGAACAGAAAGGAAGAAGCTTGTTGTTGAACCTGCTAGAAGCAGGAAGAGTTGGTTGCCAAGGAGGTACACAGGTGAAGAAGCTGAAGCAGAAAGAGCTGGGAACCGAGGAACTGGGTTGCGGAGCTGATCTGACCCGAGCTACTGGGTCGGGTATTCTATGTATTGTTTATGGTGAAATGTCGAATTATGATGTATTCTGTTCTGTTAAGTTAATATAACCAGAGCTGATGGTTGTCGAGACTTCTCATGTATTGTGCATCGTGCTTTGTGGGCCTATTAAAATTTTAAATAGTCTACCTGTTTCATGTAAATGGTGATTCATAGATTGATGCAAGGATGTTGTTAGTTCTGTGTTGTTTATGATGGATCCATGTGTATGAGTTATGGGTACTATTATCTTTGTTTCATGTATTATGGATGCATATATGTGTTATCGCTGGTCCCTGATTGATATTTTCTTGACCCCATGCTGAACCCTTCTCCCTTTTGGTCGCAGCATGCTTCGGGTGAGACTCCTTGCCCTTCGGGGTGGGGTGAAAATGCCAGAGTTGTCCTAGAATACAACAGACCATTGTTGGCCTCCTGTGCCTGAACCCAGGGTATTTTCCCTGATGAATCTTTCGAGCCAACAAATGGTGCCGTTGTCGGGACCCGAAGTTAAGAGAACTCGTTCAAAATATGGTGTCGAGGGTATTTAAAAGAGAGATTAGAGACTGGTGGAATAACAAGGTAGATCAATTTGTGATAGAGAAAGCTGCTCACAGGGATCAACCGATTAGAAAGGTACATGAGGGGATTTTATACACTGATAGCTCAGATGACCAGTATGAAATTTTATGGTGCAAGTTCCCTGAGGACCTATACAATTGGTTGAGGAAGTTGAAGAGGAAAAGTCCATCGAGTGGCTTGGCGACAGTCCGCCATAGCTGGACTTCGTCTGACACTACATTATTACAATAGATGGATAATGAGCAGACGAGAGCAGTTGATTTCTGGGTGAAGACTACGATAGAGGGGTATGTGGTCAAGTTCGTTGCGGAGAGCTATCATTCCTACTCAAAGGCACAAGCGGTTTTCAACTCCGAGCTAAGGGGGGAATTGATAGGGGAAGTCCCGACATGGATTAAGATGTTTTTGGTAGAAGAAGGACTGCTATCTTTATCCATTGCCAGGATGGAAGTGTAAAACCCCAGTATTGGGGGAAGGAGTTAAAGGGGGAAATTCTGCCTACCAGGGGATAGGGATGCTGTGAGGGGATGGATGCAGAAGGATTGAAGAGAGATAGGGTTGTTAGAGCACAAAGGAGGGCACTGCTAGCAGACAAGTGGCAGGAAAGCAGCTTAGGCCCTAGGGAAAAGAAGGAGGGGGTCTCACCAAATGGGAGTGGTGATGGGAAAACCTCGAGTTGAGATGAAGGGAGAAGACAATGCTAGGAAACCCGAATGTGGGAAGAAGGGATGTTGGAATCAGGAAGAGGAGGAAAGATGTTCCCTGTAGGTTGTGGAAATAGGATCGCAACAGGAAACTGGAGGAGGATTGTCTTAGAATGTTGCAGAATTGGAATCGCACTAGGGAATGGACAGGGAATCCTCCCTGAAGGTTTCAGAAGTAGGATTGCAAGATCATCACCCATGTTGGCATGAAGATGATGACAATGTGGGCGATGAGATGAGAAGGTTGTTCGACGAGGAACAAGCATCCATCAAAATTCAGTAGCCTCAACCCCAAAATATAAGTGGCATTTTTTGACCTTCCCCTGGTACCTTATCACAAACTAGAAGAATTTATCATTAACTTAGCCAAAGCGGCACAAGTATACAATGTGCGGGAGAAATACAAGACCGGTCTCAATATTGGAAGTAGTACAAGAACCAGCTATAGCAGTAACTTGGGACTACAGGGATCCCTATAGCCGTGAAGCAAAGTTTTTGTGCTGTTATCCCATACTCAGAGCAGTACGGCGGGATCATTTACTAGATACCCAAAATTTACAGGAAAGGGGAACGAGGGTGTGGAACAACATTGGTACCTTTGCAAAGCCATCTAAAGGGCCCGACAGACTCCGATAACGTTTGGACAGTGGAATTCCAGACCACGCTAAGGGAACGGGCTCTACGCTGATTCATAAAGTGGGTAGAGAAGAACCAGAACCCCACCATAGATGATGTTAAGAGGGGATTTGTGCAGGAATTCAAGGTACCACAGATAGATCAGTGGGGGTTATCAGAGTTGTGGGAAATTAAACAGAGGGAGGGTGAGACGGTTTGGGAGCTCATGCAAAGGTTTAAGGATTCCATTCCCAAGCTAAGTTACACCCTGGACCCAAACCACCAGCGGGATTGGTTCATCAAGGCACTATTTCCACTGACCAGAACACCGCTGACACAACAAAAGATAGGAACCCTGCATGATGCATTAGAGCAAGCTTCTCGGATAGAAGCAATGACAGGATATCCTCATGAATACTGGGGAGGCACGAGTCCGCAAGATCCAACGATCACGAGCTTGCAAAGCCAGATCATGAATCCGATTGAGAAGCTGAGGGATCTCCAGCTTGTATGACTAGCCAGGCCCAATGTTTGGTGCACCCATTGCCTGGTGGAAGGGCATGTTGTGATGGAGTGCCCACGATTGTGGGGTCTTAACCAAATAGGGGGGGTGGCAGGGTCGTTAGGAACCCCTCCCACCGCAGGAGTTGTAGAAATTGGAGCGTAGGAACCCTTCCTAGGAAGGAATAACACAGACTTCTGTGAGATTTGTAGAACGTATGGACACTTGTCGTGAATGTGTCCAATTCTACAAAAGAATTATAATGTCCCCAATAAAAACTACTGCAAGTTTTACGCATCGACCACTCATCAAACCGATCAGTGCCAAGCGCTGGATGCTCTAGCAAAAAGGCTGGACAGATCCATGTTCAGGGTCAATGAAGCGAGTCAAGGGGGCCGAGGAGGAAATGGACGCGGAGGAAGAATGGGAGGTAGAGGACTCTTAAGGTTCTACAACTGTGATTAGAAGGGACATGTCGCAAGGGAATGCCCACTCCCGAGAAGACCATGGTGTTCACAATGCAGAGTTAACACCCATGCGATGAAGGACTACCCAGAGCTTATTGTGAAATGGGAAGAGAGAGCCAGACAACGAGGGGCCAACCTGGTGACTTTTGAGCCTCGGGCCGACGAGGGTTTCCCCGTGACAAATATTAATATAGTCACCTGAGGAGGGAAGAAGACAGAGGAGGATCGCTACGCCGAGGAACCCTCTGTGATCGTTAAAGTGGCGTCACCATGAAGGCCATATTAGCCTAAGTGCCAAAAGTAGTACTATCAAGAAGCAACCAAATTATTTGAGGGAATGACTGAAGATAGGGACACCTAAAGATCGAAAGTCCATGGGCCCACTCCCACCCAACTCATTGGGGAATGGTTTAAATTGTTCTTAAAAATTATTGAAGATGACGCCATGCTAAAGGAATTGCAGAAAAGCTTAAAGGCTGCGGTATCCATAGAAAAATAGGACGCGAAACAACCATGTGAAACTTGGTCAGAGAAAGCCTCCAGGAGAGTAAGTGGAAAGGAGTTCCAAATCAATGTGCAGGTGGTAGGATTCTAGATAAGGGACACCATGCTAGATTTAGGGTCGGATGTAAATATCCTACCCAGGAAGACCTGGGAGGCAATGGGGAAGTCTTAGCTGAAGTACTCGCCAATTCAATTATGAATGGTGAATCAGTATTGTATATTTCCTATTTGGAGATTGGAAAACATAGAGTTTGATGTGGCAGGGGTGAAAACGTGCATTGAGTTTGAAGTAATAGATATTATGGGGGATAAAGACCCGTATCCAACACTCTTGGGGATTGACTGGGCATACGAAAACTATGCTGTCATAGATTTGAAGAAGGAACTGATGATTTTCAAAGCAGAAGGGCTAAGGGTGATCCCGCCATTGGATCCCTACCAAGGACCCAGGTTTACAGAGCCAACGGATGACAGGGAGGAACTAGGTGTGTTAGATCAGTAGTATATACTCACGGTAGGAGAAAGGGAGGACTACATAAATCCTACAACCAGAAGATCAATTAGCTGGAGAAGCATTCAAAGCTTAGAAGTTGGTTCAGAAGCTGCATGGGATGCATGGCAGTAGGGTGGATATGAACTAAAAACCTGACGATGTGCAATGATAAGCTGAGTTAACTGGGGAGACATGGAAAGGGGCGACAACCCGAAGTACTGTGGCCTGGACCGATAGATCAGTTCCTGGACAGGGTGGACCAGGATGTACCGGAAGACTAGAGAATTCCCTTGCTAGACATTGCGCTCATGGCAACGCCAACAAGGTGGTGGAAGTCACACTGCCAAGTACTAAAACACTGGAAGGATGCTAAGCCAGCAATGAAGGAGAGGTTTAGCAAGAAAGAAGATCAACCACAAGACGAAAAGGAATACACAGGGAATTCAAGTCCTGAGGAGCACATCAAATATTGCACGACCAACTGGGAAAGTCGGGGACTGCCAAGGAACCTATGGGTACATTCTTTTATGCATACCCTCAGCACCATCCCCTAGGCTTGGTATATCTAGGAGGAGCTATGATGACAAACAGCTAGCTGGGATGCCTTGGAAGCACAGTTCATTGGCGATTTTTCATTCCAAAGTAGTGAAGCACAAATGACAGAGGTACTTTAGGTGGTAAAGGGGGTTCTATTTAGCCTAGAGACACTAGTTGAAGGGGAGCATGAAGAAAACTTTCTGTAGTACTTGTATGATATGGAATCGCCAGGATTTGTGACCTGCGACAAAATTGGTGTAGAACTAGAAGAAGATGGATTGGAGGGGCTTAAACACCTAGCCTTTGAAGAAACATAGGGAGAAAGAGGAATTCAGGAGAACCCCTCAACGGAAGGTGCCCATCTCCTACCAGTGAAGCTAAGAAAATAGAATGTAGGGATGGAAGATAAGCCCAAGATAACATCAGTGGGAGACTACTGGGATGAATAGACCACCAAATAAATTTTTGATTTATTACAAGAATACCAGGACCTGTTCCCAGCTTCAGTGGAAAAACTCAAGGGGATAAAAGGTAACCTGGGAGAGATGAAAATTGTTCTAAAACCAGGTGTCTGACCAGTAAAGCACAGACCATACCGATTGAAACCAAGGGTAAAAGAGAAAGTTAAAAGGGAGATTGACAAAATGTTGGATGTAGGGATCATATTTCTGGTAGATGAAGCTGACTGGATAAGCCCCATAGTTATTTAGAACAAAAAGGATGCGATTGAAATCAGGGTATGCGTCGACTACAGAAGCCTGAACAATGCATACGTGCATGACCTATTCCCCACGCCTTTCAGTGACGAAGTCGTAGGAAATGTTGCAGGGAATGAGGCATACTCATTCATAGATGAAGGCTTAGGCTACCACCAGGTCCGGATAGCCGAAGAAGATAAAAGGAAAACAAATTTCACGACGGAATGGGGGTTGTACGCATACAATGTAATGCCATTCGGATTAAAGAATGCACCAGTAGTCTTCTCAAGGATTGTAATAGCCACATTCTGGGACTACATTCATAAGTTTCTAGAAGTTTACATGGACGACTGGATAGTATACAGCTTGCTGAAGAAGCATACCAGCCTATTGAGAGTGATGTTTGAAAGATGCAGACAGTTGCAGATCTCTTTAAATTTGAAGAAATGCATTTTCGCAGTTCCCTTTGGAAATTTACTGGGCCATATTGTCTGCAGTCTGCGTAGACCCTGCCAAAATAGTAGCAATTGTCCACATGGAACCACCACCCAATGTGTAGCAACTAAGAGCAACTCTAGGCCACACGGGGTACTACAAAAGGTTCATCAGGAACTATGCAACCATAACATCCCCAATGGAGAAACTACTAAGGAAGATGGAGGAATTCATCTGGACCAAGGATTGTCAAACAACACTGAACAAACTTAAAGAAAGGTTAGTAAGTGCCCCCATATTAGTGTACCCCTACTGGAACAAAATGTTCCACGTACACATCGATGTGCTTGGAATAGCACTAGGAGCAGTCTTAGTGCAACCAGGAGAAAAGATGGACCATCCAATATACTACGTGAGAATAAATCTCTCCACAACAAAAAAGAACTACACAACAACAGAATGGGAAGCTTTGGAAATGGTCTACTCTCTCCAAAATTTCAGGCACTAACTGCTAGGCGCCCCATTCAAATTCTTCACAGACCATTCTGCATTGAAGTACCTAGTAAACAAGCCAGTACTAGAAGGAATAATATGGAGGTGGCTGTTACTATTTCAAGAATTCATGTTTGAAGTGCTTGTTAAGCCAAATAGATTGAATGTAGGTCTAGATCACCTGTCTCGCCTGGAAACAGGGGAGAATAACGAAGCAATAGATGGTCAGTTGCTTATAACCTAGAGGAGATTGCTACTTTACTAGCAACATGCAGTTGCCCACAGGGATACATGGCAACATAGAGGAGGCACTTAATGGTCAGAGCAGCAGATTACTAGCTCATAGCGGGACAACTCTACAAAATGGGCTTGGACCAAATACTCAAACGCTATGTTCTACAACACAAAAGAGAAGTCGTCCTATGGGAGTGCCACGCAGGGGTCGCGAGAGGCCATGTAGGAGGCAAAGCTACCGCAAGGAAGATACTACACGCAGGATTGTGGTGGCCCACTATCCATAAGGATTCGAAAGTGTTTGCCAAAGAATGTGATGTCTGTATTCAAGATTCTGTGATCCATAATGAATTATACAAAGTATTTCGGTAGAAATCACATGAAAGAATTTTTTGGCCGACGCGTTTCGAACCAACAAGTGTGGTTCATCATCAGGACCAGATGAAGAGGCAAACCATGGCAAAGGATTAAATAAAGAGCAAATACTCTCATGCGATTTCTACAGAAATAATTTGTTTAATGTGATGTTTTTCAGAGGGTCGGTAAGCCTTGCCAATGCAATAAGCTACCACTACACCCGGTCCATACGGTGCAGATCTTCGATAAGTGGGTAGTATATTTCATCGGGCCAATTTCTCCACCAGCAAGACACTCCCAAGCTCGATACATAATCATGACAACAAAATTCATCACAAGATGGGCAGAGGCTGCGCCAGTGAAAGACTGCACGACAGAAACAATGACAAGATTCATTTTTAAAAATATTATTTCAAGGTTTAGATGCTCGAGGAGCCTCACAAGTGACCAGGGCACTCACTTTCTGAACAAAACTATTGAAGTTTTGCTAAAAATTTTTATGGTAAAACATAACAAGAGTAGTCCTTATCATCCACAAGCAATGGTGCAGTATAGGCATTTAACAAAATACTAGAAAAAGGGCTAACAAAAATCGTATCGGCCAATCAGGATGATTGGGATGAAAGAATTCCAGCGACTCTGTGGGAATATAGGACAATAGTTAAAAGATTCCACAAACAAACTCCATTCCAGCTCATCTACGATAGAGAGGTGATGGTGCTAGCGGAGTTCATACTGCCCAGCATGTTAATCCCAGAGGCTACAGGAATGACGGATAACAATGCCTTGCGAAACAAATTGAGCTAGCTATTGGAACTCGATGAAACCTGGTTCCTAGCAGAATTCCATCAATTAGTCAAGCAACGAAGACAAAATGCTTGGCATGATAGGCACATCAAGAAGAAATCGTTTGAAGTCGGCGACCAAGTGCTCCTCTATGACAACAAGTTCCTCAAGTTCCCAGGAAAATTACAGATGCACTGGTTATGCCCATTCATAATAGCCGAAATAAAAGAGTCAGGTGCAATAAGACTTGCATAACTGGATGGAGTCCTGTTGCAGGGATGGGTGAATGACACATGCCTGAAACTCTTCCACAAGTGAAAAAAAAATCGAATAATAAGGTTGTGGCCAAGATTGGGATACTGCAACCCATTTGTGGTTGGGGGGGTAGTGTCAACGGCCATATAGTGTCAGATCGCATTGGTAGGCCTAGTCAACAAGGACAGTAGCCACGCATGTCAACCCCGTCAGCAGAATACACGTAGGTCTGAACCTTTTCCAGAATTGATGACCGCACAAGTACCCGTCCCATCCACCGTACCAGTAGTTATTTCCCGATTAAGTAATCAATAAGGAAACTGTCAAGATAGGGTCACAAAATATTTCCCGTTAAGAATAGAATTAGTTAATAAATAAGCCCATCAAGACAGAATAAAGATGCCATGCAGCCCACTCTATACCTTCCAAACCACATCACAATTGACACGTACCAGTCAATTGATGACGGTAAAATATAACTAGAATACATGGAAAGGTCACCAGAGTAATTAGTTGATTAAAGCCTCGTCGACTAGGGGATGTCGTGTCAGAGTCAGCTACATAAATCGTAGGAGGATGCAGGGAATGGTAGAGTTTCAAACAACAAAATAATTCCATGATTGCTCGGAAGAACTGGAGCAGAAGAAGAGAAGTAGGAGATTACCAGTACAAATTGTTTACCGTAGAAGAAAAGCAATGACAAAAGGAACCATATCAGTCCCACAAACCACTCTGGATGCAAGAATTGAAGTAGTGGACGATATATACAGGAAGTATGATAGGTCGAATCTCATCGACAACGAATTCATAGACGGATTCCAATTTCCAGCGATGAAGAGGGAAGTATACGCAGAAGAATTTCAAAGGGAGAATGGCACCAGGACTTATAGAATCACAGAGGACTTCAGAGGGATACAAAGGTCCACGCTATTCAACCTGCGAAATTTTCTTGTATTCAACACCCAATTTGTTGCCATGTAGTGCACCAAATTACTAGCAAGAAGGATGCATGGAGGTTCGCTATGGTTGGACAGGGAATACCCTATTCATGTCGAAGATATATATTGACTAACTGGGCTGGAAGAAGTGGGGAATGCAGTCAACACAACATTCCAGGCTGGGGTCAAGTGGGGGAAGAAGCAGACAGAAGACAACTTCTACGCCTGCTATGGGACAGAGTGAGGGGGGAAGGGCGCGAAGCTGGATAAGATCAATAAAGACAACATTAGGTTCACCTGCTACCTTATTTCAGGCAAGACAATGAGGCATTTCACGAGGAACGAGTGCACCCTGGACACGGTTTCAATAGCGAAACACTAGTGCCAGGGAGAAATACTCAACTGGTCAGCTTTCGTGCTCAACGAACTATTTGAGGCATGTGAGGATGTCTACCGAAGGAGCAATGGCTTTGTGTTCGGATACTTGGTAATGGTGATGGCAATGTGGAAATGGAGGCCACCACCAAAGAGGCAGATGGAAACCATTGTTGAAGACCAACCAATTGCCCTTAGGTATGAACCATGGAGGGCATCAGGGGATCCCAACACAAAGGAGATCAACGAAAGAGCTTTCAAGAGCTAGTACACACAGATGGTCGACGCCATTCAATCCACAGAGAGAATACCTGGGACTCTCTTGGATGAATTCTCAGGCAAGCTCTGGTTTGGAGCCTCCCACGCGCACACTTATCTATGACCATGGTGTGTCAACCCCACCACATTCAAATTAAGTCCACAAAGGTTTAGCCTGATGGAGGAAGCCTTACGCAGAGAAGTGGAGTCCTGGCTGGGAGTGGCCTACGAGGTGAGAGAAGGGAAGCCCAGATACCTGTTCAGAGCTCTGATGCCACAGAACCAAGAGGGAGATGGGGTAGAAAGCAGCAAGAAGAGAGCAGTAGATGAAGTACTCCAACTGATGCTGCTCCAAATGGAAGAGAAAATGTTCGAAGCAAGGAGGATAGTTGCAAGCTTCGAGCCAGGTGAGAGTGACTATCCCGAGCACTTTCAAGGTTCCACCATGATTTTTCCTATTGTAATGCCACCTCTCTCAATGGCACCTCCCGCGGGCGCAACCCAGGCTCCCTCCCCAATGCCGATCCCCAAGCTGCAAAAGAAGCAAGTTATCCATACCCCCCAAGTCAAAAAGCCGGCTACCAAAAAGCCAAAAGTTAACCCCCCAGCTCCAGTCGTCGACCTCACTATTGAGGTCGAACACCCAATTCCCCTAGCTCTTTGCTAATGTTGACTTCCATGAGAACCCTTGCAATGCACCAGTCTTCTAGCCTTAGTTGATCTTCCTTTACCAATAGAGTTTTTCCAACTACATCCTGATTGCACCAAGATCTTTCTTGTTCCAAAAATGTGGTAAGAGTCCAAGAATTAGGAGCCACACATGCTACTAAAAATGCTTCATTTCTTGGGTCGAAGCTTAGATACCACTGATGGAGGACAAGGCTTGATTCCCCCTATAACTATAGCCCCTTTAACATCGCTTCAGAATCCACCTTTGATCTGAATTGAAAGATAATCCAACCTTTTACAAGGATATGAAAGCATGATGTATATCCTAACCTTGGTCCCCAAACATTTGAAATCCAATCACTCAAGCTTGATCGATTAGATTTTTTATCTAGGAATCTACCAATGACTCTGACTTTAAAAAGAATCTTTGTGAAATATATGCTGAAATCAAACCTTAGAAGACAGTCAAATTGCCCCAATTTTTCCCAAATACTTTTATATTTTCTCTTGTTTCAATATTTCTCCTTGGGATCCACTTCTAGAGCATTTCCTTATACCTTAGGGTTTGATCCCTCTGCAATATACATCTTACTTACTTCATATGAATGCTTTTCATAAAACCCTTATGAGATTAAGGATCCACAACTACCCTTTCACATGACCACACTTCTTTCCATTCTTTCACATCATAACCTAGTTCTGACACATTTTGTTGACATGGGCTTACATCATTATGAAAAATATTTCCCATCGACACTTCATAACCCTTTTTAGGTGATCATGTAGAACAATCTCCATAAATTCCTCATCATTTTTAAATAGACATAGGTCACTCCAAAAAGCTTCATCCTCCAACTCAAAACGTAACTCAGTCTCGAGATGTGATTCCATTGTCTTCAGTTGCTCCAATTATCAGGACTTTCCACACTATGTAAGAGTGAATCCTTTACTGATTTTTGGATCCATGGCTCAAAGAACCGTGCTGCCAGTATGGAATTTTTAGAGTCAGGTTACAGGCCTGAACGATTTTTGTGTAACACACAATAGGCTTACTAGACCCAATAAGGACTTATTCCCCTGTAAGAACTCCAAAACCCTATAAGTGGAGGTGAAGGCAATATGTCTCCTCTAGGTTCCCTTGTATCATAAATTATCTTTTTAAAGCAACATCACCATCTTATTTATATTTATATTTTAATTATAGAAAATATTAAAGTTTTACATATATTTATCAGCATATATTCATCTTTACTCTAGATCTACCAAGGTACCGAGAGAGATAAAATCTCTTACAATGCAAACTTCCTTTCTAATGTGAAATTTGAGAAAATGTTTTCACCTTGAGAGATTTGATTCCTCTTATCTCATGGTAGATTTGGAGTTAATATGAATCAATGTTGGTTTTGAGCAACACACTAATAAAATGTTTTAACTATAAAATTTTACATGTCAAGTCCAAATTAAAAATTGAAGGAATTACAAATCTCACTCATATTTTGAATTAAAAATAACCTCTTAATAGAATAATAACTTTCTCACTCTTTCTCTCTTTCTCTCTCTATATATTTGATGTTAAATTATTGAAATATATGGTTTATAACTCACACTTTTTTTGTTGTTATTAATATTTTTTAAATGTTAACATATCAACTCTATATTAGGAATGACATAAATAACACATCTCCCTCATAATGGAAAGTGAAAATGTAACTCTTTTTTATTTTATTTTTCTTTATATAAAATTATGTTTTTTTTTTTTTTTTCACATGGAAAAATCATAATTTTCATTGATAATATCAGAAAATTACATGTTGTAGATGCTAATAACATATGTAGAATAGTGGGCATAAGCCACTTACAGTGCAAAACTCCAAAAGGAGTACCCATCAAAAGCCCTAAAAATAGGCTTCGAATCATTACAATAAATGGGTTGAAAACCCCAGCAAATCCTGTATAGAACAGGAGCCTAAAACCCCAAAGAGGGAAAACAAAAACTGACAAAAAACCTATGTCACAAACACATATGCTCCGCCAAGGAAAAACTACCAAAATCCAGAGTATAATCAAGGCATAGGCCATCCAGTAACCCGAAGCAAAAGGCCTCAGAACAGGCCTGCAGAAGGAAACATGGCATAAACCCCAAACCCGCTACAACCTCAAAAGCAGATCATAAGTGCAGCACCATGATAACACTTGTCATGCCCCCAACTCTTTTTTCACAAGTTAGTCCATGTGTGGCACCGACTAAACACTTAAACATTTTACTTTCTAAGTTATTTTCCGAACTACGCCTAACACATTCATCTTTCATCATCTTTACTTATTAAATTCAGGAATAAACATAAATATTTAACCATATGCAAGAGACACATTAACACATGTATAACAATAATATTTATAATATTTCTATTTTACATTTCCCTCGGGAGTTAAACTCAACCGATTTTATAAATTTTACAAAGAAGGATGGCCTCCATGCAGCTCGGTCGGTCTACCCGACTTGACCGCTGCAACGTGCAGGCCTGCCTAGCTAACCGAATTACTGCGATGTGCAATACTCCTCCCGCTGCCCAGGTTTCCCTACCCATGTGTCGCCCATTCAGCTGGTCTTGGGTGCAGTGCCCACCCAGTTCGCCTACTCGGCTTGCCCTGGGTGCACCACCTTACCCGGTCCACTCGTTCAGCTCGCACCAGGGCGCCCTGCCCATCGTTCTGACTGCCCATAGTTTATGTGCCTATCAAGTGTCCACCCACCTGTAGACCTACGGATCACCTACCCACTGCGGTGTGACTGTTCCACCTGAACTACGGCATGCCTACCCGCTCCACCCTTCACACTGTTATGGTTTTTGCTTCGCCTGCACCCCAGGCGCATCCGCCCTCCGCTTGGACTTGTCCACCCAATGCACTATTGGACTTGTATTTTGTGTTGTGGCTTGATGCCTTATGCCACCTCTCTACTCGTTTACTTATATGACTTGCCACCAATACGTGGGGGCTTGCCACCACCAAGTTGACCCACTTGGGGTGCCCATGTTAAGTTGCTCCCCCCTATAAACTCACCAACATGTGCTCCACCCATACTTAGTCATTTTTCCAACTTGTCGTGTGGGTGCACCCCTTGGCTTGTTTGGTTGACCCGACTCGTCAATCGGGCGCGTTCGTTGCCAAATTGCCAGTTTTGTGCGACCGTCTCGTGTCACCCACCGTGCGCCCCGACAACTCATCCTCAACTCGTCGGTTAAATGCACCCATCATGTGTGCCTGACTCGCCAGCGTGCGATGATGACCCAGGGGCCTTACATCCTCCCCCACTAGAAGTCATTGTCGTCCTCGGAAATCTAGCTATCCTTCGTAGCTTCCTGTCATAATTCGCAATCTTCTCCTTCCCCCTCCACAGTGAGTCCTCCGTTCCTAGCTATCCTCCTCTAGTGCATACTTCCATCTAATGAGGAATTCCTGTCGCATGTTACTCCCAAGACCTGTCATTCGAAGATCCAGGATCTTCTTCAAAATAAGGTTCGGCCTGTCAACAATCATGGTTGGTCCTCTCAGTGGTTTTGTCCTGTCGGGATGGTCTGCATCAAGTCAACACTTCTTCAACTAACTAATATGGAAAAAAGGATGTTTCAAATGCATGTGGTTCGGAAGCTCCAACTCATATGAAACTTCTCCCACTCGCTTCTTCACTCGAAATGGCCCCTCATACTTCCTTGTCAAAGATCTCGCAGTCCTTTTTGGTGGTTGAAATTGATCTCTGGTAATCCTAAGAAAAACCATATCTCCCACACTAAAGTGTGCATCTCGCCTATCCTTATCTACCCATTTCTTCATCCTCCTTCTAGCCTCGTGCAAGCGCAATCATGCTAACTCCAAGATCTCCTCCCCTGCTGTCATAAAATTCTTCGCATGTGGACTCCTCAAGAGGCCTCTCGTCAATATCGTATGAGGAGAAAATGACAACTGTCCATTCACTAACTCAAATGGACTATACCTTGTTGCAGAACTCTTATGCATGTTGTAGCTAAACTGAGCTACATCCAAGAGCTCAGGCCAGTTCTTTTGATCAACTGTAACATAATGTCTCAAGTAGTCCTCTAGCAATGCGTTGATTCGCTTAGTCTACCCATCTGTATACGAATGGTAACTTGAACTAATCAACAAATCTATCCTGACTAACTTGAACAAAGTGGTCCAAAATCTGCTTGTAAAACGCAGATCTCGGTCCGACACAATGCTCAATGGAATTTCCCAATACTCCACTATGTTCTTGAATAACAACTTCGTAGTCTTCTTGGCTCCACAAGGTATCTTTGTCGGAATGAAGATGACATACTTGGAAAAATGATCAACCATGACCATAATCCTGTTACACCCCTGCACTTGCGGTAACCGAGTAATGAAGTCCATCGAAACACTCATCCATGGTCTCTCTGGAATCAACAAAGGCTGCAACAATCCTCCATGTCTCTGGGTGTCCGATTTGTCCTGCTGACAAATAATACATGTGCGCACATACCCCTCTACATCATCCTTCATCTTCTCCCAAAAGAACCCTCTCTCCAATAACGCCAAAGAACGACGCTGCCCTAGGTGGCCAGCCCATGGAGGATCATGACACTCCTTCAAAAGGTGTCTCCTAAGTCCAAATGTATTTGGAATGTAAAGTTGGTTCCCAAAGAATAAGAGTCCATCTCGTAGAAAGAACTTTCGTGTCTTCCCCTCCTTTACCTGCTTCACAATATTCTGCACCTGTGTATCGGTCTCAATGCTCACTTTAAGCTTATTTTGCATCTCTTTGGTCATCTATACTTGACTCCTACTTCGTGCTACCCGGTCTTCTTCCTCCTCAAGTGCGCTAACTGTACCTTCCTGTTGAGGGCATCTGTAGCTGCATTGAGTCTACCCGACTTGTACTCAATAGTCATGTCCAACTCTGCCAAGAAGTCTTTCCAATGAGCTTGCTTCGCTGACAACTTTGGTTGTGATGCAAAATAACTTGCTGCAACATTGTCAGTCTTGAAAAAAAAATGCTTCCCAATCAAGTAATGCATCCATACCTGTAAACAGTGGATGATTTCATTCATCTCCTTCTCATGAACAGATACCTTCATTCCTTGTCTTGCAACTTCCGACTCTCATATGCCACCAGATGCCCATCCTGCATAAGAACTCCTATCAAAAAATCAGAAGCATCTGTGTGTACCTCAAATGGTCTCTCTAAGTGAGGAAACTTCAGTATCGATGTTGAAACCATCCTCTTCTTCAAGTCTTCAAATGCCATACGACATTTCTCCGTCCAATTCCATCGCTTATCCTTCTTCAAAAGGTCTGTCAGTGACGAGGTCACTTTGGAGTACCCCTCTAAAAACTTCCGCTGGTAGTTGGTCATCCCTAAAAACACCCTCATATCATGGATATTCTTCGGGTCGGCCCAATCATCTATCGCCTTCACTCTGCTCGGCTCTGTCCGTATGTGCCCTTGGCCCACAATGTACCCAAGGAACAGAATCTTGGTCTGGGCAAACATACACTTCGACTTCTTTAAGTACAACTGACTCTTCTTTAGCGCCTCAAACACCAAAGACAAGTGTTTCTCATGATCCTCCATGTTATCACTGTACACCACGATATCGTCCAAGTATACTACTACGAACGAATCCAAATATGGACGTAATACATCATTCATCAAAGTGCAAAATGTGGAAGGAGAATTGCACAACCCGAATGGCATAACAAGGAATTCAAAACTTCCATACCTCATCACAATCGTGGTCTTCCTCTCATCTCCTTCTATTATCTGCACCTGATAGTACCCATGCCTCAAGTCTAGCTTGGAAAACACTCAGGCTTTCACAAGCTTATTGAAGCAATCTGCAACTAATGGCAAAGGATACCCGTTCTTTATCATTTGCTTGTTAAGAGCACGATAATCACATCACATCCGTAGATCATTTGTGTCTTTCTTCCGTTGGAACAATATTGGAGCTCCATGTGGGGACCTTGAAGGTCTTATGAAACCTGCATCAGTCAACTCCTTCAATTTTCATTTCAATTCCTCCAACTCCAGTCCTGACAACCGATAAGGAGCTTTTGTCGGAGGTTGCTTCCCTGGCTCTAGCTCAATGCTATGGTCCACCGCACGCCTTGGTGGAAGTGTCTTTGGTATCTCATCGAGCATCAAATCTGCATACTTGGCGAGAACATTAGAAATTTCAGTTGGAACAGGCGTTCCCACTCCATCGTCGCTATCAACCTCCCTGATGATTTTCGCATATGTCTCTACATATGACTTCCGCATAGCTTTCTCCAAACTTAGTGCGGAAACATGTTGCACCTTTACTTCCTTCCTTTGCTTATGAGGAGGCAAAGTCCAAGTTCGCAAGACTCCAATCAACATAATCTCATCAGAAAACAAGACAATAATTGCCTTATTTCCCTTCAATAAATCTTGCCCCAATATCATGTCAAAGTTGTTCATCTCCATCATTGTGAAGTCCAATCAACCTTGCCAGTCTTGAATTCGAATCAGCACTTCGCTTGCTAATCTAGCCACTTTAGCCCTTGAGTTCACTGCCTTGACTTCCACATCTGATGGCATAATCTACAACCCAACTTCTTTTGCTAAACGTGTAGTCATGAAGTTATGTGTGGCACCTGTGTCCACCAATCCTTGGATAGTCTTGCCATGAATCTCCAAGTCTAGAAACCCAAAAGTGTGAATCTACAATTTTCTCTAATACCATATGTGATGCCCCCAACTCTTTTTTCATGAGTTAGTCCATGTGCAACACTGACTAAACACTTAAAAATTTTACTTTCTAAGTTATTTTTCGGACTATGCCTAACACATTCATCTTTCATCATCTTTACTTATTAAATTGTGGAATAAGCATAAAACTTTAACCATATGCAAGAGACACATTAACACATGTATGACAATAATCTTTATAATATTTTTGTTTTACATTTCCCTCGGGAGTTAAATTCAACCGATTTTATAAATTTTACAAAGAAGGATGGCTGTAGTGCAACTTGGACAGTCTAACTGACTCGGTCGTTGCAACATGCAGGCCTGCCAGCTAATTGAACTACCGTGCCCATTTCCACCGTGCAATACTCCTTCACCTGCTGCCCTGGTCTCCCTACCCGTGAGTCGCCTGTTCAGCTTGTCCCGAGTGCATCGCCCACCTGGTTCACCCATTTAGCTCACCCTGGGCGCACTGACCTACCCA
The DNA here is from genome assembly GCA_031772625.1 of Pinus tabuliformis. Taxonomy (NCBI): domain Eukaryota; kingdom Viridiplantae; phylum Streptophyta; class Pinopsida; order Pinales; family Pinaceae; genus Pinus; species Pinus tabuliformis. Next base: position 194,211,501 of record CM062816.1, read on the forward strand.
GTCTACCTGTTCAGCTCGCCTCAGGGTGCCTTGCCCATCGTTCCGACCACCCACAGTTTATATGCATGCCAAGTGTCTGCCCTCCCGCAATCCTGCGGCTCACCCACCTGCTGTGGTGTGACTGTTCCACCCAAATTACGATCTCCCTGCCCGCTCGGCCCTTCTCACTGTTATGTTTTCAGCTCCACCAAATTTCAATAGTGAAAGGTTGCCTATCTCTTTAGCCCACTATTAACCGTACCATTATTGATAGTGGGTGGCATGATGGATTGATGGCCAAATAAAATAGACCTTAAAAACATAAAAATAATTTTAATTTATAAAATAAATAAAATATTTAATACAAAATAACAACATTAAAGTTAAATTTTCAAATATTTAAAGATGTTCATATTCAATAATAATGTTTTTCAATCGTTTTCATTTAAAAATATTTATATTTAACATGATTTTGAAAATTCATTTTATGCCTTCCAAGTCACCTTTCCATTTTTTGTGTGGTTAAAATCCATGGTTAACATTTATTAATGATTAGATCTAAGACTTTTGTGATCCATAATGTAGATATAAGTCTTTCAGATTAATCACATTGTTAGGATTTGATCGACCAAATCCTAACGAAGTGATTAATCCGAAAGACTTATATCTATTTATTAATGACGTGAACACCATATTTTAATAAAACTAATTTGAAATATATTTTTATTTCATTTATTTTATAGCTTTAATTACAAGGCCAAATTTTCATTTAATAAAGTAAATTTGAAATATATTTTTAGTTCTTTTATTTTATCGAGTTGTTTTTAGTGTGATTTTTAGAAACTTTCTCAGTGGGTTTTTCTGGTTTAATTTCTCCAAAATCTAGTAGGAATTTATTGAAATTGGTGGGCTCCAGTATTGTAGCAATAATGCTGCAACTCCTAGGGCTCCCTTCTTTACTTTTATCAACCCGGTAGTTCGTAACAAACTTGGAAGTGATGGTGCTATATGCACAAGTACTAGTTCTTGTTGCAGCTGTCATTGGATCAGCTGGCACAAGTCCGCTAGGAGCTTAAGCCAACTTCTATGAGCTCTTAGAAGAAGCTTTTAACTGTGATGGACAAAAACTAACTCAACCAGAGGCTAATCTATTTGCAGAAAGAAGCGGAAAGCTGAAAGGAAATGCAAACCCTAGCAAACCCTAGTTTTACTGACTAACCCTACTGGTGCAAGTAAAAGGATGAAAGCTACAAAAATGGATGCCATTGACTTCTAGAAAGGTAAAATGCATGTGACTGAGCTACTTCTGAAGAGAAATATGAAGAAAACATCTTTTTTGCATTTTTGAGTAATTTGTCAGAATTATTTTGCATGTGCTTTAACTGTTTTTGACTGGGCAAAGGTTGATTGGCGAAAATAAATGGAGTAGGTGCTTGCAGGAGGTTGGGAAGGTTAGAAGAGGGTCTAAGGGGTCCCTAGCACCCTTCTAGAGAGTTTCACAGTGCTCGGATCTCAAGAAACCGCTTTCGTGAGCTTCTATAGGAAGTCTGCAGGGGTTCTACAGGATGTTCTGTGGCTTCTACAGGATGTTTCTATTGGATGTTCCGAAAGGGAATTTTGAAGGGATGATGGTGGAAAAAAAGGTAAAGAAGTGGGTACGGAGGTTGGATGATGATGTGGAGGGGTCCAGGACCTGGCAAACGAAGCGGGAGAGTGATAAGGATGGTTGGATTTGTTCAAGGAGGGGTAGAACAATGTTGCACAAAAAGATGGAAATTAGGTCAAAATGAGGGAACGTAGCAAATGTGAGGCAAGAATCAGAGTTAGAGGATGGAGCAGGCGGTATTGATGGAGTAGGGGTAGGCAAAGAGGTATCACAGGTGCTCTGCAAGTTATTTTCCAAACTATTCAAACAAAGACTCAGAAAACCAATGACTTAGCTACTTTAACCTAATTTGACCTAAATATCAGCAAAGAAAATAACATAAATTTATTTTCAACGAAATCATGTGAAATAGCTATTCAAACTAAGCAATCATGAACCTGAGCATGTAACCACAATTGGTATCAACTTCTGCAAATGAGAATCGAACACTAACAATTGCATGATGAAGCAAAGATAGTGTTTTTGGTGGCGGCAAGGACACCTTGGTCTCAGCTCATGGTACCATAAAGAGAGAGGTGAGATCAGGGGTGCTTGATGGCCTTTTTCTGAAGATATTCTTTGTTATTAACCTATCAAAACAATCTGAACATGAAAATCCTTTTTAATCATCAACAATGACCTAGGTAACCAAGCAAGACTTTAATCTACTTAATAGAAATTATTTGATAAAGACATTAAAAACATATAACAGTACACGAAGGAGGCCTTGGCACTTGGGTTGGGCCCAACCCCAAGAGCTGCAGGCTCCTAAGAAAAAGCTCAGAACTGGTGCCAAATGAAACTGCTTTCCATTACTAAAAAATAACCATGTCACAAAAAAGTTGTACAACAGAAGCTACAAAATGAGTTGAGAAAACTAGCAGCACTATAGTGCAGAATACAACTGTTCCCAAAGTAACCTATGAAGGCTGGAAGCCTTCCTATTTATGCACTACGAGGGTCTCCAACAGCCCTCCTTAACTCGAGGGGCTCGGCTGCTTGAACTGCCAGTGATCAGTCACTTTACACAAAACTGCTCGACTGCCCTTGGGAATCCTTTTCGGTGGCCTGCTGAACTCTGAATTGAGGGTGGAGAATTTGAGGAAGGGGCCATTTAGTGCAGGAGACACCCTTCCTACGAATCCTCACCCTTGTTCCTTCATGCTTGGCTATCATCTAGCTCATAAATGCTTGGCCTTGGTCCAAAATTTGTCCAAAAATATGCAATAACCACGTGTTAGCCTTCTTGGTCAAGTGACTATTCTCATTTGTTCAACTAACATAAATATACTCAAAAAACATGCATAAAATATGAAAAATGGTGGATTGATGAAGATCAATAGGCAAAATGAGCCCAATAAGTTACCCATTTTTGGGGCTCATCAGAAATCACAAGCTTATGGGTAATCCCTACATAATCGAAATTCCCTAGGGATTTTTCAGGGTGTTGAATCCATATATATAGTCAAAAAACAAGTTTAAATAACACAAATCAAGATTTCATCTCAATTTTTTTGCTGGATTCCTGCACCGGAAAGTCCAAAAAGTCGCACTAAAGACAACTCCTTATTTTATATCTCAAATCATAACTCCAAAGTTATTTTTTTATACATTAAAATGACTACACATTTTATATTCTTTACATTGTCTTTTTATATATATGTTTAAAATTTTTGAAACACAATATTGTAAACTTTAACACCAGAACAATTTTTGATACTTGCACTTAAGTTTTATCTTCTATATTCACACCTATTTAATATACCATGTCATTCATTTGTAAATATAATACATCAACCTACACCAAATATTAACCTCTTGCTAATTACTATTCAACTTTGGTGACTTGATAGATGCTTTATATTAATAAAAATTGAAATTCATCATGTAAGCATATTTTTTTTTGTTTGTAAGTTTTTTTTATTTCCATTAATATGATAAGATATTACATTGAGGGCATTACATTTTCCATGTTCCAAAAAGATTATCTCAGCAAACCATTGCTTCAACCAAGTGTACACAAAATAACACCATCACTGCTAGTTCAAAATTAAGATACAAAAATTGTCAAGGACATAGAACCAAAAGACCCAATTATGTCTACCAGATTTGTCCACTTCTACCTTACATTATAAAAATCCAACTGCAAACATAAGTTCCATACCGACAACCACCTGTAGAGACAAGTGCAAAGACCATCAAATCCTATTAGTTAGAGATAATGACCAAAGAGAGGGGGGAGGAGTTTTCCTGTGGAGAGGTGACAATAGGAGAAGAAGCGTTGACCAAGGGATCATTAATAACGATAGGTGCATCATTCAACACCTCTGTCTCAATACTCAACTTAGAGACCACAATTTTTTCCACCCTTGCTAATTTGGCCACAATGTCATCCAAGTTGAAGCGAATGTTTCAGATAATCCACTTGATATCCTCATGTCTTGCAAATAATTTATAGTTATATACTTGCTTGTCTCAAAGAACTATGTAAAGAAAAGTTTCCATCTGTTGGTGCACTATAAGTGAATGAAGGAAATGGAGCCTTCGCTTTGTGAACCTCCCCAGATCAGGTATCCATTTGAAGCTACCTCCTCCGACCTCTGAATAAGAGAAATAAGCCTTGTCACCAAACTCCTTTGACTCGAGGAGGAGAATTTCCTTTCAAATTTAAGGAGGAATTGAGTCAAAGTAGTTCGCCATTGACTCCCCCCAAACAACCACTAACAAGAAGAAGATGAGCCAATTGCACAACCTCAGTGACTAGGCATTCTCTACCAAGGAGCCATTATAGTATAGGGAAAGGATTGATACAGTAAATGAGCATAAAAACAAGGTGAACAAGGAAGGAGATAGACTTTTGAATAAAAGATAATCAACTCAACTATAAGAACACAATCAACAAAGGTATACAAAAGGGGAAGTGAGGTTTTCGAGGAGTCAGGAGTAAGAAAATTCCCTGGTATTTCAACACACCCACAAACCCTAACACTTAGTAAACCCCAACTTGAGAGAGACAAAAGAAATGAAATACAAAAGATCTTAAGCATGTTATGGTACTAGATGTACAATTATCACTGCTAAAACTAAATGGAAAAAGTCCATGGATACCATACCCCACAAACCAAAATTGGGAAATTAAAGGAAATGCCCACTGAAACCGAACCTTGAAGCAACAAGGTGGGTAGAATTGCCACCAGTTCAAATGATGGACCAGTCCCTATATTATGAAGGAACATGACAAAAAAACATTTACCCTTGGCTATCCTCTTGAAACACTAGGGACAATACCAAAAGGCTAAATTTTTAAGCAGTGAAAAAAACCTAGGAAAGAGATGATAACAGTAAGGAAACAAACCTCCCACAAAGCCCGAGAATACCAGAGATAGAAACCAAGAGAAACAAGGCAAGGAGAAACCCTCTTCACCACCCTAGGTAATGTAACTATGTCGCCACTTTGTGAAAATTCCCATGCATTTATAAAAGGGTTCCAACGTGAGAGAACCCAACTAAAAAGGAAATTACCAGAGTGTGTGAGGTCTAGGGAAGGACATGTGTAAGTACTGACAATTTTTAAAAACCACATACCACCCATAAATCATGTGCTCATCAATGAGATCGCTACACTTTATCTCAGGATCTCCAAAGAACATGATTTATCTGCCCTGCAAAAGGCAAACCATATAAGTTGTTAAGTGATAATCCCAAATGCCAAACAGAATGTCGTACTCCATCGCAAATGTTGTCACGAATGCTACCACCTACGAGCATTTAAAACGAAGGGACTGAGATAGGTGACCCCAAACTTGGGAACGGTGTATATGCCACGCGATTACAAAGAGGTGACAAGTGTAAAGTGTGTCACCCTTTTCAAAGAGCGCCAACCCACACTCCACTCCTTTCTTCAGCATGTCAATCATGCCTCTTGTTATTACAGTGGCTCTTAAAAACACCCCATCGGGGAACCATGTAAGTATACTTTTTCTTTTACAATTTCTTGGATTTACGACAAACAAATATACTTCTAAAAACATTCCCCTTTTTCCAAATTTTGCCTTTTTCCAAATAAGTTTAAGCAAACCTATTTAATGAAAATGGAAATTAATGTTTGTAAATTTACTTGATTTGATTTCTTACAATTTCATTTACGAACAAGATTTTTGTTTTATTATTAGTATTAGTAATATTTATGTAAAGGTTTGGGACGTTTTCAAGCGTCTCATTGTTGATTTTAGTTAGACTACTCTTGGTTAGCGTTATATGTTTGTAAGGTGTTTTCAATTTTATTTATGAATTTTATGTTATGATGAGAAATTTTGAAGCCATTTCACTATTAATTGTAGTTAAATACCTATGGGGTAGCGTTCATGGTTTATTATTCAAAATTTACCAGCTGTAAAATATATAGAAGAAATATTGGCTCAGTTTGCATACAACCTCAAATTTTTTAATGGCTCATGCTTCCTTGAGTAAATCTCTGAAAACAAGTTGAGGTGTGGACACTAATTAATACCACGTCGTTGTAATGGATGGATTTGGAAGGTACTCAAAACAAGTTTTTGAAGGATGACAAAGAGTTATGACTGAAGGCAACCATTCATTAGATGATTTGTTTTCTAATTGATTTGCATTATAAATCGAGAGTCAAATGTGTGGTTGCAAAGGAGGATGATGATTTTAAAACATTTGGTTCCCACTTTGTATGATGGTGGCATTTCTTACTATTGGATTTGTAATAGTAAGTCTGTGGGTAGTTGAAAATGGTATAACGGTTTATCGCTGTTAGAGTGTGTGAGAGAATGGAATCACTAGTTGTTGATGATACAGTTTGAGGTGATTCAATGCACCAAATGTCAAGGTGATAACTATATATTGATGGGGGATTTTCAATAGTAGTGGGTAAATGCACATTTGAATGCTCACATCTCTCAGATTGGAAGAAAATTAGAGTATTTCACAATTCTTTGAGTGCGAGATTGGGATAAAAATGATATCTTGAAATTGTACATTCATAGTGTACAAAATTACCAAATGCTATACCAAAAAAACTAATTTGCAATCAACTTAATATTAACTTTAATGGTAACAAGTTGATTTTAATGGTAACAAGTTGATTTTGCACGATTATATGCATTCATGAGGTCACAATTGTCTTTGCATTTTCATTTTACTTTTATTTGGATTTACCATTTTGTTGTATTTATCTTTATTTTTATAATGTAAATTCAATCTTCTATGTTTGGGTTTTCTTTTACTTGGATTTCTAATTTTCTTAATTTACCTTTATTTTATATTGCATATTTTATATTTAGTGTGTGACTTGAATCTAATTATATTATGAGTTATTTTGATAATTTAATTATATAGTATGAGATAATTGATTAAACTAGCACAACCATATTAATAAATTGGTTGATATACACCAATAAATAGGCGTATATCAATGGCATGCGCAACCACATTAGTAAATATAGTTGAAATACGCCGATAAATATAATGGTATAGATTTAATATTAAGATTAAAATTCATATTGATAAATATATAACAATAACCATAATAACATAAAAAAACAATAATATAAAAAATTATTATAATTATAATAAATATATCATAATTATAATTATATACTATTATAATAATAATTATATTATATTATAGCGATAATTATATTATAATAATAATTATATTATAATTACATTATAAATCCTATGAATAATTTTATACCCTTGGAATATGAACCCTAAGAGTAATAAACCCAAGGGATCAATATTATAACCCAAGGGAATAATATTAAACCCAAGAGATTAATATTATAAACTCAAGATATATAAATCCTAAGATAAATATTATGAACCCTAAAATAAACATGGTTGACCACAACTGACCATGGTAGATTTTCATATTGACAAAATCTTTGTCACAATGCGGTGTTGAACCATGGTTGACCATGGCCAACGATGGTTGACAATGGTTGTCCATGGTTCATTTTCATATTGAGACAATCTTTGAGTGTTGGATGACAATGGAGAACAAAGAATCTTGTAGGGTAAGAAGAAGGTAACATCAGTTAGAATGGTGAAAACTATGTAGGCAAAGCACAGTCACAGAAAATGGTGTGCGTTATTTGCAGTGCATATTTCTAGTGATAAAAGTAATGATGTTGAGGATGCAAAGGTATTGAGTAGGTACCCATTCTTGCAGCAGTTTCAGGATGTATTTCCCACAAAGATTTTAGAGTTGTCACCTCACAGAGAAGTGGACTTTTCCATTGAGTTGGTACCAGGGGCATCACCAACATCAAAAGCACCGTACAAGATGAGCACACCAGAGTGTAACAAACCAGAAATTAAAACATGCAACTAATTAGATCAATTATGTGATTTACAATCAACACACCTCTTTTCAAATAATTAGCATAGAATTTTTAAGAAAATAGGAACAAAAGAAACTTACCTGTAGCGATGATATTCCTTACTTGTAATTTCAGAGTTGAATGTTATTTGAATTCTGTTAACCACAACAAAGTTTTGGGAATGACTCTCCACCCAACCGTGGGCTCAGCTGTACATAATCTTTCTACAACTGGCCACCCTTGAGCCCTCAATCAAAGTACTACTGCCAGGGAATCCTTTGTCTCACAACACTTTTCTCCCAAGAGAATCGATGATGGAGTGATCTCTCATCTTCCTCACCGTCTATTAAATAGACCAAACATTGGAAAGGGGACCGCATGCACACATTCCATGTGTCAACATGCAACTTTTAATTTTTTATTTTAAGTTTTGCTTAATTTAATAATTCTTTCATATTTTATTCCTTTTTACTTTTTGATAACTTTACTTATTTTTACTATTTTTACAGTTCTCTTAATTTAACTTTCTTATTTTATTTTACTTTTTGTTAACTTTACTTATTTTACTATTTTTATAGTTTACTTTTATTTACATTTATTTAGAACTCTAGTATTGTTATTTACTATTTTATTTATTTATTATTATTATATTTTCTTCATTATTTATTATTTATTTACTATTATTATCTTGTTTTTATTGTTTATCATTTATTTTCTTATATTTTAATATTATATTATATTATTTATTATTTTTATTATTATTAGGGGACATTACACAGAGTTAGTAGAGTTGAAGTTATAGTTGAAAGAAATGATTGACAAAGGATACATTAGGCCAAGTGTATCCCCTTGGGGTGCACCAATGTTGTTTGTGAAGAAGAAGGATGGTACCCTCAAGCTATGCATTGATTACAGACAATTGAACAAGGTGACCATCAAGAACATGTATCTGTTGCCTAGGATTGATGATTTGTTTGATTAGTTGAAGATATAAAGAATTGTTCTCGAAGATTGATTTGAAATCAAGATATCCTCAAGTACGCATCAAGGAAGAGGACCTATAAAAGACTGTTTTTTCAGATTAGGTACGAGCATTATGAACTTGTTCTAGTTCCATTTGGTTTAACTAATGGTCTAGTTACTTTTATGTGCTTGATGAATAGTGTGTTGGGTCCTTATATGAACAAGTTTTTTATTGTATTCATTGATGACACCTTGATATATTCTAAAAATGAGGAAGAGGACACCGAACACGTAGTAGCCGTGTCGAGATTGTTGAGAGAGCATCAATTGTATGGCAAGCTTAAAAAATGCAGTTTCTTTCAGACAAAAGTACATTACCAAACCATAGGGAGGAGAGAGATAGGGAGGAGAGACATGGAATGGTTTCCCAGTGCCGGGAGAAATTCAAGCTTCAACATTTCAAAATAAAGGAGTGGAAGGGGGGCAAGAAGACTAGTGGTGTAGAAGCAAAATACTAGAGTCCAGAAATAAGAAACAACAAACAATAAAATCATTTATCTTGCCATTGGAAGTGAAATTTAATTGAATAAATATTTGCTATGGGGAGGGAGAATTTAATGGTTCCATACACCATTTTGTGTGTTGAAGAGTGTGGTACTCAAGGAGCTTTCATGTTAAATGGTCTATTACCATTCTAAATTGAATTATCATTGCTATATCAATCGTGGCAGAGAACTAGTATTGAGTGAAGTGATATGCAAAACCTATGTTGATTAAAACGATATTTAACGTGTTGTCCTACATATGTTTTATACTCTACGATTGTCAGGGAGGTGGCATAACATGTGGCTGATGAATGCCTTGGCTTACATTAGTGATCATCCCATGTGGGGGTATTTATAATATTTTTTTCTTAAATGAATATTAATTCATTTTAAAGTTAAAATCCATACATTAAAGAGAAGAAACATATTTTTCAATATGTGTATCTCAATATTTGAATTTTAAATTCAAATATTGGATTGAAGCAATACAAGTAACCTTTAGATAAATGTGTTCCATTTTAAAATTGGTGAATTAAGACTATGCTAATTTTGTAGTAAAATCATCGTATTTTTATCCACAAATATGATAAAAATATTGGTTAAAATTTTTAGGCGCAAGCATAGCTCCACAGTGATTCAAGTTTTATGCATAGTGGAACTATGTCCTTGGTGGTTTTGTATCCATTTAGGGTTTGAGATCCATCAAAACTTTGATTCCTTATTTCTAATCCTAACAATCAAAGATAAGTTTTTTTTAAATATATTGCACCAAATCATTTTATAGTGTATTGTTATTGGAATCAATATACCATATTGATCTTAATCACACATATAAATTAATCCACCATATTTACTATAATTTCTAAAATATCTATCATCATAATCACCAAGTTAGACACATACCATTACTACCAAATTAATGCATCATTTTTGTTGTCAATAAATTCAATGTACTTATCATTAATCTTAATAAAATGCACAATAATGATGAAAACCATGCAACTTAATATTCATTATTTGATCATTTTCTATGAGTGAGTTTGTAATGTCCCCAACCACTTAGGAAGGATAAGTCTGGGAGTTTTGCTAGCCTAATCAATTTCTCGTAGGGTAAAGCGAGAAAAGTTTAACTAAGACAATATTATTTGCCTATGAGAAACATTACAAATGATAAAGTGGTGAAAATTGGGACATGTCCTAGGCTAATGAAAAGTCACTTCTAATTTATAAAGTGAAAAAACTACTAACCTGACTTTATAAAAATAGAATGGTAAAAATGTGTCAAAAATGGCGAATAAGTTATAAAAAGGGGAAATGAAGAGTCTCTCCTCATTCTAGCAATTTTTCATTTAAGAAAAAGAAATTTGGAAAGATCTTGTAGAAGAAACTAGGGTTTTTGGAAAACCTACTGCTAACTACTAGTTTCGGTGTTGAAACCATACATCCTAGCTAGTTTGAGAGTGATATCATTCAAATTTCACCATTGTGATTTAAGAAGATCAAGATACTTGCAAAAGGAAGTACACCCTTTGTGTTATTAGTTGATTTCATCTTCTAATATGGGCTTTTCTTCATATCTTAGACAACTTATGCACACCCATTAAAGGGGACAAGAATCTGAGCTCAAGAAGGGTTGAGTTACATTGTTGTAAGAGGCCGAGTTGTCTGGTCCTTTTATGGGTCGAAATCATCTCCATATTCAGGTCAAGTTTCTTAACCCATGAGTTGGGTATCTCAGTTGTTAATATTCTATGTGGGATAAACTTAAAGCAGGGCGGATCAAGCTTGTTATTTACCAAGTGTTTGACATGGTATCTCTTTAAGGAGGCTGATATCAGTCTTCAAGGGGCTGAGTACCTTCTATTACTAGTCGTGGGAATTGTGGGAAGTAATCTATTACTTTTGTGGGATGAGTTAACTCAAGAGGGATGTGTGAAGAGTCTGCGCATATTATTCTAGAGGATACACGAGTTTCATTCATGCAAAGGGTCAATACACATGGATGTTGGGGTCATCTGCCTATAGATTACACTATTGAAATCACACTAGAGGCTGGATATTATACCGAAGAGTACCTTGTTGGATTGTGCATCATGTTCCTTTATTCTTGTTATTCATTGTATATTCTCATATTAAATTAGTGAAGAGGTTGTTCATGATTATATTCCTTACTTCACAAACTTGTATCAACATTGTGTGTTGCTAGGATCATTATAAATCAGTGATTGTTACTCTAAAGCATTATCTTGGCCTATGTTTTTCATTATATATGTTCATTTGGATTTAAACTTCGAAAGGTATACCTACAACCACGTGTCGTTAAAATGTTTGACCAAATGTGCCACTGAAAACTCAGTCAAAACTCATAAATTTTGAGGGGAGAATTTGTGATATCTCATGAGGGTATCTTACAGAGTTAATAAGTTGGCAAACCCAACATTTCTTATAAGTTTTTTCATTTTTTTCACAAAGCTTTACCTTGATCTACTCTTTTTTCTGACCTCCAACTATATGGGTCTTCTTGAAATTGGACAAAAAAAGACAAAATTCCATGGCCAAAGTTCCCATCATTCTAGTGGAACAATAATTTCTGACACTCATAAAGACAATTTCCATGGCCAGAGTTCCCGTCAGTCAAGTTGAACTATAACTTATGGTAAAAATACTCTATAATTTGGGGAAGATTTCAACCTAAAAAGTGGTTGTGTTTGTCAACTAATTAAATTACTTCCATTTGCAAGTTTCATCAAATATAATAATACATATAGATATTGAAATCAATGTAGTTCAATGTCTATATATGAAGCATTTATAAAGTGCATAGATTTATGTTCTATATAAAGACAATGAAATCATAAAATGTAGATTATATATATATACACACTTTATCAAAGTGAGTTCATAAGTGAACAAACTCAACTTACTTGAGTTCATTTTTTTCAAGACAAGGAAAAGTTTCATTAGTTTGCCTAATGAGATTTCACTTTGAAATAAGAAAAAGACATGAGACTCATGTTAGAAAAGAAGACATGAAGAACACAGAATAAAACATAGCCATGGTGGATCTGATCTGGATTTAAATAGGAACACAAAAAATTACAGAGATAACCATAAATACAGATATGCAACGGAAATAATACTTCATTTCATTAATGTAAAATACTAAAATATGCTTACAAACAGAAATGGAAATAAACCAGCTAGGGCGATGGTAGCTTATCTCTGAGAAGAGATGTGGCAGCTACATGCCTCTGAATTGTGTTATAATGAGGGTCAAAGGCCTATTTACTGTTGAGAAACAATGGAAAACCATTAACATCCCAAAACCTAACCCTAGAAGATGAAACACCAAATTGTGGGCCCCGTTTTGGGTAATATGGTACATCAACTTTCGAGGGTCGTAACTTTGGTACCCGATCTTTGTTTGACGTGTACAATAGCTTGTTAGAAATATCTATCCAAGCACTACAACTTTTGGAAGAGCAACATCGGTCCATGGACCCATGTTGCTCCCAGATTTCGCAAAAAAACGTCTTTTAGGGCCTCAAAACGGCTCCAGAAGTTTAGGACCTGAAAAACTGCTAAAAATAGTAAATTGTGTTGAAATTACGGAAACTGAAAAATTGAAAGAGACAATTGTGGGGGTCCAAGTGGGATAGGTGGGTGGCCACCAACATCCACCTGGATAATTCCTCCCCCCTTAGGAAGCAATGGTCCCCATTGCATTGAGTTCCTCCATCTGCTAAACTTGGTCCTTGGTGAGCTGTTCTGCAATCTCGGATGTGTCTAGTAATGGTGGGAAGCATGGTCAACGATGGTCCACATTGAACACTTGGTGCAGGAAAAGGATTGAGGGAATGCTGTGCTCCAAATAATTATTTCCCACAGCCTTGGTAATGGTGTAAGGACCATGTCGGAGTGGTCTGAGCTTCTAATGGGTTCTAGTAAGGCATTCTTTCTACCGATGCAACCAAACTTTGTTCCCCAACTGAAATTTGTGTGGTACCCCTGTGGGTGAGGAGAAGCTGTTCCTATGATCTTTCATGACCGTATCCCTCTGTTGTTGCTGCTGCTACGTGGAGGAACCCTTCGCGGGGGTCATGGATGTGGCGACGATCTTCCCCCTACTTTGGGAGTGAACCAGAAAAAAAATGAATTTCCTACTCTGGGAGATGAGCTTGCTGCATTTCTTGGCAGTGATCAAAGAGGTGGTGGTAGGTGGGGCTACCTCTGGTATCCTATATAATGAATTGCACAAAAAAATAATGACAGCACGAGGCCTTGACTCATACATAGCATGTCGCCTCCACAAGTATGACTGGCCTAATAATACATCACAAACATCAAGAGGCGTAACATCACACAATACCTCATCTGTGAAGGGTTTGATGTTGTAGGGAAGGTGACACTGTTGCGCACTCAGAGATCTCGTCCTTGGTGAAGCCACCCGATACTGTATAGTTGCAGGTGTGGTGTAGTCAGTATGCCCAACTACTTCACGACCTCTACTGAAATGAGGTTCTTTTGGCTTCCACTGTCGACAATGAATTGTAGCGGTGAACCATTCACCCACATCTGTGACTCGAAAAGACGCTCCCCCTCTTCTAGATCTTCGGGCTCATTCTTCTAGACCTTGGAGGTGGCAACAGTGGCGCTAGGATCTGCGTCAATGATTTACTTCCCTTTGCCATTTCCCTTGTTAGGTTTAGACTCAGGGTCAGAACATGCATTTGATTCTGAAGCCTTCAACTCGGCCACCAGAAATTGCTTGGTCCGACACTCACTTGTGTTGTGAGTGGGGCTCTTATAGAACTCACACCACTTTCCTTTGTCCTTCTTTGACTTCGTGGTGTTGTTCTTTTCTTGCAGCTTTGAAGGGTTTTCTTGGGTTGCCCCATCTTGGCTTTGTCCTTGGTTTTGCAATTTGGGGAAGCCTTTCCCTTGCTTTGGATTAGCAGATCCAAAGTTTCGCTTCTTTTGTTTGAACTTCTGCTCGATTTTGACAGCGTATCGGTATGCTGTGCTGAGCGAGGAGATGTTTAGGAACTCCATCTCTTCTTGAATGTACCTGTGTAGGCAGCCGCGGTATTTGAGTACCAAATGTAGCTCAAAATATTTGATACCCAACTGTGTGTGAAGGGTGTGAAAAATGTTTGTGAACTCTAACACATCTTGGTCCCTTCCTTGCCGTAGCATGGTCCACTTTATGTATTTGTCCTCGTAGCTTTTGATAGGGTATTACTGCTCCTTGATGGCATCCCAGAATGAATTCCAAGTGGGTGTGGCTGAAAATAGTGAGCCCATACTGTCATCATTCTATTCGCAGTAGGTTTCCACCAGTCCTTGACGTGGGGGGCTGTTTTGAGAAGAGTGAAAATAATCTTTTCCAGACTGGAAAAATCATGAACAAAAAAATACCCATCTAACAGATTTAACCAATTATCTATAGCATTTGCATCTATCTAACCCTCGAAGATGGGGATTTCAAAATTAACTTGTACCTTAAAGGGTGTTGCATTTCTAGAGTAGCTGTTGGAAGCCGATGCGTCGCCTCTGGGTAGCCGCTGAAGGATCTGGGAAAAGTTGTCCATCATCGTGTTCCTCTGTCGAGCGAGGGCCTCTTCGAGCAAGATTTTGATAGGATCTCCTGACCCCTCATCTTTCTTTTCATTTGCCATGGGAGGCCATCGGGATTTGTGAGGCTGGTCTTGCAAAGGTTCGACTAGTTCAAGCCCTAACTCCTTGTATCCCGACCTCGTTGGGGACATGCAAAGAAAAACTGAGAAAAAGCAGACCGCTCTGATACCACTGATCCAGATTTAAATAGGAACGCAACAAATTACAGAGATAACCATAAATACAGGTATGCAGTGGAAATAATACTTCATTTCATTAATGTAAAATACTAAAATATGCTTACAAACAGAAATGGAAATAAACCAGCTAGGGTGATGGTAGCTTATCTCTAACAAGAGATGTGGCGGCTAAATGCCTCTGAAATGTGTTACAATGAGGGTCGAAGGCCTATTTATTGTTGAGAAACAATGGAAAACCATCAGCATCCCAAAACCTAACCCTAGAAGATGAAACGCCAAATTGTGGGACCCATTTTGGGTAAGTTGGTACATCAACTTCCCGAGGTCGTAACTTTGGCACCCGATCTTCGTTTGATGCGTACAATAGCTCGTTAGAAATATCTATAAGAGAACTACAAATTTGGGAAGAAAAACGTTGGTCCATGGACCCATGTTGCTCCCAGATTCCCCAAAAAACATCTTTTAGGGCCTCAAAATAGCTCTGAAAGTTCAGGACTCGAAAAATTGCTAAAAATAGTAAATTGTGCTACAATTACGGAAACTAAAAAACTGAAAGAGACAGTTGTGGGGGTCCAATTGGGATAGGTAGGTGGCCACCAACATCCACCTAGATCAGGATCTGAACAATCTCATAGTTCACCTACTACACTTTCTTAGCAAGATGAATTCCATGTACTTGTTGAGAAGCAAAAACAATGAGAAATAATTAAGTTGAAAACACTTAAAATTCATCATGTTATGTTGCCTCATTATGAGGTTGACATAACTTAGTTGATATGTTATTATCAAGGGCTGACATGCATGTTTATGTTGGGTAGATGTGACCACTAATACACTTAAGAAAAACTTGCTTAAGGAAAAATTTGAACACTTTTAATTAATAAATAATATATAAAATATACATAAGTAAAACAAGCCATTGTCGTTGTTAATAGAATGAAATGAGGTGTAATCCTTTGTATTTATAAATATTTCATTTGTTTCTATTTAATAGAAAAAATATCAAATATATGATTGAGATATTGTATTATGGTCATAGGCCTCCCAATTATCTAACCAACAATATGTTGGTTGTAATGTGATAAAGATCTTGATGACTATCACAACAAAGTTCACTAGTCACAAACTATCACTTGAAATGGAGTTTATTACTAGATTTTTTTATTAAATCACATCCAAAAAATATAATTAATTCCATATTGTACACCCTGCCACTGTTGTTTTCATATAAATATTCAACAATGGTAGTCAGAGTGTGAAGAACCATCTAAGTTTTATAAGTGCATTAAGAACAATCCTCCACAAAAATTAATAACTTTGGGATCATCTCCTTTTATTCTCAACAATATTTCAATTAACATTTTCCTCATTGTAGGAAAATAAAGATCCATATTCTAAACTAATTTAATTATAGCCATTTTAGTGCCCTGTTTATGGTTGGTGGAATTTATTGCACTGAGAGCCACTATCTAGCTTGATATGGTAGCGATGTTGTAATGTCTTGTAAACATTTTATCTCGGTTGAAATAAAATAAAAAATAAAAACTAACTATTATTTTTATTAAGATTTATAAATTGTTACTAGTGGTTTCTGAGCTCTAGGTTTATGAGAATCTTGTTGAGAAATGGTAACAAGAAATTCCAGTTTAATTTTTCCTTGAATTAAACAGTGAATTAAAATCGAATTCTATTCTCATAGCAACTTGTAAATAGTTAATTAAGTTTAATTAACTTAACTAGCTTAGGAATTTCAAGTTGAAAGTCTTTTGGAAGTCATGTATATGTTCTCCCTAAATTTTTAGGGGTCCAATATGAGTTTAGATTGAGTTGTAATTAGATAACTTGGTTCATTGAGTTATAGTAAGTTAAACTAGTTCTAGCTATTTGTTGAACTAGTAGAGGATTAGCAATCAGTTAGTGCACTGGTGAATCCACAAGTTCTACTCCAGATAATTGAAGATTCACTCATTGGAAACTCATGCATGTCAGTTATGAGAAAGACCAAGTTGAGACTAGAGTGTAGGGACAATGTACTATTAGTTGTATGATTTACTGAGTTGTAAATATCATGCATGCAATCAGGAAGATGACCTAATTAGGATTGTACAGTTTTGGAAGCATGATTTCCCTTTAAATACGACCTATTCATCCTAGGAGTTTCACAAGGAAATAGGGGCTTGGCATGCGGTGAAAATTGGCTAAGTGTTGGTTAATAGCGGGCATGTGAGGTAGAGAGTTGAGCATACTTGTGCAAAATTGTTCTAGTGAGAACAAGATTTGTATATTCACTCATATTTATGATTAATGCAATATATATAGGCGCAGTTTTGAGCAATGGATTTCCCCAAGAAAACTTATTGTGTTATGTGCCATTGATTTGTCTTCTTCTTGTTCACATTGTTTTCATCAATCTATTGGATTCCGCTGGTTGAAAGTAGAAGTAGATTCTTGTCTCTTGTTTTAGTTGATTACATGAGCTTGTGGATCCACAAGAAAATATACATGGTATCAGAGATGAAGGCAATATACTAGAGGAGATTTCAAATTTTTGAGTTTTGGGTTACAGGTGAAATTCGAATTTGCAATACATACTTCAGGATTGGGAGATGGCATTCTACGGTTTGCGGCTCGAGTATTCCTTGGAAGGTAGCTCGAATTATATAGCCTGGAGGGATAGAATGGAGGTTGTGTTGGAGGATAATGGCTTGAAGGAATTCATTGATCAAGACATTCCTAAGCCAACAACATCGGATGCACATAATCTGGCTGAATGGAAGAAGTGTGTGGCGAAGGCAAGGCAGATAATCCTTAAGGGAGTTCGAGACCACATTGTCTCAAGTCTCCATGGAAAGGAAAATTTGTATGCTATGTGGAAAGCATTGATGAAATTGTATCAGAACAACAATGACCAAAGGAAATTGACACTAAAGGACAAACTGCGAAAATCAAAATGGAGAAAGGCGAGACTATTCCAAAATACATGACCAAGTTCACTCAATGTCGTGATGAACTTGGAAGTGTTGGAATCATGGTTGCCAAGGATGATATGGTGAGTCTTTCTCTTATGGGACTCCCAAAAGTTGGCATAGTTATCAGGACTCTGTCAATGGTCGGGAGAAGCTGCCAGATTGGGAGCGACTATGGTCAGATTTGATGCAAAAGGAGATTAGAAGGAACACCAGGGATGGCTCTTCATCAAAGATTGACGATGAAGAGAACTGTGCCTTAGCGATTAAGGTGAAGAAGGGGAAAGGGAAAGCTTCTTGTTGTGGCTAAAACCTGCATATGCAACACAAATTCAGCATGATATAGAGAAATCCCCCTAGAAGCAGCCTTGGATTGCTGACAAGACCAGTGCCTAGGGTCATCTAGATCAATGTGTCTCAAATGATTTTTGGATAACAAGAGACAACACCTATGTTTCAAACAATGAACATGAGAGAGTGGTTCTTCTACCCAAATATGTAATCCAATGATATAAGCCTTAATACATAGAAGTAGATTTCAGAAATAAAATAGGACAGTGGAGGCCTTGCCCTTCAAAACTTCACAGTTAAATCAGATTTGCTCTAAAGTAAATGATAACAGATAAAGAGAGGAAAGCAACTCAGAATTATAGAGCTCACAACAACAAGGAATTCATATACAAAGTATGATCCTGGAACCATAAAGCTGATCTATTTTCAAGTTAAAAAAGGAGTGTTGAACATACAATAGAAGAAAGATGAATTTGCATCATACAATGTTGTAAATGTAATTTTGAACTCTCACACAGGCATGTGCGTTTAAATAAATACAAATGAATCTGTAGGAGAATTAAAAGAAATTTTAGTTCTTTATTGATGCGTGAATAGGAGGAATGATAAACAAACAGAGAAGCAATTGTACAAGACTAACAAGCTGCAAAGCTCAGAAGGAGGAATCACCACTAATCTGTGGTATTCTGAAGGTCTATAACTATCACAGGAATTACATAATCAACCCTTTTCTCTCAGGATTTTCAAACCCTTTTACAATATCAAGACCCCCTATTTATAAGAAAGGGAGGATCAAGGCATTAATTATTATTACAGGAGCATTCATGGGACGAGGGCTTCTGTTATCATATTAGATTGCCTTCTTAGTTGAGGAAGGGCATCGTATCAAGCTGCACTGCCTCTTCAAACTCTTAAACACGATATGAAAATCTTGGAGTAAATGACCAGAGAGAAGGAGGAGGTGTCAAACATTCCTTTATTGTGAAAGACACTTGTGAAGGCCACATCATGCTGCAATGGGTGATTTAAGGTGGTTGATGTGAAAACGGGCCGACATAGTCACTTCGGGTTTAAGCTAACTTCGGCGCTGACTATGTTGCATGTCGTCTTTCTTTAAAAGTGCCCCTATTCCTCATAAAATGCCTAGCTGCCAACCCATCAATCTGTCAAAGCTCTATTCAATGTTTATCAGTGCATTATGGCGTGGGATTAATTCATTTAAAATAGGCGAATCAGCGAGGATTTCTTATTTAAGTCTTAGGCCCCCTTTGATAGCCCCTTTTATGAATTTCTGCATAGGACCATAGACGGAGACCAAGGGCCCATCTATAAAGAGCTTAAGGTTTCAAATAAACGCATGAGGGGCCTTTCTTTATATCGCAATAAATCCTCTTATCGACCGCTTTCCCAGATTCAAAATTTTTATAGGTTGTAGTTTATAATTTATCGCATCCGGGCCCTCATATTGCAATCGATGCTTCTTTGTTGTCTTGCCTCTTTTAATATTTGGCACATTGTGATTGCCAATAACCTGCTGACGTCATCCACCACATCAGCTCTGCAGACCAATAAGAAGCCACCACGTGGAGGAGAGAGGAGTGGCTCAGGCCTTGTTTTGAAAGCTTTTCTTTGTATTTTGAAAATCAGCATCCCCGATAATTTGGTCCATATCGCAATCGGTGTTTGCCTCCGCTGATAATCCTTAAGGGAGGAGCCCTATGATTTCGCCGATTGTGATTCCCTATGGGATTTTGGATATAATGGTCTAAGACCCCCGCTAATGCCAATATGCGATATGCAATAAGTCTTTCGACCCGATTTGGTATTTCTATCCCGTACTTAGCCATTTTTTGGGGATTTTCGAGTTTTGAGAGGGGTTGATTCAACAGTCTCTATCTTCTCATCTAGGAACCTATTTTCAAACTTGAATATACCCCTGAAACTCTCTTTCTGAGCACTCTGCAATGGAGGGGGTCCCATCAAGTTTTGGTGACTTCCATGAATCTAGAAATGGCCTTTTCTTCCCTGCTATCCTGCATCCTTGACCACTGACCAGCAGTAAGACATTGAGTGAGCTATGAATACAACACTTCCCATTCCAAATTGCATTCTTGCCATGGAGGTAAGAAGAAAGACATGATGAAAGTTATGTGCTTTCATTGTCACGAGTTGGTCCATTTTGCTACAAATTGTCCACTGAAGAAGTCCTTAGGAGGAGCAATGGGTGAGGCTTTGGCTTCTTAATTCGAATTGGAATTTTCCCTCATTGCATGCATGATGTCATCAATGATGGGAAGTGTATGGTACTTAGATAGTGGAGCTTCATTCCACATGACTGGCGACAAGGAGTTATTCAGTGGCCTAGAGGAGAAATATCTCCAGATGCATATCAAGATGGGTGACAACGAGAGGTACATTGCTACTGGATTGGGCATAGTTACTTTTCATAGGGAGCACGAGGCTCCACTGACCTTGAAGAATGTTATGTATGTGCTTGGGTTGAAGAAGAACTTGGTATCCATTTCCATGCTTAAGGCTAGAGGCTATGATGTGATTTTATTGAAAGGAAAGGCATTCCTTCGATAAATAGCTATAGGTCAAGTAAATAAGATAAGGATTCGAGTGAAGAATCTCTATAAGTTGGAGGTAGAGGATTATGATTCTTTAAGCGTGAAAGCATAGATGGTGTAGAGCTGAGATGTTGGTGAGTTGTGGAACAGGCGATTAGGTCACTTGCATCATGGGGCTTTGAAGATCATGCAGTAGATCTCCACCAGTTTGCCCAAAGGTATACTAGAGAAAGTTGATACATGAAAGGGGTGTACTTTAGGTAAATACACCAAGTCTTCATTTCATGATAGATAAAGTCGATCAGAGGCTATTCTAAAGTGAGTCCATTTAGATGTGTGTGGACCATTCTCGGCAGCATCACAACCAAACACAAGTATTATTTTATATGTGTTGATGACTTTTCTCGAAAATGCTGGATATTTTTCATGCAGAAAAAGGATCAAACCTTCACAAAGTTTTGTGAGTTTAAAGCGTTGGTGGAGAAAGAGCCAGGAAAGAAGGTTAAAGCTCTACAAAGTGATAATGGTGGTGAGTATGTCTCAAATGGGTTTAATAAATTTTGTGCAGCAGAAGGGATTAAACGAGAGTTGATGACACCCCATAACCCTTAGTAGAATGGGGTGGCCAAGAGGAAGAACAGAAGCATAGTAAGGGTAGTGAGGGCGATGTTGCATGATTAAGGTCTCCCACTACACTTATGGGTTGAGGCATGCAACACAACAGTTTCTATTCAGAATCGTAACCCACATCAAATACTTGGGATGAAGATAACAGAGGAGGCTTATTCTAGTAAGAGGCTAGATGTTAGTCACTTCAGGATTTTTGGCTCATGTGTATATTTCCATGTGACCAAAGATGCACGGAAGAAGCTTGAGCCGACAACAGAGTTGGGGATATTTGTGGAGTACACTAATACACCTCATAATTATCGGGTGTACTTTCCGACCAACAGAATGACAGTGGTTCGCAGGGATGTCAAATTCAATGAGGAGAAGGTCATGTGGGTTTCCCTTGAGAAGTGGCTTCAATTACATGCAATTGAGGAGCTTTTAGCTCCTAAGGTTGAGGAGCCTTAGATTGATGTGGAGCAGCCACATGCAGAGGATCTGAGAGTGGAGACATCCACTCAGGCAGAGTCTTCCAGAGATGGGAGAAAGTGCACCAGAGAGGTAGATAGATTACTGTCAGATGCTAGAGAGAATGTGGGAGCACCCACATCACAACACAGATAGAGGAGGTCACTTGACAAGTACATTAGATACATGGCTCTTATGAGCAGATGTGTTGTGACAGAGCCATCTTCCTTTGAGGAAGCAGTGCAACAACCAATTTGGGTTGATGCCATGGTGGAGGAGTATGACTCCATAGTTCGTAACAATGTTTGGGATGTGGTCCCAAGACCAGAGGATAAGTCCATGGTGAGCTCCCATTGGCTTTACAAGGTAAATTGGGCTGCATATGGTAGTGTGGAGAAGCATAAGGCTAGATTTGAGGCTCGTAGCTTTTCAAGGGTAGAGCGGATTGGTTATGATGAGACCTTTGCTCCTATTGAAAGGTACTCGTCGATCAAATCTATATTGGAACTCTTAGCGTAGATGGGTTGGAAGATACATCAGATGGATGTAAAGACAACCTTCCTTAATAGCATAATTGAGGAAGAGGTGTACATAGAGCATCCTGAAGGTTTTGAAAACTTCGACCATGAGTCGCATGTGTGCCGGCTCAAGAGAGTGTTATATGGGATGAAACAAGCACCTCATGCTTGGCACACCAGGATAGATAGCTACTTCATTGGATTGGGCTTCATGAATACTGAAGCAGATGCGAACCTATACCACATAGTGGTGGAAGGTAAACTGTTGATCATTATACTTTATGTTGATGATCTCATACTCACAGGTGATGATCATCTGATGAAATCTTACAAGGAGGACCCTGCAAGAGCGTTTGATATGAAGGACTTGGGGTTCATTCCTTACTTTCTAGGCATGGAAGTATGGCAAGGTGATCGTGGGTTATTTGTGTCTCAAGGAAAGTATGCCAACGAGATACTTATGAGGTTCCACATGGAGAGCTGCAGGCCTATGGAGACTCCTCTAGCCAGTAACTGGAAGGAGGATGCTACTTCGGGAGAGGTAGTGGAAGCTACTGTTTATAGGAAGCTTGTGGGTTCACTCATGTACTTGGTGAACGCATGACCAGATTTATGCTATGCAGTTAACCAGCTAAGTCAAGCAATGGTTAGGCCTACCACGCTGTATTGGAAGGTGGAAAAGAATCTAGTGAGATACATTAGGGGCACTACTCAATACAAATTATGGTATAGGTAGATAGAGGGAGTGAAGTTTCAAGGCTTCATGGATGTAGATTGGGCGGGGAGTCCATCCGCCCATAAATCATGCGCTCATCAATGAGCTCACTACACTTTACCTCAAGATCTCCCAAGACCATGGCTAATTTTCCCTGCAAAAGCCAAACCATATAAGCTATTAAGTGATAATCCCAGATGCCAAACAAAATTTTGTACTCCATCGCCAATGTTCACGAATGCTACCACTTGCGAGCATTTAGAACAAAGGGACTGAGATAAGTGACCTGAAACTTGGGAATGGTGTATATACCACGCAATTACAAAGATGTGACAAGCGTAGGGTGTGGCACCCTTTTTGAAGACCGCCAACCCACACTCCACTCCTGTAAAATATATAGAAGAAATATTGGTTCAATTTGCATAAAACTTCAAATTTTTTAATAGCTCATTCTTCCTTGAGTAAATCTCTCAAAACAAGTTGAGGTGTGGACACTAATCAATACCACATTGCTGTGATGGATGGATTTGGAGGGCACTCAAAATAAGTTTTTGAAGGAAGGCAACTAATCCTTTAGATGCTCTGTTTTCTAATTGATTTGCATTATAAATCGAGATTCAAATGTGTGGTTGCAAAGGAGGATTTCTGATGGTGGCATTTCTTACTATTAGATTTGTAATAGGAAGTCTGTGGGTAGCTGAAAATGGTATAATGGTTTATAGCTGTCAGAGTGTGTGAGAGAATGGAATCACTAGTTGTTGATGATACAACTCGAGGTGATTCAATGCACCAAACATCAAGGTGATAACTATATATTGATGGGGATTTTTCAAGAGCAGTGGGTAAATGCACATTTGAATGCTCACATCTCTTAGATTGGAGGAAAATTAGAGTATTTCACAATTCTTTGAGTGTGAGATTGGGAGAAAAATGAAGTCTTGAAATTGTACATTCAGTGTACAAAATTACCAAATGCTATGCAAAAAAAGTAATTTGCAATCAATTTAATATTAACTATAATGGTAACAAGTTGATTTTGCAAGATTATATACATTCATGAGGTCACAATTGTCTTTGCATTTTCATTTTACTTTTATTTGGATTTACCATTTCGTTGTATTTATCTTTATTTTTATAATGTAAATTCTATCTTCTATGTTTCGGTTTGCTTTTACTTAGATTTATAATTTTTTTTTATTTTACCTTTATTTTATATTCAATGTGTGACTTGAATTTAATTATATTATATGAGTTATTTTGATAATTTAATTATATAGTATGAGATAATTGATTAAACTAGCGCAACCATTTTAATAAATTGGTTGATATACACGGATAAATCGGCGTATATCAATGACATGTGCAACCACATTAGTAAATATAGTTGAAATACGCCGATAAATATTAATGGTATAGATTTAATATTAAAATTAAAATTCATATTGATAAATATATAACAATAACCATAATAACATATAAAAAACTATAATATAAAAATTTATTATAATTATAATAAATATATCATAATTATAATTATATAATATTGTAATAATAATTATATTATATTATAACAATAATTATATTATAATTACATTATAATAATAATTAAATTATAATTACATTATAAACACTGTGAATAATATTATAACCTAGGAATATGGACCCTTAGAGTAATAAAATCAACGGATCAATATTATAAACCAAAAGAGATTAATATTATAAACTCGCGGTATATAAACTCTAAGATAAATATTACAAACCCTAAAATAAACATGGTTGACCACAACTGGCCATGGTAGATTTTCATATTGACAAAATCTCTGTCACAATGCGATGTTGGACCATGATTGACCATGGTCAATGATGGTTGACAATGGTTATCCATGGTTCATTTTCATATTGAGACAATCTTTGAGTGTTTGGATGGAAATGGAGAACAAATAATCTTGTAGGGTAGGAAGAAGGTAACATTGGTTAGAATGGTGATAACTATGTAGTCAAAGCACAGTTGCAAAAAATGGTGTCTGTTATTATAGTGCATATTTATAATGATAAAGGTAAGGATGTTGAGGATGCAGAGGTATTGAGCAGGTACTCGATCTTGCAGCAATTTCAAGATGTATTTCCCACAGAGATTTTAGAGTTTCCGCCTCTTAGAGAAGTGGACTTTTCCATTGAGTTAGTATAGGGGCAACACCAACATCAAAAGCACCATACAATATGAGCACACTAGAGTTAGTAGAGTTGAAGCTACAATTGAAGGAAATGCTTGACAAAGGATACATTAGGCCAAGTGTATCACCTTAGTGTGCACCAATGTTGTTTGTGAAGAAGAAGGATGGTACTCTCAGGCTATGCATTCATTACAGACAGTTGAAGAAGGTGACCATCAAGAACATGTATCCATTGCCAATGATTGATGATTTGTTTGATCAGTTGAAGGGAGAAACATTGTTCTTGAAGATTGATTTGAGATTAGGATACCCTCAGGTATGCATCAAGGAAGAGGACATGTACAATTCTGCTTTCCAAACCATGTACGGGCATTATGAGTTTGTTGTAGTTCTATTTGGTTTGACTAATTCTCCAACTACTTTTATGAGCTTGATGAATAGTGTGTTGTGTCCTTCTTTGAACAAGTTTGTTATTGTATTAATTGATGACATCTTGATAAAAATGAGGAAGAACATGTCGAGCACTTAGTAGTAGTGTTGATAGTGCTGAGAGATCATCAGTTGTATTCCAAGCTTAGAAAATGTAGTTTCTTTCAGATAGAAGTACATTACCAAACCATAGGGAGGAGAGAGATAGGGAGAAGAGACATAGAATGGTTTCCTAGTGCCAGGGGAAATTAAAGCTTCAAAATATTAAAATAAAGGAGTGGAAGGGGGGCAAGAAGTCTAGTGGTGTAGAAGCAAAATACTAGAGTCTAGAAATAAGAAACAACAAACCATAAAATCATTTATCTTTCCATTGGAAATGCATTTTAATTGAACAAATATTTGCTAGGGGGGATGAGGATTTAATGGTTCCATTCACCATTTGGTGTGTTGAGGAGTGTGGTACTCAAGGAGTTTTAATGTCAAATGGTATATTACCATTCTACATTGAATTATCATTGTTAGATCAATCGTGGAGAACTAGTATTGAGTGAAGTGACAAGCAAAACCTATGTTGATTAAACCAATGTTTAACATGCTGCCATCCATATGTTTTATACTCTACGATTTTCAAGGAGGTGGTGTAACATGTGGCTGGTGAATGTCTTGGATTGCACCAATGATCATCCCATGTGGGGGTATTTATAATTTTTTTTCTTAAATGAGTATTAACTCATTTTAAAGTTAAAATCTATACATTGAAGAGAAGAAACATATTTTTGAATATGTGTATCTCAATATTTGAATTTTAAATTAAAATATTGGATTGAAGCAATACAATTAACAATTAACCTTTAGATAAATGTGTTCCATTTTAAAATGGGTGAATTAAGACTATGCTAATTTTGTAGTAAAATCATTGTATTTCTATCCACAAATCTGATAAAAAATTCGTTAAATTATTTAGACACAAGCATAGCTTCACTGTGATTCAAGTTTTATGCATGGTGGACTATGTCCATGGTGGTTTTGTATCCATTTAGGGATTGAGATCGATCGAAAATTTGATTCCTTATATCTAATCCTAACAACCAAAGATAAGTTTTTTTTTTAATACATTGCACCAAATCATTTTATAGTGTATTTTTATTGGAATCAATATACCATATTGATCTTAATCACACATATAAATTAATCCACCATATTTACTATAATTTCCAAGATATATATAATCATAATCACCAAGTGAGACACATACCATTACTACCAAATTAATGTGTCATTTTTATTGTCAGTAAATTCAGTGTACCTTATCATTTATCTTAACAAAATGCACAATAATGATGAAAACCATGCAACTTAATATTCATTATTTGATCATTTTCTATGAGTGAGTTTGTGATGTCCCCAACCACTTAGGAGGCATAAGCCTAGGAGTTCTGCTAGCCTAATAAAGTTCTTATAGGCTAAAGCAAAAAAAAATTAACTAAGGCAACATGATTCACCTATGAGATGTTGGACAATTGGTGCTGTCTAAATGGCTAGTGGCTATGTTAGTGTTGGCATTGATGTCAACTAGACTTGTGTGGATGCTTATCTTAGCAGATGAGGTAGTAATCCCCCAAGAGGAATTGCATGGTTGTTGTAGTATTATGTAGACAATCATCATAGTAGCAAACTTACTAGAGAAGCAATAAAATGATGACTATTGTGGTTGGGAGTTTAGCATTCCAAGCACAAGAAGAAGATTCAAGAAGAAAATAGTGGAAGAGAGTTTTCAGCCTCCTAGAGGTAGAATATGGGCTCAAAGCCTTTATCAGACCCCTTCCATTGGAAAGTTCTCTGGAAGAGCTTTCCAATGGTATGCTGAAGTCTAAAAATGGACTCTTGGATCAAAATATATGGTCTTCCGAAGTTCAAGGACTTGAAGTCCTAAGAATGTTGAAATATCAGAGTTCGAAGCCCATTGGGACCCAATATCAGAACCCTAGAGACTAGAATATCAGAGCATCAGAGTAGGAAACATATCAGAGGTTGGAGCCTTTGGATATTGGAAGGATGAAGCCATCAGGGACCTTGGAGCATAGGGTCATCGAAGGTTGGAACCTTGTAAGTACTAAAGATTTGAATTTCTTTGGAAGCGTCGAGGTTTGTGAAAAATAGGAAATACAAAGGATTTTGTCAAAAACCAAAGCCTGATGGACCCCTTTCTCTCTCCTCCAGATGGACACATGGTAGCATGTTAGTGGGCCTAAGAAAGTGAAGTGGCTAGTGATGTCAGCATATTGGAGGATAGAATATTGGAGGAAAAGGACATCGTAACTCTTGTGAAAATAATGGTTAAAGAAGTTTCGATGAAAGGGGCTCCAATGGTGGTTTGACGCTCAGTTGTGATGAATCCAAGGAACCAAGGGCGTAAAATACTTAACAAATAAAGATAAGCCCCTGGAAGGAACAACATGCCTCAGCACCTAAGGCTAAGCCCTCGGTCATAGCCCTCAGGCTTATGAGAATGAAACACTCAGGGAGCTAAGCGCTAAGGGAGCCAAGGATATCAGACAATGCAATATCATAATATTTAAATTGTGTGAGTTACGATATAGAGGGGCTCTGATATAGTGCTAAGCCATCGATCAAAAATTCAGTCTTATGAGAAAGAAATTGCTCAAGGAGGTAAAGGCAAAGGGGGCCAAGGATATCAAAGAATGACATATCGTAACATTCCGCCTGTGTAAGTTACGATATGTTGTGTTCTCATGAAGTAGTACAACCAGTTAAATGAATGTATGAGTTGGCAACTGAAGAATTGAATGCAGGAATAACAAAGTTGGTTATTGAAGTCAGCTAGATCTGCAAAAGGCCCTGAGACAAGGCAATGAGGACAACATTTAACAGAGATGAATTTGACGGAATGAAGGAAGAAATCGGCTGCTTCATGTACACTTCCGGTTGTGTTAAATGAGGAACAGAGTGGTGATCCTGAGGACTATCAAGCTCCATGGAGAAATAAATAAGAATGGGACTCTTGGAGGAGTGTGAAGGCCGCTTGAGAATTAAATTATCAACATGGAGATTTAAGTGTTCAGTTAGTGAAGAGCTCCAAGGTCTATCTTTGTGTTTAATACCATGACATGATTCATCCAAAAGACACAACAACAGCAGGGGGAGCCATGTCGATGTACATTTGGGTAGTAAGGATACAAACAACAAAGAGAACCTTGTGCAGTGTGCTTTTGTGAATCAAAACCATCATTTGAAATTGAGCACTTGGGGGAATTGAGCATATTGCTGAAGTGCTGAGGAGTGAGAGCTATATGTATAGAAAGTGAGGTTTAAGCACCGAGAAGAGATAGAGTGCTTGTGTAGTAAGAGAAATGGTTGTGTTGTGAGAAGAAAATCAAGGGCATAGCTGAAGAGAAGGCACCAGAGTGATTGTTGTATAAAGAATGATGTGAGCTACATTAAAGTAGTTGTGTTGTGGGGAAAAATGCCTATGCAGGACGATCATATCCACCTAAGGTGTGACAGTACCTTAGCAACAAACGAATACAGCTACTTTGGTTTCTTCCTTTATGAAATATGAAAGAGAGGAGATTGGTAGACTTACCGTTATCTTTCGGTTGTCCCTCGATCTAGATCCTCTCCTCTTTGTGTGTCCACAGCTACTTGCCTCTTCGCTTTTGCTCCCACGAGATCACAAGAGAACAGCTACCTGTGACAAGAGAACAGCTACATGCAACAAGAGAGGGACACAATACAAAGGCAAATATACATATTCATAAATGATTCAGGATTAGAAGTAAATCAAATACACTAATGCAAATCATACAATAAACATCAGCATATAGGAAAGAACCAAGAAGCTTTATTGATTGATAAAAAAGGTTCAGGAAGAGATACAACCCAAAGGGTTCCAACCCAGCATCTCCTTCCCAGCAGAATGGAATTCCTTCTTTAGCCCCTTTCAAAGCATAAACACCCAATGATCTAACCACAAACCAATAGCAATTCTTTGCAAATACAATATTCCAGCCTCCCATGACCTCCTGAGAGAGATCTATATATAGGAGTTTTGGAGAAAGGATGAGTCAGCTTGAGGCTGGCATGGAGCTGACTAGTGTCCTCTCCCACTTTAGTTCTTGAGTCCACTTGGAGGTTCTTGCTTCCACTTGGAGATTTGGAGCCTCTTACTCATCACCAGTCGAATTCCCTGATCCAAGTGTCATTTTGGAAGCTTCCTGGGCATTAACACCTTGAGAAATGAGTCTGCCACTTGTCTAGTTACGCTCAGCGCAGGTAGCCTTCTTTGCAGTTGACATTCAGCACAGGTAGACAGTGGAGCAGTTGACATTCAGCGCAGATGCTCAGTGGAGCAGTTGACATGATCCAGAAATGGCCTGTTTTTGAGTGTTTTCAGGTGGAGAACTTTTTGTGAATTGCTGTGGTTTGCTGGCCTTGTTCCTCTAGGGGTAGGAACAACATGTTTAGGGACTTTGGATCCCTTAATTATTGACATTTCATGCTCAGTGATGTAAGGCACAAAAATGTCTATAACAGTTGCCCCCTAAAGTATGAGGCCGTTTATCGGGTGAAATGCTTTATCCAGGGGAGTCCGAAGTTCATCCATTTGCTGGGAGGAGACCTGTAATAAGATACAATACAATACATTATGATTCATACAGCTTTCATGATCTAGCTGAGGCGGGTATTCCCATGCTCAGCTTTATAAATACATTTTGGTACATAGAACAGACGATCGTCTGATGGTAGACTGATAATTCTGGCGAAACTATCATCCTTTGAGTAGGATGATCATCTGCTGCAATGATGTACATGTCAAATGTCTTTATATTTCCTGAATATATATCGCAGCCCAGATGGATGAAACTAGATCCGGGGTCTTCAATCTCGTTCGATCTTCACTCTAAGTACAAGTCGATCCATGTGAGAATTGCGCTGAAGTCGAACATGGAAAGACATCGCTTGATTACCGGTCAATGATGTAAACCGTTAACAAGCGCGAGAGGAATCACCGATAATGATAATGACCCTCAAGGTACTGCAGTACAATTCACGTGGTGTGAATAAAGGACTTGGCGTCGAACACCACGCAAAATCTTCTGGTCGAAGGTCATTGATGTATACCTGTCACCGGAAGTGAGAAACTTGCCATTGAGGCATGCAAGCTTCAAAGTACTGAAGGGGTTGTTCCTAGATCAACTTCTTGGATAATGAGCTGATGTCGACAAGAAGCGATCCGTCAAAGGAGGGCTTTAATGAATCCCACATCAGTGACATGGAATGGAGCTAATGATTTTAATGGAGTTGAAAACAATCTGTGACATATGATTCAGGGTGGCGGTCATGAAATGGATGAAGGATAATGTATGGCAGTGGATGGGACCTGGTTGACTCTTTCTGAACGACTTCTCTTGAACATATGGCGACACTGATGCGATGGATTGGTAGCATTACCCCAAATATGGATGGTGTGGCACAGACCATGGTGATGTGACCGGTGAATGAAACAACCCAACCCGATGTGGTACGGAGGAAAAGTGTCATGTTCAAGAGCGACCTGCTACCATCAAAGACTTCTTGATTTTTCCCAATTTTTCCCCAGTCATTGCTGACCAGTACCTTTTTATTTTTGTCAAGCTTGAGGAGGATAACATATGCTTGTTCTATAACCTGCCCTTCGGGCAAGCCCATCGCTATGTTTTAACAAGCCTAGCGATAGGGAAACTCGTTCTCGTCTAAAGACAAGTTTGTCGCTAATTAGTGATTTTAACGAGTCTAATGACAAGGAAAACTCGGCCCTTTTCATTTTTAGAGAGTCTGAAAAGGTACATAAAGTTAACTCCAAAATTCCTTTTTCATCATCTAATCCCTTAAGTCCGACAAAGTATAAAACAATACAGAAGGGATGAGTTTTCGATAGTTTTAACGAGCCGAACAAAACAAGCGCTCGATCTTTTTGTGCAATAATCCCTCAGGTCCAAAAAGATTAAAATCTAGAGGAGGGATAGCTCTTCCGGACGTTTAACGAGCTAGAAGGCCAAAACTCGGCAATCTTTTCATATTTTACGAGTCAGTTGAAAAGAGCTTAAAGAAGACTCGTCTTTCGAGGAACGAGTGATGAACAGGGATAGCAGCTGATTCTAGGTACAGGTTGGAATTTTCCAATCACGGCAGTGTCACAAGGATGGCTAGGTGAAATCACTCTTCGCAGCTGTTCCTCAAAATGGGTAAACAATCATATGGAGGTAAACGATTGGCCAAATGAAAAGTGGAGGTGACGGTACACAAACACTACCAAGGCTTTTATGGTTGATCAGGTTACATACTTCAATGGTTATTTACCGGGATGGGTTCATTTTTTAACGAGCTTGAATGCGCCAAAACATTGCTCAATCTTATGTTTACTTTTTAACGAGCATGAACTATGTGCTAAAACTGCTCGGATCTCGCTTTTCTATTTTTTAACGAGCATAAATTCCGCGGTAAAACTGCTCGATTATATGGTCAAATTTTGATTTTTTACCATTACTAGCTTTTCTCTTTTCAAGGATAGTATTGCATTTTCAATTGCCGCATCAAACTTAGTTAGAAATACATAATCATGAGATGAAAACCCTAATATTTTGCTTTGAACTACGTAAAAAGCCATTAAAAAGTGTTTTTACCTCTCATTTTACCATTTCATTTGCATTTGGTTTGTTGGAGCTTTGGAGGTGCCTCTTTCCCCCTCGATTTTCATCAGCTGATTTCGGGAGATTCTGTGGACGATTCTCGGCGTCGTTTGGACCAGGTAGGAGCTAAACCCTAGCTCTTTCTTTTCATGGTTTGATTTTTCCATTCTGTGCCTGTTTTTCAGTCTTTCTGAGCCTCAGGGGTTTTGCCAGGGCGCCCTAACATCAGCGCAGGTTTCCCATTCGAAACCTGCGTTGAATGTCAAGCTGCCTTAAGGCAGCCTGACCTTCAACGCAGGTAGGACACTCTCTGCCTGCGTTGGGCTCAGAAAACTGAGTTTTTAGCACATTTTTTGATGAAATTTCGCCAGTTTCTCATCAAATTCAGGATCTTACTCATTCTCTTGTTTGCTTTGTAGGAACCTTTGAGCAAAATGTCCCTTACATGGCGAGAACGAGAACATGAAGAAGAAGATATGATTGCTCTCCATGACCCTGTCACGGTAAACGCACTGCGGAACTGTGGCCTGCTGAAGTTCTTCCGTATCTCTAGCATGAGAGCACAGATTACTTTGCTGCAGTATATGCTTGATGCTTGGGATCCCATCAACCAAGTATTCCAGATTAGGGGAAAATCCATCCCCTTGACCATAGTAGACATTTACTTCTTGACTGGGTTGTCAAGGCGGGGTGCCCCCATTTCTTTGTCAGGTTCGGCCCGGGGGAATGACTCCGTGAGAGACTATGTTCGCCAGTACTGCAGGGAAGGTTCCCAGCCGAGCAGAGACGGCAAGGTTGTTATCCGTGAGATTACTGATAGGTCTCTCAGGTCCATTCTGTATACTATTGGTAGGATGGCCGGTAGCGCATCTCTACATGTTGCCAACAGGTCTTATGTGCAGCACGCCTTGGAGTGTCTCCAACCGAAAGTATTCAACTGGTGTGATGCAGTACTTGTTCAGATGAAAAGTCAATTGACCAAGGTAAAGGACGGGAAGCTGAAGAACTTTGGATTTGGTTCTATTCTGACTGCCTTCGCCTTGGAGAAAATCCCACTGATGCAGCCTCAGTATATTGTACTCGACTTGCCTTCTCCGACCGAGCCACGCATGCAGAGGTGGGTCGATCACATGTCTAGGCATGCTGGTCAACCTCAGATTACTTTCACTGATGCCTTCTTCAGGTGGTTCGAGCGCCAGGAGATGGTATTTTCCGAGTATCCATATGTGGGTATGGATTTCCGAGGTGATCCGGATTTGGTGCTACCGGATGGCGAACAGTGGGGCGCTATTGGTAAACTCTTTGACCATATCACTGTTTACTGTTTTTATTCACAATGTTGCTATGCTTTATTCTGTCAAGACTTCTAATCAAACTTTTGGGTGCATGCAGATGTTGGTCCTGTTCGTCCAGCAGTTCGTCCGAGACCGCCAGTTGCTGCCCCGGCAGTGGAACCTGCTGGGAGAGTTATTCTTTGCAACCTTGATGACACTGAGACCCTTACAGCTGTGCAGGAGCAGGTTGAGAGGCTTACTCTCGGAATTCCGGATGTACGGATCGATGAGTTACCTTTATAGTTGCAGCGGCATACTACTGGTGTGCCTAGACGATGGACTCGTCTCTTGCACATGATTGCACAGGCCGTGACGTGCTATCATGAGCACCACTAGGCTAGGGTGCCCCCTAGCACTTTTGAGTTTTTGGGTCATGCGACCAATTTTTTGTCTTGGTTATAGAACATTATGTATAAACGATAAACAGCTTTTATATATTTTGATTTTCGAGGTTTTATTCTGGTTGATTTGTGTGATCCTCTTGCATAACACTGATGCATTTCTTTTTATAAATGTCGTAAATGTCTATCTAATACATAGTTTGCTAATGAATCGGTTAATGTGTTTAAGTTCCTGGAAATATGTTGGTATTGAATTGAATCAAACTGTCTTTCCAAAATCTTAACCCTTAGAAACATTCGATAAATAGCTGGATTGCGGACAGAATATATACCATTGAGTTGTAGTATCACAAGCTATGAGTCTAGCCTGACGATTAGTCGGCGTATACCATGGGCGATGGCATCAGAGAAGAGTTCTATCAACGCGCTATACTCAGCGATGTTGTTCGTTGATTGCCCAATACACACACCTCTGAAACTCACTAACTCGCCACTTGGATAAAAAATGGCCCAGGCTGTGGAGGATAGATTCCGCGAACTACGACTCGCTCCGTCAGCGTATCCCACACATGTCTCAGAAAAGTTTGACATCTGCAACAAATGCAAAAAGGCGGATTACTCTACCGGAATAAACACTTTAGTGAAAACAAAATACAACAAAAGCACTCAGGTTACTATTTAGGCATAGTAACGCTTGAGGTACAACCCGTTGCGGGGTTGCGCCAGTGGGATTCCGTCATAATCCATCAACTCGTAGGCTCCTTTTGCTAACACTCATTTAACAATATAGGGGCCCATCCATAAAGAATTAAATTTTCTTGCTCCCAATTTGTCGGATTCTTGGTCGTAAAGCAAGACCAAGTCACCTTCGGAGAAGACACGGGGTTTGACATTTTTGTCAAACTGCGCCTTGAATCGTTTCTTATGGGCTTCATTAGCCAAAGCGGCGTCACGACGGGTTTCATCCAATTGGATTAATTCCAAGAAACGGGCCTCTTCTTCTGAAGTTCTGGGGAGGAGGTCAATTGCGAGTTTAAGAGACGAAATTTCACACTGGATCGGTAAGACTGCCTCCAGGCCATACACCAATTGGAACGGTGTGAACCCAGTGGCATTTTTTACCGATGTTCGGTAAGCCCACAAGGCGGAGTACAGGATTAGGTGCCATCTTCTTTTGTGATCTCCGATCATCCTTTGCAACATACGCTTCAGGACCTTGTTGATTGCCTCAACTTGCCCGTTGGCTTGCGGATAATACGGTGTAGAGCTGTCGTGAGATAGCCCTAGCTTGGAAGCTAATTCAACCATCATGTGATTGCGAAAATGCGATCCATGATCTGTAACTATAGCCTGTGGTACGCCGAACCTTGCGACTACATGATTGAAAAAGAAAAGGGCAGCTGTTTCACCAGTGTTATCTAATGTAGGCATCGCCTCGGCCCATTTGGTAAAATAGTCAACGGCGACTATAATATACCCATGCCCCCCGGTCGAGGTGGGGTTACATTGCATGAAATCGATGCCCCATTTGGCAAAAGGCCCAACAACAACTATTGGCTGTAAAGGTGCGGGTGGTCTTCTGGTTTTGCTATCAAAAATCTGACATGCATGGCAACTTCTGACTGCGATTATGCAATCTTTGAACATGGTTGGCCAGAAGTATCCTGCTCGTAAGATTTTTTGTGCTGTTGCATATCCAGATTGATGCCCCCCACACGCGCCTGAATGACACTCATTCAGGGCTTTCTCGGCCTCCTCATGGGTAAGGCACCTCCTCAGAACTGTATCGATACCACGACGGTAAAGCGTATCACCGACGAACATGTAGTCTTTAGCTTGGTATCGTATACGTTTCTGTTCAGAGTGAGAGGTGTCAGGCCTGAAATTTTGGGTTTGGAGATAAACTATGATATCTCCATACCACTCATCGCTTGTAGATATCAGAAACAAATTTTCATCCACGATTGACTCTTCCGATGTTTCATCGTTGGACGACGATGGGAGATCGCACAATAATTCCGTGAAAACTAGAGCTTTCTTTGATTTGGATTTTACAAATTCCAGATCAAACTCTTGAAGGATCGCTATCCATTTTGAATACTTGCCCCCTAGCAACTGTCGTGACAGTATGTAAGTCATGGGGTTGCAATCTGATAAAATGGTAGTTTTCCGAAAGAGGACATAATGTCGAAACCTTTGAATCGCTTGAACAGCTGCAAGCGCTAGTTTTTCAACATAAGAATATTTACTTTCTATATCATTTAAGTTTTTACTTAAATAATATATAGGATGTTCAATTCCATCGACTTCTTGTACTAAAACCATCGCAATGGTCGTATCCGCTGCAGCCAGATACAGGTTAAAATCTCTTTGATAGTCTGGGGCATACATTAATGATGCTCTTACTAGAGAATCTTTCAAAGCATCAAAGGAAGCTTGCGCCACCTAATCCCAGACAAAAGGCACATCCTTTTTCAAAAGACGAGTGTAACCTTTAGCAAGTTCTGCGTAATTTGGAATGAACCTCCTCAGAAAGTTTGCTTTCCCTTGGAGTTTCTGAATCTGAAGCAAATTTGAAGGTGGAGGCAAATTAATGATTGCCTGAACCTTGCAAGGGTCGAGATGAATCCCATCCTTAGAGACTACAAAGCCAAGTAAACGACCAGACCCGACGCAAAACACACATTTGTGTGGATTGAGTCTTATCTTGTAGTGTCGGCAACGTAGAAATATCGCTCTTAAATGCTGTGGATGATCAGTCCGCTTTCGCGAATGAGCCGGAAGGTCGTCAAGATATGGTTGAACTATGTTCTTGATGTCATGGAAGGCATAATTCATTGCCCTCTGAAACGTCGCCCCTGCGTTCTTTAAACCAAAGGGTAATTTTCGATAAGCGAATGTGCCCTACAGATAAATAAATGCAGTCTTTGACTGGTCCTGTGGGTGGATATTTATTTGATTATACCCGGAAAATCCATCCATAAAGGAAAAGATTTCACATCCGGCGCATTCATCAATTATCTAGTCGATGAAGGGTGTAGGGTAGTTGTCCTTTGGACAAGCTTGGTTTACATCCCTATAGTCGACACACACTCTAATCATCCCTTGTTTCTTCATAACAGGGACAATATTCGATACCCAATCGGTTAGAGGAACCGGGTAGATGAAACCAGCATGGAGAAGTTTCTCAACTTCTGCCTTAATGGCAGCGGCTTTCTTGGGGTGCACCTGCCGAAGCCGTTGCCTTACTGGTTTGACATCAGGATACATTTTAATTTCATGTTCAACAATACTCGAGTCAATGCCTGGCATTTCATCATATGACCAAGCAAAGACATCTCTGAACTCGCGAAAAAGAGCGTTATATATTTCCAGTTCTGAAGGGGAACAACCTTTGCCGACATAAATATTCTCTACAATATTTGGTTTAGTCGAGATATTTATGGCTATAGTCTCTTCAATATTGGATAAGTTTCGCTCGGAATCCACCGTATTTACAGTATTTGTTAGGAATTCAAAAACTGAAGGGTGGTAAAGGTCGTGTTGAGTATCTTCTTCACACTCTGGAAGAAGGGAACGATGGTGGTGATCATTCCATGGTGCCCCCTCAATCAACATTGATTGTAAGATCCCTTCGTCAGTCCCATGAACTTTTGACCAAGGATCTAATGTGGTACCATATTCTCTAGACCTATCTACCCAAACGCTTGACGAGCGTTGATTTGGGTTCGCCTCCCATGCTCGAAACATTGATTGCTACAATATTTCTATAGGGCTTGGGGGCAAAACCATTGAATGATCCATGTCGACTTTGTCTTCTGCGACCTTCGTGGAAGATATCATGTTGCAGGTTGCTACAAACGGTATATTTCCTATATAGATAGGAGATGGTAGCGCGAAAGCTCCCATCATTGTGGGGTCTTTCAATAGTCCTACTCCGATATCTTGAATTGAATGGTTGCTCCCATGGATCATGGGAATGCTTCCTGTAACTTGTGAACCATTAGGGAGGAAGTTCTGTTGATCTACGACCGTAATCCCTCCTTCAAACGGGAATGCGATCTTCCTAAAATAAGTCGACACTACAGCTGCCATGGCATATATCCATGGTCTTCCCAGTAGGATGTTATAGTCAAGATTGCCATCGATGACTTCAACATCAATTTCCACTGTTTTTCCTCCTAGTTCAACCTTCAAGTTATTTAGGATGCCGTACGGGGTGTACGTCCTTCCGTCGAATGCCTTTAATGTCGTCGAAGATCGCGACAAGGTTGGAGATCCGAGAGTTTTCCAGCAACTCATCGACATGATACATGTAGATGCCCCCTCATCAATAATTGTTCGGTGAACAGTTTTGTTGAGGGCTTTCACTTGGATAAGGAAAGCTAGTTGAGCTGGTAACTGAGGATCATATCCTTTGTGGTCAAAGGATACAAGATTGGAATCTTTAGGATCCACTCCACCAATAGCCGATAACAACGCCTGCCTTTGGGATGGGCAATTTTGTAGTACCTCAAGAGTCGACATAGCGGATGGCGATTGGGCCAAATCTTCCACTATGTTATAATGCTGCGCCGCCCTGGCGCGAGGATTAAATGTCGACTTGTGTACTACTCCCTTTGGCGGTTTTATTGTTAACTCAGGGATGATGGGTGGTACAACTTCTGTTGAAGTTGTTGTCGAACTATTAGGTTGATCTTTACCTTTGTCGTTCGACACCGGTGGATTCCCGTAATCTTTGTTCCTTGTCGAAATCAAAGCATCATTCTGTTGCTTAGAGATCGATAACATTAGCACTTGCGACGGGGAAGCATTTCCACTATCAACCAGATTTTGACCTTGATTGGGAAACGGATCAGTTAACACAACTGAGGTGTGTGAACTTTTGAAGAACTTCTTAAGTTCATATTTGTATGGACAATTCCCTGTCCAATGATCCTCGTCACATATAAAACATGGACTTTTTGGTTTCCCTTTCTTAGGAGGGTCTGAAGAAGTTTTCTCAGGGGATGACTCACCCTATTTCTTCTTCTTCCCTTTGTTTTGCTTCTTCTTGCTTCCTGGTTGATTGGAATTTTTGCCTTTATCTGCTGATATGGCGTTTATTTCCGAAGCAAGAATTTCTTGATTTGCATTTTGATTCGTAGTCTTACGGGCTTTCTTAGACGAATCCCTTGTCGACTTTGCGTTTGCTGTGCCAATCACGCCATCACCGGCATGAGAGTCACTATTTGATCCAGGAGGAGGAGGAATTGAAAATTCCGGTCTAGGGGCGTCAGGTGTCTTGTCATAGAGCGTGCCAGACTGAGTATATACTAAGTCTAGATACTGTGCACGAGCAATAACTTGCTCCTCTGTTACGACTCCCCCCTTGGCCACATCTTCTGTTATAGCAGGAAGAAGCGACTTTATAAACCACTCAGCTAATAGCTGATCTGGAACATAAGTCTTCACCATTCTGCGACGACGACGCCACTCATGTATATGATCGGATATATGTGTGGCCGTCGTCTGCTTGAAATTGGTTAAGATTTCTGTTCCAGTTTCATACCTTATAGGTAATTGAAAATGGGTTAAGAAAGTCGTGGCTAGAGAACTGAAATTGTCGAAAGAGGCTCTAGGTAATTCAATATACCATTTAGCCGCTGGACCTGTCAATGTCCTCTGAAAGAGGCGAAGCCTTATCGAATCATCATTCAAGGTGTTCGACGAACACCACAGATGAAAAGTCATCACATGATTCGACGGGTCTTCGCCAGGATTTCCATTGAATTTAGGAATGTCCGATGGAAGCTTGTGAGGAATCACTGGCCACCAATGAGCAATTCGATCGTTCGTTAATCGGTGTAAATCTGGTAATTCTAAAGTTGCCACGAATGGTAACTGTTGACTCAGGTTTGGCGAGGCGTACCCAGGATACGATGGAATCGCCTGAGCAGTAGGCCTCTGCATACCGGCATAATGTAATTGATGCTGGTATGATTGATACGACTGGTGGACTTGACCACTGTAAAGTGGTTGATTTAACCCGTTTTGAATATACGGTTGTCCACTATTCGCAAAGATCTGCTGCTCAGATCCTTGGTACACCTGCTGGAATTGTGGCTGTTGGTATTGCACTAGCCATGGTTGTGAAGCCATGTTCTGCTGTGCTATACTAACCGACGGACCAAGATGTGGGGTAATTGTACCCGTTTGGACCTGTGTCGTCCCGGCAGTTGGCGATTGTGGTTGTGTCACAGGGTCAAGGGGTTGTTGCATTACAACCTGAGAGATCTGAGGTTGACACACAACAGGCATCGTTTGAACTTGCGACACTGTTACAATAGCTGGCGTCGTCGGGATGTTCGATACAGGTACACATTGTTGCATAGAATACACAACTCTTGGCTGTTGGGGTAGCATAGGTACCCAACCACTTGTCGAAACTCCAGTATAACCTGAATACGGTTGAGAACTGCCGTATGGGTATCCTCCCGGAGGGGGTAATGAAAGGGCGTACTGCCCCCCATACGGTAGCAATCCGGAACTCAAGGGTATGGTTTGCCCTTGGGGACTGGATGGCCCAAATTGACCTCCATAGGGATCAATTTGTCTAGTTTCAACATAAGAATTACCGGATATTATTCCGGAAGAACAAACTGGAACAGACCACACTGTCGAAATAGTCCCTGGGTGGACTCCTTCTAGCTGTTGAGAGCTAGTTGGGACAGATGGTACACCGGCAAACATCGTCGGAGTGGCGGCAGGGAGTTCTGCCGTCGCTGTGTCGTTCGACACAGTCCTAGACGTTGACGGTTGCTCAGACATTTTAAGTCTATCCAATAAATTGCCTAGCGATTCTACAGGAACTTCCACTGGTGATGGACAAACTTCTGATGTTGCAGGAAAAAGAGTGACCCCTACTCCAAAATGAGTTGGAGTACTTGCTTGCGGGTCCTCTATAATTTCCTCTATCGCAATCAAACCAGGTGGAAGAGGAAGACCGTCAGGTCCGTAAAATATTTCTGG
This sequence comes from Pinus tabuliformis, assembly GCA_031772625.1. Lineage (NCBI taxonomy): Eukaryota > Viridiplantae > Streptophyta > Pinopsida > Pinales > Pinaceae > Pinus > Pinus tabuliformis. The sequence continues at coordinate 194,252,914 of CM062816.1, forward strand.
TGCCGAAGAAGGGGTTGTTTCGACAGCGACAGTTGTTTGAGAAACAATACCCTCTGGACCGGTTACAGATGGAACTGGTTCAGTAACGCAAGTATTTGTTCTCAGACTAGGATCAGTGTTACTGTCCGTCTGTGGCTGTTGAACTTCTTCAATAGAGGCAGGGTTTCCAAAAATGTTTGGAGTAACCGGAATCTCAGATGTTGTCAGAACACTTGTTCTAACTTTAATGGGAGATTTTGAACTGGTTAAACGAGTTCGCTTTGTCCGTACTGTTTTCGATTCCGGAGACAAAGACGGTTGACTCGCAAGCCTCCGCGAACGACGGGGTTTCAATTGACTTTCTTCCATGGTTTCGGATTACTCGATCAACTAAAATACAAAAAGGGGAAATTATGTTTCCGAATTGAATGAATTTTATTAGATGCTTTTAGACACAACTTGCTTTTTCACTTTTAAAGAGTCGAGAAAAAGCTAAAGATGACTCTAGTCTCCTTCGATGTTTTAACGAGCCCGAAGTGACAAATGCTCGGATGGACTTTTTCTGTTATAGAGTCTAAAAAAGGCCAAAAGAAACTACTCTGGAGATCTAGGCAGAGGGTGTGCCAAACCTTTCGCAAAACCACAGAATACGTTTTACGGTACGGGTGGTTGATCTTCGTGAATGCTGTGTTCACTGCATTGCGATCAGTAGGGCGGCCGACACAGCTTCCTAAGGATAAAGGATATATGCCTATAGGGGTCTCCCAATATATACGCGACGGTACGTGGGAGCACAAGTCCGTATTAGTGCAATCATCCCTCAGGAGGAATCACCCACCTTCTTAGAGATCGACAGTCACTACGTTTAATGACGCCGGAACACGTCTCTACCTAGACCTCTATGTTGTGCGTTATGTTGCAAAGCGTTGTTAGGTTCATTCAATATATTTTAAGCTGATCTTTTTAAAGTTTGTCTTTCAGGATCACCACGAGATGTATTGGTACAAATTCCTAAATGCAGTCTAAGATGATAAGCAAGCTTTATAATCTTTCAACTTTGAAAATCCTAGCTACTAAGGGAAAAGAGAGTGACTATCTTTTCTCAAAGAGCAATCAGTACACTCTAATGCACTCTTCCTAAATCACACATGCAAACTTATCAAAATGCAAATGCACAATGCAGGTGTTTGTTTTCACTTTCTTAGTATAAATGCCTACAAAGAAAGCTTTTTGTACAACTTCGAATTTGCTTTTAAATGACTGAAAATAAACAAGTTTACTTTTTCCAAAATCAGCAAGGGTAGAAGAGATTACAAGCACTTTGCGATTTTTCGAAAGGAATACTCGTTTCGACACTTAAAAGTGACAAATTCAAACCAATAAGCAAAAGCAAATGATAATCAAACTGCAAACAATCAATGAACTCTCTCCTAAGATCACAATTAATCAATCAATCAGATCTGAATCAAGGCTACAGGATGACTATTTCGCTCATGCAAAGGAAAACTGTAAATGACGCCACAAACACATAAAAACACTTACAGTCTTTTTGTACAAAAATGAGGTGGAATTCAAGCAAAGAAAAGGGGTTTCAGAGGTGGTACCTATGCTGGTTAAAGGCTGCAAAAACAGAGATCAAAACAGGGCAAAAGACAGCAAGGAACCCCAGCGGCACAAGGCCACACTGGTTCAGCGCAAGTGTAACACTGTCAGTTTGACATTTAGCGCAGGTAGCCTTCACGGGACCTGCGTTGAAATGCAGACTGCCTTCACAGTGTCTGCGCTGAAAGGAGAAACTCTCGTTTCTCTTGGTTTCCGGGTCATAAAATGCTCAAAAATCAACTGTTTCAGGCCAAATCAGAAACACAAGCAAGGTATAAACAGAGAGATGCTTTGAGAGGGTACTAAAGACTATCACAAAGGATCATCAAGTCATTTGTGAGTCCATTGTTGAGATCATAGACAAAAACCCAGTGAAGGATCAAAGCAGCAACATTCTACTTTGTAAAGCAGTTCGATTGTTGCTGTTAAGTCTATGAGGTAAACAATGATGCAAACAAACAAAATGACTAAAACAAAGTTCTTTCCCAGCGGAGTTGCCAATTTGTTGTGGGGAAAATGCCTATGCAGGACGATCCTATCCACCTAAGGTGTGACAGTACCTTAGCAACAAACGAATACAGCTACTTCGGTTTCTTCCTTTATGAAATATGAAAGAGAGGAGATTGGTAGACTTACCGTTATCTTTCGGTTGTCCCTCGATCTAGATCCTCTCCTCTTTGTGTGTCCACAGCTACTTGCCTCTTCGCTTTTGCTCCCACGAGATCACAAGAGAACATCTACCTGTGACAAGAGAACAGCTACATGCAACAAGAGAAGGACACAATACAAAGGCAAATATACATATTCATAAATGATTCAGGATTAGAAGTAAATCAAATACACTAATGCAAATCATACAATAAACACCAGCATATAGGAAAGAACCAAGAAGCTTTATTGATTGATAAACAAGGTTCAGGAAGAGATACAACCCAAAGGGTTCCAACCCAGCATCTCCTTCCCAGCAGAATGGAATTCCTTCTTTAGCCCCTTTCAAAGCATAAACACCCAATGATCTAACCACAAACCAACAGCAATTCTTTGCAAATACAATATTCCAGCCTCCCATGACCTCCTGAGAGAGATCTATATATAGGAGTTTTGGAGAAAGGATGAGTCAGCTTGAGGCTGGCATGGAGCTGACTAGTGTCCTCTCCCACTTTAGTTCTTGAGTCCACTTGGAGGTTCTTGCTTCCACTTGGAGATTTGGAACCTCTTACTCATCACCAGTCGAATTCCCTGATCCAAGTGTCATTTTGGAAGCTTCCTGGGCATTGACACCTTGAGAAATGAGTCTGCCACTTGTCCAGTTACGCTCAGCACAGGTAGCCTTCTTTGCAGTTGACTTTCAGCGCAGGTAGACAGTGGAGCAGTTGACATTCAGCGCAGATGCTCAGTGGAGCAGTTGACATGATCCAGAAATGGCCTGTTTTTGAGTGTTTTCAGGTGGAGAACTTTTTGTGAATTGCTGTGGTTTGCTGGCCTTGTTCCTCTAGGGGTAGGAACAACCTGTTTAGGGACTTTGGATCCCTTAATTATTGACATTTCATGCTCAGTGATGTAAGGCACAAAAATGTCTATAACAAGTTGTAGCAAAGAGTTCGTGCGAGAGAAGGCAGAGTGTTGAGGAGATGTTGCTATGAGAAGTGAGTAAAGAACAACTGCACGATACCAAAGGGAGTTAGTGGAAAAATAGAAGACAGAGAGCAGAAGTTGAGTCTGCAACCAACCATTTTTATCTTTTACTTGTAATGTATATGCCTCTGTTTTTAGTTTGAAAATTGTATGAAATAGTAAAATAGTTGCCAAAGCAAGTTGGTGCCTCTTGGAAAGTTGGTATTTTCTAACCAAAGAGGGCCAGTGCCTCTAGTGAGTGTGTGCTCACAAAAAAAAAAATGTAATTAAGTAGGTGCTTAATTTACATCATAAACAAACAACAAATTTGGTCGTTTTTTCCCTCTCGGTTTCCATGTGAAAAACATTGTGTCAAATGTGTGTGTTTCTCATGTGATGATTGTATGAACATGAATGTTTAAACCTTTTGTTCACTTCCTTTATCAATGAATGCTCCCACAAGTAACAAAATATAAAAAGGGACTATAAGCATACTAAGAAAAGAAAAAGAATATCACTATTACTAATTCACCCTCCCTAGTAATTCCTTATTCCAACATTTGGTATCAGAGCCAAGGTTCCTATAGGAATAGTCTAATCTTTGAAGGTAGATCTATAAGGAATTATGTCTAGGCAAGAGAGTCAAGAGGCTTACTCAAGTAGAATACTAGTCTTTGATGGGATAAACTATTCCCTTTGGAAAGTGAGAATGGAACCGTATCTTATGTCCCTGGGAGTAGATGTTTGGACTTCAGTGCTAATAGACTACAATGTCCTTGATATTCCTTTCACTGATGCAGATGGTAAGAAAATATATGGAAATAATGTTAAAGCCAAGAATTTCATTCTCTTGGGTCTTAGTCAATAAAAACTTGTAAAAGTTATGCACTGTAAGTCTACTAAGAAAGTATGGGTAAAGCTTAATTAGAGTCATGAAGGAGATGACAAAGTGAAGCAGACAAAACTTGAAAGTTTCAAAATGAGGTTTGAGAGCTTGAGAATGAGTGAATATGAAATCATAACAAAATAATTCCTTAGAGTTGATGAAGTAACGAATATGATTAGAGGACTTGGTGAAGAGGTCAAGGAAGAGATCATTATTCAAAAAATATTAAGATCTTTGCCCATGATATTTAATGCCAAAGTCTCAGCTATTGAAGAAATGGCTAATTTAAAGGATCTTAAGATGGACCAGTTGCATGGTACTCTCATAGCCTATGAGATGAGAGTAGGAAGGGAAAGGTATGAACCTAAGGAAGCCACATTCAAAGTATCCAAAAAGGCCAAGGAGAACAAATATCATCAAGACTGCTCTAGTTGTCAATATGATCACCAGTGGGCTCAACTAATCAGAAAAATGAAGTGTGGCTCAAAAGAATATAAAGGGAAGTTGCCCTTTAAATGTTTTGATTATGGAAGAGATGGAAATGTTTAGTCCAAATTCCCTTATAAAGAAAAGGATGAAAAGGAAGATGATCATAAATTTGGAAACAAGTCCCAGAAACATCAGAAGAAAAATCATTATAAGAAAAAACAGTTTTACTCCAAAGAGGATAGACCAGCACTAGAGTCAAATAGTGAGAACTTATCCGAGAATTACTCAGATAAGTATCTACTTATGGATTTTGAAACATACTCCAAGAAATAAGGTGTTATAAACTCTGAAGAGGAAGAAGAAGAAGAAGGAATAGTGGACCTTGAAGGGGAACTCATTAGTGCTCTTGATGAGTTAAAGAAGCGAGGAAGAAGAATAAGCAGCTGAAGGAACAACTACAATGTGCTAAAGAAGGTATGTATAACTATGATAATGAGGAGTTTTCTTATCAAAAACAAAATCTTGAAGAATCTATCAAGAGCAAAGATAGTTTAGTCCTTCTACTAGAAAAAAAGCAAGGAACTTGTGAGAAACTAGAAGAATAGAACAAGCCATTAAAACATGAGTTGCTCAAGTTAAGGAAGGAAACGATCTCAAAGACATGAAAATATGATATTCTATATTTCAAAGTTCAACTAAAAGAAGCTAAACGAAAGGAAGAAATTATTCAAGACTTGATCTAGGAATGGGAAGAGAATTGTTAGAGTCTTGAAGCGGAGGTTGTTTCTCTAAGAAATGACCTTGAGGGAATAAAGATCGAGAAGGGTTTAAATGAAAAATTTGCAGAAGGCACAAGGAAAATAGATCGGATTATAAATAGCCAAAGGCCCTCAGGAATCAAAATAGGTATGGGATACACAAAGACATAGGAATCCTCTATAGAAAAAATCAACTTTAGGTTCGCAATATTCGAAGAACCACAAAGCTGTGCGAAGAAGCTTCAAGGAAGAATCATTGAAGGCAAAAAAGTAGTAGGGAAGAGAGGAGGCCATCAATGGATAATGGATCAATCATCCTGACAACCAAGGTACCTTCATGCACAATCTCATAACACTTCCAACAATAGGCATGCCTATTTATTTTATGGTCATTGTTATAAGTGTCATATCTTTGGACATAAAGATGTTGATTATAGAAGGATCAAAGTTGAAAGAGATGAAAATCCTAGATATAGTAAGTATCAAAATTTTATATCTTAAAACTCTTCTCTCAGAGATCGAAATGTCTTCTCTCCCCTGTTAAGCGAATTAGAATGCTTCAAATGTAATAATTGTGGGCACAAATCAAGTGAGTGCAAAAGCAGGTTTGAATACTAGTATAATTCCCAAAATGTTAGAGAGTCATCTATCCGAAAGGATAAGGGGAGTTGGAAATGAAAGACTAAGAGGAGAATGCAATGTGGACTTGCTTTATCAGCTCATAATCAAGAAAACAAATGGTATATGGATAGTGGTTGTTCTAAACACACGAATGGTGATAAAATCAAATTTCCGCCGCTAAAAGAAAAGCATAGAGGAAACAATGTCACCTTTGTAAACAATGCTCCAATAAGAATCAAGGGTAAAGGCATAGTCAATCTTGATAAAAAACAGAAGCACAAAATGTGTTGTATGTGGAAGGTCTCAAGCACAATCTGCTTAGTGTTAGTCAAATGTGTGATAATGGCTACGATGTGACCTTTCGATCTAAAGATTGTGAGATCCGCAACATGAAGAATGGAAAGCTGGTGGGAAAATAAATCAGAATCCACAATAATGTATATGTGTTTGATGATTCCAGGGTTAATTGCTATTTAAGCAAAACAAATGAAGCATGGTTGTGGCACAAGAGGCTTGGGCATATGAATTTTGACAGTTTGATAAAAGTTAGCAAGATGGGAGCTGCTAAAGGATTACCAAGACTACCAAGACCCGATAACTCAATCTGCGAGTCATGTCAATTTAGCAAGTAGACTAGGACTCATTTCAAGTCAAAAGAGTTCTCCAAATTCAGACCTATGGACCTCATTCACACATATATTTGTGGCCCAACTAGAGAAAAAACCTCAAAAGGAGAAAGGTATTTCATGCTGCTCATTGATGATTTTACTAGGGCCACTTGGATTATTCTCTTAAAAGAAAAGTTAGAAGCATTCAATAATTTCAAGAAATTTAAAGATCAAGTAGAAAATGAGAAACACTTGAAGATAAAATTCTTAAGATCAGACAGAGGAGGAGAGTACACCTCAAGAGAGTTTGAGGAATTATGTGAAGAGAATGGCATCAGGAGGCAGTACTCAGTGGCTAGAACTCCACAACAAAAGGGATTTGTGGAGAGGAAGAACAAAAAAATCAAGTAAATGGATAGAGAAATGTTGGATGAAGAAGGTGTATCTCACATCTTCTTGGGAGAAGTAACATAGGAAGAAGTGTATCTGTCAAACATAACTCAACTCAGGCCTAGTAGTAATAAAACTCCCTATGAGTTGTGGAAGGGAAGACATGCATCTGTTAAACATCTCAAGGTGTTTGGAAGCAAGTGCTTCATCAAAAGGAATGATAAGACTCCGGGAAAGTTTGACTCTCACCCTGATGAAGGAATATTTCTTGGGTTCTCTCCTCAAAGTAAAGGATATAAGTGTTACAATAAGCGAACAAAGAAGATTGAGGATTTTATTGACATGATAGTAGATGAAATAGGTTCACAACCTGAGTCCTCTAAAATAAATATGAACTCACATGATGAAGAACATTTAGATATGTAGTCTGAAAATCTGGAAGAAACAAATTCAGATAGTGGAGGTGAGGAAGCAGACACAACTCCAAGGCCAAAGAAACCTTCCAGGTATGTACAGAAATAACATCCTGAGAGTCAGATACTTCGAGATCAAAGACATGGTGTTCAAACTAGGAGAAAACTTGTTGGAAATACAAGTTATGCAAGTCTAGCTCTGTTATTGCAGATAAAACCCAAGAATATCAGCCAAGCAAGTGAAGACAAGTTCTAGGTGAAATTTATGAATGAAGAACTTGACCAAATTGAAAATAATGACACTTGGAAACTTGTTCCAAGCCCTAGAGAGAAAAATGTTATTGGAACCAAATGGGTTTTCAAAAACAAATTGAATGAGCAGGGTCAAGTAATCAGGAATAAAGCTTGATTGGTCTGCAAAGGGTATGCCCAAATAGAAGGGGTAGATTTAGAGGAAACCTTTGCACCAGTAGCATGAATGGAAGCTATCAGGTTCTTTCTTGCTCTTGCCACCCATAAAAACATCAAGGTATATCAAATGGATTTTAAGTCTATATTTCTCAATGGAGATTTAGAAGAAAAAGTTTACATTGAGTAGCCAAAAGAATTTGTACTCACGATAGATGAAGGTTTCGTATGCAAATTGAAGAAGGCTCTGTATGGATTGAAACAAGCTCCCATAGTTTAGAACGAAAGGCTAGATATATACCTTCAACAACAAGGCTTTACAAAAGGCATGGTTGATAGTAACTTATATGTAAAGTCTAAAGGTGACCACCTACTAATCGTAGTTGTGTATGTGGATGACATAATATTTTGCAACGGTATGAAATAATTGGGGAATCAATTTGCAAAATGTATACAGATAGAGTTCGAAGTCTCTATAATTGGATAGTTGTACTTATTGTTAGGTTTACAAATTTCTCAGTCTCCATAAGGAGTATTTATACCCCAATCCAAATATCTCAAGGAAACTCTAAAGAAATTTTGGCTAGAAGATTCTAAGCCAGTAAGCAAACCTATGACTACAGGTTGTAAGTTGTGCAAAGAAGATGGGACACCGTTGGTAAATCAAACTAAATACAGCTCCATGATAGGCAGCTTGTTGTATCTTACAACTTTGATGCCATACATCATGCAAGATGTGGGTCTTGTGGCCTGATTTCAGGCTTTCCTGTGTGAAAGTCATGTTGTTGTTGTCAAAATATTTTTTAAATATATTCAAGGAACAAAAGAATATGGATTGTGATATGTTAAGAGCGAAGGGTTTAAGTTGAAAGCTTACACTGATGCAGATTGGGCTGGAAGTCTTGATGACGGGAAAAGCACATCTAGTGCAACGTTATTCCTGGGAAAATGCTTGGTGTCGTGGGTTAGCAAGAAACAAGCCTCCATTTTTTATCGACTGTTGAAGCATAGTATATTGCTTCTACTGCCTATTGTACACAGATTCTATGGATGAAGAAAACTTTAAAATATATTCAAGTAGAGCTGACTAATACTATTCCAATAATGTGTGAAAACAAAAGATCCATCAACATCTCCGAAAATCCAGTCATGCATTCAAAGACTAAGCATATTCCTATCAAGTTCCATATCTTGGGGGAACAAGTTGCAACCAATATTGTCAAACTTGAATATGTGGCCACTAAAGAGAAATATACAGATATATTTACTAAGCCACTAGAAACAAAACCATTTGAATATCTCAGGCAACAAATAAGAGTTGTAACTCCTCCCTCCAAATGACTTTATTTTTGTAGGTAGTTGCAACTACTCAGCATGTGGAAGCCATGGAAGAGTAGGCTGCAATGGTTTAGGGGGGAGCATTCAAGAAGGAATTCCTTGCAATTAATGCCAAAGGGGTAGAATATTACTTGGGCATTGGAGAAGACCATGCCTATCTTGAGGGGGGATCTTATGGTGTTTACATCAATGCCAAGGGGGGAGATTGTTGGACAATTGGTGGTGTCTAAATAGCTAGTGGTTGTTTTAGTGTTGGCATTGATGTCAACCAGACTCGCATGGATGCTTATCTCAACAGATGAAACCAGTAATGGCCCAGGAGGACTCCCATGGTTGCTGTATTATTATGTAGAGAATCATCATAGTAGAAGGCTTACTAGAGAAGCCATAAAATGATGACTATGGTGGTTGGGAGTTCAACATTACAAGCACAAGAAGAAGAATCAAGGAGAAAATAGTGAAAGAGTGTTTGCAACCATCCTATAGGTAGTAGAGTTTGCAACCATCCTATAGGTAGTATATTGGCTCAAAGACTATATCAGACCCCTTCCATTGGAAAGTTCTCTGGAAAATCTTTCCAACTGTATGTTGAAGTCTAAAAATGGACTCCTAGATCAAAAGATATGGTCTGCCGAAGTTCAGGGACTTCAAGTCCTAAGAAGTTTGAAATATCAGAGGCCAGTGCCCATTGGGACCCGATATCGGAACCCCAGAGACAACAATATCAGATCATCAAAGCATGTTGGCTTGAAAGAGTCATCAGGGAAAAGACCTTGGGTTTGGGCACAAGAGGCCAACAATGGTCCGCTGTAGTCTAGGGTAGCGCCGACATTTTCACCTTACCCCGAAGGGCAAGGAGTCTCACCCAAGGTGTGCCGCGACCAAAAGGGAGAAGGGTTCAACATGGGGTCAAAGGAATATCAGCCGGGCACATGCGATGACACACATGCATATCCATTATACGGGAAACAAATTTAACAACATCCTTGAATCATATACATACATCTATCATAGAGAACACAGAGATAACAACATTCTTGAATCAATAAATGAATTACCGTTTACATGAAACAGATAGACTATTCAAAATTTTAATAGACCCACTAAACATGAGGCTCAATACATTAGAAGTCTCAAAAAACATTGGCTTTGTCTTATATTAAACTTAACATAACATATTACATTATGATCCGGCATTTGCTATAAGCATTACATAAAGTACTCAGCTCAGTCGCTTGGGTTCAGATCAGTTCCACAACCAAGTCCCTCGGACCCCAACACCCTATCATCCGACCTTTGCAACTATGTATCCCTTCTGCAATCGACTCCTTCTTCCACTAGCAGGTTCACCAACAACCTTTTTCCTCTCTAGTCTTCGCCTTTTATGTCTTTCCTAGCTACCTGGACTGCTAGTTCTCGCTCGGGTGTTTTCTCCCTTGGCTGCTTTTGTGCCTTCCTGTCTCCTTAGCTGCCTTTGCCTTCTGCTGCCACCTTTCCACCACTCCTCCGTAATTGTTCGTTCTACCACCCAACTGTTGCTGCCATCTGTCTCTTTCCCGCCCTTCGATTAGTCAAAACTGGTCAAAATCGTTCAAAATTAAACGAAGGCCCCAATAGGCCCCGACCACAATTTCTTGACTCTTCCCTGAGTCAATTCATTTTGACCTCTGGCAATCCTGCTATTACTTCCATGTGCTCTACAGGTGGTGGTTGCGTTAATACCGACGCGGTCTTTGCTATTTGTTGTGCTAGCACTTCTGCTGCTTCGATCCTTGCTTGCGGAGTGGGTGCCTCTTCTGTCTCGATCCTGGATTGCGGCGTGGCATTTGTTCTTGTGACCCTTTCTTGCCCTTATGGCCCTTGTGGCTCCTCCATTCCAAATGAAGGCTCCAACTCTGGGACTGAGGTTGTCGTTTGCTGCCTGAGCTTAGTGTATCTTTGAAGGGCCAGGTCCTAGTTTGTGAGGATTGCATCAATGCCTTGAGTGATCCATTAATGAAAAAGGTATTATAGACTATGTGTGAAGTTTCCTATGTTACTTTATGCAACAGATCGAAAAAATTGCGAATAACATAAACACTTAAACAATTAGTGTGATGCGGGTAAGTTCCCTCTGCAGACAGAGATAACCCCTCTAGCCCTAGAGTGGGTCCAGTCACAGCGAGACAAAGACAATAGCTAATTCCTTAAATAGTTATCGTTGAAGAGGCCTACCTTATATCAGTGTTTGATGAAGTCTTCGTCACATCGCTTTAGCTATCACTATCTTCTCCTTAATGAATGTTTCATCTGAAAAAACATATGAAAACAAAAAAACACATAATAGAGCACAACAACGAACTATGTACTTATAGAGTCAAGGAACCATAAGCTATCAACATACATTTCATACAAGGTATAGGAAATAACCATTGATTGTATTAATATAAACAAAAACAAATCTTACAACCACGCCTTGACGTCGCAAGCTTCCTTGAAGGGTCTGATCAGTATGTCTCCATAAGCATTCACTCTCAAAGGTCTCCCAGAAAGATTGATGACTCTCTCTCATCCAAAAGCACAAGTATGAAACTAAGGCAATCAAAACAAGGCTTCCTTCTTACAAAACCATTTTACACTCTCAATCCACAACATGAAAGGCAATCCAAACTGTAAGCTATCAATCTAACAAGCTAAGAACTAGCACACCAAAACCTCAACTAGCACTCTAAGAACTAGCTGATCATAGTCATGGAGGATGCTTTTATAAGAGGAGGAGCCTCCACAAATGAGGGGAGAGGAAGCTTATATTAAAGGGAGATTACTCAAAAGGTGGAACCACCATCTCAAATGAGGAGAGGTGAACTTCTTTGACCCAACAACTAACTCCAAAACCACCTAGAAGTATTTTGTTTGAACTAATTCACCATATCTGGGTCATCGCAGGTCAGACACTGAGACTCAGAGATGAAGTCGCAAGGCGTTAATGCATTCAAAGTTATCATTACAAGTAGGATACTGATGACCTACGACGATCCCTAAAATCTAACCGTCACTGAGAACAGATGTACTCTTGCGACGATGTCATGAGGTTTTCCACCAGAGTAGTATTCGGGAGAAATTCGACAGCTAATTTGAGAGAAGGAACCTCGCATTCAATCGGGAGTGTAGCTTCTAGACCATAAACCAGTTGAAATGGTGTGAATTCGGTCACATATTTAATTGAGGTACAGTAGGCCCACAGGGCAGAAAACAACATTAAATGCCAGTTGGACTTGTGCATTCCAATGGTACGCTGAAGCATAGTGACCAACACCTTGTTGACGGCTTCGACTTAGCCATTGGCCTGAGGGTAATAAGGCGTTGAACTATCATGACGCAAGCCTAATTGGGTTGTCAACTCAGTCATCATATAACCATGAAAATGGGAACCATGATCAGTGACTATAGCCTAAGGGACTCCGAATTGGGTAATCACATGATTGAATAGGAATTGCGCAACTATCTTATCGTCGTTAGACAATGTAGGCATTGCTTTGGCCCATTTCATAAAATAATCGAAGACAACAATGAAATAACCATGTCCCCTAGCCGAGCGAGGGTTACAGGTCATAAAATCAATGCCTCATTTAGCAAAAGGGCCTATGGTAATGACATGATGAAAAAGGGAAGGTGGTGCACGCATCTTCTGATGGTAAATTTGGCATGCGTGATAGGAACAGACAACAAGAATGTAGTCTTTAAAAATGGAGGGCAAAAAGTAACTAGCACGAAGGATTTTTGGGCAGTAGCATAACTAGACATATGACCGCCACACACGCCAGAGTGGCAGTCATTTAAGACTCTTTCAGCTTCCTCAAAAGTCAGACAATGACGGAGAACTAAATCAATGCTAAGACGGTATAAAGTGTCTCCAACAATACGATAAGGCTGATAATGGTGAAGAATGTGTCACTGAGCATCCTTAGACAAATTAGGATGGAAGGAAGACATCTGGAGGTAGAAAATAATGTCACTGTACTAGGGATCGAGGGTACTGATCAAGAAAAGTGTGTCATCTAGAATGCGGTCCTCTATCCGAGAGGGAGTGGAAGCAGATGGTAACGAGAAAATCAACTCAACGAAGACCAATGAATTTTTAGACTTGGCAGTAGTAAACTCCAAATCGAACTCTTGAAGGATAACAATCCATTTCGAGTACTTTTCCCCCAGCAATTGACGTGACAAAATGTATGTCATTGGGCTGTAATCTGAAATCACGGTCGTCGTACGCAACAAAATATAATGACGAAATCATTGGACAGCTTAGACAACTTCCAAGGCAAGCTTCTTGACATAAGAATAATGAGTCTTAGTGTCGAGAAGGTTGTGGCTAAGATAATAGATAACGTGCTCAGAACCATCGTCGTTGTCTTGAACCAAAACCATACCAATAGTACTATCAGTGGTAGCTAGATAAAGTGAATAGTCACGATGATAGTTGGGTGGATGCAACAAAGGAGTAGAAACAAGAAGTGTCTTGAGTTGCTCAAATGACCTTTGGGCGATGTCATCCCAAATAAATGGAGTGTCACGCTTAAGGAGATGCGTGTAACCTTTAGCAATCTTGGCGTAGTTAGGGATAAAATGACATAGGAAATTGGCTTTTCCCTGCAAACTCTGCAACTAATGCAAAGAAGCAGGAGGCAGGAGATTTAGTATAGCTTTGACCTTGAGGGGATCGAGATGAATGCCCTCTTTAGAAACGACAAACCCAAGGAGTCTGCCAGATTTGACGCAGAAGACACACTTATGCGGATTTAGACGAATACGATAATGTATACAGTGAAGAAAAATCTCGCGGAGGGATGGTCAAAGTGTTTAGTTGAATGAGCCAAAATATCATCCAGATACGGCCGAACAATGTGACGGATGTCATGAAAAGCATAATACATTGCTTGCCGGAAAGTGGCACTGACATTTTTCAGGCCAAAGGGGAGCTTTTTGTAAGCAAAAGTACCCCACAGGCAGATGAAGGAAGTTTTGTGTTAATCGGTAGGTGAAATATTGATCTTGTTGTAACCAGAAAAGCCATCCATAAAAGATAATATCTCACTCCCGGCATAATCGTCGATAAGTTGGTCAATGAAGGGAGTAGGATAGTTATCTTTCGGACATGCGCGATTGATGTCACGATAATCAACACAAACCCTAATAGTGCCCTGCTTTTTGGTCACAGGGACAATGTTAGATACCTAGTCTATTAGTGGGATAGGATAAATAAACCCTACCTTGAGAAGTTTCTCAACTTCTCCTTTGATGGTCGTGGCTTTTCTTGGGTGCACGGAGCGTAAACATTGTTGAACTGCCTTTGCACCAGGGTACATAAGTATCTCATGTACCACAATACTTGGATCAATATCGTGCGTTTCTTCATAGACCATGTGAACACATGACAAAACTCATAGAAAAGGTCAGTGTAAAGCTGAATCTCCTCTAGAGAACAAGTAACTCCAATGTGAATATTTTCAACAATCCCTGGTTTGACAAAGATGTCGATGGGCATGGTTTTCGTAATATTCCCCATATTTCCCTCAGAAAAAACCTCATGAATCAAGTTGGGTGTCTGAAGTGGCTGAGAAGAAATACAGGAAGAAAAATTATCTAGACAGGAAGTCATGGCCCCAGGGCTTGGAAGAAACAAGGAAAGATGGTGATGATCGAACCAAGGAGGATCCTCAAAAGATATAGTCTCAAGAATTGCTTCATCGGAAGGAAATGTCTCTTGTAATGGATTCAGAGAAACAATGTCTACAAGCCAATGGGATTGCACATATGTGTCGAGAGATATGCTCAAAGGAGCAGAGTCAGAAGATGAAACCGAGGTAGAAACGATTTCAACGTAGTTGAGCTCAGCAGGGCTCAACGACATAACTTCACCCCATGAATCTACCTGATTGACGGGGGGAATCACCCAAGGAACAGGATTGACAGAAATCATATTAACAGAGGCAATATTGGGAGGTGGGAGTGAAAAAACACCCATAAGGGTAGGGTCTTTAAAAGGTCCAGCACCCACACTCTCATATGGAATAATGGTATGCTCCACAAACAGAATGTTGTCATCCGAGGAAGAGGAAGTGAAGAAAGACAACTGATCGACCGTGACGATTTTCCCTTGATGAGGAAAATAGAGTACATGAAATAACGACGAAGACATGGCATGCATAGTATATGTCTAGCTTCACCCCAACAAAAGGTTGTAAGTCAAATTAGCATCAACAACTTTGACTTCAACCTCAACTGTCTTCCCTTCTAGGGTGATAGGCAAGCGCAGGAGAATACCAAATGGATGAGAATCTCTTCCATCAAAGGCTTCCAAAGTATTAGGAGATTGAC
Organism: Pinus tabuliformis; assembly: GCA_031772625.1. Taxonomy (NCBI): domain Eukaryota; kingdom Viridiplantae; phylum Streptophyta; class Pinopsida; order Pinales; family Pinaceae; genus Pinus; species Pinus tabuliformis. The sequence goes on from CM062816.1 coordinate 194,268,317, forward strand.
TCAAAGACGGGGAGCTGATGGCCTTCCAACAAGAAATAGACATGATGCAAGTGGATGTGCCCTCATCAATAACAGTATGATGAATATTCTTCGAGTTAATGATGACTTGAATGAGAAAAGTGATTTGATGAGGCAATCGTGGCACATGGTTCTCAAGATCAAATGTAATTAATTTTGAATCAGTTGGGTCAATGCCACCAATGGCTGATAGTAGAGACTTCCATTGGGGGGGACAACTCTGGAGAACTTCCAAAGCGGACATAGCCAAAGGAGCTTGGGCTAAGTCTTCAACAATACTATAGTGCTGCGCGGCACGAGCATTGGGGTTATAAGAAGATTTCCGGAGGACTCCCTTAGTAGGAGGTTGAATGACAGACTCGGTGCTGGGCTGTTCAATATGAAGAGGGCCAGAACTGGATGAAGGAACATTTGAAGGGACTTTAGGTTCCTTGCCAGTAGACGGAGGATATTCTTTTGCTCAAGTATTCACATGAATAGGGATAGTCCTAGCCATAAAAACTTGGGAGCCAAAAGTGGAAGAGGATTGAGGTTGATCGACCACCATTTGAGTTTGCTAAGAGGGAAAAGGCTCTTTAAGTATAGCAGGAGTTCCTGAAGTCCCCTTAAGCAAACGATTAACTTCAGACCATCTAGGATAGTCTTTAGTGTAGTGATCCTCGTCACAGATAAGACAAGGATACTTAGGTTTGCGTTTAGCACCATCATCGGCTGGAGGATTAGGAGGGTCCTGCTTCAGTGGATCGGCCTTATTTTTATCCTTCCCCTTCTTCTTACCTTTCAAAGCTTTATCTGCTACAGTGGACTGGACGGCATTGACTTCGGAAGTTTTACCAGTATTAGATGTGGACTGAGAAGCATTTTCACTAGGAGCGGTAGGTTTTTGCTTCGTAGGGGTCGTGGAAGACTTTCGGGAAGATGAATCAATGGAACCAATAACACCATCGATGGAAGGTGTTGATAGGGCTTTAGAAGTTCTAGGTCACGGAGCATTGGGAAAGACATCATATAGCATTCCAGATTTGGAATAAACCAAATCAAGATACTGAGCACACGCAATAGCTTGCTCTTCAGTAACACATGCCCCCATAGCAATATCTCAGGCTATCGGACCGACAAAAGAGGTAGTAAACCAGTTAGTCAGAAGTTGATCAGGGATCCAGAACTTAATCAAATGGTGCCACCTTCTCCATTCATGAATATGATCAGAGATGTGAGTAGCCGTGTCCTGTTTCAAAGAAGTAAGGAGATGTGTTCCCATTTCATAATGAATCGGTAACTGAAAATGGGTAAGAAATGCCATCACAAGCGAATTGAAGTCTTGGAAAGTTCCACGAGCAAGTTCAATATACCATTTCGCAGCAGAACCAGTGAGAGTCCTTTGAAAAAGATGGAGGCAGATAGAATCATCAAGCCATGAGTTAGATGAGCACCAAAGGTGATAAGTCATGACATGCGCTTGGGGGTCCTCTCCAGATTTACCATCAAATTTAGGACAATCACCAGGAATTTTGGTCGGAACTGGTGGCCAATACAGATTATGAAGGATAGGGTCGTTCGTCAGCTTGGACACATCGGGCAGTTCCAAGGTTGCAAGAAAAGGTAATTGAGGATTAAAGGACATCATAGGCCTCTGATAAGGGCCAACATTAGGGTTCCAACCAGAGCCTTGTTGCCCCCACAGATTTTGTCCATAAGGATTTTGTCCATAAGGGTTATAGATAGGTGGGTTAATGCCATAACCTAGTTGTTGTCCCTATTTTGACCACCAGTAAACCATTGGTTACTAGCTTGACCAACAGGGGCAGCATATGGCTGCTAAATTTTTTGATAAGGATTAACCTGTGGTTGCTGATAATTTTGATACGGAGCACCTTGAGGTTGCCCTTGGGGTTGCTGAGGTACTTGGAGACCATATTGCAGCTGAGATCCAAACTATGCCTGAGGCCCAAGCTGCATTTGATAAACAGGTTGGGCTTGAAATCCAACTTGAGTTTGGAGACCGGGTTGAGTTTGGAGTCCAGCTTGAGTCTAGAAATTGGGTGGGGCTTGAGAACCAACTAACATCTGAATGCTCGGTTGACTGAGACATGGATTGATTTGACTGGATTGATGTGCTTGTTGAAACTGGGGTTGACCCAACTGGTCGGAAGGCTAGCCTTGTTGGCATTGAGGTTGACCCAACTGGCCAGAAGGTTGGCCTTGTTGATACTGAGGTTAACCTATTTGTCCAGAAGGTTGAGCTTACTGGGTAATAGGTTGACCTTTCTGAAATTGAGGCTGGCCCATTTGACTAGAGGGTTGACCTAGTTGGACAACAGGTTGGCCTTGCTGGATTTGAGGCTGTCCTGCTTGACTAGACGGTTGACCTTGTTGGGCAACGGGTTGGCCTAGTTGAAATAAAGGTTGACCTAGCTGCCCAGAAGGTGACCTTGCTAGGAAATAGGGTGGCCTGGCTGGAATTGAGGCTGACCTGGTTGACTAGAAGGTTGCCCTAAGTAAACAAAAGGAGCACCTATGGAGGCCAAAGGTTGTCCCTAAAAGGATTGTCCTTGTAGGCCTGAAGGTTTCCCTTGCAAACCGGAAGGCTACCCTTGTAAAGGTTGGCCTTGCAAGCCATGATAAGTGGTGTGATTCTAGGCAAATGACAGTGGAACGGAAACTTCAACTGTGGGCTCTGGAGGGAGGGACCTAGTGTGATAAATATGAGCCCCTCGAGGATCATAATAGTGCAACGGGTTATGTGGATAGGAAGGCGGTTAGGAGCACAGAGGATCATGATTTGGGTTTTGAAGAGAAAACATGTATTGCTCATATGACCATCCTGTTGGAATGGAACTGGACGAAAGTGGTATATTACCTGTAGGGTGAATAACTCCAGATGCCAAGGATGAAGGACCACTGTTAGCAGGTCCAAAAGAGGGCCCGATAACAGTAGTAACCACCGAGGATGCAGTAACTGCACTAATGGAAGGAGCTATAGAAGATGCACAAACAATGGGCATTGACGAAATAGACGTGACTGATATGACTTGAGTCTGAGGTGTGGAAGTCAAAGCCGTAAAAGGCCCTAAAGTCGAGTTTACAGTACGAGACCACAAAAAACTCTGATTTAGGGACGTGGAACTCATAATTTCAGACAAGGCATGATAGTGCAATGGTAATGACACGCCAAGAGGAGTGTTAAAAGGGTAACCTTCGGGGGGAAGAGGAAGTTCTCCGCTTGACACAAGGTTCTCTTCGTCACTAACGGGACTTGTCTCATCCATGTCAGAAGAAGCCATTGCAATCAAAACACTAGGAAGAGTAGAGGGGAGGTTTTCATTTAAATACTTGCAAATAGGAGTCCAATAGATATCAAAAGGTTCCTCTCCCGGAGCTCGAGAGTCAAGAGGTTGAACACTTGGAACAATGGGAAGGGTACCACCAACAGTTGATACCTCAGAAGAGATAGGAGATGCAGAGTCTCCGTCGCTTGGTAAAGAAGATGGAATCGGTGAGTCTGCCAGGATGGCTTAGCTCAAAAGGTCTAGGAGAAAATCAATAAGGTTGCAAAAAATCTATCAAGATGCGATCACAACATGACCAAGATTAATAGGTAAAATGTTATCGTGGCAAATAAATTTTATGACCCTGGAATGAAAATTTGCCTTTTCATGTTTAAAGAGTCGAGAAAAGAGGCTAAAGATGACTCTAGTCGCCTTTGAAGTTTAATGAGCTTGAAAGGACAAGTGCTCAAATGATCCTTTTACTTTTAAAGAGTTGAAAAGGAACAAAAATGACTACTTTGGAATTATAGGCAAGAGTTACCAGACAAATCGTAAAACTGCATATACACCTTGGTAATAAAATGAAAGAGAAATGACCAAGGACTTTCCGTACGACAGCCAATCTTCCCGAATGATGTGTTTGGTGCATTACAACTCATAAGGTGGTAGATTCAGCTTCCTATGGATAATAGGATGATAACCTAGTGGGGTCTCCCAATATATACGCGACGGTACGGGGAGCACAAATCCGTACTAGCATCTATTGTATCACAAAAGGAGGAATCACCCAACCTTAGTGAGAACAATAGGAACTAGGTTTAATGATGCTGGAACACGTCTCTAGCCTAGACCTCTAAATATGTGAGCATTAGGTTCCAATGCATTTTTAAGTTCATTCAATAGATTTTAATAGTTAATCTTGAATTAAGTCTCGATTTCAAGGCCTTATCGAATGTATCTTTAACACTCCTAGAATGCAACTAGATGAGCAAAAAACCATTCCTTTCAATGAACGACTACCTAAATGAGGGTAAGGAGTTCATTTCCAAGCGAACGAAGACAATAACAAGCAAATGCAAGAACAACAATGCAAGCAAGTAATCCAATCAATAGGAAACACAATGCATTGATTTCCGCTTATCTCGCAACTACTATGATGAAAAATGAAAGATTTGAATTTTGCTTTTCAATTCCTAATCATAAAGAATCTACTAATGCAAACATGCTTTCATTTTCATATACTATATGAGTGCAATTGTTTTTTATTTTTGGAATAAATAACAAACAAGCTAATGCACAACTTGACTGATCAAAAGGCAAATGTAATCTATGCTTCAATAGTGAATGGAAATAAAATCAACACAACAAGCTAGTTTGATGACCAATTACTACAGATCAACCAAGAATATGGGCAAAAGAACAGCTTCAAACAAATCAACAAGACTGTTGTGGATGTAGCTTAGAATCTTGGAAGGACAAGCAACCCAAAACAAGTGAATTCTTGATGAAACCCTAAAAGACTTAGGTCACACATCCCAAAAAACCAAAACTCATACAAATAGAACCAAAAAGGATGTGCCTTAGAAAATACAGTCAAAACAAGCTGAATAAGATGTAAGAGACAACAAAGGACAAGCTACACTAGCTTATTCAGGAGGTAGGGCTGTAAAAAACAACCCTACAGGAATCGTTGCAGGGGTAAGACTGACAACATGAGATGATTGCCAAATCATTGTAGGCACTACACTAGCAACTGAGCAACGTCGTTGCAAAGGTACACCTATTCTTGGTGACGGTCCAATTTCAGGAATCGTCACAACTTTATGACGAGATATCCGAGACGTACTTGGGTAAAGAGGATAGGAGCGATTCATCGTAGCTGTTAAGAGATAAACAACAATGATCTTAATTAAGAGGCAAAACAAAGCAAAGACAGCTGAAAGACACCAGGCTTATCACTCAGACAGTGTGATGGGCTACCAGATCTACTCAGGTGATCCAAAACACCAATGGATCAGTCCCAAAACAAAGAGACACTATGTAATTCAATCAAAAAAAAATCAAGAGAAAAAGTAAGAGACAACACACAAAATGTTCCCCAATGGAGTCGCCAACTTGTGATGTAGGTAAGTTCCCTTTGTAGACAGAGACAACCCCTCTAGCCCTATAGTGGGTCTAGTCACACCAAGACAAAGACAATAGCTAATTCCTTAAATAGTTATCGTTGAAGAGGCCTACCTTATAGCGGTGTTTGATGAAGTCTTCGTCACGTCGCTTAAGCTATCGCTATCTTCTCCTTAATGAATGATTCACCTGAAACAACATATGAAACCAACAAAACACATAATAGAGCACAACAACGAATTATCTACATATAGAGTCAAGGAAAAATAAGCTATCAACATACATTTCATACAAGATATAGGAAATAATCATTGATTTTATTAATATAAACAACAACAAAGCTTACAACCACACCTTGACGTCGTAAGCTTCCTTGAAGGGTCCGACCAGTATGTCTCCATAAGCATTCACTCTCTAAGGTCTCCCAGAAAGACTGATGACTCTCTCTCTCATAGAAAATCACAAGTATGAAACTAAGGCAATCACAACAAGGATTCCTTCTTACAAAACCATTTTACACTCTCAATCCTCAACATGAAAGGCAATCCAAACTATAAACTATCAATCCAGCAAGCTAAAAACTAGCACACCAAATACTCAACTAGCACTCTAAGAACTAGCTGATCATAGTCATGGAGGATGCTTTTATAAGAGGAGGAGCCTCCACAAATGAGGGGAGAGGAAGTTTATCTTAAAGGGAGGTTACTCAAAAGGTGGAACCACCATCTCAAATGAGGAGAGGTGAACTTCTTTGACCCAACAACTAGCTCCAGAACCACCTAGAAGTATTCTGTTTGAACTAATTCGCCATATCTGGGTCGTCGCAGGTCAAACACTGAGACTCAGAGACGTTGTCGCAAGGCATTAGTGCATTTAGAGCTATCGTCGCAAGTAGGATACTGATGACCTGCGATGATCCCTAAAATCTGACTTTCACTGAGAACAAATGTACTCTTGTGATGATGTAGTGAGGTTCTCGTTTACTCTGGGTCATTGTCACAGGCATGATACTGATGTCCTACGACGATCTTGAAACATAGGTAAAAAGGGTCAACTTTAGGATTAAAGAGCATGGTTAATCTTCTTGAGTGATATGGAAGATGTAGACACATATTTTGATGTATGACATAGAGCAGATGCCATTCAGGGATCGACTCTACCTGGGATCAGGGGATGCGGGGTCAGTGACAAAATACTGTGTAGCAATTAGAAAACACATTTAAAACACATCAACACAGCCAAATTTAATAAAGGAGTTCACCAGACTTCCTGGCTATGTCTCCTGATCCTTTCGCTTCCAGTGCTGACCTCTCTATTATGTCTTCAAATTGCTATTACAAGTGTGAGCTCAGAAACATATTCCTAAACACGAAAATGGATCTCAACACTGTGTTCAGCTCAATTTTTTGAGTCAAAACAAGTATACACTCAACCGTACTTGGCCACTATGACCTCCAAACCCCCTAGAATGACTCAAAAATACACTTTGTCAACTTTTTTGGTGATATGGTATTAATATACCATGTTTAGTTACAAACTGCAATAAATGAGGAATAATATGATTATACTAAAAATAGAGGATAAACCAAAGGATCGGCGGGCGTGAGGTTGATCCCGACCATCTGGCCTTTTCCCGGCATAGATCCCAATACCATATGATCCGACGGCTATCACATCCCGCTCATCAACTAATCTGGACAATCTGCATGGTTGATCTATCATGCTTCATCTGACGGCTGTCATGCAATCTTGCGCTCCAACTAGCACGTCGGTTAATTCTCTGAAAGCACACAATAAAAGTTGTTTCGGGATGCTATGTGTCAACCACTGAGTGGAATTGCGTATATTTCTAAAAAACCATTTCCAGCCTTTGAGGCACGTGAGAAACCATTTACCGCTTCCCTGCTGGAACTCAAAGAAGTTTAACTTCTTTTGACTAACCTCATCGCATCCGTTTTCAAAGATAACCTGCTTGCATGTCTCGACGCGATATGCGTCGATCTCCTTTGATCGGATGATCCAACGACTATGGTGTGAACCAATTGCACATATGCCATTCCTTCTATGCTGACATCATCTAGAAGCTATGACTCATTCTCAGGTTGCCATGTGTCTTGCTGATGTAGGCATTGACTTTTGACCTAAATATTTAATTGGCTCTAATTTCTTCATCCGGACTCGGATTTACACACTGTTTGCACCATTGGTTTCATATTAACGAGCACTTTGACTTGAGCCTACTTTCACCTGCATTTGAAGAATTTTGATCTGGAGTGTTATAGACATTTTTGGGCACTGCAACCCCAATCATATATGTCCATAAACCAAGGGCTCCTAAGTCCCTAAAAGTGTTGTTTCACACCCTAAAGGAACAAGGTTAGCTGATTACATCATCTCCCAGAAGTTCTCCACAGAAAACTGCTCAGAACTGGTCAAATCTAGACCATACAGACTGCCCAGTGCAGAAGGTGCGATGCATCCCACCTGCCCAGAGTAAAAGGTGTGATGCATACTGGATATCTCTTCTGCAGGGTGCGATTAGCGAGAGTGGACAAATGGCAGAGATAGTTTGCAAGGTGGTTCGACATGGAATCTTCCAGAAACTTCTCCTATGACACTTGCCTCTCTGAATTCGCCCAGGGATGAGTAAGATATCATCAATCTCCAAGTGGAATCAAGAACTATCAGAGAGAGGACACTAATCAAATCTCAGAAGTTGACTCACCTCCCTGCAATCATATATATATGGATCCCTCATCCCAGAGATCCAGAGGCTGGAATTTTGTATCTTGTAAGGAAGTGCTACTGGTTTCTTGGTGTAACATCATTGTGTTGGGTGATCTAAGCTTTTCATGAGGTGAAGAAGGGCTTTCTTGCTGAGAGGATGACGCTGGGTCAGAACAATTGGTTGTAATCCTCTTTGCTATTCTTGATGTTAATAAAGCTATTCAAGTTTTCCTCCACATTCTTGTATGATTGATGATATATGCATTTGTGTGGTCAATATATATCTGGTCCTATATTGTTTGTGATAGTAGATCTCTGTTCTTGGATAGTGTTATGCTGCTTTGATTCCACAGGTGCTCTTTGAAGCTGGGTAGACGAGGAAGCGAGTGGCAAAGATCTATCAGAAGGGAGAGGAATCAAGCAAGGAACCAAGTGCAAGATAGAGGTTGGTCTCTTTTGTTCCCCTCCTATCTACTTCTCATAAAGGAAAATGAAAGTAGTTTTAGTTTTTTTGTTTCTAAGATAGCTACCAGTCTTAGTGGGACTAGTAGCTCTGCATAGACACTAGATTTCCCGATAACAAAATGGCGACTCCGCTGGGGAACAAATAGCTTGTTTGCTTTTCTATACTTGTTTGTTTTATAAACTTACAGACGGAGCTTGAAGTCAAGCCAGCTAGCCTTCAAACTGCATTTGCTATGCAAGTTCAAAGTAGATCAATGCTGCTTCAGTCTATCTCCGGGTTTTTTTTATAAACTGAAAAATTGATTTGTAAACATCCTAATTTCCCTTGTGGTGGCTCTAGTAACCTCCTTAGATCTACCCCTATGATTTATTTACTGATTATCACTTGCTCGGCCTAAATCCCTGAACTGTGCTGCAAACTGTGATCAAGAACTGGATCAAAAGTCTCACACTGTACCATCGCACCCTCTCTTCAAGGATATCAGTATGCATCGCACTTCCCGTGTGCAGTAGGTGGGATGCATACTGGAATCCCTGTGTAACAGGTGCGATGGTCAGAGAAGGTTAATTTTGCCTCCAGACTTTGGTTTTTTTTCACTCTTTCCAGCTCTATTCAGGAGTTTTGCTGTCTCTAGTCAGTATACCTCTATGGAAACTCCCTTCCTTGAGATTATTCCACCTCCATTGTGCAAAGAACTGTAAATGTTTTTATGTATTGTGAGCCATTTTCACTTCTCTTTTACAAAGAAGTAGCGTAATTGAACTGGCGTTACTTGATTTGGAAGTGTCGCAAGTGTCGTTTTCAGTCATAGAAGAGAATCCGATTGTTCTTGATAGTCGATTATACTGTTACTCTTGTATTTGATTTGAATTAGTAGTCTTTCAAGTGTCGAAAGCAAGTTTTCAATTCCAAATCGCAAAGTGTCGTCATTGTCTTCATTTTGTCTTGAAAAGAAGCTTGTTAGTAATGTCGCTTTGAAAAATAATTCAGATTTGCACTTAGCTTTCTTTTTATCATTCACACATTAAGAAGGCTAAAAATAAATACATGCATGTGCATTTTCATTTAGACTGTTTGTTGGTTTGATTTAGGACAGTGCATATAGTGTGTGCTCTTTGCTCTATGTTGAAAGAATATCATCTCTCTTTCTTTAGTAGCTAGGATTTTCATTGCAAAAAGAAGATTAAACGATTGTTTATCATCTTAGATTGCATTTTAGGAATTGTATATCTACATCACGCGGTGAACCTGAAAGGAAAATGTCTTAAACAAGGTCAACTATAAAATAAATTTAATGAATCTAAAAATGCTTTGGAACCTAACGCACAACATTTAGAAGTCTAGGCTAGAGACGTATTTCGGCGTCGTAAAGCCTGGTAACTGTTGTTTTCATTGCTGGTTGGGTGATTCCTCCACTTTGAGACGACAAGTGCCAGTACGGACTTGTGCTCCCACGTACCATCGAGTATATATTGGGAGACCACAATAGGCTATATCCTTTATCCATAGGAAGCTGTGTCTGCCGCCCTATCGATCGCAATGCACTTAACACAACATTCAGGAAGATTGACTGCCGTACCGTAAAAAGTATTCTGTAGTTTTGCAATTGGTTTGGTAATCCCTCTGTCTAGACTTCCAGAGTAGTCTCTTTCGTTCCTTTTCAGATTCCTTAAAGGAAAAGGTCCATCTGAGCACTTGTCACTTCAAGCTCAATAAAAATCGAAGGTGACTAGAGTCATCTTTTTTTTCTTTCTCAACTCTTAAAAATTGAAAAAACAAGTTGTGTCAAAGCTTCTAAAATTTATTTTAATCGGAATAAACGTCACCTTTCCTACGTTGGTCTTAGGTTGAGGAAAATGGAGTCCACCAACCAAGGATTTCCCCTTGGAGGAAATCCTAGTCCTTTCTCCTCTTTTGGAGATGTTGGTGCACCCCATGTGGCCACATTGTCGCTTCCAGGATTGAAAATCGGCTTGCCCGTATGGCTCTTCTCTACCTCTATCGTTCAGAACACCGTGATTCCTGAGCAATCAAGTCAGCAACTAGATGATACCAGAGTTACCCCCCAACCTTCTACTTCGTCTGATTCTCCCTCTCTTCCTTCCTCTTCGCTTGATGGAGCTGGTAAAGCCAAAAATCAAGTAACTAAGAAGGAGAAGAAGGGGAAGGAGAAGAAAGAGAAGAAGAAGAAGGAGCCAAAGGTGAAAAGGGGCAACCAGGCATCATCTAGTGAAAATCCACACACTGCATTGTCAAAGCCTAAATCTCCATGTGTCATTTGCAAAGGAGATCACTATCATCGAGATTGTCCTTGCATCCCTCGGATCTTAAGGGACTGGTCTCCTCGTTTGCACAATCTGGTGTCAACAACCTCTGATGATCATGTTGAAAGTACATCGTCAACTAGTGAAAGCAAAGTGTCGAGACAGAAAAGGAAAAGTAAATTCCCTTGTAAACTGTGTAAAGGCGATCACGTCATCCACCATTGTCCCTTCCTAGATGAGGCTAAAAGAGTTTTGGACAACCGTCTGGTTTCATCGTTACGGCTTCCTCCTGGATATAAGAATTGCCAAGTCCATCACTAGTTGAAAATCTGACTGACACGCCATTGTGGTCGGTCGAAGCATCTATCATTGAAGATGAACCATCTGAATTCACACCAGACGAAATTCAAAATGTTGAGGCGGCAGTTGACCCGGTCTTGCCTTCAGAAGGTCCATCTTCAGATGATACAGTCACCGGAGAGAACAAGAACGACACCGTTCAAATTCTCTTCGTAAACACAGACTCCGATGAACATGGGGGTAGTCTACCCGTTCCTTTACCACAGGAAGGAAGTTCGTTAGAGTCATATCCGGCCGTCTATTCGGTCCCACCTCCAAGCAACCTAGTTGTTTCCTTCGATTGGAATCTACTAGGCAGACCCCGTTTACCGGCTAGTGTACCATTTCGAATCATTGCACAAATATACAGAATGGTCATGGCCGGTACCATCATAGATGAAGGGGCTTCTGTGAGTATCCTTTCCTCAACTGCTTGGAAAGCGCTTGGTTCGCCATCGCTTTTGCCTGAGATGAGAAATCTAACGGGCTTTGACAAAGGAACCAGTCGACCGTTAGGGATCCTTCCCAATGTGCCAATAACATTGAGAAGGAAAACCGTTCACATGAACGTAATGGTAGTCCAAGGACCCCTAGATTATAATCTACTCCTTGGACGCGATTATATTTATTGCATGGGAGCCATTGTCTCCTCGCTCTTTAGAGTAATGTGTTTTCCACATGAAGGAAGAGTGGTCAAGCTCGTAGACCAGCTTTCATTCCCCAGCTCACACATAGCAAATAGTCAAATACCATCCCTGAATGGTCTTTTCACGCAAGGAATGTCTCATCAATCCCTAGTCCGTCCACCTGATGAGTGCGAGTGATTCGGGAGGACATGACTGAAACCCAGGGGGCATGCACCCTGGTCTGTTTCGGCAAGAAAACCTTGGGCATAGGGTAGGTTTCCGCGAAGGATATATGACTGGTTTATGAGATTAGACTGGAATAAGATTCCTTCGTCAAAGTTATGTGAGTGGAGGCAAGTTGTGCCACTCACCTTTGTTTATTTCAGTATACATCGCTGAGGAAGTGTTTTGTCTGCAATGCGGATGGAACAATCTTTGGTAACCTGGAAATTTTTCGCTATACTTGAGGGGATGCAAACCTTTTAGCATGCAAGCGAAGAGCGACCATTTATTTTTTAAATTTGTAGGTCCTCTAACCCTTTAAACTCGTAGGATTGGTCGTTTCCTAACTTGCATAAAGAAAGGATTCGGGGCAAAGCTTTGTAAGGTGCAAGCTCCATAAAAAATAGCATCTTAGATGAGACATCCTTATTATACAACTGGATCAAGCAGTTTTTATGTGGAGTTCAAGCTCGTTAAAAATTAAACATAAGCAATGAGCAAATGTTTCCCCTAGAGTTTAAGCTCATTCATTAAAAAATGAACCGATTTATGGTAAATAACCATTGTGAATGCATTATCATCAAAATTTGAGCCTTGGTCATGTTCTCATCATCACCTCCACTCTGTTTTGGCCGATCATTCACCTCCATTTGATTGTTTACCCTTTTTGAGGAATAGTTGCGAAGAGTGATCCTGTTAGCCATCCTTGTGACACTGTCGTGATTGGAAAATTCCAAACCTTACCTGGAATCAGCTGCTACCCGAATTTATCACTCGTTCCTCGAAAAACGAGTCTCCTTTAAGCTCTTTTCATCTTACTCGTAAAATATGAAAAGATTGCCGAGCAATTAGCCTCTCCAGCTTGTTAAAGTGACCGGAAGTGCTATCCCTCCTCTAGATTTTAATCTTTTTGGACCTGAGGGATTATTACACAAAAAGATCGAGCGCTTGTTTTGTTCGGCTCGTTAAAATTACCGAAAATTCATCCCTTTTGTATTATTTTATACTTTTTCAGACTTAAGGGATTATAAGATGAAAAAGGATTATTGGAGTTTTCTTTACGTCCCTTTCAGACTCTCTAAAATTGAAAAGGACTGAGTTATCTTTGTCGTTAAACTCGTTAAAACTGAATAGCGACAAACTTGTCCATACAAACAAGAACAAGTTTCACTATCACTAGGTTTGTTAAAACATAGCGATGGGTTTGACTGAAGGGAAAATTATAGAACAAGCATATGTTATCCTCCTCAAGCTTGACAAAAATAAAGAGGTACTGGTCAGCAATGACTGGGGAAAAATTGGGAAGAAAACTTGAAGAAACTTTATTGGTAGCAAGTCGCTCTTGAACATGACACTTTCACTCCACATCTGAGTCGGGTTGGGTTGTTCCGTTCACTGGTCATATCACCATTGGTCCATCACACCATCCACATTTGGGGTTAATGCTACCAATCCATCATGTCAGTGTCACCGGTATGTTCAAGAGAAGTCGCTCAGAGAATTCACCTGTGTCTCATCCACTACAATACATTCACGCTCCATTCTTTCATGACCGCCACCCTGAACCTTATATCATTAGATCATTTTCACCTCCATTAAAATCATTTGCTCTGTTCCATGTCATAGATGTGGGATTCATTAAGGCCCTCCTACGATGGATCGCTTCTTGTCGACATCAGCTCATTATCCAGGAAGTCGATCTAGGAACAACCCTTTCAGTACTTTGAAGCTTGCATGCCTCAATGGCAAGTTTCTCACTTCCGGCGACAGGTTTACATCAATGGCCTTCGACCGAAAGATTTTACGTGGTGTTCGACACCAATTCCTTTTTTCACACCACGTGAATTGTACTGTCGTACCTTGAGGGTCATCATCATTATCAGTGATTCCTCTCGCGCTTGTTAACAGCTTACATCACTGGCTGGTAATCAGGCAATGTCTTTCCATGTTCGACTCCAGAACATCTCTCACATGGATCGACTTGTACTTTGAGTGAAGATTGAACGAGATTGAGGACCCCGGATCTAGTTTCATCCATCCGGACTACGATATATATTCAGGAAAATAAAGACATCAAATGTACATCATTGCTGCACAGATAATCATCCAATCTAAGGAATGATGGCTCTACCAGAATCATCAGTCTGCACACAAACGATTGTCTGTCTTATGTACATGAAAATGAATTTATAAAGCTGAGCATGGGAATGCCCGCCTCAGCTAGATCATGAAAATATTATGAAGATAATGTATTGTATTGTATCTTATTACATGCCGCCTTCCAGCTCGAAAAAACTTCGGATCCTCATGATAAACCATTTCACCCGACATCAAAAGATTAATGACCTCATGCTTTAGGGGGCAACTGTTATAGACATTTTTGGGCACTACAACCCCAATCATATATTTCCATAAACCAAGGGCTCCTAAATCCCTAAAAGTGTTGTTTCACACCCTAAAGGAACAAGGTCAACTGATTACATCATCTCCAAGAAGTTCTCCATAGAAAACTGCTCATAACTGGTCAAATCTGGACCATACAGATTGCCTAGTGCAAAAGGTACGATGCATCCCACCTGCCTAGAGTAAAAGGTGCAATGCATACTGGATAGCTCTTCTGCAGGGTGCGATGAGCGAGAGTGGACAAATGGCAGAGACAGTTTGCAAGGTGGTTCGACATGGAATCTTCTAGAAACTTCTCCTATGACACTTGCCTCTCTGAATTCGCCCAGGGATGAGTAAGAGATCATCAATCTCCAAGTGGAATCAAGAACTATCAGAGAGAGGACACTAATCAAATCTCAGAAGCTGACTCACCTCCCTGCAATCATCTATATATGGATCCCTCATCCCAGAGATCCAGAGGCTGGAATTTTGTATCTTGTAAGGAAGTGCTACTGGTTTCTTGGTGTAACATCATAGTGTTAGGTGATCTAAGCTTTTCATGAGGTGAAGAAGGGCTTTCTTGCTGAGAGGATGACGCTGGGTCAGAACAATTGGTTGTAATCCTCTTTTCTATTCTTGATATTAATAAAGCTATTCAAGTTTTCCTCCACATTCTTGTATGATTGATGATATATGCATTTGTGTGGTCAATATATATCTGGTCCTATATTGTTTGTGATAGTAGATCTTTGTTCTTGGATAGTGTTATGCTGCTTTGATTCCACAGGTGCTCTTTGAAGCTAGGTAGACGAGGAAGCGAGTGGCAAAGATCTATCAGAAGGGAGAGGAATCAATCAAGGAACCAAGCGCAAGACAGAGGTTGGTCTCTTTTGTTCCCCTCCTATCTACTTCTCATAAAGGAAAACGAAAGTAGTTTTAGTTTGTTTGTTTCTACGATAACTACCAGTCTTAGTGGGACTAGCAGCTCTGCATAGACACTAGATTTCCCGATAACATGGAGGTAAAATTAAATCCATTTTGGATCACTCCTCCCCACTAGAAGCTTTTGTTCCACCAAAAGTTGGTTTTAGCTATCGAGTAAGTGACGATAAATTTTCTTCACTTTTCCAATCTCTATCCATCGTGATTTACTTGGATTTGTACCTTTGAGTCCAACCTAAAGGTACTCAACATTTCCCCGTCTCGAAGTTCTTATCCTCCTGTCTAGAACTGTATTCTCCTGTAACTCATTGAGATACTCAGGCAATAGATCTTCAATGGAAGGTAGTTGACCTTGCTCTTCGGGATCTTCAATCAATGAAGGTTCATATAATCGCAAGTTTTCAACATTTACAACACAGTAGATTTGCATGTAGGCTGGTAGATCTAGGTAGAAAGCATTTTCACTGATTTTATCAAGTATTTTGAAAGGACCATATCTAATTGGTTTCAAATTTTTACCTTCCCCTTGCAGTCTTTCTTTGTTGATATATAACCAGACTTGATCACCAACTTGAAAACTATGCTCAGCTCGATGCTTGTCATGTCTCACCTTATACTTTTCTTAGCTCTTTTCTAGCTGTTCCTGTATTGCCTAGTGAATTGCTTGGATTTGTTCAATGAACTTGGTTGCTTTGTCCACATCACTGTGTCCATCAACTGCTATGTCTTTACCAAAGACAAAATCCAAGGGAGACTTTGGTATAAGACCAAAACAAGTCTCAAAATGAGATCTTTGAGTAGAAGAATGTTTTGCATGGTTGTAAGCATGTTGCACATAACAAAAATTCTCATCCCAAAGTTTGGGATGCTTGCTGCAATATCCTCGAAGCAACTGTATCACTATCCTATTGACCACTTCTGTCTGACCATCTATTTGTGGATGAAATGTCGTGCTCTTCTTTAACCTTGTGTCCATTAACTCCCATAGACTTGACAAAAATTTCCTAACAAATCGAGAATCTCGATCAGATACAATAGAAGTGGGTAACCCAAAATGAACCCATACATTTTGAAAGAACAACTTTGCAGTTTGTTTAGTTGTGACCTATTTATTACATGGTGTCAAAATACACATCTTACTGAACCTATCCACAACTACATACAAATAATCATGACCCTTTCTAGACTTTGGCAATCCCCCAACAAAATCCATGGAAACACTTTCCCAAGGACGAGAAGGAATTGGAAGCAGAGTATACAAGCCTAATTTTCTATTACTTGGCTTGCTTGTAGCACACATAGTACATCCTTTAATATATCTAGAAATTGTGTCATTCATTCGTGGCCAATAGCAAAATATTTGTAATTGTGCAACTGTTTTACTTACACCAAAATGGCCTGGTATGAGAGAAGTATGTGCTTCTCGCATTATATTAACTCTTTCAGTTTTTGGAATGCATAACTTTCCCAAATGATATAAGAGTTTGTCTTTTACGTAATAATCCAATTCTTCTACCTACTTGCCATGACTTAAAGTTGCATATACATCCTTAAAATTTGTGTCTTGAGCATGTTGTTCAATGTAACTTTCATGAATTACTGAATTATGCTTAAGTATTGTGGATGCAATTATAATTGGTCTTGATAACATGTCTGCAACCTTATTATGTATGCCCTTCTTATATCTGATAACAAGATGAAATTGTTGTAGAAAACCCATCCACTTGTAATGTCTTGATTGTTGCAATTTAGTTTGCGAGTGTAGATATTGAAGTGGTTGATGATCTGTATGTATGATTGGTATTTTACCCATTATGTAATGTTTCCACTTTTTAACACTCTGAACTAATGCATACAATTATTTTTCATATGTAGGATAGTTAACTACTGCTGATGTAAATTTCTCAAAATGAAAGCATATAGGCTTTCTGTGCTGCATCAACACTGCCCCCATGGCATATTCACTTGCATCTGTCTCGACCTCAAATGGATGTTGAAGATATAATAGTGCTAGTATTGGCGCTATATTAATCCTTTCTTTCAATGTGTTGAAGGCTTTCTGTTGTTTTCCTCCCCACTGAAACACCTGTTTCACACTTGTCAAAGCATGTAAAGGAGCTGCAATCAAAGAAAATTTAGCAATAAACTTTCACCAATATTGTGCTACCCCTAAGAAACTTCTAACTTCTATAGCAGTGTTGGGCTTAGGCCAATTTACAATAACTTCGACCTTAGAGGGATCTATCTTCAATTCACCACCCCCTACAATATAACCCAAATAATTCAAAGATGTTCTACCAAATTCACATTTTGACAGTTTTACATAGAGATTTTCTCTTTTCAAAACATCTAAAATTTGCTTTACATGATTTAAATGTTCATCCCGTGTTCTACTAAAAAAAGAATATCATCTAAATAGACTATTACAAAATCATCAATAAATGGTCTAAATACATCATTCATGACTCACATAAATGTAGTTGGAGCATTAGTTAAGCCAAAAGGCATAACCATCCATTCATAGAGTCCTTGCTTTGTTTTGAAATAAGTCTTCCATACATCCTGTTCTGCAACTCTGATCTGATGGTAGCTGCTTCACAAGTCCAATTTAGAGAAGTAAACTGCATCTTTTAACTGATCTAACAAATCATCAATACAAGGAAGAGGATAACAATTCTTTATTGTGATTTTATTTAATGCTCTAAAATTAATGCACATTCTCCATGAACCGTCTTTCTTTCGCACTAACACAATAGGTGATCCGCACGGTGATGTGCTTGGTCGAATAAACCCTTGATCGAGAAACTCTTGTACCTGCTTCTTTATCTCTGCATTCTCTAGAGCTGATAACCTGTACATTCCAATGTTAGGTAGTGGAGCATCTTGCTGCAAATAAATCTCATGTTCTATCTCTCGCTTGGGTGGAAGCCCTTTAGGCTCTTGAAACAGAATATCATAATCGAAAACAAATTTAACTAGATCTGCTTTCTGTTTAGGATTACAGCCTTGGAATGCATCGAATTTATCAATATCATTTGCTTTTACAATCATAATTAAAACTTGCTTACTTGAATTTAGAATTCTTTTCATCTATCCTGAATTTATGAGAGAGAAGTTATCTTTGAGTTTATGAGCCCTTGCAATATATTCAATTCCATCCTTAGTGAGTTGATACTTATTTTTAGTTCGATAGAAGATAGCATTTCTATTGTACAAGTATGGACTTCCTAATACATTTCCACATATGTCCAATGGGACTATGTCTAACTCAACCTCATCTACAAACTTTGACCCAATAGCAAAACGAAGTTTACATTGTTTCGTAACTTGTAGCTTAGTTTTGTCACACACCCAACCTAATGGATACGGATTTTTATAGGGTTTTGTTTCTAGACGCAACGTTTTTACAATTGCTTCAGAATCAAATTAACTTGTCACCCACTATCAAATACAGTATCAATTTTAATATGCTTGGAAATGACTCTAATATGAAATAGCTCATTCCTTTTTCTCTCATCATTATCATTATTAACAGAATGTGAAGAATTAGTTGCAGATGCTTTAGAATCTTTACCTTTTATACTTGTAGTTGTAACCACTGTCTCTTCACCTGGGTCTGATCACAAGTACTTTTGAACATC
The DNA here is from genome assembly GCA_031772625.1 of Pinus tabuliformis. Taxonomy (NCBI): domain Eukaryota; kingdom Viridiplantae; phylum Streptophyta; class Pinopsida; order Pinales; family Pinaceae; genus Pinus; species Pinus tabuliformis. Next base: position 194,287,340 of record CM062816.1, read on the forward strand.
AGCAACATTCTTTAGCTCTTTACTCCCGAACTTCTTAGGCTTCAATTCTGAATGCAAAGACTAGCAGTGTGCCTCATCATGTCCTTCCTTCTTACAATGAGTGCATGAAGGTTTATCCTTCTTCACAGTGTTTTTTTTCCTCTCTTTCCATTTCAGTTTCTTTTTGCCTTTATTCTTGCTTTCAATAGGTTTGGATGATTTCCCAACATCTGGGGTTACATTTTTACCTCTAGCCTCTAGATGGGTTGCTTGAACTGATACATCATTTAAGCTAGTTGGATTAAACATAAGTATAGTATGCCTCAAATAGCTATGAAGACCACCTATGTATTTTAACAATGTCTCTGGTGAGTCCAATGATCTACCTAATGTTAAAGCTCTCTTACGAAATTCCTAAGTATAACTTTGAACACTTTGACCTTTTAATTACCGTAGTGTTTTCCAACTCATCATTGCTTGTTGCATATAAGCCAAAGGATAAAATTTCTTCTTAATGGAAGAAACAAATTCATTCCATGTTGAAATGATTTTACCATGTTTTTGGAGATCTTCTTGTGTCTTGCCTTCCCACCATACACGTTCGGTTCCTCCAAGTCGAAGGCTAGAAAGCTGGATATTCTTCCTTTCTGAATCAACTTTCTGCACCCTACAATATACATCAATTTGTCTTATCCAATTATCAATCTTTTCAGCGTTAAGTTCTCCATCGTAAATTAGCAAATCAAATTTTACATCTAATTTGATCAAAGAGGCTTTCTTTTTCTTCGTCTTAGAAGAACCAATTTTATGAGAAGAAGATGATGATGATGATGATGATGGTAATGATGGCGGAGATGGTGGAGGAGGCTTTTCTCCTTTTCCTTTATCTTATTTATCTGGAGGGACAAAAAGAAAAGGTTCCTCTACTCCTTTGTTTGGTTTGGGTGATGAAGTGCCTTCACGTTTACCCTTTTTAAACTCATTATACATCTCTTCCACCATTGCACGTATCGTCATGAAACTATCCAAGAATTGGGATTCTAACTTGATGCAGGAGCATCTAAACCCCTTCTAAATTAAAGAGAAATCCAAGTAGAGCGAGGAAGACGTGGACAGTGGAGCTGAATGAAGGGAGGAAAATCTGCTCTAAAACAGATTTAAAGAGGATTTGATGGATATGTTATTTGCGTGCATGTATTTTAGAGAGTTTTCGTTGGAGAAAAATCAGGAGAGGATCGGATCGATCCTTCCTATCTAAGGCTTCTTATATAAATGTGATAGGGGTGTGATAGATATCTATTCTGGGAGGAAATTGTGAGTGAGCAAGATGTAGTCGAGCGTGAGCTCGTTTCTACAACTGAAAGGCCTTAATTTGTAATTGTTTTGTATAATATATAAAAGCTTGTTCGAGTGTGAATTGTATACGCAATGAGTGTTTTATAATTGAGTTAAATCCGTGTCATGAGCTTGTTGATTGACCATCGATCAGTTCAGGATCGATGGCGACCTAATTATCGTGAGTCTGTTGCATGTGATTGTTTATTGAAGACAACATACAACGCAAAGGAAGATTCGATTGCAATCTCATTGGAGTTCCGATTGACTCGGATCAGAACTATGGAATGATATCACATCGGTTTGTTGAAACTGCCGATTGTTGGAGATCACCGATTAGAGAAATGTGTGAACCATCAGATCAACCAGATTGGGGGTGCAGTCATATGTATAGAATCTCTGTTTTTAAAAGGCGTTCAATCGTTGTGTTTTTAAATGGTGATAAAGGAATCAGCGATATTTATAGAGGTGGTTGTATATGTTCTGAAATCAATATATTCCTGTGTATTCGTAATATGTATGGTCGCGGGGTTTTAATTCTTAGCACGTATATTGTATGCTTGCGATGGTTATAATTTACAAGTCTTAAAGCCTAGAACGCTTCTGTCGAGACTTGTGGGCCCATAACCCACAACCCCAGGTTCGAAATTTATACATGAAAGGAGATTTTGGGCTTACCCCAAGATTTCTTTTCATCAAGAGGTATCAGAGCAGGGAAAGGATTTCCTACGAGAAGGAAGAAGAATGCAAGTGGAAGGGGAAAGAGGTACGGTTGTGTTAAAGCCGGAGAGTTCATGGTCTTACTGTCGTGCAGATGGTGGCAGTAGAAGGTGAGAAGATTTGCAGCAACCTAGAGCAAGGTGTGCTCAATTGGTTCTAGAGGAGAGAACCAGAAGGATGCCAAAAGACTGAGTGCGAAGGGATTGGTGAGGTATCGTGTAACAGAGGAGAATGTTACTGCAGAGGTTGGTTGCAGCTCACAGAAGATCATGAAAGCAGTTCTACTGAAGGAATGCAGTGGATAGAATTGCTAAGGACCAGAAGAAGAATATGACCAGGAGGTCATAAATTTTATTTTTTACCTTGGGAGTTTGATGCAGGAGCATCTAAACCCCTTCTAAATTAAAGAGGAATCCAAGCAGAGTGAGGAAGACGTGGACAGTCAAGTTGAACGAAGGGAGGAGAATCTGCTCTAAAACAAATTTAAAGAGGATTTGATGGATATGTTATCTGCGTGCATGTATTTTGGAGAGTTTTCGTTGGAGAAAAATCAGGAGAGGATCGGATCGATCCTTCCTATCTAAGGCTTCTTATATAAATGTGAAAGGGGTGTGATAGATATCTGTTCTGGGAGGAAATTGTGAGTGAGCAAGATGTAGTCGAGCGTGAGCTCGTTTCTACAGCTGAAAGCCTTAATTTGTAACTATTTTGTATAATATATAAAAGCCTGTTCGAGTGTGAATTTTATATGCAATGAGTGTTTTATAATTGAGTTAAATCCGTGTCATGAGATTGTTGATCGACCATCGATCAGTTTAGGATCAATGGCGACCTAATTATCATGAGTCTGTTGCATGTGATTATTTATTGAAGACAACGTACAGCGCAAAGGAAGATCTGATTGCAATCTCATTGGAGTTCTGATTGACTCGGATCAGAACTGTGGAATGATATCACATCGGTTTGTTGAAACTACCGATTGTTGGAGATCGCCGATTAGAGAAATGTGTGAACCATTAGATCAACCAGATCGGGGGTGTAGTCATATGTATAGAATCTCTGTTTTTAAAAGGCGTTCAATCGCTGTGTTTTTAAATGGCAATAAAGGAATCAACGATATTTATAGAGGTGGTTGTATATGTTCTGAAATCAATATATTCCTGTGTGTTCGTAATATGTATGGTCACGGGGTTTTAATTCTTAGCACGTATATTGTATGCTTGTGATGGTTATAATTTACAAGGCTTAAATCCTAGAACGCTTCCGTCGAGACTTCTGGGCCCATAACCCACAGCCCCAGGTTCGAAATTTATACATGAAAGGAGATTTTGGGCTTACCCCAAGATTTCTTTTCATCAAGAGGTATCAGAGCAGGGAAAGGATTTCCTACGAAAAGGAAGAAGAATGCAAGTGGAAGGGGAAAGAGGTACAGTTGTGTTAAAGCTGGAGAGTTCATGGTCTTACTGTCATGCAGATGGCGGCAGCAGAAGGTGAGAAGATTTGCAGCAACCTAGAGCAAGGTGTGCTCAATTGGTTCCAGAGGAGAGAACTAGAAGGATGCAAAAAGACCGAGTGCAGAGGGCTTGGTGAGGTATCTTGTAATAGAGGAGACTGTTACTACAGAGGTTGGTTGCAGCTCACAGAAGATCATGAAAGCAGTTCTACTGAAGGAATGCAGTGGATAGAATTGCTAAGGACCAGAAGAAGAATATGACCAGGAGGTCATAAATTTTCTTTTTTTCTACCTCGGAAGTCTGATGCAGGAGCATCTAAACCCCTTCTAAATTAAAGAGGAATCCAAGCAGAGCGAGGAAGACGTGGACAGTCGAGCTGAACGAAGGGAGGAAAATCTGCTCTAAAACAGATTTAAAGAGGATTTGATGGATATGTTATCTGCGTGCATGTATTTTGGAGAGTTTTCGTTGGAGAAAAATCAGGAGAGGATCGGATCGATCCTTCCTATCTAAGGCTTCTTATATAAATGTGATAGGGGTGTGATAGATATCTGTTCTGGGAGGAAATTGTGAGTGAGCAAGATGTAGTCGAGCGTGAGCTCGTTTCTACGGCTGAAAGGCCTTAATTTGTAACTGTTTTGTATAATATATAAAAGCCTGTTCGAGTGTGAATTGTATATGCAATGAGTGTTTTATAATTGAGTTAAATCCGTGTCATGAGCTTGTTGATCGACCATCGATCAGTTCAGGATCGATGGCGACCTAATTATCGTGAGTCTGTTACATGTGATTGTTTATTGAAGACAACATACAGCGCAAAGGAAGATCCGATTGCAATCTCATTGGAGTTCCGATTGACTCGGATCAGAACTGTGGAATGATATCACATCGGTTTGTTGAAACTGCCGATTTTTGGAGATTTCCGATTAGAGAAATGTGTGAACCATCAGATCAACCAGATCGGGGGTGCAGTCATATGTATAGAATCTCTGTTTTTAAAAGGCGTTCAATCGCTGTGTTTTTAAATGGCGATAAAGGAATCAGCGATATTTATAGAGGTGGTTGTATATGTTCTGAAATCAATATATTCTTGTGTATTCGTAATATGTACGGTCGCGGGGTTTTAATTCTTAGCACGTATATTGTATGCTTGCGATGGTTATAATTTACAAGGCTTAAAGCCTAGAACGCTTCTGTCGAGACTTGTGGGCCCATAACCCACAGCCCCAGGTTCGAAATTTATACATGAAAGGAGATTTTGGGCTTACCCCAAGATTTCTTTTCATCATAACCCAAGTGGATTTTCTTCTGCCATCCTTCTTTGTGAAAAGAGCCTTCCAATCTCTGGATTTGCCTCAACAAGTTCACCTTCACCTCATCCGAGCCTCAACCTAGTAATCATTCAAATCTCCACACAAAATTGTCAACCTTAAAAACCATACTGCTCTGATACCACTTGATCCGTTAATGAAAAAGGTATTATAGATTATGTGTGAAGTTGCCTATGTTACTTTATGCAACGGATCGAAAAGTTTGTGAATAACATAAACACTTAAACAATTAGAAAACACATTCAAAACACATCAACACAACCAAATTTAATAAAGGAGTTCACCAGACTTCCTGGCTATGTCTCCTGGTCCTTTTGCTTCTAGTGTTGACCTCTCTATTATGTCTTCAAATTGTTGTTACAAGTGTGAGCTCAAAAACAGAGTCTCAAACACGAAAATGGATCTCACCACTGTGTTCAGCTCGAGTTTTCGAGTCAAAATGAGTATACACTCGACCGTACTTGGCCACTATGACCTCCAGACCCCCTGGAACAGCTCAAAACTACACTCTGTCAACTTTTTTGGTGATATGGTATTAATATACCATGTTTAGTTACAAACTGCAATAAATGCAGAATAATATGATTATACTAAAAACAGAGGATAAACCAAAGGACGGATGGGCGTGGAGTTGACCCCAACCATCTGGCCTTTTCCCAGCGTAGATCCCAAAATCATACGATCTGACAGCGATCACGTCCCGCTCGTCAACTAATTTGGATGATCTACACCATCAATCTGTCTTGATTCATCTGATGGTTGTCGCACAATCTCACGCTCCAACTAGCACGTCGGTTAATTCTCTAAAAGCACACGAGAAAAGCTGTTTCAGGATGCTACGTGTCGACCGCTGAGTGGAATCACGTAGATTTCTGAAAAACCATTTCCAGCCTTTGAGGCACGTGAGAAATTGTTTACCACTTCCCTGCTAGAACTCAAAGAAGTTTAACTTCTTTTTACTAACCTCATCACGTTCGTTTTCAAAGATAACCTGCTTGCATGTCTTGACACGATATGTGTCGATCTCCTTTGATCAGATGATCCAACGACTATGGTGTGAACCAATCACACATATGCCATTCCTTCTCTACTGACATCATCCAGAACCTGTGACTCATTCCCGGGTTGCCACGTGTCCTACTAATGTAGGCATTGACTTTTGACCTAAATCTTTAATTGGCTCTAATTTCTTCATCCGGACTCGGATTTACACGCTGTTTGCACCATTGGTTTCGTATTAACAAGCACTTTGCCTTGAGCCTAATTTCGCCTGCATTTGAAGACTTTTGATCTGGAGTAAAATTGAATCCATTTTGGATCATTGAGTGAACGCTTCAGCTGATTGCGATGTTAGGTTTGTTGGCCACTGGCTCTGCAGATCGTCCCATTGCTAGTCGCTGGAGTCGCATGCCTCCTTCAAGAGTAGAACTTGCATTCGGACTGGGGATTGCAGGTCTCTGATTATCTATTTCGTCCTTACTGACTCCTCCTTGATGTTGTCAACCTGGGCCTGGAGGATGTTGATTTTCTCATTGATCTGCTGAAGCTGATTATGGTCTTGTACAATCCCTTGTACTAGTGAACAGTGACTGAATCTGCTCTCTTAAACCTGGTGGTTCTTTAGTGCTAAACTGCTTGAATAGTTATGGACCTTTCTCATTAAGGCGTATCCGTCGATGAGGGCCTTAGCCAAGGCTTTCTTCTTCACTTCCAGTTCTCTGACCTTTCCCTCAATCGTGTGGGCGTAAATTTCCATGGGATCTGGTAGTGCGGACCTTACCGTCTCAAGCTTCCGCCTCATCTCAACATTGGTGGCTACCAGGCATGTGCACTCTGTCTGCACATGATCGCAACAGTTGACCAACATGCAGGAAGTTATGTTCGTCAGTGCTTTAGTGTTGGCCTCGATGACGGTCGAACATATTGATCTAAACCGTTGTGTAATCTAATCCACCTGGGTTTGCAATTCTGTGTTTTCTTCCCATAGGTGATCTCACTTCTCCATCACTATGTGCAACTGCTTCCTTTACTACCCATGTTCTTTAGCTAGGTCTTCATGGAGGCTCTCGGCCTTGTGTGCTGCTTGCTGAATAAAGGGAAATAATTGGGCTGATGACCAGCGATGGAGTGTATTAGCCTGCATTGTGCTTGGTTCCAAGATTTTTTGTTGTAGGGGTAGGCTGCTGGTGATGGATTTATTTGAATGGGAGGCGGGTGAGTGTTCTTGCTGTGATGGTGGAGAGAACTATGGGGTGGCTGGAGTAATGCTAGGGTTTGGTGGGATTGCGAGCTTTATAGGGAGAGTGGGCAAGTATGGTTCAGTCCTTTCCACCTACCAAATGGTATCCAAGAATTTCCATACTGGTGGGTCCAATCCAAGCATTAGTGATGTACTCCCTGTTGGTGGCATTCCCATGGTCGAGGTGGTGCCCTCTATCGAACCGACCAACTGAACTTATGCTTCTGCAATAGTCCTTCGGTGGTTGAATGGGAGGATCTCGGATAGGGTCGCAGAAGTGGAAGCAGTTTGCGGGGATGACTCCCGCGACTGTTGTAATGCAGTGGATGTAGTGGCAAGGATCTCCTCAACTATGGTGGTTGTGGGAATTGGCTGCTCGACCTCAATAGTGAGGTCGATGACTGGAGCTGGCGGGTTAATTTTCGGCTTTTTAGTAGTCGACATTTTGACCTGTGGGGTTCGAATGACTCGCTTTTTCTGCAGTTTGGGGACCGTTATCTAGGAGGGAGCTTGAGCTGCTCCCAAGGGAAGTGCCATAGTGAGTGGTGGCATTATAATGGGGGAAAGCATGGTGGAACCTTGAAAGTGCTCAGGATAGTTACTCTCACCTGGATCGAAGCTAGCGACTGTCCATCTTAGTTTGAACATTTTTTCTTCCATATGGAGCAACATCAGCTGGAGTACTTCGTTGGTTGCCCTCTTTCAACTGCTTTTTGCCCCATCTCCCTCTCAGTCATGTGGCATCAAAGCTCCGAAAAGGTACTTGCGTTTCCCCTCCCTTACCTCGCAGGCCACTCTTGGCTAGGACTCCACCCTTTGCGCAATGCTTCCTCCATCAGGGTAAACCTCTGCGGCCTGAACTAGAACGTGCTCAGGTTGACACATCACAGTCTTAGGTAAGTGTGCGTGTGGGAGGTTCCAAACTAGATCTTGCTTGAGAATTCATCCAAAAGAGCCTTGGGTATCCTCTCAATGGATTGAATGGTGTCCAACATCTGCTCAAACCAGCTCTTGAAAGCTCTCTTGTTGATTTCCTTTGTGTTGGGATCCCCCGCTACCTTCCAGGGTTCGAACCTGAGTGCAATTGGCTGGTCCTTGGTAATGGTTTCCATTTTCCTTTTTGGTGGTGGCCTCCATTTCCACATTGCTAGTGCTATTACCAAGTACCTAAACACAGAGCCAGTGCTCCTCCTGTAGACATCTTCACAGGCCTCGAATAGTTCATTGAGCACGAAGGCTGACTAGTTGAGTACTTCTCCTTGGCAACAGTGTTCAACAATTGAAATAGTGTCCAATGTGCACTCGTTCCTCTTGAAATGCCTCATTTTTTTGCCTGCAATAAGATAGCAAGAAAACTTGATATTATCCTTGTTAATTTTGTCCACCTTTTTGCCCCTCCCACCTCGTTCCATCTCGTATTTGGCATAGATGTTGTCCTTCATTTGCTTCTTTCCCTGCTTGGCCCAACAGCTTGGAACGTTGTGTTGACTGCATTCCCAACTTTTGCCAGCCCAGTGAGTCGATTGATATCTTCGACATGAATGAGGTATTCCTTGTCCAACCATAGTGACCCACCATGCATCCTGCTTTCCAGCAATTTTGTGCACTACATGGCGGAAAATTGGTGTCGAATATGGGAAAACTTCGTAAGTAGAAATAGTGTGGACCTTTGTATCCCCCTAAACTCATCTCTAGTTTTGGAGGCCCTAGTGCCATCCTCCCTTTGAAATTCTCCTGCATACACCTCCCTTTTCATGGTCGGAAACTGGAATCCATCTATGAAGTCATTGTCGATCAGATTCGACCTGTCATAATTCCCATACAAATCATCCACTGTTTCAATTCGTGCATCAAGAGCATTCTTTGGGATTGATATTATTCCTTTCATCATCGCTTCTCTTCTGCGGTAAACTATTTGCACTGGAGGTTTCTTACTTCTCTTCCTCTGCCCTTGTTCTTCAGAGGGATCCTGGAATTCTTCTATGATTTGAAATTCTAGCATCCCCTGCATCCTCTTGCAATTTATGTAGCCAATTTTGACACGACGTCCCCTGAGTGATGAGGCTTTAATCAAATAATTACTCTAGTGACCTTTCCATGTATTCTAGCTATATCTTGCTGTTGTCAACCAATTTGTACGTGACAACTATGACGTGGTCTAGAAAGTACAGAGTGGGCTGCATGGCGTCTTTATTTTGCCATGATGGGTTTATTTATTAACTAATTCTATGCTTAATAGGAAAGATTTGTCGACCCTATCCTGATAGTTGCCTTATTAATTACTTAACCAGGAAATAACTATTGGTACGGTGGATGGGACCGGTACTTGTGCGGCCATCAATTCTAGAAAAAGTACAAACATACATGTATTATGCTGATGAGGATGACATGTGTGGCAATTGTCTCTGTTGACTAGGCCTACCAAAGTGACCATTGAAACTACGCAATCTTTGGTGACTTGGCCTACCTACGTGACCACTGACACTACCCCACCCCGGACCACAAATGGGTTGCAGTATCCCAAGCTTGGCCACAAACTTATTATTCAAACCAATTATTTTTATTTTCATTTTTACTTGCGGAAGAGTTTTAGGCATGCGCCATTCACCCATCCCTACAGTAGGAGTCCATCCAGTTGCGCGAGTCTTACCGCACTCAATTCTTTTATTTCTATGATTATGAATGGGCCTAACCCGTGCATTTGTAGTTTTCCTATGAACTTCAGGAACTTGATGTCATAAAGGACCATCTGGTCTCTGACTTCAAATGACTTCTTCTTGATGTGCCTATCATGGCAAGCCTTTTGTCTTCGTTGCTAGACTGATTGATGGAAGTCTGCTAGGAACTGGGTTTCATCAAGTTCCATCAATTGGCTTAGCTTGTCCCACAAGGCACTGTTATCCTTCATTCCCGTAGCTTCTGAGATGAGCATTTTGGGCAATATAAATTCTGTTGGTACCGATGCTTCTCTGCCATACACAAGTTGAAATGGAGTTTGCTTGTGGAGTCTTTTAACTATTGTCCTATATGCCCATAGAGCCCCTAGAATTTTTTTGTCCCAGTCGTCCTGGTTGGCAGATACGAATTTTGTTAGCCCTTTCTCTAGCATTTTGTTAAATGCTTCTACTGCACCATTTTCTTGCAGATGATAAGGACTACTCTTATTATGTTGAACCATAAATGTCATTAGCATAGCTTCAATGCTTTCGTTCAGAAAGTGGGTGCCCTGGTCACTTGTGAGGCTCCTTGGGCATCCGAACCTTGAAATAATATTTTCAAAAATGAATCTTGCTGTTGTTTCTGCTGTGCAGTCTTTCATTGGCGCAACCTTTGCCCATCTTGTGAGGTATTTTGTTGCTGTAATTATGTATCGGGCTCGTGAGTGTCTTGCTAGTGGAGAAATTGGCCCAATGAAGTCTACTGCCCACTTATCAAAGATCTGCACCAAATGGATTGGGTGTAGTGGTAGCTCATCGCATCAGGAAGGCTTACCAACCCTTTGACAGACATCACACTCTTTGGAAAATGCTTTAGAATCCTTATGGATAGTGGGCCACCATAATCCTACGTGTAGTATCTTTCTTGTGGTGGCCTTGCCTCCTACATGGCCTCTCACAACTCCTGTGTGGCACTCCCATAGGACGTCCTTTCTTTTGTGCTACAGGACACAGCGTCTGAGTATTTGATCCAAGCCCATTTTGTAGAGGTGTCCCGTGATGAGCTAGTAATTTTCTTCTCTGACCACCAAGTGCCACCTTTGTGTTTCCGTGTATCCCTCTGGGCAACGAATTATTGTTAGCAATGTAGAAATCTCTTCTAGGTGGTCGGGAATGGCCTCTATCCTGAATAGGTCGGCATCGGGCAACCGATCATCTATTGCTCCATCATTCTCCCCTATTTCCAGGCGCAACAGGTGATCTGGCCCTACATTCAATCTACCTAGATTAACAACCACTTCAAACGTGAATTCTTGGAATAGTAACAACCACCTGCATATTATTCCTTATAGTACTGGCTTGTTTACAAAGTATTTCAGCGCAGAATGGTCTGTAAAGAATTTGAAAGGTGCACCCAGTAAGTAGTGCCTGAACTTTTGCAGAGAGTAGACCATTTCCAAAGCTTTCCATTCTGTTGTTGTGTAGTTCCTTTCCACTGTAGAGAGCTTTCTGCTAGCGTAGTATACTGGATGATCCATCTTTTCTCCTGTTTGTGCTAAGACTGCTCCTAGCGTTATTCCAGATGTGTCAATGTGTACGTGGAACATTTTGTTCTAGTTAGGGTATAATAATATGGGGGCGCTTATTAATCTTTCCTTCAGTTTATTCAGAGCTGCTTGACAATCCGTAGTCTAGATAAATTCCTCCGTCTTCCTTAGTAGTTTCTCCATCAGGGTTGTTATGGTTGCGTAGTTCTTGATGAACCATCTGTAGTACCCCGTGCGACCCAAAGTTTCCCTTGTTTCACATTGCGCGGTGATTCCATGTGGACAATTTCTGCAACCGTGGCAGGGTCCACATAGACTCCATATTTGCAGACGATATGGCCTAGTAGAGTTTCAAAGGGAACTGCGAAAATACATTTTTTCAGGTTTAAGGAGATTTGCAACTATTTGCACCTCTCGAACATCACTCTCAATAAGCTGGTATGCTTCTTCAGTAGGCTGTATACTATTTAGTCATCCATTTAAACTTCTAGAAAGTTAGGAATGTAATCTTGGAATGTAGCTATTACAATCCTTGAGAAGACCATTGGCGCATTCTTTAATCCAAATGGCATTACATTGTATGCATACAACCCCCACTCAGTCGTGAAAGTTATTTTCCTTTTGTCCTCTTCAGCTATTCAAACCTGGTGGTAACATGAGAACCCATATGTGAATGAGTATGCCTCATTCCCTGCAACATTGTTTAGGACTTTGTCATTGAATGGTGTGGGGAAAGGATCATGCACGCATGCATTGTTTAGGCTTCTGTACTTGACGCATACCCTAATTTTGGTTGCATCTTTCTTGTTTTGAATAACTATGGGGCTTATCCAGTCAGCTTCATCTACCAAAAATATGATTCCTGCATCCAACATTTTGTCAATTTCGCTTTTAACTTTCTCTTTTACCCTTGGGTTCAGTCAGTATAGTCTGTGCTTTACTGGATGAGCGCCTGGTTTCAGAACAATTTTCATTTCTCCCAGGTTCCCTTTTATCCCCTTGAGTTTTGCCACTAAAGCTGGGAACATGATCCAGATTTAAACATGAACGCAACAAATTACAGAGATAACCATAAACAAAAAGATGCAATGGAAATAATACTTCATTTCACTAATGCAAAATACTGAAATATTCTTACAAACAGAAATGGAAATAAACCAGCTAGGGCGATGGTAGCTTATCTCTGAGAAGAGATGTGGCAGCTACATGCCTCTGAATTATGTTACAATGAGGCTCAAAGGCCTATTTATTGTTGAGAAACAATGGAAAACTCTAAACATCCAACAACCTAACCCTAGAAGATGAAACACCAAACTGTGGGCCCCGTTTGGGTAAATTGGTAGTAGGTACATCAACTTCACGGGGTCGTAACTTTGTCATACGATATTTGTTTGATGTGCACAATATCTCGTTATAAAGATATATCCGATAACTACAACTTTGGGAAGAGAAACATTAGTCCATGGACCCATGTTGCTCCGAGTTTTCCCAAAAAACGTTGTTTAGGGCCTCAAAACGGCTCCAAAAGTTCACGACCCGAAATACCGCTAAAAATAGTAAACTGTGCTACAATTAAGGAAACTAAAAAGATGAAAGAAACAATGGTGGGGGTCCAAGTGGACTTGGCGGGTGGCCACCAATATCCATCTGGATCATTCCTCCCCCCTTAGGAAGCAATGGTCCCCATTGCGTTGAGTTCCTCCATGAGATGAGGAAACTTCTACTGAACTTGGTCCCTGGTGAGCCACTTCCCCTGGTGAAGGAGTTGGCCTGCTTTGACAACTCGATATGGTTGGATATTTTGATGGCAAGTGTGCTTGATCTATGTGTCCATGATCTAATTAGTTGCAGCTTGTTCCATGCAATATGGATTTAAGTCTGTGGATTTGAGTTGTTCTGCAATGTCGGATGTGTCTAGTAATGGTGGAAGGTATGGCCGAAGGCGGTCCACATTGAACACTGGGTGCAGGGCAAGGAATGGGGGAATGTTGAGCTCAAATGCATTGTCTCCCATAGCCTTGGTAATGGTTTAAGGACCATATTAAAGTGCTCTGAGTTTCCGATAGGCTCTGGTAAGGCGTTCCTTTTGCAAATGCAACCAGACTTTGTCACCCACCTGAAACTTGTGTGGCACCCGATGTTGATCATGTCACTACTTGTACTTGGCATTTGATTTCTCCAGAATATCATGGACCTTCTGGAGAATATGTTGGATGTGCTCAATTAATATTTTTACCTTATTTGTTTCAGATTGGATATGAGTTGAATCTGTGTGAGTAGCTGCAAATGGTATGGCCACATCAATGGGACATAGTGGCTGGAGTCCCAATCCCACCTGAAAAGGGTTGTGGCCAGTCGAGCTGTGGAGAGCCCAGTTGTAGCTATCCTGAACATAGGGGAGGCTCTCATCCCATGTGCATGGATGCTTTGATTTGTACATGCACAGAATGTGTACAATCATCCTGTCGACAACCTCTGTCTGGCCATCAATTTGAGGATGGAAGGCTATGGATTTGGTGAGTTTGGTGTCCAACATCAACCAAAGAATGGACCAAAATGTACTGAGGAACCTGCTGTCCCGATTTGAGATGATAGACTTTGGGATCCCAAAATGTACCCACACTTGTTCAAAGAAGAGTTTAGCAATGGCTTCTGTTGTGATATTCTTCTTGCAGGGTGCCATAATGGCCATCTTCGAGAACCTGTTGACGACCACAAAAACACAGTTGTTTCCATGCTTAGTGGAAGGAATGCCTGACATGTAATCCATGCAGATGGATTCCCAAGGTCGACTAGGGGGAGGCAGCGGGGTATAGAGGCCTTGCTTCTTGATGGTCAGTTTGGCAATGGCATAGGCAGTGCATGATCTGATGTACTTCCCGACATCCTGTCGAAGATTCGACCAATAGAAATACTTCTACAATACTGCCACCATTTTCTCGACCCCAAAATGCCCAAAAGCCTGACTGTAGTGTGCTTCCCAAATCATCTTGGCACGCTCGCTTGAAGGAACACAAAGGTGACCCAGCTGGCATAACAGGGCATCCTGGAGGTGAAAATCTGGAACATGCTGACCCTCCAAGAGTGTCTGATATGTGTGGCCGAATTTTGGGTCGCTTTTGTAGAGAAGTGGCCAATTAGAAGTCTTGTGTCGACAAGAGTTGAGCACAGTGGTTAACACCATGATCGGTGGTCGACTGAGGCAATCTGCAACATTATTGGTGTTTCCCTTCTTATACTTGATATTCAAATGGAACTGTTGCAGGTACGTGGACCACTTCTGATGGCGATCATTCTGCAATTTCCCTTGGGTCTGTATGAACTACAGGGGTCGATGGTCTGTGTGGACGACCGTTTCCTTCCCCAAAATGTAATGCTTCGATTGTCGGCAGGCCTGCACAATGGAATACATCTCTTTGTCATAAGTGGGATACTTCCAGACTGTGTCTGAAAGTGTCTCACTGTGATATGCCACTGGATGCCCATTTTGAGTAAGGACTGCCCCAATAGCATAGTCAGAGGCATTTGTCTTGACCTCAAATGGTTGTTGCAAGTCTGGTAATGCGAGCATTGGTGCCGAGCAGAGGCAATCTTTCAACTCTGTGAATGCCTTTTGTTGAGATTCAAACGAAAAGAATTTTTCTTGCACTCCTCCCTTGGTGACTTGACTCAAGCGCGAAGTGACATGAGAAAACCCCAACATGAACCTGCGGTAGAAGTTGGAAAGACCTAGAAAGCTACAGAGCTCTATCAGAGTGGTTGGAGATGGCCAATCCCAAATGACTTGGATCTTGGTTGGATCCACATGGATTCATCAATAATGTACCCTAGATATTGAACCTGGGTCATGCCAAAAGTGCACTTCTCCAAATTGTCACACAACTTGTGTTGCCGCAATGTTTGGAGAGCCTGTCAGATGTGGTGGAGGTGATCTTCCCAAATCTAGCTGAAGATCAGGATGTCATCCAAGTATAGCACTACAAATGAGTTCATGAGTGGCTACAAGATGTCATCCATTAGCCTCATGAAGGTTGTAGGGGCATTCGTCAATCTGAAAGGCATAACCAACCATTCAAAAAGGCCCTCCTTGGTTTTGAAGGCAATCTTCCACACATCAGAGGGTTTGATTTGTACCTGGTGATATCCTGACTTAAAATCGATTTTGCTGAAATATTTTGCCCCCTTCAGTTGGTCCAAGAGGTCATCAATCTATGGGATCGGGTACCTATTACGAACAGTGATATTGTTCAGCACCCGATAGTCAATACAGAGTCTCCAAGTCCCATCCTTCTTCTGTACCAACATGATTGGGCTCCCATAGGGCGATCAACTTAGACGGATGTGACCTTTCTGCAACAGCTCCTGAATCTGCCTCTTGATTTCATCATTCTCCAGAACGGAGCACCAATAGATTAGTCCATTAGGCATCGACGCATCTAGGGTCAGATCGATGGAGTGCTTGACTTGACAGTGAAAAGGAAGCCCTGTGGGGGAGGTGAAGATGTCCTCGTACTCCTCCACGACCTTGTCCATCTACAGTTGTCATACGGAGGGGCCATATCTGGAGGTTGTGGCCACTATATTCTTCTTTCCTTGAGGGTATATCATCAGGAAAACAAATTTCCTGATTTTGGAAATGAGCTTACTACATTGTTTTGTAGTAACCATA
Organism: Pinus tabuliformis; assembly: GCA_031772625.1. Taxonomy (NCBI): domain Eukaryota; kingdom Viridiplantae; phylum Streptophyta; class Pinopsida; order Pinales; family Pinaceae; genus Pinus; species Pinus tabuliformis. The sequence continues at coordinate 194,303,271 of CM062816.1, forward strand.
GAGATGGTGGTAGGCAGTGCTACCTCCAGTATCCTGTACAACTTATTTCCCAAAGTAACAATAACACCACGGGGCCTTGATTCATACACAGCATGTCGGTTCCACAAGTATGGTTGTCCTAATAATACATCACAAAATTCAAGGGGAGCAATGTCACAAAATACCTCATCTGTGAAGGGATTGATGTTGTATGGAAGATGACACTGCTAGCTCACGCAAAGATCCCATCCTTGGTGAAGCCACCCGATGGTGTATGGTTGTGGATGTGCTGTGGTCGATAAGCCTAGCTGCTTCACAACCTCTACCGAAATGAGGCTCTTTTGGATCCCGCTGTTGACAATGAGCTGTAGTGGGGAGCCCTTTACCCACTTCTGGGAGTGGAAGAGATGCTCCTGCTCCTCTAGATCTTCGAGTTCCTCCTTCTAGATCTTCGTGGTGGCAATGATGGCGTTGGCCTCTGCATCGATAATTTTCTTCCCTTTGTCATTCCCCTTGTTGGGTTCTGACTCAGAGTCGGAACATGCATCTAATTCTGAAATCTTTAGCTCGGCCACCAGTGACTGCTTGGCCCAAAACTCACTTGTGTTGTGAGTGGAGCTCTTATGGAACTCACGCCACTTTCCCATGTCCTTTTTCAGCTTCGCAACGTTGTTCTTTGCTTACAACTTTGGCGGGTTGTCTTGGGCAGCCCCACCTTGGTTTTGTCCTTTGTTCTGCAGTTTGGGGGCACCTTTCCCTTGCTTTGGATTCACAGATCCAAAGTCTCTTTTCTTCTGTTTAAACTTTTGCTCGACCTTGATGGCATATTTGTATGCCGTGCCGAGCGAGGAGATGTTCAAGAATTCTATTTCTTCTTGGATGTACTTGTGCAGGTAGCCATGGTATTTGAGTATAAAATGTTGCTTTGAATCCTTGATACCCAACTTTATACGAAGGGTATGGAAAATATTGGTAAACTTTGGCACATCTTGGTCCCTTCCCTGCTGTAGTGTGGTCCACTTTATGTATTGATCCTCATAGCTTTCGACAAGGTAGTACTACTCCTTAATGGCATCCTGGAATGAATCCCAAGTGCATGTGACTGAAAATAGTGAGCTTGTACTTTCATCCTTCTGCTCGCAGTAGGTTTCCCACCAATCCTTGACATGGGGGACTGCTTTGAGAAGAGGGAAAATAATCTTTTCCTGACTGGAAAAATCATGAACAGAAAAATAACCCTCTAGCAGATTTAACCATTTATCGACAGAATCTGTGTCTGTCTAACCCTTGAATATAGGTGTTTCAAAATTAACTTGTACCTTAAATGGTGTGGCATTTCCCGAGTAGTTGTTGGAAGCCGATGCATCGCCCCTGGGTAGCCGTTGAAGGATCTAGGCAATGTTGTCCATGATTGCGTTCCTTTATCGCTCGAGGGCTTCTTCGAGCAAGATTTTGATAGGATCTCCTGGCCACTTTTCTTTCTTTTCATCTGCCATGGGAAGCTGTCAGGATTTGCGAGGCTGGTCGTGCAAAGGTTTGACTAGTTCAAGTCCTAACTCCTTATATCCCGACCTCGTTGGGGACATGTAAAGAAAAACAGAGAAAAAGCAGACTGCTCTGATACCAGTGATCCAGATTTAAATAGGAATGCAACAAATTACAGAGATAACCATAAACACAAAGATGCAATGGAAATAATACTTCATTTCATTAATGTAAAATACTGAAATATGCTTACAAACAGAAATGGAAATAAACCAGCTAGGGCAATGGTAGCTTATCTTTGAGAAGAGATGTGGGAGCTACATGCCTTTGAATTGTGTTACAATGAGGCTTGAAGGCCTATTTATTGTTGAGAAACAATGGAAAACCCTAAACATCCAAAAACCTAACCCTAGAATATGAAATGCCAAACTATGGGCCTCGTTTGGGTAAATTGGTACATCAAATTCTCGAGGTTGTAACTTTGGCATACGATCTCTGTTTGACGTGCACAATATCTCGTTAGAAATATATATCAAGAACTACAACTTTGGGAAGAGCAACATCAGTCCATTGACCCGAAAAACATCGTTTAGGGCCTCAAAACGGCTCTGGAAGTTCAGGACCCGAAAAACCACTAAAAATAGTAAATTGTGCTACAATTAAGGAAACTGAAAAGCTGAAGGAAACAATGGTGGGGGTCCAAGTGGACTTGGCAGATGGCCACCAATATCCACCTGGATTAGAACAGGTCTTGGTATTCTTGTAGTAAGTCAAAAATTTCCTTGGTGGTTAGTTCGTCCCAGTAATCTCCCACTAATTCTATCTTGGGTTTATCTTCCATCCCAACATTTTGCTTTCTCAGCTTCACTGGTAGGAGATGGGTGCCTTTCATCGAAGGTTTCTCCCGAATACCTCTTTCCCCTTTTGTTTTTTCAAAGGCCAGATGTCTAAGCCCCTCCAATCCGTCCTCCTTTGGTTCGGCATCAATTTTGTCGCAGGTCACAAATCCTGGCGATTCCATATCGTACAAGCATTGGAGAAATTTTTCCTTGTGCCTCCCTTCGGCTAACATCTCTGGGGTGAACAAAACCCCTTTTACCGCATGGAGTACCTTTGTCATTTGTGCCTCATTGCCTTTGAATGAAAAATCACCGACGAATTGTGCTTCCAAGGTACCCCAACTAACCATTTGTTGCCATAGCTCCTCCTAGATACACTAGGCCCGGGGGACAATGTCAAGGGTATGTATAAATGCATGTACCCACAAATTCCTTGGTAGTTCCTAGCTTTCCCAGTTGGTCGTGCAATATTTGATGTGCTTCTCGGGACTTGAATTCCCCGTGTATTTCCCTTCATCCTATGGTCGATCTGCCTTCCTGCCAAACCTTTCCTTCATTGCTTGCTTAGCATCCCTCCAGTGTTTTAATACTTTGCAGTGCACCTTACACCATCTTGCTGGTGTTACCATAAGCGGAATGTCTAGAAAGGGAATTATTTGGTCTTTTGGTATGTCCTGGTCTACCCTGTCTAAAAACTAATCTACCGGCTCAAGGCCATAGTACTTTGGGTAGTTCTCCGTTCCCATGTCTCCCTAGTTTACTCGGCTTATCATTGCACACAGTCGAGTTGTCAGTTCATATCCACCCTACTTCCATGCATCCCATGTAGCTTTTGAACTAGTTTTTGAGCTTTGAATGCTTCTCCAGCTAATAGATCCTCCGACTGTAGGATTTATGTAGTCCTCCCTTTTCCCAGCTGTGAGCATATATAGCTAGTCTAACACCCCTGGTTCATCCCTGTCATCTATTGGCTCTGTAAACCTGGGTCCTTGGTAGGGGTCTAACAGCTAGATCACCCTTATCCCATCTGCTTCAAAAATCATCAGCTCCTTCTTCAAATCTATGACAGCATAGTTTTCATATGCCTAGTCAATCCCTAAGAGTGTTGGGTACGGGTATTTATCCCCCATAATGTCAATTACTTCAAACTCAGTGTGAGTCTTCACCCTTGCTACATCAACCACTACATTTTCTAATCTCCCGATGGGAAATATGCAATACTGATTTGCCATTCTTAATTGAATTGGTGAGTACTTTAGTTGTGGCTTCCCCATTGCCTCCCAAGTCTTCTTAGGTAGGATGTTTACATCTGACCCTAAATCTAGCATGGTGTCCCTTATCTGGAATCCTGCCACTTGCGCATTGATTCGGAACTCCTTTCTACTCCTTTTCTTATTCCGCTTCACTCTCTTAGAGGCTTTCTTCGGCAAGGTTTCACATGGTTGTCCCGCTCCCTCTCCCTCCATGGATACTATGGCCTTTAGGCTTTTCTGCAATTCCTTCAGCATGGCCTCATCCTCAACAATTTTCAAGAATAATTTAAACCATTCCCCAATCGGCTAGGTGGGAGTGGGCACGTGGACTTGCGGTGATCCGGATTTAAACAGGAACGCAACAAATTACAGAGATAACCATATACACAAAGATGCAGCGGAAATAATACTTCATTTCATTAATGGAAAATACTGAAATATGCTTACAAACAGAAATGGAAATAAACTAGCTAGGGCGATGGTAGCTTATCTCTGAGAAGAGATGTGATGGCTACATGCCTCTGAACTGTGTTACAATGAGGCTCGAAGGCCTATTTATTGTTGAGAAACAATGGAAAAAACCCTTAACATTCCAAAACCTAACCCTAGGAGATGAAACGCCAAACTGTGGGCCCCGTTTGGGGGTAAGTTGGTACATCAACTTCCCGGGGTCGTAACTTTGGCATATGATCTCCGTTTGACGCGTACAATAGCTCATTAGAAAGATCTGTCTGAGCACTATCATTGTTGGAACAGGCAACACCAGTCCATTCCATGGACTCGTGTTGCCCCCGGATTCCCCAAAAAACGTCGTTTAGGGCCTCAAAACGGCTCCGGAAGTTCAGGACCCGAAAAACTACTAAAAATAGTAAGTTGTGCTACAATTAAGGAAACTGAAAATGCTGAGAAAGACAATGGTGGGGGTCCAGGTGGACTTGGCAAGTGGCCACCAATATCCACCTGGATCATTCCTCCCCCCTTAGGAAGCAATGGTCCCCATTGCGTTGAGCTCCTCCATGAGATGAGGAAACTTCTGCTGAACTTGTTCCCTGGTGAGCCACTTGCCCTGCTGAAGGAGTTGGCCCGCTTTGACAACTCGATACAGTTGGATATTCTGTTGGCGAGTGTTCTTGATCTGTGTGTCCATGATCCGATCAGTTGCAGCTTGTTCCATGCAATCTGGATTTAATTCTGTGGGTTTGAGCTGTTCTGCAATGTCGGATGTGTCTAGCAATGGTGGAAAGTATGGCTGAAGGCGGTCCACATTGAATACTGGGTGCAGGCCAAGGAATGGGGGAATGCTGAGCTCAAATGCATTGTCTCCCATAGCCTTAGTAATGGTGTAAGGACCATATCGGAGTGGTCTCAATTTCCGATAGGCTCCAGTAAGGCGTTCCTTTTGCAAATGCAACCAGACTTTGTCGCCCACCTGAAACTTGTGTGGCACCCGATGTTGATCATGTCGCTGCTTGTACTTGGCATTTGATTTCTCAAGAATGTCATGGACCTGCTGGCGAATATGTTGGATGCGCTCAATGAAGCTGGTGGCCTTATCTGTTTCGGACTGGACATGAGCTGAATTCATGTGAGTAGCTGCAAGTGGCATGGCCACATCAATGGGGCATAGTGGCTGGAATCCCAAACCCACCTGAAAAATGCTATGGCCAGTGGAGCTGTGAAGAGCTCGGTTGTAGCTGTGCTGAACGTAGGGGAGGCTCTCGTCCCATGTGCGTGGATGCTTTGAGTTATACATGCGCAGAATGTGCACAATCATCCTATTGACAACCTCTGTCTGGCCATCAGTTTGAGGATGGAAGGCTGTGGACTTCGTGAGTTTGGTGTCCAGCATTGACCAGAGACTGGACCAAAAGGTGCTGAGAAACCGACTGTCCCGATCTGAGATGATAGACTGTGGGATCCCAAAGTGCACCCACACTCGTTCAAAGAAGAGTTTAGCAGTGGCTTCTGCTGTGATATTCTTCTTGCAGGCCATCATAATGGCCATCTTTGAGAACCTGTCGACGACCACAAAAACACAGTCATTTCCATGCTTAGTGGAAGGAAGGCCTGACATGTAATCCATGGAGATGGATTCCCAAGGTCGACTAGGGGTAGGCAACGGGGTATAGAGGCCTTGCTTCTTAATGGTCGGTTTGGCAATGGCACAGGCAGTACATGATCGGATGTACTTCCCAACATCCTGTCGAAGATTCGGCCAATAGAAATAGTTTTGCAGTACTGCCACTGTTTTCTCGACCCCGAAATGCCCAGCAGCCCGACTGTAGTGTGCTTCCCAAATCATCTTGGCACGCTCGCTTGAAGGAACACAAAGGTGACCGAGGTGGCATAATAGGGCATCTTGGAGGTGAAAATCTGCAACCTGCCGACCCTCCAAGAGTGTCTGGTATGTGTGGCCGAATTCTGGGTCGCTTTTGTAGAGAAGTGGCCAATCAGAAGTCTCGTGCCCGCAAGAGTTGAGCACGGTGGTTAGCGCCATGATCGGTGGTCGACTGAGGCAATCTGCAACATTATTGGTGCTGCCCTTTTTATACTTGATATTCAAGTGAAACTGTTGCAGGTATGTAGACCACTTCTGATGGCGATCATTCTGCAATTTCCCTTGGGTCTGTATGAACTGCAGAGGTCGGTGGTCTGTGTGGATGACCGTTTCCTTCCCCAAAATGTAATGCTTCCATTGTCGGCAGGCCTGTACAATGGAATACATCTCTTTATCATAAGTGGGGTACTTTCGGACTGTGTCTGAAAGTGTTTCACTGTGATATGCCACTGGATGTCCATGTTGAGTAAGGACTGCCCCAATAGCATAGTCAGAGGCATCTGTCTCGACCTCAAATGGTTGTTTTAAATCTGGTAACGCGAGCACTGGTGCCGTGCAGAGGCGATCCTTCAACTCCTTGAATGCCTTCTGTTGAGATTCAGACCAAAAGAATTTTGCTTTCGCCCCGCCCTTGGTGACTTGACTCAAGGGCCAAGAAATATGAGAAAATCCCAACACAAACCTGCGGTAGAAGTTGGCAAGACCTAGAAAGCTGCGGAGCTCTGTTAGAGTGGTTGGAGAGGGCCAATCCCGAATGACTTGGACCTTGGCTGGATCGACATGCACCCCCTGTTCATCAATGATGTATCCCAGATACTGAACCTCGGTCATGCCAAAAGTGCATTTCTCCAAATTGGCACATAGCTTGTGTTGCCGCAGTGTTTGGAGAACCTGTCGGATGTGTTGGAGGTGCTCTTCCCAACTCTGGCTGAAGATCAGAATGTCATCCAAGTATACTACTACAAAGGAGTTGGTGAATGGCTGCAAGATGTCATCCATTAGCCTCATAAAGGTTGCAGGAGCATTCGTCAATCCGAAAGGCATGACCAACCATTCGAAGAGGCCCTCCTTGGATTTGAAGGCAGTCTTCCACACATCTGAGGGTTCAATTGGTACCTGGTGATATCCTGACTTCAGATCGATCTTGCTGAAATATTTCGCCCCCTTTAGTTGGTCTAGGAGGTCATCAATCCGCGGGATCGGGTACCTATTACGGACAGTGATCTTGTTCAGCGCCCGATAGTCAATACAGAGTCTCCACGTCCCATCCTTCTTCTGTACCAACACTATCGGGCTCCCACAGGGCGAAGAACTCGGACGGATGTGACCTTTCTGCAGGAGCTCCTGAATCTGCCTCTTGATTTCATTGTTCTCTAGAATGGAGCGCCGATAAATTGGTCCATTGGGTAGCGACGCACCTGGGGTCAGATCGAGGGAGTGCTTGACTTGACAGTGCAGAGGAACCCCTGCCGGGGAGGTGAAGATGTCTTCGTACTCCTCCACAATCTTGTGCATCTGTAGCTGCCGTGCAGAGGGACCCCATTTGGAGGCCGCGGCCACTGTCTTCTTCTTCCCTTGAGGGCGTATCATTAGGAAAACAAATTTCTTGGTTTTGGAAATGATCTTACTGCATTGTTTTGCAGTAATCAAAGAAATGGCGGCAGGTGGTGCTACCTCTGGTATCTTGAACAACTTATTTCCCAATGTAATAATAATAGCACGGGGCCTTGATTCATACACAGCATGTCGCTTCCACAAGTATGGTTGTCCTAGTAATACATCACAAACTTCAAGGGGAGCAATGTCACACAATACCTCATCCGTGAAGGGCTTGATGTTGTATGGAAGGCGACATTGCTGGCTCACGCGAAGATCTCGCCCTTGGTGAAGCCACCCAATGGTGTATGGTTGTGGATGTGCTGTGGTCGGTAAGCCCAACCGCTTCACGACCTCTGCCGAAATGAGGTTCTTTTGACTCCCGCTATCAACAATGAACTGTATCGGGGAGCCCTTTACCCACATCTAGGAGTGGAAGAGACGCTCCTCCTCCTCTGGATCTTCGGGTTCATTTTTCTGGATCTTTGCGGTAGCAACAGTGGCGCTGGGATCTGCATCAATGATCTGCTTCCCTTTTTCATACCCCTTATCGGGTTCTGACTCAGAGTCGGAACATGCATCTGATTCTGAAACCTTTAGCTCAGCCACCAGTGACTGCTTGGCCCGACACTCACTTGTGTTGTGAGTGGAGCTCTTATGGAACTCGCACCATTTTCCAGTGTCCTTTCTCGGCTTCGCGGCGTTGCTCTTTGCTTGCAGCTTCGGCTGGTTGTCTTGGGTTGTCTCGCCTTGGCTTTGTCCTTTGTTCTATGGTTTAGGGGCACCTTTCCCCTGCTTTGGATTCGCAGATCCAAAGTCTCGCTTCTTTTGTTTAAACTTCTACTCGACCTTGACGGCATACCGGTATGCTGCGTCGAGCGAGGGGATGTTTAGGAACTGTATTTCTTCCTGGATGTACTTGTGCAGGCAACCACGGTATTTGAGTATCAAATGTTGCTCCGAATCCTTGATACCCAACTTTGTGCGAAGGGTATGGAAAAGATTGGTGAACTTCGGCACATCTTGGTCCCTTCCCTGCCGCAGCGTGGTCCACTTTATGTATTCATCCTCATAGCTTCCGACATGGTAGTACTGCTCCTTGATGGCATCCCGGAATGAATCCCAGGTGGGTGCGGCTGAAAATAGTGAGCCAGTACTTTCATCCTTCTGCTCGCAGTAGGTTTCCCACCAGTCCTTGACGTGGGGGGCTGCTTTGAGAAGACCAAAAACAATCTTTTCCCGACTCGAAAATTCATGAACAGAAAAATAACCCTCTAGCAGATTTAACCATTTATCTACGGCATCGGCGTCTATCTGACCCTCGAATATGGGGATTTCAAAATTAACTTGTACCTTAAAGGGTGTGGCGTTTCCAGAGGAGCTGCTGGAAGCCGATGCGCTGCTTCTGGGTAGCCGCTGAAGGATCTGCGCAAAGCTATCCATCATCGCATTCCATTGTCGCTCGAGCGCTTCTTCGAGCAAGATTTTGATGGGATCTCCTGCCCCCTCGTCTTTCTTCTCGTCCGCCATGGGAGGCCGTCGGGATTTGCGAGGCTGGTCTTGCAAAGGTTCAACCAGTTCAAGCCCTAACTCCTTATATCCCGACCTTGTTGGGGACATGCAAAGAAAAATAGAGAAAAAGCAGACCGTTCTGATACCACTGATTCGGATTTAAACAGGAACGCAACAAATTACAGAGATAACCATATACACAAAGATGCAGCGGAAATAATACTTCATTTCATTAATGGAAAATACTGAAATATGCTTACAAACAGAAATGGAAATAAACTAGCTAGGGCGATGGTAGCTTATCTCTAAGAAGAGATGTGATGGCTACATGCCTCTGAACTGTGTTACAATGAGGCTCAAAGGCCTATTTATTGTTGAGAAACAATGGAAAAAACCCTTAACATTCCAAAACCTAACCCTAGGAGATGAAACGCCAAACTGTGGGCCCCGTTTGGGGGTAAGTTGGTACATCAACTTCCCGGGGTCGTAACTTTGGCATATGATCTCCGTTTGACGCGTACAATAGCTCATTAGAAAGATCTATCTGAGCACTATCATTGTTGGAACGGGCAACACCAGTCCATTCCATGGACTCATGTTGCCCCCGGATTCCCCAAAAAATGTCGTTTAGGGCCTCAAAACGGCTCCGGAAGTTCAGGACCCGAAAAACTACTAAAAATAGTAAGTTGTGCTACAATTAAGGAAACTGAAAATGCTGAGAAAGACAATGGTGGGGGTCCAGGTGGACTTGGCAGGTGGCCACCAATATCCACCTGGATCATGCGGTCTTTGGGTGTCCCTATCTTCGGTCATTCCCTTGAACAATTTGGTTGCTTCTTGATAGTATTGTCTTTGGCACTCGTGCTGATATGCCCTTTGTGGTGACATGGATTTAACGATCGGGGGGGTCCTCAACATAGCGGTCCTCACCTGTCTTCTTCCCTTCTCGGGTGACTATATTGATATTGGTCGTGGGGAAGCCATCATCAGTTCGAGGCTCAACATTCACCAAGTTGGCCCTCCACTATCAGGTTCTCTCTTCCCACTTCACAATGAGCTCTGGGCAGTCCTCCATTGCATGGGTGTTAACTCTGCACTACGAACACCAGGGTCTCCTCGGGAGCGGGCATTCCCTTGTGACATGTCCTTCCTAGTCGTAGTTATAACACCTTACAAGCCCTCTTCCTCCCATTCTTCCTTCACGTCCATTTCCTCCTCGTCCCCATCGACTTGCCTCATTGACCCTGAACATGGATTTGTCTAGTCTTTCTACTAGAGTGTCCAACACTCGACACTGATCGATGTGATGAGTTGTCGATGCACAGAACTCGCAGTAGTTGTTGTTGGGGACATTGGAGTACTTCTGCAGAATTGGGCACATCCGCAATAGGTGTCCATATGCCCTATAGATCTTGCAGAAGTCTGGGTTATTCCTTCCTGGGAAGGGTCCTTGCACTCCGACTTCCGTAACCCCTATGGTGGGAGGGGCCCCTGATGACCCCGCCACCCCCCCTGGTTGATTAATTCCCTGCAATTGTGGGCATTCCATCACAACATGCCCTTCCACTAGGCAATGGGTGCACCAAACATTGGGCCTGGCTAGTTGTACAGGTTGTAGATCCCTCAGCTTCTCTGTCAAATTCGCGATTTGGCTTTGCAGGCCTGTGATCGCTGGATCTTGTAGATTTGTGCCTCCTCAGCATTCATGGGGGTATCCCGCCATTGCTTCTATTTAGGATTCTTGCTCCAATGCATCCTGTAGGGTTCCTATCCTCTGTTGCGTCAGCGGTGTTCTAGTCAAAGGCAAGAGCGCCTTAATGAACCTGTCCCACTGGTGGTTTGGGTCCAAGGTGTAACTCAGCTTGGCGATGGCATCCTTAAACCTTTACATGAGCTCCCAAGCCATCTCACCCTTCCTTTGCTTAATTTCCCACAACTCTGATAACCCCTATTGGTCTGTCTGTGGCACCTTGAATTCCTGCACAAATCCCTCTTAATATCATCTATTGTGGGATTTTGGTTCTGCTCTGCCCACTTTATGAACCAGCATAGATCCCGTTGTCTTAGCGTGGTCTGGAATTCGACTGCTCAGACGTTATTTGGAGTCTGACGAGCCCTCTAGATGGCTTCATAGAGGTACCAGTGCTACTCCACATCCCCGTTCCCCCTTCCTGTAAATTTCGGGTATCTAGTAAACAATCCCGCAATACTACTCTGAGTATGGGTTAACAACACAAAACCTTTGCTTCTCGACCGTTGGGATCCCTCTAGTCCCAAGTTGCTGCTATAACTGGTTCCTGTGTTACTTCCAATATTGATACCGGTCCTGTATTTCTCTCGCACACTATATACTTGCGCTGCCTTGGCTAAGCTAATGACAAATTCTTCTGGTTTGTGATAAAATACCAGGGGAAGGTTGGGGAAAATGTTGCTTATATTTTGGGGGTGGGGCTATTGAATTTTGATGGATGCTTCTTTCTCATTGAACAACCTCCTCATCACATCACCCACATTATCGTCTTCTCTTTCCTCATGCCAATATGGTTTTTGATCTTGCGATTCTACTTCTGCAACCTGCAGGGAAGGTCCCCAGTCCATTCCATGTTGCGATTCTACTTTCACAACCTTCCGAGATGGTCCTCCTTCGGTTCCCTGTTGCGATCCTAGTTCTGAAACCTGCAGGAAATGTCCTTCTTCATTCTCCCATTTCCGACATCCCTCTCTCCCGTACTCGGGTTGCCTAGCATAGTCTTCTCCCCCCTCCTTAACTCAGGGTTTTCCCATCACCACTCCTATTTGGTGGGGCCCCCTCCTTCTCTTCCTTAGAGCCTAAGCCGCTCTTGCCTGCCACTTGTCAGCTAGTAGCGCCCTCCTCTGTGCTCTAACATCCCTTGCTCTTTTTAATCCCTCTGAATCCATCCCCTCGCACCATCCCTATCCCTCTGTAGGAAACATTTCCCCCTCTAATTCCTTCCCCCGATACTGGGGTTTTACGCTTCCATCCCGGCGGTGGGTAAAGATAGCAGTCCTTCTTCTACCAAAAACATCTTAATCCACGTCGGGACTTCTCTTATCAACTCCCCCCTTAGCCCAAAGCCGAACACAACCTCCGCCTTTGAGAAAGATTGGTAGCTCTCTGCAGAAAACTCGACCATGTACCCTTCCACCGTAGTCTTCACCCAAAAATAGACTGCTTTCACTCGATCGTTATCCAACTGCTGTAACAATGCAATATCAGACGGAGTCCAACTATAGTGAACTATCATTTATCCACTTGACTAACTTTGTCTCTTCAGCTTTCTCAACCAATGATATAGGTCCTCACGAAACTTGCACCAGAAAATTTCATACTGGTCATTTATGCTATCAGCATATAAAATCCCCTCACGTACTTTGCCGATCAGGTGATTCCTACGGGCAACTTTCTCTACCACAAATTGATCTACTTTATGATTCCACTAGTCTCTAATCTCTCTTTTAAATACCCTTGACACCATATTTTGAACCAGTTCTCTCAACTTTGAGTCCTAGCAACGGAACCATTTGTTGGCTCGAAAGAGTCATCAAGGAAAAGACCTTGGGTTCAGGCACAGGAGGCCAACAATGGTCCGTTGTAGTCTAGGACAACACCGACATTTTCACCTTACCTTGAAGGGCAAGGAATCTCACTTGAGGCATGCCGTGACCAAAAAGGAGAAGGGTTCAACATGGGGTTGAAGGAATATCAGCCGGGCACAGGCGATCACACACATGCATATCCATTATACGAGAAACATATCTAACAACATCCTTGAATCATACACATACATCCATCATAGAGAACACAGAGATAACAACATCCTTGAATCAATCTATGAATTACCATTTACATGCAACAAATAGACTATTCAAAATTTTAATAGACCCACTAAACACGAGGCTCAATACATTAGAAGTCTCAAAAAACATATGTTATGTCTTATATTAAACTTAACATAACAGATTACATTATGATCTGACATTTTCCATAAGCATTACATAAAGTACCTGGCTCAGTCGCTCGGGTTCAGACCAGTTTCACAACCAAGTCCCTCGGACCCCAGCACCCTATCATCCGGCCTCTGCAACTATGTATCCCTTCTGCAATCGACTCCTTCTTCCACTAGCAGGTTCACCAAGAACCTTTTTCCTCTCTGGTCTTCCCCTTTTATGTCCTTCCCGACTGCCTGGACTGCCATTTCTCGCTCGACTATTTTTTTCCCTTGGTTGCTTCTGCACCTTCCCATTTCCTCAGCTGCCTTTGCCTTCCACTGCCATCTTTCCACCACTCCTCTGCAACTATTAGTTCTGCCACCCAACAGTTGTTGCCATTTGTCTCTTTCCCTCCCTTCGGTCAGTCAAAACTAGTCAAAATCGTTCAAAATTAAATGAATTCCCGAACAGAGCAAGAGGCATATCAAAGGTTGTAGCCCTGGGATATCAGAAGGACAAAGGCATCAGGGACCTTAGAGCATAGGGTTATCAGATGTCAAAACCTTATAAGTACTTAAGATTTTTCATTTCTTTGGAAGCACCAAAGTTTGCAAAAAATAAGAAATACAAAGGATTTCATCGAAAAACCAAAGTATGATGGACCCCTTTCTCTCTCCTCTAGATGGACATGTGGCGACATGTTATTGGGCCCGGGAAAGTGAAGTGGCTAGTGATGTCAGCATCAGAGGACAAAATATCAAAGGAAAAGGACATTGTAACTCTTTTGAAAATAATGGTTAAAGAAATTTCGATGAAAGGAGCTCCTATGGTGGTTTGAAGCTCAATTATGATCAATCCAAGGAACCAAGGGAAATGAATACTTAACAAAGAAAGATAAGCCCATGGAAGGAACAACTGGACTTAGCACCTAAGGCTAAGCCCCCAGTCACAACCCTCAGTCGTATGAGAAGGAAAACACTTAGGGAACTAAGCGCTAAGGGAGCCAACGATATCAGATAGTACAATATCGTAACATTTAAATTGTGTGAGTTATGATACAGAGGGGCTTTGATATAGCACTAAGCTATCGGTCATAGATCCGGTCCTATGAAAAATCAATTGCTCAAGTAACTAAAGGAAAAGGGGGGCAAGGATATCAGAGAGTGCAATATCATAACATTTCGCCTGTGTAAGTTACGATATGTTGTGTTTCGATGAGGAAATACAATGATTTAAATGAATATATGAGCCAACAGATGAAGAATTGAATGTAGGAACAAAGAATTTGGTTGTTGAAGTCAGCTAGATCTGCAGAAGGCTCTGAGATAAGGAAACAAGGACAACATTTAATAGAGATGAATTTGAGGGAATGAAGGAAGTAATCGGCTGCTTCGCGTAGACATTTGGTTGTGTTAAGTGAGGAACAAAGTGGTCATCCTTGAGCACTGTTAAGCTCTGTGGAGCAATAAATAATAATAATACTCATGAAGGAGTGTGCAGGCCCCTTGAGAATTAAATTCTTAGCATGGAGATTTATGCAGTCAGTCAGTGAAGAGCCCCAAGGTCCATATCTATGTTTAATACCATGACAAGATTCATCCAAAAGATGCAACAACAGTAGGGGGAGCCATGCTGAAGTACATTTTAGAAGTAAGGGTACATAAAACAAAGGAAACCTTACATAGTGTGCTTCTATGAATCAAAACCATCATTTGCAATTGAAAAATTGAGGGAATTGAGCATATTGCTGAAGTACTAAGGAGTGAGAGCTGTGTGTATATATAGTGAGGTCTAAGCACAAAGAGAAGATAGAGTGCTTATGCAGTAAGAGAAGCGGTTGTTATGTGAGAAGAACAATGAGGGCTAAGTTGAAGAGTAGGAAACATAGTGATTGTTGTGTAAAGAAAAGTGTGCACTGAACTGAAGTAGTTGCAACAGAGAACCCGTGCGAGAGAAGGTTGAGTTATAAGGAGATGTTGTTGTGAGTAGTGAGTAAATAATAGCTACATGAGACCAAATGAAGTCAGTGGAACAACAAAAGACAGAGAGAAGAAGTTGAGTCTGCAACCAACCATTTTGGTATTTTACTTGTAACGTATATGCCTCTATTTTCAGTTTAAAAATTGTATGAAATATTAAAACAATGACCAGAGAAGGTTGGTGCTTGCATTCAAAAGAGGTTGGTGCCTCTTAAAAAGTTGGTTCTTGCTAACCAAAGGGGGTCGGTGCCTCCAGTGAGTGGGTGCTCACAAACAAACAAATGTAATTAAGTAGGTGATTAATTTACATCATAAATAAAAAACAAAGTTGGTGGTTTTTTCCCTCTGGGTTTCCATGTGAAAAACATTGTGTCAAATGTGTGTGCTGCTCATGTGATTGTTCTATTAACGGGCATGTTTAAACTTGTTTTTCACTTTCTTTATGAATGAATTCTCCCACAAGTAACATAATATAAAAGGGACTGTAAGCATACTAGAAAAAGAAAAGAATCTCACTATTACCGATTCACGCCACCCGCCCCTCTCAATAATTCCTTATTCCAACATGAGAAACATTACAAATGATAAATTGGTGAAAATGGGGACATGTCCTAGGCTAATGAAAAGTGACTTCTAATTTATAAAGTGAAAAAAACTACTAAAGTTACTTTATAAAAATAAAAAGATAAAAATGTGGCAAAAATGACGAATAAGTTATAAAAAGGGGAAAATGAAGAGTCTCTCCTCATTCTAGCGTTTTTCCATTTAAGAAAAAGAAATTTGAAGAGCTCTTGTAAACGAGACTAGGGTTTTTGGAAACCCTATTGCTAGTTGCTAGTTTCGATGTTGAAACCATACATCCTACCTAGTTTGAGAGTGAGATCATTCAAATTTCACTATTTTGATTTAAGGAGATCAAGGTACTTGCAGAAGGAAGTACACCCTTTGTGTTTTTAGTTGATTTTATCTTCTAATATGCATTTTTCTTAATCTCTTGGACAACCTATGAACACCCATTAAAGGGGACAAGAATCTGAGCTCAAGAAGGGTTGAGTTACATTGTTGTAAGAGGTTGAGTTGCTTGGTCTTTTTATGGGTCGAAATCATCTCCATATTCAGGCTGAGTTTCTCAACCCACGAGTTGGGTATCTCTATTGTTAATATACTACGTGGGATAAACTTAAAGGAGGGCCAAATTGTGGTAACAGTGGGTGAAGTTTGTTATTTACCAAGTGTTGGACATGGTATCTCTTTAGGGAAGCCGATATTAGTCCTTAAGGGGCCGAGTATCTTCTATTGCTAGCTGTGGGAATTGCGGGAAGTAGTCTCTTACTTTTGTGGGATGAGTTAACCCAAGAGGGATGTGTGAAGAGTCTATGCATATCAGTCTAGATGATACACGAGTTTCATGCTTGTAGAGGGTCAATAAACATGGATGTTGGGGTCATTCGCCTATAGATTACACTGTTGAAATCACACTAGAGGCTAGATATTATATCGAAGAGTACCTTGCTTGATTGTGCACCAGGTTCCTCTATTCTTGTTATTCATTGTATATTCTCAGATAAATTAGTGAAGAGGTTGTTCATTCTTATATTCCTTGCTTCACAAACTTGCATCAACATTGTATGTGTTTCTAAGATCATTATAAATCAGTCATTTTTATTCTGAAGCATTATCTTGGCCTATGTTTTTCACTGGATATGTTCATTTTGAATTAAGCTTCGAAAGTTATACCTATAACCATGTATCATTAAATTTTTTGACCAAATGTGCCACTGAAAACTCAGAAAAAACTCATAAATTTTGAGGGGAGAATTTATGATATCTCAGGAGGGCATCTTACAAAGTTAATAGGTTGGAAAACCCAACATTTCTTATAAGTTTTTTCATTTTTTTGGCAAGGTTTTTAACCTTGATCTACTCATTTTTCTAAACTCCAACTATATGGGTCATCTTGAAATGGACCAAAAAAGGACAAAGTTCCATGGCCAAAGTTCCCACAATTCTAGTGGAACAATAATTTCTAATACTCTTAAAGACAAAGTTCCATGGCCAAAGTTCCTGTCAGTCAAGTTGAACTATAACTTATGGTAAAAATACTCTATAATTTGGGGAAGATTTCAACTAAAAAAGTGGTTGTGTTTGTTGACTAATTAACTTACTTCCATTTGCAAGTTTCATCAAATATATGAATACATATAGATATTGAAATCAATGTAGTTCAATGTTTATATATGAAGCATTTATAAAGTGCATAGTTTTATGTTCTATATAAAGACAATGAAATCATAAAATGTAGATTAGATCTATATCAATACAGTTTATCAAAGTGAGTTCATAAGTGAACAAAGTCAACTTACTTGAGTTCATTTTTTTCACGATGAGAAGAAGTTTCATTATTTTGTCTAATGAGATTGCACTTTGAAATAAGAAAAAGACATGAGACTCATGTTAGGAAAGGAGGCGAGAAGAACAAAGAATAAAACATACCCATGGTGGATATGAACAATCTCATGGTTCACCTACTATACTTTCTTAGCAAGATGAATGGGATGTACTTGTTGAGAAGCAAAAACAGTGAGAAAGAATTAAGTTGAAAACACTTAAAATTCATCATGTTATGTTGCCTCATTATGAGGTTGAGATAACTTAGTTGATATGGGATTATCAAGGGCTGCCATGCATGTTTATGTTGGGTAGATGTGACCACTAATACACTTAAGAACAACTTGTTTAAGGCATAATTTGAACACTTTTAATTAATAAATAATATATAGAATGGAAACTATGTACAAATGATTACACCTTATTTCATTCCATTAACAGTGGCAATGGCTTGTTTTTCTTATGTATATATGTATTTATAAATAATTCATTTGTTTCTATTTAATAGAAAAAATATCAAATATATGATTTAGATATTGTATTATGGTCATAGGCTCCCTAATTATCTAACCAACAATATCTTGGTTGTAATTTGATAAAGATCTCGATGACTATCACAATGAAGTTCACTAGTCACAAACTATCACTTGAAATGGAGTTTATTACTAGGTTTTTCTATTAAATCACATCCAAAAAATATAATTAATTCCATATCGTACACACTGCCACCGTTGTTTTCATATAAATATTCAATAATGGTAGTTAGAGTGCAAAGACCCGTTTAAGTTTTATAAGTGCATTAAGAACAATCCTCCACAAAAATCAATAACTTTGGGATCATCTCTTTTTATTCTCAACAATTTTTCAATTAACATTTTCCTCATTGTAGGAAAATAAAGCTCCATATTCTAAACTAATTTAATTATAGCCATTATAGTGCCCTGTTTATGGTTCGTGGAATTCACTACACTAAGAGGTGCTCTCTAGCCCAATATGGTAGCAATGTTGTAATATAATGTCTTGTAAACATTTTAACTTAGTCAACATAAAAAAAAAAAAAAAAAAAAATTAAAAAATAACTATTATTTTTATTAAGTTTTATAAATTGTTACTGGTGGTTTTTTAGCTCTAGGTTTACGAGAATCCGTGATATTGACCCATGGTATTCATGTGGAATATAACCTGATTAAAGGGGGAAATTAAACTAGCCTAAATCCATCTTAACTCTAGATATACCAAGTGTTGAAAGGGATCAAATCTCTGGAGACACAAACCTCTTTTAGAGTGAAAAGAGATTTAACCCCTCTCGGTGCTTAGTAGATCAGGAGTTAAGATGGATCTAGGCTGGTAATACTTCACACAATAAATTGATATTTTCTAGAAACTAAAAAAGTCAATACTCCACACATCCATATGGAAATAAAGCCATGTGAACCGATCACATATCCCAGTTTCACGGTAAGGAAATTTTATTTTAATAAGAAATTTATTTTAAATGGAATACAATATTTGAAACCAATGTACATGGATAATTTCAAACCATAATCTATTTTTAAATGAATATATGTCCCCATGCTGGGTTGATTGAAATGAGTGATATGCAATCAAGATAAGGTGGTAGAGCGCCCACCAAATGGTGTTATACATGTAAAGTAGTACAATTGTGCATGATGGGGAAGTTAATCAATTCATGGGAGGCTGCCAAAATGACTATCTTTTTCATGCAAGAGTCTGGGGAAGGACAATACATTTTGAATTCGGCTTGCAGAAGCATCTTGGCACAATCATGGAAACTATTGGGTAATCGATCAAGTATTATGACACATGGTGGTGGGATAAGGTTATAGATGAGTTGATTGACACTCTTCCTATTGCCTATAGTATCATAAATGATCATTCCTCATGGGCTCCCAAGGGATTTTTTGGAGTTTCCATTTCTAGAATGTACTAGTTTAAAGAGAGGGCAAGCCAGTATCAATTTCCTATGGAGATTTCGATGCATGTAGGCTTAGCTATGGTTGTTAGTTATAAATTTACCAACATAAGGCATGTCACCTTCGGTTCGTTGTGGACTTGGATAAAGATTTTCAGTTTTAAAATAATCTTTATCTCTATCCAAAATTGTGCTTCTCTGGTAAACTTCTTATTTTTAGTGTTTTATATGAGTCTTGGGTTAGTAGTTATTTGGTTTTTCCTCCCCTCCGTTGGGCTGTTAATTCTGGGTGGTATGTTCTGTTAGGTCCCTATAATACTAGTGATTCCCCCATTACTATTGCCATTGTAGCCCTTATTATTATTGTTGTGCCCCATAAAATCCCATTATTGTTATTGTTGTGCCTTTATATTATTAGTTTTATGTTGGCTTTGATTATATTGTGACCCCTTAGACTCCTATATATAGAAAGGAGGTTTTGTCATTTGTATCATCCAAGAATTGTTCATTTGTGTAATGTAAAGGAGGTTTCCCCTTCGAAGAAGCTAATTTTGAAGTTGTTGATCTATATTTTCTACCTTTTTGCGAGCTAGTTTCTTAACATTTGGTATTAGAGCTTTTGATTCTAGGGTTTCGATGCTCCAAATAAGCCATCGCGGAAGTTTTGCTATAAAATATTTTCTACAATGTTTCAGAAGCTGAAATTAAAACCCATTTGAGTCGAAATCTCGATGAGCCTCGGCTCCAAATTTCAGATCTTTTCTTGCTATATTTTAGGAGATATGATCCAAAGAAGTTAAGGTTTTGTAGGCTCCCGAATTACATCCAAAACATGTAACCTTGGGAAAATCGTCATAAATTTCTCTCTGAGCATCAGATTGAAATTTCGTAAGAAGTTACAAAAAGAGGACAGATTGTAGTTTTTTATGTATTGTTTTCAGATCTGAAGGTCGAAACAATGACACAAGGCACCTCATACAAGTTCATTCTACTGAAAATGTATATAATCAGGTCATATTGGGAGATTGGGCATAACGCTTTCTTGGAGAATCTAATTTCTATCAGACTGGTGGAATTGGAAAGAGGACTTAGAGGGCTATTATAGGACAAAATTTGCAACCTTGGAGATCTATAGTTAGAGATAAAAGAGATTCAATATCAAGCTCCTACAAAGCGAAAAAGTTGTGTAGTCTTTTTAAAATTTTGCATAAGTTTGGGTTGAAAAATTAGTTTGAAGTGATTCAAAGGGAAAACTAAAGCATAATTATCATTAATTGATGCCCCGAAGAAAGAAAATGGAAACACTTAGTAAGCAACCTGAAATCTCTAGCATGACTCATGAAGAAGAGGAATAAATGCAACATGATATATCAAAATTATGAGACCAAGTGCAAGAAATTTTACTCTCACAAAAGGTAACAGAAGCTAAGCTGGATGGTTTAAAGAAAGGCGTGAAAGCTAAGATTAATGGAATGGAAGCTAAGATGGATGGCATGGAAGCTAAGATGAATGGCTTGGAAGTTAAGATGGATGGTGTGGAAGTTAAGACAGATGGCATGGAAGCTAAGATGAATGGTGTGGATGCTAAGATGGATGG
Organism: Pinus tabuliformis; assembly: GCA_031772625.1. Lineage (NCBI taxonomy): Eukaryota > Viridiplantae > Streptophyta > Pinopsida > Pinales > Pinaceae > Pinus > Pinus tabuliformis. Next base: position 194,324,121 of record CM062816.1, read on the forward strand.
TATAGAAGAAAAACTGAAAGACAACATGAAATATTTGAAGATATATTTGACAAAGTTTCTACAAGAAATGCTTACTAATGGTGATAAGGTAGTAAAGGAAACTCATGATGAGAACAAAATAAATGTTGATCATGGTTTCATAGACTCTAATGTTGAATTGAAGACCCACCATGTTCCAAACATCGATATGAGGAAGTTTGATGGAAAGGATCCTGTAACATGGAGACTATAGATGGAGCAATATTTCAATCTCCATAATGTGAAAAACACACAAAAGGTACGCATTGAAACTTTATATTTGGAACCAAATCAGTTTGTATGGTATCGATGGCTTTGCTCTCATAAACAAATTGTCACTTGGGCAATTTTTACGAAATAAATGATAGCACATTATGAGGATACAAAAAGCAACACCTTTTTTAGCCAATTGATAAATCTCAAACAAAAGGGTTCAATGATGGAGCACATTGAGGACTTCCAAAAATTGAATATAAGGGTAAAATATATTCCAGAGGAGCATAGGATTGATGTGTTCATAGGGACTTTAAAGGATAACATCCAACATGAGGTTCGCCTTTGGGAACCTGATTCATTAGAGAAGGCATTCAGGTTGGAAAGAAAAATTATGGCAACAAGGAAGCCTACCACTCATAACTATAAAGATGGAAGTGTTGTTTCCCCTAGCCTTCCACAACCTAGAAGGTTTGCACCACAACAATTGGAAGAAGAAAGAGCAAAAGGGCTTTGTTATAGTTGTGATAGCAAATACACTAACGGCCATAAGTGTGTTGACAATAAACTATTTTACATAGATTGTGACGAGGAGGAAGAAAAGGAACAAGAAATGTCAAAAGAAGAGGATACATGCTAGGAACAAACCCTAGAGAAAGAAGAAATGAATCCGACCATATCTTGTAATGCATTGACCGGAACTACCACTCCTCAAACTATCAAGATAGAAGGATATATCAAGAATAAAAAGGTAATAGTGTTGATTGATTCGGGTAGTACCCATAATTTTATTCATTCTAACATAGCCAAGGAATTGAATTGATTCCTATAATAATCCAGCACCATAGTGTCAAGTGATGGTTGCAAGTGGAGGAACCATAAATTTCTCTGGAAAGTGCCATAATATCAAACTATCCATGGGAGAATATGTATTGAATGGCTCAATGATTTCGATTCCAATGGGTGTTTTTGATGTTGTACTAGGAGTCCAATGGCTACAATCTTTGGGTACAATAACTTTTAATTTTCAAGAACTTTTCTTGAATTTTTTTTCGGAAGGAAAGGAAGTTGAATTAAGGGGTATCACAGGGAAACCAGGAAAGATAATCAACTCTAATGGAATGACAAGGCTTATAAAGAAATAACAATGAGGCATAATTGCACAATTATGTTCACTAGAGGTTCCCACATCGAAATCGTCTATTTCTCCAGATCTCCAAAAAGTCTTGGACAATCATTCCAAGGTATTTGAGACTCCCAAAGGCCTCCCTCCTATTCATGATCATGATCATGCTATAAATTTGATTCCAGGAAGTGTTCCTCCAAACATCAGGCCTTACAGATATCTGTATGCCCAAAAGAGTGAAATTGATCGTATGGTTGTAGAAATGCTAGAGGATGGTATAATTCAACCTAGTCAAAGTTCTTTCTCTGCTCCAATGGTATTGGTGCACAAGAAGGATGGATCATGGCGCATGTGTCCAGATTATAGGGAGCTCAACAAGCTCACTAATAAAGATAAAATTCCCATTCCAGTCATTGAGAATTATTGGATGAATTGCATGGATCAATTTACTTCACTAAGTTGGATCTTCGTTCAGGATATCATCTAATCAGAATGAAAACTGAAGACATTCTGAAAATGGCATTCAAAACTCATGAGGGTCATTATGAATTTTTGGTCATGCCTTTTGGCCTTACCAATGCACCTTCTACATTTCAAGGTTTGATGAATTCCATTTTCAAAACCTTCCTTAGAAAATTTGTGTTAGTATTTTTTGATGATATACTAATCTAGAGCAAGTCTTGGAAGGATAATGTTCAACATGTTGACATGGCGCTCAAACTATTGGAGGAGAAACAATATCTTCAAAAAGCTCCAAATGTTTCTTTGGAGTACAAGAGGTGGAATATCTGGGTCATATTGTATCTCATGAAGGTAAAGATAGACCCTAGAAAAATTAAATCCATTAAGGAATGGAAAATCCCCACATCCATAAAGCATCTGTGAGGATTTCTCGTGTTGACAGGGTATTATCACAAGTTTGTTAAGAATTATGGGAGAATAACAACACCTCTAACAACATTATTGAAGAAAGATGCATTTTAATGGACTCCAGAAGCAACGAAGGCATTTGAACATCTTAAAGAGGCAATGTGCCAAGCACCAGTCTTAGCTACATCAGTCTTCACAAAGACCTTTATTGTGGAATGTGATGCCTCAGGAAATGGAATTGGTGTTGTTTTAATGCAAGAAGAAAGACCCATTTCTTTCGAAAGTCGTCTAATCAAAGGAAAGTATTTACAAAAAGCTATTTATGAGAAGGAAATGTTGGCAATACTACTTGCACTTAAGAAATGGTGACCCTACCTAATGGGAAGACACTTCAAGGTAAAAACAGATCATGATAGTCTTAAATAATTTTTAGAACAAAGATTATCTTCAGAAGAACAACAAAAATGGATTAATAAGATGTTGGGCTATGACTTTGAAATCATCTACAAAAAAGGGAAGAAAAATGTTGTGGCAAATGCACTCTCAAGAAAGGATGAGGATATGGAATCATTGCTTTGTGCCATTTCTATTATCAAACTAGATTGGATAAATGAAGCAAGGGATGAATGGAAGAATGATGAAGAAGTGTGGCCACTCATTCAAAAGTTACAACAATATCTTAGTACATCTGATACATTTAGTTGGAAAAATGATTTGTTATGGTACAAAGATTGCTTATACCTATGTAAAAATTCACAACTCAAACAAAAGGTTTTTATGGAATTGCACACCTCTCCCTTAGGAGGGCACTCAGGATTTTTAAAAATTTACCACAGGGTTAAGAAGGAATTTTTTTGGGATGGCCTTAAATCTGATATTCAAAAGTTTGTGGCAAAATGTTTGGTTTGCCAACAAAATAAAGTTGAAACAATTAAGACCCCAAGTGTATTACAACCTTTATCCATTGCAAGTCAACGTTGGGAGGAGGTTCCAGAGGATTTTATCATAGGTTTACCCAAGTTCGAAGGAAAGAGTGTCATCATGGTGGTAATTGACAGAGTTACCAAGTATGCACACTTTTGTGCATTATCTCATCAATTTAAAGCCAATACAATTTCTACCACATTTATGGAAACAATTCAAAAGCTACATGGAAACCCAAAGATTATTGTAAGCGACAAAGATCCCATTTTCACTGGAAATTTTTGGACATAATTATTTTCTTGTCTTGGTACTTAGTTAGCTCATAACTCATCTTATCATCCTCAATCTGATGGGAAAATTAAGATAGTAGACAAATTTTTGGAAGGATATCTTCGTTGCTTTGTATCTGATAAACAGAGACAATGGGTCAAATGGTTGCCTTTGGCTAAATGGTGGTATAACACTTCCTTTCATATTGCAACAAAAATGACCCCATTTATGGCACTTTATTGATATCATCCACCGTCCATCACATCATATTTAAGAGAAAATTATGAGGTTCAAGCAATGGAATATCACATCGAGCATCAACAACAAGTTCTCCAACTCTTAAAGGATAACCTCACTTTGACACATAATAGAATGAAACAATAGGCAAATCAACATCGCAGCGAAAGAAGTTTTGATGTAGGTGACTGGGTATTTCTATGGCTACAACCATATAAACAAATGCCCCTCAAGCAAGCTAAGAAGGATAATAAATTATCACCAAAGTATTATGGTCTGTACAAGGTGTTGCAAAAGTTTGGTACTATGGCATGTAAATTGGAGCTTCCTACAGCTTTTGTTAGGGTCCCACCCTAAACCCTTATTTATGTAATAATATCGAGTCATAGTTATAGTTAAGTAAAGAGTCAATAAAGCCCATATTAATAATTGTAAGTAGTTAACCCGCATTTAATGAAGGGACCACAGTTAGTTGCAAATGGGCCAAGGTATTAGATAGATGGTATTAATAAGAACCATGGTATTGCCCCATGGTATTGCATGTATGAATCCTATGTAAAGGATAGAGACTCCCCTCGAGGAGCATCATGTCTTATTTTGTAATTGAGCTCAGCTCTATTGGAGGTTGCCCCCTCGAAGAGACAAGTGAACATTGCTTTCTGAATAATAAAATACTTGTTGTTATTTCTCATTGTTCTGTGTTCTGGGTATATTTCTTCGCATATTTGGTATTCTGCTATTGTCTTGTAGGTTAAGAGCATAACAAGTGGTATCAGAGCGCTTTCCAGGGCTGGTGGGATCTCCAATTTTTAGCAAAAAAAATTTTTTGGCTAGAGACGTGTTCCGGCGTCTTTAAACCACGAGATCTGTTGTTGAGCGCATAAACCTATGGATTTGGGGAGGCATGCACGCAGGAAATACAAGAGGTGGTCACACTTGTTGGACTCCCTTGTAACCCCTGTGGGTACCCCTTCGAGTAGTAGCGCATTAGACAGAACCGTGCACAAACTGTCTTCCAAGTACCCTCTGGGTATATCGGAAGCCCCCTAGCTCCCTTGAAACCTCGCCATAGATAAACTATTGGCCATCTTGCTGCTACAGTACACTGAGAACAACACTCGAAGAGATTACTCGTGCGTACGATAGGGTAGTCGGGTTGTACGACTAAGGGTACGGTTGATCCTCCTTGGTTAGTGCCCTGAAAAATTGGGCCGAGTACTATTGTCAAACCCTTATGTATATTGCGATCTGTAGCACTTGACACTCCTGGAGACCATAGTTCCCTTCTCTATCTCTGGATCACACATAATCTTTGCCAGATCAGATCTCACAAGTGGGGTTTTGTCACAGTAGCAGCAATCAGTTCTGTCATTCAGATCTATCAGATCAGCCATTCAGATCTATTAGATCCATCATATCCGCAGTAACAATCAGTTCCACTGTTCAAATCTATCAGATCAGCCATTCAGATCTCTCAGATCCATCAGATTTGCCATCTAGATCTGAGTAGTTGTGTGGGTTCCTATACCTGGGCGTGATTTTCGCAGGACTTTTGGCAGCATTGACATTTCTGGGATTCGGCTACTGCAGTATTCCTAAGCAAGGAGTAAAAATCCATTTGGAGTAAAAAAAAAGAACTTTGAGACCCCCCGGGACGGTTATTGGTGACTTAGCCCATAAGAATCAGGACGACGAGCTGAGCAAGGTGGTACCATTCAATTGTTAGTGCCAAAAAAAGTCGAGCTGTCCCAAATTTCAAGTACATCGGATCAGTGCATGGTACAAACTAGATCTCAAGCTATGGCTAATGAGAGGATTGACAATCTTGAATCACAATTGAAAGAGGTCATGTTGCAGCTGCAGAGCTTAAATGAAACACTCTCTAAGGGCAAGGTGGAGGCATGTATTGGCAATGAAAAAGATCCAAGCATTGAGGGAGAGTCTAGCCAGTCTCCTCACCTCTTTGGCACCCACCAACAATCCCATCTGCGACCACCCAAGCTAGACATGTATAAATTTGATGGCTCTCACTCGGCCACATGGATAGCACAAATGGAGAAATATTTCACACTGAATTACATCTTGGATAATGCGACTCAGCTTAGTGTGGGTATCATGTATTTGGACAATGAAAGATGGCAATGGTGGCAATGGCATCAATGTTGCTATGGAAGGCCCTTGATTTGGTAGACATTCAAAAAAGCTCTTATGGATCGCTTTGACCATGAATCTAATTTTTTGGGTCGTCTCACTAAGCTCTGACAGACAGGAATAGTGAACGAATATATTGTCGCCTTTGAAGCCTTAGCTTTCCGCATTGGAGGTCTACACGATGAGTTCTACGTGGAATGTTTTGTCAGTGGTCTCAAAGAAGCCATACAAGCCCACGTCCAACTGCACCACCCTAGCTCATGGCTGCATGCTTGCAGGATAGCTCGTGAAGTCGAACGTGCGTTAGCGGCCCAGTCCAATCGCCCAAATTTCATCGCCAAGGGTCGCCCCCCACAGGCTCAAAGCACTACCCAAACACTCAAGGTTCAAAAGGTGTCACCAGCAGAAATGGCAGAAAGAAGAAAGCAAGGATTATGTTACTATTGTGATGAGAATTACTCCCCCAGACATAACGCAAGGAGCCCAAATTCTTTCAAATTGATGCTACTGATCACAGTTCATTGGAGGAAGCCCCATCACTTGAGGAACCAAAGGAGGAAGAAGAGGACAACCAGCAGGACAATGTACCTGAAGAACCAGTTATCTCGCTGCATGCTTTGGCAGGGATTTCTTCACCCCAAACTCTCAAAATCAGAGGTTTTATTAAGCATCGCCCAGTGGTAGTCTTGATTGATAGTGGAAGTACACATAATTTTATCCATCAAATAGTCACGGAAGCATTGCATTGTTTTGTCCGAGCAATTTCTAACTTCCAAGTCCAAATTGCTGATGGGGGGACAATGAAATGTGAAGGCCGTTGTGAAAATGTCAAACTTCAAATGGGGGATTATCAGTTAAAGACCCACATGTTTTCCATACACATGGGAGGGTGTGACATTGTCCTAGGTGCTGAATGGCTTCGCACACTTGGCCCAATCACAATGGATTTCCAGGAGTTATATATGAGCTTTAAGCAGAACAACCACACACATACCCTCCGCAGACTCCAAGCGGGATCTCCCTCTATCATCAGCTCACATTGGATGGAAAAGTTGTTAAAAAAGGGCCACCATGGAGTTATAGCTCAATTTAATGCCATCCAGGCCTTCGAACCCAATTCTCTTCATATTCATCCTGAGATGCAATAGATCTTAAACAACCATCTGTCAGTCTTTGACAAGCCTCATGAGCTTCCACCCTCGAGAGGGGAACATGATCATAGCATTACTTTGGTCCCAGGGGCCCAACCACCAAATGTGTGCCCATATAGATATCCGTTCGCCCAAAAGAATGAAATTGAAAAAATAATCAAGGAACTCTTGGAAGCAGGCATCATTCGTCCCAGCATTAGTCCTTATTCATTGCTGGTGGTCATGGTGCTCAGGAAAGATGGGGAATGGCATATGTGTCTAGACTTCAAGGCCCTTAATAAGTTGAAAGTCAAAGATAAATTTCCCATCCTAGTTGTCAATGATTTGCTGGATGAACTAAATGGGGCTCAATTCTTTACTAAGCTTGACCTTTGCTCGGGCTACCACCAAATTCGCATGAAAGAAGTAGACATTCCAAAGACTGCTTTCCGAACTCATGAAGGCCATTATGAGTTCCTGGTCATGCCATTCGGTCTTTGTAATGCCCCATACACTTTTCAGAGCCTTATGAACCACCTGCTCAAACCATATCTCAGAAAATTTGTCCTTGTTTTCTTTGATGACACCCTCATCTACAGTCGCACCTGGGCCACACATCTTCAGCATGTAGATCTTCTCTTGCAACTGCTCCGCAAGCATAAATTGTTTGTCAAGATGTCCAAGTGCTCTTTTGGCATGGAAGAAGTTGAGTATTTGGGCCACATTGTGGAGGGTGAAGGTGTCAAGGTGGACCCCAAAAATATGCAGGCAATGCAGGATTGGCCTCAACCTAAGACCTTGAAGAGCCTGAGAGGATTTTTGGGTCTCACAGGCTATTATCGCAAATTTGTCCACAATTATGGTCGCATTGCTAGGCCCCTCACTCAACTCCTCAAGAAAAATTCATTCCTCTAGAATGATGAAGCACAACAGGCCTTTACAGCTCTCAAACATGCCATGTGTTCCACTCTAGTCTTAGCACTACCTAACTTCACCAAATCTTTTGTGATTGAATGTGATGCTTCGAGTACGGGTATTGGGGCGGTCTTAATGCAAGAAGGTCAACCCTTGGCCTTCACGATCCAACAACTAAGTGGGAAGAATCAGGGACAATCTACCTATGAGAAGGAGATGATGGCCATCTTACGTGCAGTAGATACTTGGCGACCATACTTATTGGGGCAACATTTCCAAATCCGCACAGACCATCAAAGCCTTAAATATTTTTTGGAGCAACGCATATCCTCACCACAACAAAATAAATGGCTCGCCAAAATGCTGGGATATGATTATGAGATAATTTAAAATAAAGGGCGCGAAAATATTGTAGCAGATGCGTTATCTCGCCAATTTGAGGAGGAAAGTACCCTGCTCGCAATTTCCCTTCCCATTCCAGAATGGATTGAAGAGGCTCGCAAGGAATGGTTTTCACATCCCTGGCTCTCCCAACTCATTAATCAATTACAGGTAGATCCAAATCCCACAGTGAGCTACTCATGGCAGGATGAGATTCTTCGCTACAAGGACAGAGTCGTAATATCACCAACATCCACCCTCAAAAGCCGCATTTTGGCGGAGTTGCACTCATCTCCCACTGCAGGACATTCAGGCTTTCAGAAGACGTATGCTCACACTCGAAGATCATTTTTTTGGACAGGCATGAAAAAGGACATTCCTAATTTTGTAGCTAAATGTGACGTCTGTCAGTGCCACAAAGGAGAAACAGTCAAATCCCCAGGCACATTACAACCATTGCCCATCCCGGCCTCAATTTGGACGGAGGTTTCTATGGATTTCATTACGGGTCTTCCAAAGTCAGGAAACAAGTCAGTCATCATGGTGGTTGTGGATAGACTTTCTAAGTATGCTCATTTTTGCGCCCTACCCCACCCTTTTACACTAACTTTGGTTGCTCAATCCTTCATGGATCAGATTTTCAAATTGCATGGCATGCCTACTTCCATTGTGTCTGATCGTGACCTGATCTTCACCATTAACTTTTGGTAGGAACTCTTCTGGCTACAAGGTACCCAACTACAACTTAGTACTTCCTATCATCCACAAACTGATGGTCAAACTGAAGTAGTCAACAAATGTCTGGAGACCTACCTTAGGTGTTTCACTTCAGAAAAGCAACATCTCTGGGTACAGTGGTTACCTATAGCCGAATGGTGGTATAACACCAACTATCATGCCACCACCAAAATGACTCCATATGAAGCAATTTATGGTCAACTCCCTCCTTCCCCTACTTCTTATATCAAGGGATGCTCGAAGGTACAAGCAGTGGATCAACTCCTACAGAACCGCACAACCATGCTGGCTCACCTTAGAGAGAATCTTCATCAAGCTCAAAACTGCATGAAGCAACAGGTAGATCAACATCGCTCAAAACGCCAATTTCAAGAAGGGGATCAGGTAATTTTTAGGCTACAACCATATAAGCAAAAATCACTCAAAGACAAGGGTTGTTAGAAACTATCTCCAAAATTCTACGGACCGTATCAAGTACTTCAGCGCATTGGAGAAGTTGCCTACAAGCTAGCTTTGCCACCCACTGCAAAAAATCCATCCAGTCTTCCATGTCTCATGCCTCAAGAAAGTGATTGGGAACAATTGCAGAATTCAAACCAGTCTACCTGAACTGGATGAAGAAGGGTCAATCTGGCTCCAACTTGAATAGGTTCTTGACACACGAGAATGGCACCTACATGGCCGCATGATCAAGGAAGTCCTCATCAAGTGGAAAGACACCTCTCCAGAAGATGCAACCTGGGAACCAGCCACTATTCTTCAGCAGTTTCCATAGCTTCAGCCTTGAGGACAAGGCTATTCTTATGGGGGAGGGCATGTTAGGGTCCCACCCTAACCCCCTTATTTATGTAATAGGATCGAGTCATAGTTATAGTTAAGTAAAGAGTCAATAAAGCCCATATTAATAATTGTAAGTGGTTAACCCGCATTTAATGAAGGGACCACAGTTAGCTGCAAATGGGCCATGGTATTAGATAGATGGTATTAATAAGAACCATGGTATTGCGCCATGGTATTGCATGTATGAATCCTATATGAAGGATAGAGACTCCCCTCGAGGAGCATCGTGTCTTATTTTGTAATTGAGCTCAACTCTATTGGAGGTTGCCCCCTCAAAGAGGCAAGTGAACATTGCTTTCTGAATAATAAAATACTTGCTGTTATTTCTCATTGTTCTATGTTCTCGGTATATTTCTTCGCATATTTGGTATTCTGGTATCGTCTTGCAAGTTAAGAGCATAACAACTTCCTGAGTTCACCCAGTTTTCCTTGTTTCATGCTTAAAGAAGGTTATAGGTGACAAGCTCCCAGTTCAAACAATATTGCCAGAAATTGACGAGGAAGGAAAAATCCTATTGAAACCTGAAGCAGTCACAGAAACAAGAACTTAACAGCTACGAAATCGATCAATTTCTGGAGTATCTCATCAAGTGGAAGAACTTCCCGTTGAAGATTCCACATGGGAGGATGATAATTTTATATAGAAGCATCCAGAACTACTCAAGTGTTGAGGAAAACACTTTTTTGAAGGAGAGGGGCATGTTAGGTCCCGATAATACTAGTGATTCCCCCATTACTCTTGTCATTGTAGCCCTTATTGTTATTGTTGTTCCCCTATTGTCCCCATATTGTTATTATTGTGCCCCATAAAAGCCCACTATTGTTATTGTTGTGCCCTTATATTATTATTGTTATGTCGGCTTTGATTATATTGTGACCCCTTAGATTCCTATATATAGAAAAGAGGTTTTTTCATTTGTATCATCCAAGAATTGTTCATTTGTGTAAGGCCGTAAAGGAGGTTGCCCCCTCGAAGAGGCTGATTTTGAAGTCGTTGATCTATATTTTCTATCTTTTTGTGAGCTGGTTTCTTAACATGTTCTTTCAGTCTCCCCTCTGAGCTTTTTGGTTGAAGGTATTTCCCTTCGACTCATTGGTCTCTCTTTGCTTGGTTTGATTAAGCCTAGGTTTTCTCTGACTCTTCTATCCTTGTTGGCCTACTACCTACGTTGTTTTTCTCCTGGTGCACCTTTGGTTTCTCCCCTATCTCTCCATTCAACCTCTTCATTGACATCAATTCCTCCCTCCCCATCTTTGTAATATATGATCATTTCCTCCCTCTATGTGCTTCTTATGCCATGGCTCAATGTCATCTCTCCTCTACTCATTATGGAGGCAAAATAGGATGTTGTGGCCCTACTGTTGACACCAATATATCCCCCTCCTTTGTCAGTCAGACCTGTGCTCAAACTGTGGCTCATGCTACTATGGCCACATACATGGATATCATCCCTGAAGTGATATAGAGTGATTTTTGAGGTTGAAGACCAAGTCAGACATGTTAGAAGATTCTTTTATGATAGGCAAGTTGATTGGGATACTAGGGACTTGATTTTTGATGTGGGAAACTCTTCCAGAGCTCACTTTTCCTCTTACATGCAAAATATCAACCTATATTGGTATATCAAACCACTGATAGGCAGGGTGCTTCCAGATAAAGAAGATACTCAACAAGAAATGATAATTTGCATGGCTGAATTAATGGACAAAGTGGACATGTTTAGCAAGAAAGTCTCAATTTTAACAAAGAAATTGAAAAAAATTGACTTTTCTTCCTCTAACAATGACAATGAGCTAGAACCACTGAATTCGATGGACTCTTCAACTAAGTGATGATTAAGTGAGCCATATCTTTTAAACAAAATTTCTATAATGGCATTGCCATTATCATGTCTATTATCTTATGGTTTAGTTTATTTCCTAATTCTTTTTTAAGTTTGAAAAACAATTTGGTAGCCTATAAAACATGCAATCATAAATTTTTGAAATTATGTTATTGGTCTAGTTTTCCAAATAATATAACTATAGCTTGTGATAATTATTTATATATATCTTTTGATAATAATATAAAAACCTAATCTTACAAAAATAAATAAATATATTACATTTTAATTTATATTAAATGAAATATAACAGTTAATATTACAGGTGTGATGATTACTTAGATAAATCTGAAATATTTGAACGTATAAATTTTTCTTGTCATGGATGTTTGAAGTAACAATGGTACCATATTCAAACACGTAAAGTCAGAACATGTGTAGTCAGGATGGCCGAGTGGTCTAAGGCGCCAGACTCAAGTTCTGGTCGTCGTTTGAGGGCGTGGGTTCAAATCCCACTTCTGACAATATGCTTAACTTTTGCTACTCACGTTTGAGGGCGTGGGTTCAAATCCCACTTCTGACAATATGCTTAACTTTTGCTACTCATTTTCTAGCGCGTGGACTAATGTTCGACTCCTGCCTCCCGAAAGAGGGAATCTCCTTTCCAACAATAAATATAAATTTTCCTGCTCAATTTGTGGTGGACTGAAACTCTCCTGTGTAAATTTGTGGAGTTGTGGGTTCGAATCTTCTTTCCGACAATATATATATATAAATTTTCCTGCTCAATTCGTGGACTGAAGCCCTACTGGGTAAATTTGTGGAGTTTTATTCAAATTACAGGAACGTAGGCCAGCAGGAGGCAATTCGTCTGGAGGCGTGATTGACGATGATTTACAATTGTAAAGGTCACTATAACTTTCTGTAAAGTTGTAAAATATCGAAGGGCGTTTGGTGGAGTTAAGTTCGAAGGGCCCTCTCAAATCCACTCTCTTCGGCTGGCTTCTCTTTTACAACAGGAACCTCGTCTGGGATGTTCTTCAATCAAAAGGTTGGCAGGGTCCAAGTCGATGCTGCTTCTGCCGTTCTGAATTGGAAACGAACATCCACATGTTCTTCCAATGCACTGTCACCTCTGCTATATGGATCGAGCTGTCCTCCGGCTATGGTTTTCCTGTCCTCCTTTTCCCCTCAGTTAAGGACGCCTTCTTCTGGTGGTCCTCTCAGCGACCTTTGTGGCAAGCCATCTTCCTCCTCACCATCTGGCATGTCTGGAAGTGGCGGTGCTGCTGTGTTTTTCAGGACTCCCATCCTCCTCTCGAGTCCATCATTTCTCTGATTACTGGCTCCTTGCCACCCGACTAGATCTCAACTGATGATGGCTCCTTTCTGCAGGCGGCCTCTTCTCAGGCAGCTCCACATCTGCTTGCATATCTACTTTTTGACAATATGTTACAGTGCATACATTCTATCAGCTGAATACTTGTAACTATGTTTTGAACAATCTATCCTCCTTTTTTGTTTTATCCATAGGATAACAGAGATCCGATGCGATGCGTCTTATATGATCGATGGCATCTAATCGATCCATGTAATCATGTAATTATCAAATAGTTTATATGATCTCAATATAACATATACAGATTTTTTCCTCTGAAAAAAAAGGAGTTAAGTTCGACCGGAGCTTTCACGAATAGTGTGCGTTGGATCGAATGCCCATTCTGACAATAAATATACGTTTTCCCACCCAATATGTGGGCTGAAGCTCGACTGTGAAAATCTGTAGAGGTTTTTTCAAATTACAGGAACGTGGATCGGCAGAAGGCCATTTGTCGTGATTCATCATTATCTAAGTTTATAGCTTGGTATAACTTGCGTTGATGACGATTGAAGTTTATAGCTTAGTATAACTTGCGGTAAATTTTTGGAACATACGGGCATTTGGTCTAGTGGTATGATTCTCGCTTAGGGTGCGAGAGGTCCCGAGTTCAATTCTCGGAATGCCCCATTCCATTTTTCAGATGTCTTTAAAAATACTCATCGGAGTGTTATTTCTCTTCAAAAATACAGATGACTTTTCAAATTTTATTCCGATGTACTGTGCCAGCTCGGAATACACCCAGCTGTGCAGATACTCATCGGAGTGTTATTTCTCTTCAAAAATACAGATGACTTTTCAATTTTTTTTCCGTGCAGATACTCATCGGAGTGTTATTTCTCTTCAAAAATACAGATGACTTTTCAATTTTTTTTCCGATGTACTGGTGCCAGCTCGGAATACACCCAGCTGTGCAGAGTTCGCCACTCAATTATGTTTTTCAAGAGTGTTAATTTGATAGAAAGAATCAAACTTTTCAACAGGGCTAATTTGATAGAAAGAAAGAAATAAAATTATTTTAATGTTTATGAGGTTGAAGATACTCTATGGAATATATTGTTTTTTCATTTGGTTGATGTATTTGATTCTCTTTTTGTGGAACTTCACAATAAACACTCCTATCTTTTCGACAAACTTTTTGCTAAATAGATTATCCCAAGAGTGAGCTGCCAGAATATCTGCATAACTTTCCTTGTTGTTTTTGAAGGCCTCATACTCTAAATTGAAGTGCTTTTCTGTTTCTACTTTTCCGAAAGATCCAAAAATACAAATTCCTTTTCCCCACACTTCTTTTCGCTTTTTCGAGTGTCGTAACAGAGTTGATGAGAATTAGCGCTTAACTGAGCAATAAGAATTTTGGCTCTCCAAGAAATATTGACCTTTATGTATGCTTTTTGTTGATAATTATGAGTGAGATTAAACACTTCTATATAGTATATTTTTTTTTTCTCCCTAGCTCCTTATCCCAAGTATGCTTATGGAACTTATCCATAACAAAAGCTTTTATCTCTTTATTGTTTATGGGACATGTGTTCAAGCAAATACCCCATTTACTAAACCATTTGTTATTTTGCTACATCTAAGTCTTTTTTCTTTTGCACAATATGTAATTAAAGACAACCTTAGGCCATCTGCCCTCTTCCATTTGCTCAATTTTTTTTAAATACCTTATGACTCACACCATAGCAATTACTTCAATAGGAACAACCCCTGTTTGACTTAAGAAGATAACATAAGGAACTACACTTTTAATTTTGAATTTGTTTGTAATCAAGAGATTTTGAATTTTTTCAATTTGTTTTCATTGCATGTCGGATATACTGCTGGCCCATAGTTCACAACCATAGAGAATCACCAGAATCAGTGGAAGCCCAAAAAGAGTTTGAGTTGTTTTCTAGTCCCATAACTCTGCCTCTCTACACCTATTTTGAAAAGCATAAAATGCTTTCCAACCCCCCAAAGTTCTTTCTACGACCATCCCAACTTCGCTGTTTGTTGAAGTCAATTCCGAGGTATTTGTAATCCGCAACTTCTTCCAAAATGTTGCCTTCAAATTAGAACTTATGTTGGTTATGTTTTTTAATAGAGAAAACCACTACTTTCGTTTTGCTAATATTAACTTGCATCCCCACTCTTCTACAAAAATGCTCAAGGGATAGTAAGTGCTCTTGCAAACAAGAGAAGATTTAGCAATCAAAATAAGGTTATCTGCATACAAAAGAAGCCTTATAACAAACTTGCCTAAATAGCTACCTATCACCCCCTTGCGAATTTAACCACTCCTCAAGCTTGTCGATATATAAACCAAAAAGAGTAGGAGACAATGGGTAACCTTGCTTGACCCCAATATCGCTTTTAAGACTTTCAGAAATGCCTGTTGAAGTTCTAATTTTGATTTTCACCTTTTCATACAACCTATGCACAACTACTCTCAAACGTTTAGGAACCCCAAGTTCTTCCATTATGTGCCAAAGCTTATCCCTAGGAACCGTGTCAAACACTTTTCTAAAATCAACAAAGCAACAAAAAACTTATTCCTTTTTCTCCCAAACTTTTTCAATAACGTGCCTTAAAGTTATACAATGATCAACTATGAAATGTTTAGGTCTAAACCCTGCTTGCCCTTTAGCATACTTATCTCTTTCTTTTGCCCACTTGTTGATTTTATTTTCTAGCATGCTTCCAAATAACTTTGCAAATTGGGTAAATCATTTTTCCATCTAATATTGAGCCCGTTGAACCTTCATTCAATTAATTATGGGTTTCCTTTGATATACTGTGCGAGCTCGGAATACACCAATTGTGCAGAGACTGCGACTCAATCATATTTTGCAGAGTGTTAGTTTATATATATATATATATATATAATGTTTTTCCATTTAATATTAAGGCTGTTAAATTATATATATATATAATGTTTTTCCATTTAATATTAAGGCTGTTAAACTTTCATTCAATCAATTATGGGCTTCAACATTGTAATTCAATCATATTTGCATGGTATTGCAAAGTTTGCCATTCTATCATTCTTTGCAGGGTGTTGTAGAGTGTTTATCGGTAAATTGTTTTTCCATTTAATATTGAGGTTGCTAAACCCTCATTCAATCAATTATAAGCTTTCAATGGTGTACAACATTTTATTGTAATTAATTTGATTTTTTTTTTAAATATTTTTTTTAACTGATTTAATATTTTTATTTTGCAATTGGATGAACTGTTTTTTAATCCAATATTAAAGCTAAACTGGATTCACTAGATTCAGATTCAACTTAAACTTGAAAAGATTTAATAAAAACACAAAAACAACCATATCTTTTATTACTATTATTATTTTATACTTTCAACAAAGCAACCCATTGATTTGTTAGTATGGTTAGTTATAAGGAGAGAGATCAAGAGTTTTGTGAATTTTGCTGTCACATTATCAAATAACGTACTTTTGTATTTACATATACAAAGTATGCACAAAAATAAATTGAAAAAGCTACCACTATATTATCACAACACTTCATAATAAATACTAGATATTAGTAGTTTATAGGATATTAGTTATTTTTGTTGTAGCTCGTTTTTACTATGTTCAAAATTCTATATATATGAAAGTTAAAAGATTCCATATATAATAAAATTAAAAAGGCAAAATATTTAAAACATGTTTATGGTCATTTCTCGAAGAAATAATGTGGGACCGAGAGTGATGCAGGATTAAAGTTCATTCAATACAAAGTGGTGGGTCCTGCGCGAAAAGAAATTAAGTATCATGCAATTTGGGAGTGTAATGTCACTTGTGGCATTAGGCCTTCCCCACAGGAGAAACCCGACAACACAAAATGTATGACGATTATGGACTTAGGTGCCCCGTAGAAGATTTCACAGATAAACCACCTATGTCTGATCAACGGTAGCGATCGACTGCGGCATCACTAGCTGATGGGACCACTTACCACCACGGGTGTCCCCATGAGTGGTAAGTGGATTTTGTCGAATCTATGTCAAGCATGCGCATTCAGCAGCAAGCGAGCGAGATTATTACATTGCATCGTCTACCATATCCCTCCTCCATATCACCTGACACCTCATCTCATATCTCCACATCATCATCGCTATGTCATCAGCTCAATGTCACCAATACAAAATCATGTCGTATATCTGTCACTTCCTCATTTAATTATGTTTTTCCCTCGTTTACCCATAGTACCTGATGGGGTGTAAATCGCACTAAGGCAATAAACCCCTCATTTACCATAGGATTCTAAACCCACATTCTATCGGAAGCGTTAATTATATGCTTTTGTCTTAAAACCTTGGGACCATACATATTACAGGAATACACGGAAAATATACGAAATCTTACCCTTTTCAATAGCCCTTGCACATTTCCCGATATATACCTTTATCTCTATTGCAATCGGGTGATAACGTGCCTTCCCTTCTCTCTACTGATATGCGATAATACACAAAACACATATAGGAAACATAGAAACCCCACAGTGAATACCTAAGCCGGACTTCAAATATTATACACCCACATTCAGAACTATGTTGGGTCCGCTCTCGGCTTCAATTCTTTCCACCTTCTCTGATCACCATTCGCACCTCATCACATATCGACGATATCGCTTAATCACATATCGGCATTCCACTTGCCTGCCAGCCTTAACTCCTCCAGTTTGCGATTAGCGATTAAATCACGACCGTCAATCTGGCACTTTGTTATGAAACCAGCTCACAAAAAGATAGAAAAATAGATCAACGCCTTACAATTCAGCCTCTTCGAGGGGGCAACCTCCTTTACATTACACAAATGAACAATTCTCTGATGATTCAAATGACAAAACCTCCTTTCTATATATATGAGTCTAAGGGGTCACAATATAACCAAGCCGACCTAACAATAATAATATAAAGACACAAAAATAACAATAGAGGGATTCTATGGGGCACAATAATAACAATACGGGGACAATAGGGGTACAACAATATTAATAAGTGATACAACGACAATAGTAATGGGGGAATCACTAGTATTATAGGGACTTAACATGTAACTCTCCTTCAAAAAAGTGTTGTCCTCAATGCTTGAGTAGTTTTGGATGCTTCTGTATAAAATTCTCATCCTCCCATGTAGAATCTTCAGCAGATAAGTTCTTCCACTTGATGAGATACTCCGAAATTGATCGATTTCGTAGCTGTCGAGTTCTTGTTTCTGTGACTACTTCCAGTTCCAATATAATTTTTTCTTCCTCATCAAGTTATGGCAATATTGTTTGCACTGGGAGCTTGTTGCCTATAACCTTCTTTAAACATGAAACATGGAAAACTGAGTGCACTCGAGAAGCTGCAGGAAGCTCCAATTTGTATGTCATAGTACCAATCTTTTGCAACACCTTGTATGGACCATAATACTTTAGTGATAATTTATTATCCTTCTTAGGTTGCTTGAGGGACATTTGTTTATATGGTTGTAATCGTAGGAATACCGAGTCACCTACATCAAAACTTCTTTCGCTGCAATGTTGATCTTCCTGTTGTTTCATGCTATTCTGCACTAACATGAGGTTATCCTTTAAGAGTTGGAGAACTTGTTATTGATGCTCGATGTGATTTTCCACTGCTTGAACCTTAGAATTTTCTCTTAAATATGATGTGATGGATGGTGGCTGATATCCATAAAGTGCCATAAATGGGGTCATTTTTGCTGCAGTATGGAAGGAAGTGTTATACCACCATTCAGCCAGAGGCAACCATTTGACCCATTCTGTCTGTTTATCAGATACAAAGCAACGAAGATATCCTTCCAAACAGTTGTTTACTATCTCAGTTTGCCCATCAGATTGAGGATGATAAGATGAGCTATGAGCTAACTGAGTACCAAGACAAGAAAATAATTCTGTCCAAAAATTTCCAGTGAAAATAGGATCTCTGTCACTTACAATAATCTTTGGGTTTCCATGTAGCTTTTGAATTGTTTCCATAAATGCAGTAGAAATTGTACTGGCTTTAAATGGATGTGATAATGCACAAAAGTGTGCATACTTGGTAAGTCTGTAAACTACCACCATGATGACACTCTTTCCTTCAGACTTGGGTAAACCTGTGATAAAATCCATTGAAACCTCCTCTCAACATTAGCTTGGAATGGATAAAGGTTGTAATAGCCTTGGGGTCTTAATTGTTTCAACTTTATTTTGTTGGCAAACCAAACACTCTGCCACAAACTTTTGAATATCCGATTTAAGGCCATCCCAAAAAAATCCTTCTTAACCCTGTGGTAAGTTTTTAAAAATCCTGAGTGCCCTCCTAAGGGAGAAGTGTGCAATTCCATAAGAATCTTTTGTTTGAGTTGGGAATTATTACAGAGGTATAAGTGATCTTTGTACCATAACGAATCATTTTTCCAGCTAAATGTATCAGATGTATTGGAATTTTGTTGTAGCTTTCAAATAAGTGCCCACACTTCTTTTTCATTCTTCCATTCCTCCCTTGCTTCATTTATCCAATCTGGTTGGATAATAGAAATGGCGCACAATAATGCTTCCACATTCTCATCCTCTCTTGAGAGTGCATCTGCCACAACATTTTGCTTCCCTTTTTTGTGGATGATTTCAGAGTCATAACCCAACATCTTTGCGACCCATATTTGTTGCTCTTTAGAAGATAATCTTTGTTCTAAAAAGTGTTTAAGACTATCATGATCCGTTTTTACCTTGAAGTGTCTTCCCATTAGGTAGGGTCGCCATTTCTTAAGTGCATGTAGTATTGCCAACATTTCCTTCTCATAAATAGCTTTTTGTAAATACTTTCCCTTGATTGGATGACTTTCGAAAGTAATGGGTCTTTCAACTTGCATTAAAACAACACCAATTCCATTTCTTGAAGCATCACATTCCACAATAAAGATTTTTGTGAAGTTTGGTGTAGCTAAGATCGGTGCTTGGCACATTGCCTCTTTAAGATATTCGAAGGCCTTTGTTACTTTTGGAGTCCATGAAAATGCATCTTTCTTCAATAATGTTGTTAGAGGTGCTGCTATTCTCCCATAATTCTTAACAAACTTGCGATAATACCCTGTCAACCCGAGAAATCCTCACAGATGCTTTATGGATGTGGGGATTTTCCATTCCTTAATGGCTTTAATTTTTCTAGGGTCTACCTTAACTCCTTCATGAGATACAATATGACCCAGATATTCCACCTCTTGTACTCCAAAGAAACATTTGGAGCTTTTTGCATATAATTGTTTCTCCTTCAATAGTTTGAGCACCCTATCAACATGATCCTTCCAAGACTTGTTGTAGATTAGTATATCATCAAAAAATACTAACACAAATTTTCTAAGGAAGGGTTTGAAAATGGAATTCATCAAACCTTGAAATGTAGAAGGTGCATTGGTAAGGCCAAAAGGCATGACCAAAAATTCATAATGATCCTCATGAGTTCTAAATGTTGTTTTCAGAATGTCTTCAATCTTCATTTTGATTTGATGATATCCTGAACGAAGATCCAACTTGGTGAAGTAAATTGATCCATGCAATTCATCCAATAATTCATCAATGACAGGAATGAGAAATTTATCTTTAATAGTGAGCTTGTTGAGCTCCCTATAATCTGGACACATGCGCCAAGATCTATCCTTCTTGTTCACCAATACTACTAGAGCAGAGAAAGAACTTTGACTAGGTTGAATTATACCAGCCTCTAGCATTTCTGCAACCATACATTTAATTTCACTCTTTTGGGCATAGGGATATCTGTACGGCCTGATGTTTGGAGGAACACTTCCTGGAATCAAATGAACAGGGTGATCATGATCACGAATAGGTAGGAGACCTGTGGGAGTATCAAATACCTTGGAATGATTGTCCAAGGCTTTTTGGAGATATGGAGAAATAGATGATTTCACTGTGGAAACATCTAGTGACCATAATTGTGAAATTACGTCTCGTTGTTCCTTCTTTAGAAGCTTTCTCATACCGTTAGAGCTAATTATTTTTCCTGGTTTCCCTGCAATACCCCTTAATTCAACTTCCTTTCCTTCCACAGAAAATTTCATGAAAAGTTCTTGAAAATTAAAAGCTATTGTACCCAAGGATTGTAGCCATTGGACTCCTAGTACAACATCAACACCACCCATTAGAATGGAAAGCATTGGGCTATTCAATACATATTCTCCCATGGATAGCTTAATATTACGGCACTTTCTAGAGAAATTTATGGTTCCTCCACTTGCAACCATCACTTGACACTCTGGTGCTGGATATAAGAAGAAATTTAATTCTTTGGCTATCTTACAATGAATAAAATTGTGGGTACTTCCTAAATCAATCAACACTATTACCTTTTTCTTCTTGATATGTCTTTCTATCTTGATAGTTTGAGGAGTGGTAATTCCAGCCAATGCATTACAAGATATGGTTAGATTCATTTCTTCTTTATCTAGGGTTTGTTTCTGGAGTATATCATCTTCTTTTGAAATTTCTTGTTCATTTTCTTCCTCCTCTTCACAATCTATGTGGAATAATTTCTTCTTAGCACACTTATGACCTTTAGTGTATTTTCTATCACAAATGTAACAAAGCCCTTTTTCTCTTTTTTCTTCCAATTGTTGTGGTGTCAACCTTGTAGGTTGTGGAAAGCTAGGGGCAAAAACACTGCCATCTTTATAGTTGTGAGTGGTAGGCTTCCTAGTTGCCATAATTTTGCTTTCCATTTTTCTTGCTAACCTGAATGCCTTCTCCAATGAATCACGTTCCAAAGGCGAATCTCATGTTGGATATTATCCTTTAAAGTCCCTATGAACACATCAATCCTATGCTCCTCTGGAATATCTTTTACCCTTATGTTCAATTTTTGGAAGTCCTCAATGTGCTCCATCATTGAACCCTTTTGTTTGAGATTTATCAATTGGCTACAAAAGTGTTGCTTTTTGTATCTTCATAATGTGTTGTCATTTCTTCCGTAAAAATTACCCAAGTGACAATTTGTTTATGAGAGCAAAGCCATCAATACCATATAAACTAATTTGGTTCCAAATATAAAATTTCAATATGTACCTTTTGTGTGTTTTGCACATTATGGAGATCGAAAAATTGCTCCATCTGTAGAATCCATGTTCCGGGATCCTTCCCATCAAACTTCCTCATATCGATTTTTGGAACATGGTGGGTCTTTAATCCAACATTAGAGTCTGTGGAATCATGATTAACATTTCTTTTGTTCTCATCATAAGTTTCCTTTACTACCCTTTCACCATTAGTGACCATTTCTTGTAGCAACTTATTCAAATTTATCTTCAATTCTTCCATCTTATCATCCATACCATTCATCTTAGCTTCGATGCCATCCATCTTAGCTTCCATCTTAACTTGCATTCCATTCATATTAGCTTCCACACCATTCATCTTGGCTTCATTTAACTTTAGTGATAATGAAATTTGTTGTACTTGGTCTTGTAATTTTGATATATCATGTTGCATTTCTTCCTCTTCTTCACGAGTCATGCTATAGCTTTCAGGTTTCTTACTAGGTGTTTCCATTTTCTTTCTTCGGGGCATCAATTACCGATAATAATGCTTCACTATGCCCTTCAAATTTCTTCAAACTAATTTTTCAAACCAAGCTTATGCAAAAATTTTAAAAAATCTACACACCTTTTTCTCACTTTGTAGGAGTTCGATATTGCATCTGATGTATCTTTGTAATTTTGGATCTTCTAGTTCTGAAATTGCGAATTTCAGTAGCCCTCTACGTCCTCTTTCCAATGCCACCAGTCTGATCAAATTTAGATTCTCCAAGAAAGAGTTATGCACAATCTCCCAAGATGACCTGATTTACCTTTTTAGAAGAGTGAACTAGTATGAAGTGCCACGTGTCACTATTTTGACCTTAGGATCTGAAAAATATATACATGAAATTAAATTATGTCCTCTTTCTGTAACTTCTTACATAATTTCAATCTGATGCTCAAAAGAAAAGTTATGACAATTTTCCCCAGGTCACCTGTTTGTAATGTAATTCGGGTGTCTGCAAAAAGGGCCAACTTCCTCAGATCATATCTCCACAAATATAGTGCGAAAAGCTCTGAAATTTGGACCCGAGGTTCAGACCAAGTTCAACCCAAATGGGTTTTTTGTTTGGCATCTAAAACGTCCCAGAAAAAAGGTTATAGCGAAAATTCCACAATGACCTATTTGGAGCAAAAAAACCCTAGAATCCAAAGCTCTGATACCAAATGTTATGAAACCAGCTCACAAAAAGATAGAAAAGATAGATGAACGCCTTATAATTCAACCTCTTCGAGGGGACAACCTCATTTACATTACAAAAATGAACAATTCTCCGATGATTCAAATGACAAAACCTCCTTTCTATATATAGGAGTTTAAGGGGTCACAATATAACCAAGCCGACCTAACAATAATAATATATAGACACAAAAATAACAATAGAGGAATTCTATGGGGCACAATAATAACAATATGGGGACAATAGGGGCACAAAAATATTAATAAGGCATACAATGACAATAGTAATGGGGGAATCACTAGTATTATAGAGACCTAACACACTTGATCCGACGGTCTACACTTAATCGCCTGATTGCAATCGTTTGATCCTACGATCGGGTCCGATAACGCATTAAGGTTCTGCCGATGCGATATATCGACAATTGTTCATCAGCATTTCTTGAAGCCTAAGGTCCACCCTTTATAAACCATATTTTCCGATGCGATATCAATTGACTTTGTCCTTAGCGATATGATCTTGTCTATTGATCATATCGATCCAACAGATCCTGTGCATCACTCTTCACTTCTCGTTCTATTGATGGACTTACGATACACTCGGGTTTACTCTACCATACTCTGATCTTAAACACGATATCCATATAACAATCATTCATTTAATCAATGGATCGCCATCGATCCTTCTAGTGATCGATGGTCGATCAACATGCTTACTAATGGGATTTTAGTCATCAATGCATATATATAGCATAATTACTTGAAAAAGAAAAATACAAAGTTCCTTTGCCTGCACACTCTTCTTTGTGTTCGCCGAATTTCACCTGGATACATATGCTAAACAGAATCACTAATACAAACAGAATTTATCATTTCATAATGAATCACACTGTTCCACACGCAGAATCAACTCTTTGTATATTAACATACAAACACATGATTGCATATTGAGGCTCTTTGTCCCTCTCTAGCTTGATTCTTCTAATTAGAGCCTATGTTTCCTAAACAGCGAGTAGGCTTACGATTCCATCATGAATCCTCTCGACTCCCATCTCTCTCTCTTTGTCTCTTCAGAAAAGACAGGAAAATACATATATTCTGTACATAACAATCTCATTCCGCATATGAAGGAATTCACTATATATTTAGAAATCATATCCTACCCTAACTAGTCAATATAACTACTTGGCTTGATCTCCATGCAGGGAGGATCACTTGCCACTTATTCTCTAATTTCCTTAGTATTTGCAACAATATAACTACTTACATACTTTGAATTAATAAAAATTAAATAACCAATTCTTCCTCCAAACTCTCATTAGCCACAACATGTGACCACACCATCACATTGTTGGCTAGGCCTAGATGCTCCTGCATTAGACTCCCAAGGTTAAAAATAATCATGATCTCCTAATCATGTGCTTCTGATCTATGTCCTCCTGGATCCCATACTTTGTTTGATAGTCTGTCCTTGGTTACTGTTGTTGTTGGTTGTTGTTCTCCAGGTCTCCACATTTTATGCTGCATCGCCCCATTAGCTATGCTCTTACTGTCTGTTGCTGTCTTTTTCATATATATTACTGCTTTTTATCATCATCACAATTTATGCCAGGCTTTGACACTTTAATTTGCAGTTTACCATTACCTTCACTTGTACCATTCTTTCCAGCCCATCTTCCTTTCTTCTTTTGTCCTTTATATATTTTATTGGAATGTTGTTGTATGAGTTCCCACAACTCATCAATTTCTTTGTACACTTCACTTCTCAGATGATGAATACTATTCCCCTGCAACTGTATGTTTTCTTGCATAAGAACATCATAACCCATGTGCCAATACATTTCTAAAACGTACAAATTCCTTCTCCATTGATCCTCTACAACAATTCCAGTTCCTTCTTATGGTTTCTCACTCATGGCTTCATCACTTCTTACTTCAATTCCCAACATACCTGTAATTCCACAAATTTCTTGAAAAATAAGAATTCTTCCTACTTGTTTAGGTGCTTGGAATACCTCTTCTTCTAGTAACTTAATTTCTGCACCCTTAAGGATTATGGCATCATATTTGTCTGCTTCTGAAATGTCATTTTCAGCCTCTTCTTCATCAATAACTCCCTGTAGTACAATAGTAATCCTATTACTATTATCTCTTGAACTCATCTCTAGTTCAACAGTTCCATACTGTAGATTCAACATCATTCCATATTTCTGATACATTCTAATCACCGTTCCTTACTTCGATCTGATCTTCATAATCAATTCCTTGTTTCGAATTGACTTCACATTGCCTTGTTTCTGCATATAAATCTTCACCAGAATCAATCAATTCATTAAACACAAATGCTTTACCCTATTTCCTCATTATGCCAACATTTTTGATAGCTTATTTTCCATATTTGTCATCCATGACAACTTCTTCATTCTTATTCAGTTCTGGTTGTGCAGTCTGATCACTTATTCCTTGGTTTCCTTGCTTCTTCTCCAAAAGACTAGACTCATGCCACAAATCTGTCATCTCATTTGGAATTTCTCCCAAGAGCTCTACACGATCTTCACTAACTTCATTGTCTGCAACATCTATCTTTTGTCCTTCTTTACTCTGGCTTTCTTTAAGGTCAATAATCTTCAATAATTGTTTCATATCTACAAAGTCTTCTATATCAACCTTCAGTAGTTGTTCTCCTTTGGCTTTAGTCCTTAATAGTTGTCTAATATCTACATAATTCACTACAGCTATGTTTAACAATTGCTCTTTCCTCTACATCACAAGATTATGTGAATTTCCTTCTTCTAACTTCTGAAAAATCATATCTTTGCTTTTCCTTTCCCTTATGACAACCTTAAACAGTTGCCTTACTTTAGTGTATCCTGCATTTACACACAAAATATTAGTTTCAAAACTATGAGACACCAAGGTCTCCTCAAATAATTTCATCATCAATCCTTCCGGTTGACTCCCACTTCCTGAACACACCATAAGATTCTCCATTTTCTTTGTATTAGCTTCATCAGTTTTCCTGAGAAAACTCTTTGTTCCATATTCGTATGAATGGATCTCTTCCTTTCCAAACACTTCTTTGATCTCAATAATTCCTTTGCCATCCTCCTTCTGACTTATCTTTTGGATGTCATCTGACTGGACATCTTCCTTCACTTGACTGTAACTTTTCTCTTTATTCTTCATATGACTGTGGGTAGTCATCCTTCCACCAGTTGGTTTGACAATTTCCAATAACTTCCTGTTTTTACCCAAGTTTACATGACCTGCAAACATACAACAATTATTATTTTTAAAAATACAATACCTTTCATCCTCTTTTGATGCTTCAAGCACCAATCTTCCATCATAGATCTTCTGGATTTCAGCAGATCCTCCTTGCTGTGACTCCATTCCTTTGAGTCTCTTCTTCTCTAACAAATCAATATGAATTTGTTCAAGTTCCCTGAACTCGTTCATCAGCTTGCCATTCCACCTCTGTTGCAATAGCTTCCACTTGACCCGTTTCTTCATTCTCCATCTGTATCTTTGGTCTTCATTTGTCTTTCTTTGTATTGCCAGACTAATCTCTTGTTCTTCATTCTGTTGCCAGTTTCTATACTTCTGCAATCTAATGCCTTCCTCAAATTCATTCTCATGTTGTTGATCATCTCTTTTAAATTGTTGGTTCCTTCCATCTTTATCCTGCTAGATTAATACTTCTGTCTCCTTCATGTCTCTAAGGACATAACTTCCTTGTTGTTCCTGATCTTTCATCTCACCTTCAAATAATCTCTGCTCAATTTCTCTGATTTCAGCATCATATTTATTAATATTGTTTTCCACACCTATAGTCACATCATTAACTTAAGAGTCTAAACATTTACTTAACTCTATAAATGTTTGAGACATTTCATCCTTATCATGCATGGTAACCACAATCTCTTCTTTATTAGGTTCTGAAAGCTTTGTTTCTCCTTCAGGTTCCTTGAGCAATCTTTCCAAGAATTCTAATTCCATGTGAAATCTTGCCAGCATTTCATCACAACTTCCGCTCTCAGTTTCATTCTTTTTCTAGAAATCCTTCTGAGTTATCCTATTTTCTGCACTATCATATTGCAAATTTCTTTCATCAATTCCATCAGACAAATTCATTTGTTTACCTTCTTGGAATACCACTATGGCATTTTCATTAGACTTTTGGTCCATATCAACTTCATCTGACTGTCTTACACCAAACATAAATTCATCCATGAACTCTTTCTGCTGCAATAAATTAGCACCTTTTTCCTCTAAAAGGCATTCTCCATCATACTTCACCTCAAGAGTTTCATTCCTGTTTGTGACAGTTTCACCAGATTGTCCATCATCCTCTGCATATCCTGCAAACATACACAAACTATGAGAATTAAAATCACAAGGCTTCATTGCCTCATTTGCTTCCCTTGTCATCATATCTTCTAATTGTTTTGAACTATTCCAATAGTTCATGAGATCTTCAGCTAATCTCTTATTATCCTCTTCACCCAAAATTTCCCCCTATTCTGGTCTACAAATGGAATCTTCCATTTCTGCTTCTGCTTCTTTTAGGTTTTCCATCAACCCCTTTACTTGTCTTTGTTGCATCCTTCTCTGCAGCTTAGGCCACTTCACTGGATTCTTATTCAAGACCCAACCTTGTCTTTGGTTCTCCTCTAGCAGCATTACTAACGCATCAAATTCTTCTCTTATCTCAACTATTTCCTTGTCAAGCTCTGCTTGACTCATCCGTTTCCTACGGATTGTTTGAGCACCCTTCTCCTTCATCTTGTAGGCTTCTTCTAAACCTTCCATATGACTTTCCATAGCCATCTTCTCTTCCGTGTGAGCTCCTACACCTGCAATCAATCAAGTCCCTTCTAAGTTGATCTTCTCACCAAGCTCCTCCTCTGACTGGTCTCCAAGTCCTCTTTCTTTAGAACTTGCATTGAGAAATCTTGCTCTCTCTCTATGGTTGCTCCACTCACTTCTCTTAAGGATTCCTCTATCCCTATCTATTCCAAGCCTCAGCTGGAATAAGGTTCTGCTACAATTTCTAAGAACTTCCGAAAGTTCTTCTACAGTGTTACTGTTGTAGTCCTGTGCCCAACATTTCCATTCATTCGACCGTTGCAACTTTCATACCTTTTTAGTCATAGTCTTCATAAACAGAGCATCCCTGCTCTGATACCACTTGATGGGGTGTAAATCACACTAAGGCAATAAACCCCTCATTTACCATCACTCAAGCATAGACCTGTGGTTATAAACCCACATTCTGTCGGAAGCGTTAATTATATTCTTTTGCCTTAAAACCCCAGTACCACACATCTTATAGGAATACATGGAAAATATACAAAATATTACCTTTTTCAACAGCCCTTGCACATTTCCCAATATATACCTTTATCGCTATTACAATCTGCGAATAATGTGCCTTCCCTTCTTTCTACCGATATCTGATAATACACAAAATACATATAGGAAACATGGAAACCCTACAGTCAATGCCTAGGCCAAACTTCAAATATTATACAACCACATTCAGAACTCTGTCAGGTCCACTCTCGGCTTCAATCCTTTCTACCTTCTTTGATCACCAATCGCGCCTCATTGCATAGCGGCGATATCGCTTAATTGCATATCAGCATTCCACCTGCCCACCAGCCTTAACTCCTCCAGTTTGCGATTAGCGATTAAATTGCGACCGTCGATCTGGCACTTGATCCAATAGTCTAGACTTAATCGACTGATCGCAATCGCTTGCTCCTATGGCCGGGTCCGATAACACATAAAGGTTATGTTGATGCGATATATCAGCAATCGCTCATCGGCATTTCTTGAAGCCTGAAGTCTGCCCTTTATAAACCATATTTGCCGATGCGATATCAATTGACTGTGTACTCAGCGATATGATCCTGTCCGTTGATCATATTGATCCAATGGATCCTGTGCATCACTCTTCACTTCTCGTTCTACTGATGGACTTACACTACACTCGGGTTCCTCTGCCATACTCTGGTTTTAAATACGATATCCATATAACAATCATTCATTTAATCAATGGATTGCCATCAATCCTTCTAGTGATTGATGGTCGATCAACATGCCTACTAATGGGACTTTAGTCATCAATGCATATATATAGCATAATTACTTGAAAACAGTTCCTCTTCCTACACACTCCTCTCTGTGTTTGCCAAGTTCCGCCTAGATACATATGCTAAACAGAATCACTAATACAAATAGAATTTATCATTTCATAATGAATCACACTATTCCACACGCAGAATCAACTCTCTGTATATTAACATACAAACACATGATTGCATATTGAGGCTCTTCGTCCCTCTCTGGCCTGATTCTTCTAATTAGAGCCTCTATTTTCTAAACTGCCCATAGGCTTACGATTCCATCGTGAATCCTCTCAAATCCCCTCTCTCTCTCTATTTCTCTTCAGAAAAGACAGGAAAATACATATATGCTCTATGTAACAGTCTCCTTCCACATATGAAGGAATTCATTATATATTTAGAAATCATATCCTACCCTAACTAATCAATATAACTACTTGGCTTAATCTCCACGCAGGGAGGATCGCTTGCCACTTATTCTCTAATTTCCTTAGTATTTGCAACAATATAACTACTTACATACTTTGAAATTAATAAAAATTAAATAACAAATTCTTCCTCCAAACTCTCATTAGCCACAACATGTGACCACACCATCACATTTTTGGCTAGGCCTAGATGCTCCTGCATCAGTACCCCGTTTTTATGTTCATAATCATTTATCTATTGTTTGTTCCAGAGCATACCAAAGTACACCCATGTCTACCAACTCACCAATTTGAAGTCCAACGTCAGCTTAGAATTTCCAGGTATTTATCCATCGTGTACACTTGCTCAATTGTTCAAAAATGTTGAAGAAAACCTCTATGGTGGGTTCTGCAACCCACATTCCTCTTATGGACATGGAAAAGGACATTTTTGACCCCGTCTGCACTTTGAACCTTATGGAGTTGTGTCAAAACATCTTATTTGGTCAATCAGATTCCCCTGTATATTCTAGAGTTGTAAAATCAAGATTATTCTCTGCAATTGTCCCTCAGACATACTTTTTCCCAGAATTCATTACTTGGTTGACTTCTTCTCTTTATCCTCAGAAATGTTTTGTGATGAATTCACTGGGGGAAAATATTTTCCAAGTTTTTTCCTTGTTAATTCAACAAGCCCTTGATTTTCCACACTCTAAGCATTATACCTCTTTTTCTAAAGAAACCTTAGTGGCTAGTTTTCAAAACTTGTCTGGAGGGGATTATGCTAGTTTATCCTTCCATATTATGCCACCTGAACACATTTTATCTCTAGAGCCAACTTTGTTTCCTCTAGATAGTTTTCTGAAGATGTTAAACCAATTTTACAAGTAATTGCCAAGGTTTTGGGGAAATAAAATACCTCTATTGTGGATCATGCAATCATAGGAATGTTTAATTTGGTCATGCAACCTGATGTAATCCTTGATATACCAAATTTATGTGAGGGCTTAATGAATTCTCAATTTTCAAATCTAAATCTTATTGGTTGTTTTAGATTCTCATCTCTGTTGGTCTACCTGTTCCTCTATGTCCATGTAGAGAAATTTATGCATTTAGGCTTGAACATAATGGATCCTCATAAAATAAAACAGTCAGTGATAAATTGGACTGAAACTATACGAAGTCATCCTAACTATGAGGGTTTTTCATATTTCATTGCCTCTTTTATGTCAGTTGTCTATTCCATTATAAACAATTATGTTTCACCATGCCTCTTGCCCAAAGCCCAGTCCTTTTTACAACTCAGTAAGGATGTCAAAGTGGGGGACTGGTTTCTATTTGAAGATTATGTTGAAATTAG
Organism: Pinus tabuliformis; assembly: GCA_031772625.1. NCBI lineage: Eukaryota > Viridiplantae > Streptophyta > Pinopsida > Pinales > Pinaceae > Pinus > Pinus tabuliformis. Next base: position 194,355,277 of record CM062816.1, read on the forward strand.
ATTATATGGAGCAGAAGTTGCCCCTTATAGACTCCCATATTTTGTACCAATGAGATTATTTGCATTGGAGTTCATTAGGTAGAGTTTGAATGTAGATCAAGTTCATTTTGTGCCAGCAAAGAAGGGATATTTGTTCAAGTTTCCCAAAACTTTTGGGCCTTTCATTGTTAATAATAGACAGGCTATGGAGGAAGTAAAAAAAATGCTTCAAGACATGCACTTTCAACAAGGAGATAAATGGTCCTATGACCCTCATCAAGTTGTTTCAAAAAGAAGAGTGGAGAATTCCTATGCTCCATACATACATGAATCAAGACCTGAAATAGAAAAACTAGCTAATGGGGGCCAATCTCAAGCACATAAGAGGATGGAAGTTGAAACTCCCCACCCTGCAGAGAAAGGATTTAAGAGAGGAATTGAAGAGATCATTGATCTAGATGATGAGACTAGCCACAGTTCCAAGAAATCAAAATTACATGGAAAGGAAAAGGAATCTGAGCCTTTGGTTGAAAATTCCTCTTTTGCAATTGGTTTTCAATTACAGTTGGGAGAAGTGAGATGCACACCTTCCTCTCCTATTCTTGAAGAAGCTGAACAAACCTCTATTACTGTTTTGAAGGAGTCATATGAACATATTGAAGAGAAGAATAAGAAGGTTAGGGAGAATGTTTCTTCTCAGCTCGAAGCCCAATCAGTGTCAGAGTACCATACCAGGTTACTATCAACCATGGATTTAGAAAGGAATCAGCTCAAACTTTCTTTTTCTCATCCTTCTGCTTTAACAGTTTCTTCTGCAACAAGATTCAAAACTATAAACTTAACTATGGATGCAAGAGATATTCCATTTCCTGACAAAATCAATTTGCACAGGCAAACTGGGGAACTTATTTATAGTGATCTGAGAAAGACATCATTAGCAACAAGTAGGATAGAAGATTTATTGGGAAAACTAATAAATCAGCTGAAGTTGGAAAAATTCAATTTTAGAGCTTTTATTACCTAGAATAAGGAACTAAAAAAATTAATTGTCAAGCTTGGGGTAAACCCTGAAGATAAATCTATTGTTCAAAAGCTTTTGCAGGGGGCAGAATCAAAGATTCAAGCATTGAGGAAGAAATTAAAGTTGCCTGCAATTGAACATGTTATGGCCCTAGAGGTGGCTCAAGTTGAGAAAGAAAAGGAGCTCATAACCTAGGAATTACTTGAAAGAAATAAGGAAGTGGCTACTTTAAAATAATTGAATGCAAACTTGCAGCAAAAAATAAATACTCATGTGTGCACAATTGTAGTGCAACGAGATTTTGAAGATCGATCCCGCTAGTAAACTTACTAGGGTTATGACCGAATTGAAGATTTCAAAAGTTGAAATGAAGAAGATACAAAAGAGTCTGGATGACACAAAGGAGCATTTAAATATTAAGGAGAGACAATTGAATATGTCAAAGGAAAGTGCATCACAACATCAGAAAAACTACCAGTCAACATGTGATGAAATCAAAGAACTAAAGGAGAAATTGAAGGAAAATGTCTCTTATACAATCTAGAGAGATTATTTGGAATGATATTATACAACAGGTGAAGGTAATCTGGGATTATATGTTGATTATGGTAGAGGAGAAAATCATTGTAAGGGATTTAGAAACAATTATTGTTTCTAGTAAAGAGAAATCTCAAAGAAGTGCCCAACTAGCAAAAAGAATGATTGATTTCCTCAATTCTAAATCAACTCAAGAATTGAGAGCTATGGAGGTTGAAGACAAAACAAATCTTGTTCTGGAAATAAACAAAATGGTAAAAAAGAACCTTTATAGAAAAAACACAAAGGAAAAATTGGGGGAAATCAAGGAGTCTGTTTTAAAGTTTAATACATATTTTGACAAAAGGATGAGAGCTAGATTTCCCTCATGTGGGATCAACAGGGTAATATGCTCCCATGGGAGACATATGAGACACTGTTGGTTGAGGAAAAGAGCAAGATTGACTCCTCTCATGAGAAAACAACAATGTTGAAAGACTCTATTATTGTGAATTATTTACACAGGGATTTCTAGTTACTGTGGTTGGTTAAAACCCTCTTCACAGAGAAACCAACCTACAATAGAATCACAAATTTCAGGATGGCTCATGTCAGGTTTATCAAATTCCAAAGCTCAAATTTTTTAATATGGAAGAAATGCAGAGCATTGATGTCACCAACTGAAGCAGATGAACTTGAACCTTCTACAAGCAAACCTGCATAGGGATCACAAGTCATCGAGTGAAAATAAATCACATGTTTTATTTAATGAAATATTTCAAGGAGACATTGTATTTTGTAATTTTTAAATTAAAGTATGTTAAGTTTTAAGGTTCAAGTCCTCACAAGGATCAAATAAGTCTTAGATTAGTTTTCAAAAGTAGTTTAAGAAATTCATGGCAGTTAATAATTTTTATAACTGTCATCTTTGTAATGATTCCTACAAAAAGACATTGAGGAACCATTTTTGGGATTCTGAATTTTGACTTCAGAGAGAAAACAAAAATCTTATGTAATGTGTTTATCTTTTCTTGGAGATTAAATAAAGCTTTTATGGATGATTCCAAGCTTCCTTTTGGATATGATATGTGTTCTTGCTATTGTAAGTCATTTATTATTTCTTCTTCTTTTGGAAAAGTGTAATGAAGTTGCTAGTTATTTACTATAACACATATTTACTTAATTCACAATACCTATAAATTTTAATCAAATAACCTTAAACTACACTCCATTTTTCCATGCATTCATTTTTTGAGTCTTTCATGTATTTTGCTAAGGTTTAAAATAAAGATTCTGTTGTTGCAACCTTCTGCTTTGAACCTTCCACTATTTCTTTCTACTACTCTTCTATAACTTATAAGTCATTTTCATAGTCAGTAAGGTCATCTTGAAAGATAGTTCTATCCCAAGAAGTTTCCTTTACATTACCTGTGAAACTTATCTCTGAATAATCATAATGGTACAACAAAAAATATTTATTATATTTTTGTACATATGTCCTAGACACTGAGCTCTTCTCATCCAAAGGTTGTCTATATGGTTACAACAATCTTGATGGGTAAGAACATGTACATAACTACATAACTTCTCTATGGATATGAAACATGGTGTCTTTGAAAAATGTTGTTAAGTTCTATACATCTACGTGTAAAATGGGCAAAATGGTTGTTACATTTACTGGATCTGGATTTAGGTGTTATATTTACTAGATATTTATTAAATAAAAGAGTCCACACAACACAAAAATGTTAGTGCAAGTAAATATATTCAATGTGTTCAATGTTCATGATATTAAATTAAATGGTGATGGGACATTTATATATTGTGATAAAGGTAATAGATTTGACTTTTTTTCCACACCTAATACACATACATAAACACATTAGTAATGTTATAATTAGAGATCCATATTAAATTCGGTTTATCAAGTGCCAAGAGGGATCAAATCTCTTGAGGTATAAACCATTTTTTAGTGCAAAAATTCATGAAATATTTTCATCTCAAGGGATTTTATATATCTCGGTACTTGATAGATGCAGGGTTAAAATGGATCTAGGTTGGTTTTAGTCATGCACGAACACACACAATTTTTTGAACATTTGATTTATTTGATTATTTTAAATATGTTAAATATGTCTAAGATTAATCAAATCATTTAAATTTAATCAATTATCTAAGTTTGTTGAGAGCATATATATAGTATTAATAAGTTGAATGCTGAAAAATGATGAAATAAACATTTCAAATGCAAAGTAACAATATAAAAATGTTGAATAATGGAAAATGTGAATAATAAGAATGTAGTCATTTATAATTTGTTTACATTGTGATCAATCTCAATCTATCTTCTTCTGCATTTCTTATAGCCAAACCTGTTAGTTTTCCCATCTTTTTATATCGATTATATGAAAAGGGAGGTTGAAATTGTACACCAATCAAATATTTAACTCGAGATATCACATTAAAAGTCATACCTTGTCCCTCTTTCTTCCCAATATTATCAATAGCTTTCTCCATGGCATCCTTGTGACTTATATATTGTTAATCCTCAAGCAAGTTTCAAAGGAATCCATTTTTATATCACCTGTTTCAGTAGGTGTAATAGGAATTGTTTGAGGGAATGATTCATCCCATGGAGCTCCCATATAATTACCAAATCTTACTAAAACATAGGTGAGTGGTTATAGATGGTAAAATTCTAGGGTTATACACAATTTTTTCTACAACTCCAAGAGTACCATTTAAAAGTCTTTCATCAATCAATATGTTTGATGTAAGCATCATTTGCGCTCTAATTGTGATAAGTAACTCAAATTCCATGTCTTCCTCATTTCTTTCCACAGAGTAGTTGCTTTTTCCCTCTTGTAGCAACATTTGTTGCAATGGAACAATTTATGTTTCTTAAACAATACTTATTATGATTTTGCACATCATCATTTGTTGCAAACAAATGTATTGCCTTATCAAAGAACTTTTTTTTGTAAGCATCCAAGGAAGTATCTGTACGAGTCATAAGTAACCTCTAGTCTTTTATATCTGGAATTTCATCTCTAGCATTCATCAACCAATGATGAAAACATTTTTGTTCATTGCTTTGTCCATCTTGTTGAAACATAGTATCAAGGGTCACAATTGTTGTGAAGGAGTTCCATAATTATTTGCAAGACATTTATATGCACATACAAGTTTATCCATAATAAGTGGAATTGTCTCACTCACTAACAAATATAATTGACCTACCACCAAGAGGAATGTTAGTATTTTATGGGAAGTCCCGATGAACTCTCATGTCATTATTTGTTAACAAATTTCTTCTAATGAGACTCATTTCATCTATTAGGATATATTCCACATGCTTCATCTCTCCTTGTAAGGTAATCAAACATGATCCTTGTATACATATTATCTCTTTGATTAGTATTTGAAGTGCAAAATGTATTTTTGTTGCAGATATGTTGAAAGCTACAACCCTTGCAGGAGCTAAAAGAAATAGCTAACTCTTCTCAAAAAGAGACTCAATTTCAAAGGAATTTTTAATAGCTCCAATCAAACACATTTCCAATGCTTGTAGTTCCTTGAATTATCATACATAATGGATCAATCCATGATCAATAATGGCCAATGATAATATAAAGTGCTCTTATTTTCTTATTCTCATACTTTCAAATAAATAAGTAATTGCATGTTTGTTGGTACAAATAGACTTGAACTTTCACTTCTAATATATGAAATGAATATTACGATTATAAATGTTTGCATACACAAAATTTGTATTCAAATTATGCATAATATCATGGTCCCTATGTCCAAGTAACTCAAACTCATTGTAATTTATAAATTATTCTTGTACAATCCACAAATGATCTTCCACTCATTGTCTCTAGAATTTCATGAATTTGGTATTCAATCTTTCATGACTTTGTCTTGGTTCATACTTGTTTTCTTCATTCTCATTAACATAAAGTTTTGAATTATCACATTGATCCCATGGTGCTTTATGTCAACATATCAATATTGATACCTTCTTACGGAGGCAAGATTTCTCATTGCAGGTGATGTGATGCTCAACATAATTAAGAAGTTATTCATAATCAATCATAGGATAATATTGAAATATTTTTTGCATGTCCTTTCAACAAGGATAATCATCAACATTGAGTCTAACCTGAATATTTCTCTAATGTCGATCACGTAAATTCACTATGTGTACACATAATCAAATTATTGTTTTGCAAATTTAACTTGTGCAGAAACATCCTAGTTCAATGTGTCCATGTTAGGAGCATTTTTAACCATATAAATCCATGCACATGTGGAGATCCAATATTTTGCTACTCACAGTGACACTAGTAATTTGTAGCTTGATGAAAACATTCCAAAATACGATCTTGAAACATTGTATGAATTAAGTACATATAATGTTCTACAATATAAGTATTATCACTTACATTTTAGCTTCTCCATTTCCTTCTCTTGAATCTATAGGACTTGTAATCGACATTAATTTATGAAACTATAACCATTGCATATCTACTGCACTTAATATGAAGAATATGTTGGACACCCGATACATTAAATCAATTCAGATAATTCTACATGACACTTGATCCAATATGCATGTGTACCTCTTAGTACAACTCCAAATATAATTAATCTTTTTGCAAGTTGTGAATTTGAAATATTTTGTAAAAGTTATCATAAATCCTCCATTGTTGTAGGGATATTTGTCATACATTTTTTACAAAAAATACAAAATAAGCCTCAACACTTTGTCTCATAATGGTATTAAGTAAAAAGTATCTAAAGCAAGGGTGCATTCCAAACTTTTTGTCATGATATATAAGAAGATGATTTGCATACTCATGAAGTTGGACATTTCTCCTTTGTGGTTGCAACTAATCTACTTCACCTTTATGGAATAATATTTAAAATGTCATATCGAATAATCCCTTAATATTATACTCATTGATCAAAGATGAGCCATTTCCACACCAATTAAGCACTTCTATCATCCACCATTTGCGTTACGTTCCTCTACATTAGGGTTATTTTCCTAAGTTCAAATAATATCAATCTCTCATGGTTAAGTCATCCAATGCATCATTAATCCCTATAATCCCTTCTAACATTGCAAATTTCGTGTCATTGTCTACATCTTGGATTCTACATCAGTTAGATGTGAAATAAACTTTTCTAAATAGAGATTTAAAAGAAGAGTTTTATCTTCTTCAATCAGAGGGGTTTGTAAAAGGGAAAATAACATATTGTTTACAGGTTAAAGAAAGTTTTATATGGAATTAAAAAGACACCTTAGTCTTTGTGTGTAAAAGTAGACACCTTATTCTTTCACCAAAGGTTTCTAAGGAGTAAAAGTGGTCTTAATTTGTATATCATGTCATATGAGAATGGTCATATTTCTTTAATCTATTTATATTTTATGATCTAATTATAATAAAGAGTGCCAAAAACTTGATTGAATACATGAAAAGATAATTTTTAGGTCGACAATTGTAATGTTGAGTTGATAGGTCATTCTAATTTTAATTGGGCTGTAAATCTAGATGATAGGAAGTCCATTTTTAGACACACGTTCAATATATAATATGGAGCTATATAATGGAGTAGTAAGAAACAACCCAGTTGTTTCATTGACCTCCAAAAAAGTTGAGTACAAAGCTTTATGCAATGCTACTTGTGAAACAATATGGCTAAGTAGAATCCTTGCAGATGTTGCAAAAAAGCATCAAGTACCTACAATTATCAGGTGTGATAACCAAAGCCACATCAAATTGAAGAATAATCTAGTGTATCATACTAGGTTAAAGCATATTGAAACACAACATCATTTTGTAAGAGAAAATATACAATCAAATTAAATTGACTTGATATATTGTAATACAAATGAAAATGTGGCTGACATATTTACCAAGCCTGTTAGAAAGGCTAAGTTTGAATTTTGTAGAAAGAAGCTATGTGTTGAAGAAAAATCATTTCTCAATTAAATGAGAGTGTTACGAATAATTAAGAAATAATTTGACTGTTAGGAGGAATTGATGTTCTAGAATTAGTTAGAGTTTATCTAGGTTTAGAGCAAATGCATTGTCATGTCCTTGTTTGGAAGAGTTTGTTGATGTCAAAATTTTCCTTATTTGTAATCACTGAATGATTTGTTTATGATTTGTCTTTAGTTATGTTTTCTATGATTATTGGAATTGTACTTTTGAAATACAAACATCCTAAAAATTATGTTAACTCGTTGGAAATTGTATATGAAACCTAAAAATATTGGAAATTTCAATGAGAATTATGTTGTTTTGATGCGTTGAGTTGTATAATTAAAATGGAGAAAAAGCAAAGAAAGAAACTTTGACTTAGTAGGATTTACGTAAACATGCGTTATAAAAATAGGAATATCTATTTTGGAATAAGGTTTCTAAAATTTGAATTTAATTATCAATAATGTGGATGGTAAAGATTTAACTTCCGTAAAATATTTTAGAATAATTTCAATAGTATACACAAATCAAAGGTTGAGATTTATTTCCAAAGTACTTATGCCATTTTTTTCTTTTAATTAAATTCGTTAATTAAAGCAAATGTCATATGAACAAGTGCCATATGATATGAGCTATGGTTTTTTGGGCATGTGATATTGTAAGCCATGGTATTGACCAATCATATTATAACAAAGCCTATTTACATATTAAGAATCCCCATGATAAAGTGGAGCAAATTACCATGGTTAAGAATCTTGCTACACATTTTTTAAAACTTATATGTGTTTAACTAATATATTAATTCTTTTTATCATTTTTTTAACATAATTGGTTACTAGTTTTCTATTCCAAAAAAGAAAAAAGGAGGCATGCTCCCATTACATCAAGGAAAAATGGAGAGAGGCATCTTGGAAGAGAAATAGAGGGAAAACAATCCCTATCTTCCATGTCATTCCCCCTTTGATTCTTTGAATACCTATTGCACTATCCTTTTAAATACATACAAACTGATCCAAAAAAAATTTACATTTACATAACGTACAAGACTACTGTAGGAAGAACTTTGCGAAAAGGAGTGGAATGGAGATTTAACATCTAATTTTTGTTGACTGAAGGCTCCTATCGAGGATGAGGCTGATTCTTGCTACTTTGGTAGTTAGAGTTTCCTCCTGTCTGACTAATTAGTAAAATCTTCAGATAGTTGATAGTGTCATCCATGTGCTTACAATTATGTTTTAGAGCTACAATTTCTTTACTCTGCTCGTCCAACTGCCTCTTAAGGAAGGAATTCTTAGAATTGGCATCAAATTTAAGATCCTTGACCGTTTCTCTTGTCTGATCGATCATGTACTTGTTAACTCTGCATATTGCATAACTCTCACACTTTGGAATATTTTCTAGAGGGTTCAACTCCATAATTACTGAGGGTTGAAGGCGACCTCTCCAAAAGGGAAGAGTAGGGGTAAGACGCAGTAGAGAGAAGGAACAAATTATACTTCCACAAGAAAGGCCTACAGAGACTGATAACTGCCAAAGAGGGATATAATATTTCAAAGACTAAAATGACTCTCCTTAGAAGCAAAGGAATAAGCTAAGAATCGATACTAAAATTAAGACAACAAAGATGCGTGGGGGAGAAGAGACCATCGAAGGCAGAGTGGATGAGCACATACACCAAAGGAGCATAGTCACAATTACAAAAAGGTTGAAAACAACTTTTGAGACTAGGAGGATTAAAAGAGAGGATGTAGATAATGAACCCCGGGGACAAGAAAACGACGGAGAGGAAATGAAGTGATGAGTTAAGATCGATCGAAGGGAGGGGATGAATATATAGCTGCATTGAGGTCCACTTCAAGATAATGAAATTAAGCATATCACGGGAAGATTGAATAGCTACTATTTTCTTGGGAGACGTAATCTGACTATGCTGACTATCCATGGAGATTTTCCTGATTTTTTTGTGATTTTGAGTTCTTGCTTTTCGAGATGAAACAATTGATACCCACCTTGATGTCCTTGTCTTAATTTTGATTCTCTACATATGGTGGCTTGAGGTCCTATGGAATCAGTTTTTGAGCAGTCTCATTATCTATTATGGATTCTCTCATAGGACAAGAAATTGCAAAATTAGCCTGCTTATCAACAATACAATTATTTTCTCTTAGGATATGATTGAAAGTGACTTCTCCAAGATACTGCAACTTTTTTCCACCTTTTTTGTTATTTGGCTCAGAGCCTTATTCTTGAGACTTCTTCTCTCCACCATCGAATGAATAATTATTGTAGAGTCCCCCATTATGACTGGATTCTTCATACCTTAATGCCTTAAGATTTCAGTTCCCAAGAGGAGGCCATATGCTTATGCTCTATTGTTGGATAATTCTCTTAGTCCCCATTCATAAGTGATGGGGTTTATTCCTCCTGGATCAAAAAGGAGTCCACCTGCTCCAGCCTTGCCTGGGTTAGACTTAAAAACCCCATCAAATAATAAACAAGGACTTTTTAATTTTTATGTCCATGTTTTAAATTCCTCATTTTTAATTATGATCTTCCAATTCTGAGTGTTGATAGCAGATTTGCTGATGTTTATTTTTTGTTTCTTTCTCATTAGAAATTTAATCCAGGTTCTTTCCTCATGCTGAATGTGTTTGGCATCTATTTTTTTAGCTCCTTTGGAATTGATAAATTCTGCAATGCTCCAGGTTTTGGCCAAAAACGTCCTGGTGCTTGGAGGACGATCTTTGAAGATCCTCTGATTTCTTGCTAACCATATTTCCCAACACATAAATGAGGGAAAACTCATCCAATATCTTTTAATTGTTAATTTATTTTTAAAAGTATATGGATAATTTTTTTCCAAGTTGATAGAAGCTCATGCAAAGGTAAATATTGTTGAGAACAATCCTCTAGGGGTCTTACTAGCGATAGCCAGCAGTCTCTAGCAAAAGAGCACTCTACAAAGAGATGTTGGATGCTTTTGTAACAACCATGGTGAAAATTCCATGTAAAAATATATAAATACCACAGATGATGGGACATGTATTCTAAGATGGATGGTGGGCAAGACATCCTAGGGGGTGTTCATTTGGTTGTTTATGGCTAAGGAAATTGGCAAAGGCAATGGCTAAGGCATTAAAGAGGCAAAAAGGTATTTTGGCACAATTATTTATGAAAATAATGGAAATTAGGAGAAAAGGAAGGTGAAAGGTCACTAGTTGCATGTGAGGAGAAAATTGAAGGAAAATAATGGAAAATGAAGAAAATAGAGGCCTCATTAATAAAAAGGCTTCTAAGGATCAGTCGACAACACTTGGTCAGTTTATCTTTGGAGCTCTCTCATTATTCTCTCTATCTCATATTATTGGATACTTAGAGTTTTCTTGGAGAACTTTGGCATTCGAGCAAGAAAGGAAAAGAAGACAGGAGGAAGAAAATATCAAGCAGGGAAAGGCAAGATCAAGCAACTACAACAATCTTCATTGCAGATATCAACTTGCATGTGTATTTTCCTTGCTAGATTTGGCATGCATGGGATTGCATGTGTTTATTTTCTACCATGGCATGGGTTTTGCTAAGTGTGATAGTATTTTTAGCCTAGCCTTTCCATTTCCTAATAGCTTTGATGAGATGGGTTCTCTCATGCGTTTTGTGGGGGATGACTGGATTGGATTCGAAGCTGAGTGGGGTGGATCTCCAAATTGAAAAATAAATGGTGGTAGTGGTCCTTGAACCAGACTGAGGATGCACAAAGCCACTGGCCTAGTAACCCCTGAACTGGACTGTGGGTTGTGGTAAAGCCAAATTGTGTGCCTCGGTGGGCCTAGGAATCCTTGCCGGTGAATGGCGGGATATATGGTAAAGCCAAGAGGTGGATTTTCTCTCCGTTGGGCCTAGTGATTTTGGGATGGAATGCATGGTAAATCCTAGAGAGTATGTCTCAGTGTAGGGCCTAGTGATCCCTGGATCAGACTGTAGATGCATAGTAAAGCCTGAGAGACTAGGAGGCACTCAAATTCCTCACAGTGTAGGTGGAGAACTCCGGTGGCATCCACATTGATTGGTGTTTTTTGATGTGTTCTATGAGTCCCACATTCATGCTTGGAATATGGCACGGGGGTGATTGGCTGAAGAGAAACTTGGCTTAGCCAATCTATGGTCGGGTGGAATGTGGTAGTCCCATCACCGGTTGGTTCATTGCATTTATTAATGAGAAATTCATTCCCTTTATTTTCATGTGCAAATGTACATATATATATATATATATATATATATATATATATATATATATATATATATATATATATATATATATATATATATATATATATATATATATATATATATATATATGGATTTTGATGGCTGATATGTCCATTGTATTTCTGTTCCTATTATGCTGGTTATATGTACATTTTATGGCAGCAACTATGTTTGGCTCTCAACATGTTTTTACTTGTGTTTGAATGGATATTGTATTTATGACCCAATAAGTGATAAGGCAACAAAAGACACGAGGAAACAATGGTTCATGGCGATTCTCAAATAAGTATGAGATCCCTACACTTAATTATGTTGTTTACACCTGTAGGTTACATGTTGATGATATGTTTGATGAAATCCCTGTCATGGCTAGTAGGGGTCTAGTTATGTTTTTTTTCATATTATTGCTTTTGTATCCTTGTTACCTTGTATCCTTACCAATTCTAAATGAACATTACATTCTGGGCAGTGTCCTAGGCTCTGGGCCGAAAAAGGTGGCTCAAATCCCAGAATGTTAGCATTAGTGCTGAGAGTAACTTGCTTGGGCAGTGTCTGGGAAGCATTATAAAGCACCTCGACAGTGTCTGGGAAGCATTATAAAGCACCTAGGCAATGTTTGGGAAGCATTAATATTGAAACTAACTCGCCTGGGCAGTGTCTGGGAAGCGTTATAAAGCACCTAGGCAGTGTCTGGGGAGCGTTAGTCTTGAAACTAACTCACCTGGGCAGTGTCTAGGGAGTGTTACCCTGCACTTAAGTCTCTCAAACAACTGTAGGACCCAAGGACAGGAAGTCTGAGTGGATGACTTGTCTTCTGAAAGTTATGTGGATGATGTTGGATGACTGTTTGTGATGTTCCGTAGATTCCATTTCCTTAAAGTCACCAAGGAGGTTGAATCTTATCATAGTGGCCTCTCGTCGCATGTTTACCCCAGCTGGTCGGTTGCTTAGGTAGATGTGGGAGGAGGGTGTTGTAGAATGGTATTAGAGCATGGTTCAACTCTCGAACTGAATGGGTTGAATGTGTGTTGGTCATTGCATGCATGTTAGTTGTATGTGTGTCTCTTACACTTATATACGTGTTGCATTGGCTTGATGATTGACTATGGTTGTATTATGGTTGTTATGAAGAAATTGATGTTGATCTTGTGAAATGTATTGGTCATGCGTACGTGATTGGTTGCATATGGATTATATGTCACTTACATGTTGATTTTATGTCACCTACTTACATCCTTGTATGTTAGGTTACATTTTTAATATTTTGATTCCATGCATCAGTCTTGTAGGTTGATTACAAGAACTGATCGATTATGTTATACTACATGCGATTATGCATATTGGTAGTTGGTTGGCATTGCTTATGCATACTGTTGGTTGCATGTGGAAATGTGTACACTGGAGTAATGGTTATTGTCATGCATGAATTCACGGTTTCTGTAGTTGATATGGTCATGCATTGATGATTGGACTCTAGCTAGAAGGATGTGTATATGGTTTTGTACTAATGTGTTATATGTCTATATGCAGTCGTTATGCATGTATGGTATTGGTTATAGTTATGCATGAATAGTAGGCCAAATATGCCTTGTGAACTCATTGTATGCAATTTAGGTCAGCATGGTGCTAGTGGTATGTCATGATGCTAATGTGTTGAATGAGGTAAAGAAGGAGATGAAAATCATCAAAGTGAATTTGCAACATTTGACCTCCAGGCGATCACATGTCATCATACAGGTTTACATGTTGGGCATGTAGGTAAGTATGTTAATGATTTTTATATGCATTAGGTTTATATAAATTAGGATTATGTAGATGTATTTTGATGTTATGGTTACATTCATGATGGATGTTAGATGAATAGTGTAGTTATATGCACATGAGTCAAATAGTCAAGAATGATAGTATCTTGTAGTTGTATGCATTGCTATTGTTGTTTTATATTAGATAACCTCATGATTACGTTATATGTTGTTGATAAGCATGTTATAGGTTGAATTGTTGATTTTTATATGACAATTAGTTGATGGTTTAGTTTTATGTTGTTGATGAGCATGATATATAGCTTATTGTTGTTATATGCTATTAACTTGATGATTATAGTTATTTCATTGAGATCTTGATGTTGTAATTTGGATTGGTCATATGTGTGATGTTTATGTTCATTGCATTGAAGATGTTGATGTTATATGTATTGTGTTAACCTGGTTTTACCTATGCAGATGATTATGGTTGCAATATTCAAGTATGAGCCGACACATTTTGATATGGTGTCGTATTAATCTAGACTGATCATACATATGTGATTTTTATGCATGAACAACAAATTCTTATGAGTTTATGATGTAAAAATATTAGCTAGTTACTGATATGATATAATGATCTTACTTGTGTTTGAATTGATATGTTGTGAAGTTATATTATGCTAATATGGATTGATTGTGTAGACAAGATAGTCTCCCCTAATATACATTAAGGTATGAGTTTTCTTATGTCGTATATTTGGTGCTTGGTTGTTTGATCATGACGTCTATTTGGTATATGAGTGTTTGGTGCCTATTATGTCATATAATTGATTTATTTAACATGGCATGTTTGCGAGTTGGCTGAATGTTTGATGAATTACATAATATGAGTATGTGTTCTAATGATGTTGTTTTAATATGATGGTACTAATACATATGTGTTAAGATAGCTGATAGGAACTTGAGTGTAGTAGGTGATAGTTTTAGTATTATGCTTAATGACTATGAGTTGACTATGGATTATGACATGATGGTTAGTCTTGGTAAAGGTTGAGTTCAAATTGATAGATATGATTGTTTTGATATTTGGAACATGTGGTTGACATGTGTGAGAAGTTGCAAGGTAACATGCTTGGAATTAGTATGACAAGGTAATAATTGATGTGTTTACATAACTAATAGATGGGTGATGTGACAACACATAGTAAGCCTCGATTCCAACAAGGTAAAAAGGTGAAAGAAAGGAATTGGGCAAGAATTCCTTTGGCTATGTTTGGAAACCCTAATTTCGAACGAATGAGTGATTTGTACACAGGAATCCTTTGTAACCTTGATTTTGTATGACATTATGTGGATATGTGTTATATTCATGAACATGTACTTGACAGGTATATTAGCTAGTCTTTAGCTACAGGTGGAGTTGTTAAAGGATTGGAGTCCCTTGAGAGATGGCGTGGGTGTGTTCAGTTGCAAGCAGCATTCTTGGCACAAAAAGATGAGGTAACTGGTGTATTGTTATGCTTATTTATACATTGACAGTTATGTGTTTCTGACAACATGATGTAGGGAGTTGCATGGCAAAATAGATTGCCATGAATCATGAAGAAGGCTCAGGTTGAGCTTTCCCTTGGATGCACTGCAAACCATGGGGATTGAGTCATGGTGTTTGTTGTTAGTCTTGTGCTTTTGATCTTTTGTGATTGTTGCACTTGATTTGCAAGTTCAATTGTGTCTGGTGCATAGCCATGCCACTTCGTTTGCGGAGTCGTGTTATTATTGGTTTTCTTCTTCTTGTTGTTTCCGTTCTTTCCTTTTAACATTTTGAGTTTGTGGAATTGGTTGGGAAAGAGGAAAGTTGATGGAGCTTGGGGAGAGATGTGTGGTACCCAAAAGGTAATGTAAGATTTAGATGAAGCTTGGTGCATGAGTAAGCATAGTGGAAGGTAAGGATACGATAGTCAGTTGGACTGGCTGGGTCCATTGTGGTAAATGGACAGTAGCAGTATAGTAAGGATAAAGGTGACAAAAAAAGGTAAAGTAAATGGATTTGAGGCGTCATATGCCTTGGCTATGTTGGGAATTAGTGTTCTCAATATCATGCATGTTGTGCATGAATAAGGAAGTTCTCTTAACCTAGACCTTATGTTATCTGGTAATTATTTTATGATAATGATTATGTTGAAGTTTATATATGTATACATGTATGTCATTGTCTGACAGGATCATGATTGTTTTATGCTAACGTTTATATATGTATGTATGCATCCATGTATCTATGTTACTATTTGGCAGGTTGTCAAGGATCATTCTTGTGGAGGAATGATTGCCTATACATGTGAATGGCATGAAAAGTTCCTCGCGATGAGGAACCAAGTGGGAAGAGTAGTCATGACAAATATAAGAGTTCAGTATCATTAAATATGAATTTATATTGTATGCTTGTATTATGCCTATGCTTATGTTATGGACAGGTATTACCAATGGATACATCAGCAAAGTGAAAGCAGTGTGGTCTATGACATGCTAGGATAAGTATGGATGAGATACTGGAAGAAAGGTTTCTTGGTAAGGACAGTGTGGTTTTTGATTTGTGGTACTATTGTTGAGCATACATTATATATGTTCTACATGTTACATCTATGATGTGTGCACTTGTGGTGTTGTGTATACATAACATGTTTACATGTTATTTATGCAATGTTATGTACAAGATGGTACAAATGGGGTTGTGCGAATATTGCATATAGGGTGTTGTATACATATTTTACTGTCTTCATGATGTATACGCAGTGTGTGTGCATATGGTGCTTTGTGCATGTTGAATATGCAGTGATGCGTATGGATAATGCTATGTACTTGTTAGATGTGCAATGCTATGTACACTTGGTGTTGCATGGACGTTGTACATATGGTGCTATGTACATAAGGTGTTGTGTACATGATTGTACAAGTGGTGCTGTGAGCATGTGGTGTCGTGTACATGTTGTACATAGGGTGCTATGAGCATGCAGTGTTGTGTATATGTCATGCATGTGATGCTATGTACACATGGTGTCACATACACATCGTGCATGTGGTATTGTGTACACGTTGTATAGTGGTATAGTGTACATGTGGCATTGTGTACACATTGTGCAGGTGGTGCCATGTACATGTGATGTTGTGCACACGTTGTGTAGGTGGTGCAATGTACTGGTGGTACTGTGTACATGTGGTACATATGGCACTAGTGCATGTGTGGTAATGTTTGCATGTCATACATGTTGTGTTGAGGGCATGTGGTATTATGTATGTGCATCATGTAGTCATGGTGTTGTGGCATGTGTACTCATTGTGTTGTACTCTTTGTAGGTACATGTATTGGGTGGTATTGCACATCATGTATAGATGGATGCACTATGTTGTACACTGGCTGTAGGTGTATGCGTTGTATGTCAGGTGTAGGTGCATGTATTTCATGGTGTTGTGTGTCAGGTGTGGTTGTATGTGTGTGATGCACACATCTGTATGTGCACTTGGTAAAGGAGAAGGTACTGGAAGTTTTCTGGGTGTGGCAACCGATCTGATGTCTATACAAAAGAACAAAGGTAGAAGTAAGGATCGATGAAGGATAGGTATCGGTATTGTATTTCAGTTTTATTATGCATGTGATTTATGATTCTTGTATATGATGATTACATGTGAATTATGATTTTGGTTTATGATCTATGATTCTGATTTATGATCTATGATTCTGGTTTATGATATATGATTATGGTTTATGATGGTTACATGTGATTTATGATTTTGATCTATGATGGTTGTTTTGAGCTAACCTGATGTGATATTTTTATACATGTTGATTTGGTCAAAGATGCTAGTTTAACTTCTTGTAACAGGAAGCAAACGTGATCCCAAGTATACCTTATTGATGAACCACCAATAAGGTATGATTTGAAGTTATTGCAATTTACTTTGAATCTAATGAAAGTTATGTTCTTGGTACAGGAAGCATGAACATGTCCAGTTGGGTGATTGAAATCGACCGCAATAATTGGCAGCAACAACAAAAGAAATTGGAATGTGTAGTAACATGATGGTAAAGTATTCAGGAGATGGGACATTGTGGGACACTAGTACCCAGTAGTGTCCATTAATTTCCATGAGCATGCTATGACCGGTAATGATGGTTTTAAGGTAGGGATATGCCTTAGTTGTTGTATCTTCCGATGTGAGGAAGACTTGCCAAGGGATGGACTGCCTAGGATGGGGGTGCCAGCGGAACTTGGAAGGTGAGTGACTACATAGAAGGGGTGATCAATTCCCAAGGGAATGTATAGTAGAGAAGGGAAGGTCATGGATGGGTTTGTTTTGGTCATTAGCATTGCCATATGGAATCAGATGCACATTGGGAGTGTGCCCTAGAAAAATGAGCCAGTAATTGTTCATTGAGAGGACAAGTGGCACAGAATCGTAATGCTGAACATTGGATGTAGATTCAACTATGCAGTTGATTCTAGACTTCTTCGAATGGAGGTGAATCCTGGTATTATTTTGAGGGTAGAGGTGTGAGCCTCTGGATTCCCTTGTTGATTGATACGAGCATCATATCCTTTATATGTTGGCTAAGCAAACATGTATATGTGTATATCATTATAAATACTGTAATGAGCTATGTTATAAAGCTCCAATATGTGGTATGGTTTTTATTTGGTCATGTTGTCATGATGTTTTTCTTTTGAGCGGGTCATTCATTGTAAATACTGCAACGAGTTGTCTTATAAAGCTCCATGGGTAGTATGTTTTTATTTTAGAAATCATGTAGGTTATAGGTGTCATTGAACAATAAGGAGGATGTTCTCCCAATGGGGAGGGTTCTGTAACAACCCTGGTGAAAATTCAATGTAAAAATATATAAATACCATGGATGATGGGACATGTATTCCAAGATGGATGGTGGACAAGACATCCTAGGGGGTGTTCATTTGGTTGTTTATGGCTAAGGAAATTGGCAAACGCAATGGCTAAGGCATTGAAGAGGCAAAAAGGTATTTTGGCACAATTATTATGAAAATAATGGAAATTAGGAGAAAAGGAAGGTGAAAGGTCATAGGTTGCATGTGAGGAGGAAATTGAAGGAAAATAATGGAAAATGAAGAAAATAGAGGCCTCATTAATAAAAAGGCTTCTGAGGGTCACTAGGCAAGACTTGATCAATTTAGCTTTGGAGCTATCTCATTATTCTCTCTCTCTCTCATACTCTTGGATACTTAAAGTTTTCTTGGAGCACTTTGGCATTGGAGCAAGAAAGACAAAGAAGGCAAGAGGAAGCAAAGATCAAGTAGGGAAAGGTAGGATCAAGCAACTACAACAAGCTTCATTGCAGGTATCAACTTGCATGTGTATTTTCCTTACTAGATTTGGCATGCATGGGATTGCATGTGTTTCTTTTCTACCATGGCATGGGTTTTTCCAGGTGTGACAGTATTTTCAGCCTAGCCTTGCCATTTCCTGATAGCTTTGATGAGATGGGTTCTCTCATGCGTTTTGTGGGGGATGGCTAGATTGGATTCGAAATTGAGTGGGGTGGATCTCCGAATTGACAAACACATGGTGGTAGTGGTCCCTGAACCAAATTGAGGATGCACGAAGCCACTGGTCTAGTAACCCCTACACTAGACTATGGGTTGCGTAAAGCCAGATTGTGTGCCTCAGTGGGCCTAGGAATCCTTGCCGGTGAATAGCGGGATATACGGTAAAGCCAAGAGGTGGATTTTCTCTCCGTTGGGCCTAGTGATTCTGGGATGGAATGCACGATAAAGCCTGGAGAGTATGTCTTAGTGTAGGGCCTAGTGATCCCTGGATCAGATTGCTGATGCATGATAAATCCTGAGAGCCTAGGAGGCACTCAAATTCCTCACGGTGTAGGCGGAGAACTCTGGTGGCATCCACATTGATTTGTGTTTTTTGATGTGTTCTATGAGTCCCACATTCATGCTTGGAATATGGCATGGGGGTGATTAGCTGAAGAGAAACTTGGCTTAGCCAATCTATGGTTGGGTGGAACGTGGTAGTCCCATCACCAGTTGGTTCATTGCATTTATTAATGAGAAATTCATTCCCTTGATTTTCATGTGAAAATGTACAGATATATATATATATATATATATATATATATATATATATATATATATATATATATATATATATATATATATATATATATATATATATATATATATATATATATATATATATATGGATTTTGATGGCTGATATGTCCATTGTATTTTTGTTCCTATTATGCTGGTTATATGTACATTTTATGGCAGCAACTATGTTTGGCTCTCAGCATGTTTTTACTTGTGTTTGAATGGATATTGTATTTATGACCTAATAAGTGATAAGGCAGCAAAAGACATGAGGAAACAATGGTTCATGACGATTCTCAGATAAGTATGAGATCCATACTCTTAATTCTGTTGTTTACACTTGTAGGTTACATGTTGATGATATGTTTGACGAAATTCTGTCATGGCTAGTAGGGGTCTGGTTATGATTTTTTTCATATTATTGCTTTTGTATCCTTGTTACCTTGTATCCTTACCAATTCTAAATGATCATTCCATTTTGGGTAGTGTCCTGGGCTCTGGGCCAAAAAAGGTGGCTCAAATCCCGGAATGCTAGCATTAGTGCTGAGACTAACTCGCCTGGGCAGTGTCTGGGAAGCATTATAAAGCACCCGGGCAGTATCTGGGAAGCATTAATGTTGAAACTAACTCGCCTGGGCAGTGTCTGAGAAGCGTTATAAAGCACCTGGGCAGTGTCTCGGGAGCGTTAGTCCTGAAACTAACTCACCTGGGCAGTGTTTAGGAAGCATTATAAAGCACCTGGGCAGTGTCTAGGGAGCATTAGTCCTGAAACTAACTGGCGTGGGCAGTGTCTAGGGAGCATTACCCTGCCCTTACGTCTCTCAAACAACTATAGGACCCAAGGACAGGCAGTCTAAGTGGCTAACTTGTCTTCTGAAGGTTATGTGGATGATGTTGGATGACTATTTGTGATGTTCTGTAGATTCCATTTCCTTAAAGTCACCAAGGAGGTTGATTCTTATCATAGTGGCCTCTCGTCGCATGTTTACCCCAACTGGCTAGTTGCTTGGGTCGATGTGGAAGGAGGGTGTTACAACTTTCTTCACTCATCTGGCACATTTCACAATGAGAAGGGCCTTCATAACCTTTATTTTTAAGGTTATCAGCTGTTAGTATTTTTCCTTTGAGGAGAGTCCACATGAACACTTTGATTTTTGGCAGGCTTTCAATTTTCCATGCATCCCTCCAATGATCCCAATCTCGATTTGCTTGCTGATGTATAGTGGCATATCCAGATTTGACTGAGTAATCCCCTCCATCAAGATCCCATCTGAGAGAATCTTTTGCGTCCTAGTTCAATGGTGTTGCACCCTTAAGATGTGAAATTAAAATCCTCCATTACGGAACCAGGCATTGGGGGAGGTTGTGAATCCTCCAATATTCCCAATCTCCACCTCTCCAAAGAGAGATTTCTTTGAGAGTACTGATTCCTTTTGTTTTCATCCACCTTCTTAGATCATGAAGATCTTATTGAAATGATATATGCTGATTTCCCATTATTCTGTCCTCCCAAATTTTGGTAAGTTTACCATTCCCAAGGATCTTGGAGGAATTTTCTTTGATGAGGGAAAGGGTATTTTTAATTAAACTCCAAACCTAGGAGCAGGGCCTTATTGGGGAAACTTTACCAAGTAAAAGTATTCTATTATGATTCATGTATTTTGCTTCTAGGATTTTCTTCCACCAACTACTCTCTCCAGTTATAAATCTCCATGTTATTTTTGCTCCTAGTGCCAAATTCATTATCCCAGGGAGTCTTATAGCCATACCTCCTTTCTCATATGGTTGTGTTACTTCATCCCATTTGACCAGGCTGAGATTATTGTTTCTACTTTACCTCCTTGCCATAGGAAGCCCCTAATTACTATCTCGATTTGTTTATGGATACTTGCCGGAGCTAGTATTGCTGCATACTGGTATATTGGGAGAGCTGTAAGTAATGCCTTGATTAAGACCACCCTTCCTGCCATGTTGAGCCAGTTCATTCCCCAATTCTGCACCTTTTTTTTCATTTTCTCTATGTACTTATTCCATATCTCGGTCTTCAGATTTTCTTTGGAGATTGGAAGGCCAAGATAATGAAAATGGCTCCATTTTTCTTGAAAAGGAATTTCCAGAATTTGTGATATTTTTTGGAGAGAGCGAAGAGGAGTGTTCCAACCGAAAATTATGCATTTTTTATTATTTAGAAGTCCTCCAGAGGCTTCCATAAAGTTGTTGAGCACCTTTTTTATTCTTCTTGCTATAATGCAAGAGGCCCCTCCCATGACCAAAGTATCGTCTGTGAATAGAGAGTGGTTTATGCTTTTTACTTCCGGAGAGATTGAAAGTCCTGTGATAGCCCGATCTTATCTACATTTCTCTAGATTTTGGCCCCAAGAGTCCGCCATGATGATATATAGAAAAGGGGAGATAGGGCAACCTTGTCGAAGCCTCCTTGAGCTTTGGAAAAAATCACTTGGTCTTCCATTGACCAAGGTTGGAATCCAAGGTCCCACAATGTAGGATTTTATTATATCTATTGCCTTTTTAGAGAATCCAAATTTCTACAGAACATCTGAAAGGAAGCCCAAATTAACCTTGTCAAAAGCATTTTCCATGTCAAGCTTGACAATCATTCCTTTTTCCTTTTTTAGAAGGCTAGAGTGCAATGCTTCCTGTACTATTAGAATAATGTCAAGAATTTGTCTCCTTGGGACAAATCCCCCTTGGTTTTTTGAGATTATTACTGGAAGCACTACTTTTATTATATTTTTCATAATCTTTGTAATGATTTTGCAGGAGGAGTTACACAGAGAAATAGGCCTGAACCTGCTAAATGTCTTTGCATTCGTCTCTTTTGGAACTAGGGCGAGAAAGGAGGAATCTGTGAATCCTCCTACCTTGTATTTCCCAAAAACGTTTCTGATCATTCTTATCAAATATTTTTTGATGATGCTCCAATTATTTTTATAGAAAGAGATTGGAAACCCATCAGGGCTTGGGGTCTTATCTGGATGTAAATCCTAAACAACAACATCAACTTCCTTTTCTTCTACTTCTTTGGTGAATTCATTGTTTTCTCCATTGCTGATTTTTTTGGGATGTGTTGTAGAAATTATTCATACTCATTATTTGCTGCTGAGGATGATAACAAATTTTTGTAATATCTAAAAGCCTCCTTTTTTATTTCCTCTTTCCCTCTCACTTCTTTACCTTCATTATCCTTAATGTTGTCTATTTGATTTTGAATTCTTCTTATCCTAGCAGTATTATGGAAGAAAGTTGTATTATTGTCTCCTACTTTAAGCCATAGACTTCATGATTTTAATCGCCACTCCTCTTCTTCCATTCTAGTTTGCCTATACAATTCCCAATACGCTTGTTTTTCTTGCCATAAACTCTCCTGCATTTCCTCTTGCTACTCTTTTTCCTCTTAAATTCTCTCAAATTTTTTTGTTATTTCTATTTTCCTTTTTTGTGTTTCTAATTTTTGTTCTGTTAGTGTCAGTCAATTCGGCCTATCACCAGTGATCAAATATGCTCTTACAAGGTGTTATTAGGGTGTCAAGTCAAATTTTTGTCATTTCAGTGAGTCTTCAAATAAAAATTTGGTCACTGGTTGTTGTGTCTAGGTGACTACTGCTCCCTTCACTTACTCATGCTCTTGGTCACTAATCATGGTCATTGTGTTCTTTGAGGTATTATATCTTCATTTAAATGTATTGGGTCATGAAATGGTTAAATTCCTCATTTTAGGTCATGGTCTAGGGTTTCACTCCATGTGTCGTCATGATACCATATGTAAAAAAAACATGTCCATCATGTAATTCAGTGGATAAAGGGAGTTAGCAACTTAGGGAAAGAAAAATAAAGGTAAACGTAATGTTTTATTTCAAATAAGACAATGTTGTAGTACACTACCTCGTCTCATCATTTCTCAAAGGGACATATGATGTCATGCCACTACCAAAGAAAAATCAACTTTCAAGCTACAAAGGACCATCCAAAGCATCAAAAGGGTTTCATTTCATCATTCACAAGTTTAAGCATCTCCTTGGCAAGTAAATAAACATCTGGCACCTCTTATGCATCCTTCATTTTGAAGAACTCAGTGAAAATCCCTCTCCTAGGGTTTCACTGTGCTTTTGGTCTCCAAATGATTTTGCTTCATTTCAATGAGAAAAATCATAGTTTTTATGTTCCATAACCCAAAAAATACCTTATATACCCCTCCCAACCATTTCCCATACCCATTCCCTTCATTTCCCCTCATTTTCCCTAAACCCTAGCTCAATGCTGCATTTTTGCAAATTTCTAGGTTAGGACTGTGTTTTGGACTTTTTCACACCTTTCCCTCACTCTTTTCAAGAAATTCCACCTCCTTACACTCCCTAACATCTATCCCTACCACCCAAAATTTTCCCAAGAATTTATAAATCCCTAACTGCTTCATTCCCCTCCATCTACAAGACTGTCTCAAATCCCCTGTTTTCCTAAAACTAAACCCTAATTCTTCCTCCTAGTGAGCTAGGGTTTCACATTGGAAGCAGAGGCCACACACACTGACAAGAATAATTACAATAATGGAGGACATGTATGAAGAGTTGACCCATCTAACATCAAAGAGATTAGTGCCTCACAAACTCATCAAGTGGTCATTTGCGGCACACAGGGATGATTTTTCTTCAAAGTGTGTTTTTGACCAAATGGAGATGAAATTGACAAAAGTAGAATAGGTTTTTGTCAATCATATACCAAAGGAAAAAAAATCCTTCATTTTTTTACACAAGTATCATAGGTTGGGAGATATGAAACTTTCTTGGAGACCTATGTCAGAAAATAAAAAATTTTCAAGTTAATATCCTATTTTAGCCATGATTGTGTGGCACAGATTACGAGAAAATGAAAATGAATTTCCATAAAAGGAGAGAGATTTTTTTTCAAAACATCCTTATCTACAAAAACTTCTATCGGTTTTCCAAAAAGCCTTATGGTTAGAGAGATATAACTCCATCTTTGAGCCATATTTTTGCAGAAAAACCAAAAATTTTGACCCTGCCAGAAGCGCAACGCCTTGGTGCTATGCTTTTTCCTCAGGCCTCCATTTGAGGAAAGGTCAACATTTTTTGAAATATATTTCCATCCTCTAAAAACCCATTTGCTCATATTCTTCATACGTGGCTTATTTTTGGAGAAAAATGCAAAAAAATGGCAAAAAACTAGCATTTTGGACCCTTTTTTGACAGGCACTGCGCTCTTGGAGCGACCTTGGAAGAATGGATTTTTGAAGGCCTTCCCATGGTCCAAATTAAAAAATTCAAACTGTTATGGAAACTAGACGTGAAGGGCTAGTTGACCGTTCTCTCAGTTTGGAATTTGGACCCATGGAAGGCACCTAAAAATCAACTGAAATTCAGCGCTGCACTTTTGCACTTTTTTGTGTGTTTGATTGGAAAATTTCACTGTGTAAAATTTCTAGTTTCTAGTTTGACTCAGTCAAAGTAAAGATTATCTATGTAATGGCACTATTTTCGAGGATAGGTGACGTAGGCATGAATAAATTTACATCATAGGTTGTTTTTGATGTTTATTACGCCTCATAAAGGAAGCAAAATCCTAAACAAACTCTCCAAGAAGTGTTTGAGTTTCACCTTCTCACTCTCACTTGTTGGTTGAGAGAATCTTGGAGTGAGTTCGTCCACCAAGGAATTCAAATCTTGAAGGTGGAAAAGTGGTCTAAGAGAGTATATATGTATCATTTCTCTTTAGGAGAAGAGGGTTCAACTTTTAGTGAAAGAAGCTTGCATGTAATCATCTTTTCAGTTAATACAAAGACAAGTTGCGGTTATTTTCAAGGAACTCTAGCCCAGTCAGTTCATGGGGCTTGTACTTCATTCTTTTTGTTTTATAATGGTCTAAACATCTTTATCTACATTATATCTCTTCTTTCTATGGATGCCTTACAATAAAATACATAGAATTCTTGTTTATCAAGCTCTATTATATGGTTTTCATAGTTATGTGTATGTCTTCCTAAGCTAATGGAATCATGTTTATTTATGCTCATTAGTTTCTTCCATACTATATCCTCTATACTACACTGCAAATACTCAAAATACACCATGGCTTATGATATCTAGCTCCTTCTCATATTTTCTCCTGCACTCCTATAGCCTAGACCTATTTGTGGCTCCAAACCCTAAAAACAAAATTTTCACAAACAAACAAACAAATACACATATCTAGCCTAAAATTCATTTTCTTTAAAGTCGTATCACTGATAAGAGACTTAGAGAGATCCCTCTCATGCTTAATAGGGCTAGCTACTAAGCTGAAGTGGTTTGAAGTTACCCTTCTCGATTTCCTTTTCAGTGTAGGAGATTGTAAGGACTAACATGTTCCTTGCCCAATGTTTCAACGCTTTACTCAGGGCTTTAAGTTTAGATTCCCAGACATAGTTTGGGGAGCCAATAATTTGATTTTCCCATACCTCTGTAATAATATTTTTGACTTCTTTGTTGTCATTCCAGGTGGAATTGAATCTGAAAGGGACTAGGCCAAGGTTCCCCAACATCACTAGTGAAAGCACCACCGGTTTGTGATCTGATGCTATGTTGTGGATGCTTTTTGATTTTATCTCACTGAAGGAGGTGGCAATTTTGTCTTGAATTAGAAATTTGTCCAACCTTTCCATTATATTATTTTTACCAATTATTTTGTTGCTCCATGTATACTTCTCATTGCTAGGTGGCATGTCCATTAAATTTCATGTTTCCATAATTTATTTTACCATTTCCCTTGATGTATCAACATGATATTTCCCCCCAAACTTCTCCTCTGCAATCAATACCAAGTTGAGATCTCCTCCTAAAATTATGCCGCTATTTTGAATCTGCAAAAGGTATTTTTTTAGAGTGATCCAATAGGCTTCCTTATCCATATAGTGGTTAGAGGCATAAATATTAATGATGAAATATATCTCTTTTGAATTTTTATTTTTCAAGTCTATTTTTATCAAGTGCAACTTCTTTTTTGCTGAATCAACTCCCAATTCTCTGTTTTCTATAATGTACAAATTCTTCCTAAAGCTTCGATCACTGGAATTGATGTTCCTTGATAGCTTTTTATTTTTTGGGTTATTATTTCCATTTCCATTTCATTTATCTTTGTCTCTTGGATCATAAAATATCAGGTTTCTCTGATGCTATTAAGTCTTTCATTGCCTTAAATTTTGGCATACTTCCCATTCCTCTGCAATTCCAAGAGACTATATTCATTATCACTTTGTGTTGTGGGTAGAGGGACCTTTCCCTTTGTTGGGGTGAGCATTTTTCTCCTTGCTTTTTTCTAAGAAAGTATCTAGTGGTTGTTGGGTGCCCAGAGCCATTTCCTTTTCCACAACTTCATCTCTGATTTCTCTGTTGGATTTACTTCCAACCCTTTTAGGGTGGTCGAGGGAGGAGAGGAGATATTTAGAGAGGGTTCGAGTGATTATTTGGTCTAAAGAGGGGGGGAAGAGGGCTATGAGAGAGTATGGGAGAGGAAGGGGAGGGAATAGAGGGGAAGGGAAGGAGAGGAGGGGAAGAAGGAAGGGAACAAGGAATATCAGGTTCCCCAAAAGAGCCAAAGGGGTTAGATGCCAATAGAACTGATGAGGGGGGGGGGGAATAGAAGAAGATAATAAAGATGAGGAGGGAGATGTAGGAATTTACAGGGTAATTTCCTTAGACAGAACACCAAAGGACACTGCTCACAAACAGATCACAGATCAATACACCAGTACTTTTGACATGGTTAAAACCCTCAAGGAGGGAAACAATCCACGGCTTGAGCAAACGCGGCCACTTTAGGAAATTTATTAATAAAAGAATGAAAATTTACATATGCTTCTCTCATAGATGGATTACCCTACAAATGACCCTCCATGCTCTTTAAATAGATATCATGGACCAATCGGGTGTTAAGCCACAGATCAAGTGTCGGTAATACCGAGGAGAGAATGAACCGTCGGATCACTACATATCATGACCATCGGATTGTAAGTTACAAAATGTACATAGTAAAGAAACACACTTTACCTAACTCTATACCTAACTCTATACTAGACCAAGTTGTACTTAACTATTTCCTATGTGTCGGAATATCCTAACATCCCCCCTTAAGAAAACTTGGGATAGGATTGAAGGATTTACAAATATGACACAATAGGAGAAGGAAGGAAGCACTAGAGCCTATCCCCCCTTAGTGACAACTTCCTGAACTCCAACCATAAATCGAAGTTTAGTGAACTTCGCTTCTGTGAGAGCCTTTGTAAAGATGTCTGCAACTTGATCATCTGTTGAACAATATTGCACTTCAAGAAGATGGTCATGAATGAGCTTTCTGATGAAGTGCATGTACAATTCAATGTGTTTGTTGTGCTGATGTTGGACTGGATCTTTGCATAGTTGGATGGCACTTTGATTATCACACCAAAGTGTAGTCGGATGCTGCTGCTGAAAGCCAAACTCTGACAGGATCTGACGAAGCCACAAGGCTTCCTTACTAGCTTCTACGGCACCACGATACTCTGCTTCTGCTGAAGAAAGAGAAATGGAACCTTGTTTCTTGCAAGCCTATGTAATAGGTCCTGAACCAAGAGTGAACACATAACCTGCAGTAGACTTCCGATCATCAGGGTCACCAGCCCAATCGGAATCAGTGAAACCAACCAATAGAGGAGTTGCTTCGGCACTGTAATGAATCCCAAACTGAACTGTACCTCGAACATAACGAAGTATTCTTTTAGCTACTTTCCAATGACTTTCATGTGGGTTTTGCATAAACCGAGCAACAAGGCCAACGGCAAAGGAAAGGTCAGGACGAGTATGGGTTAGATACAAAAGTTTTCCTACAAGTTGACGGTATAAGGTAGCATCAACTTTAGGAGAAGTACAAGTGACTGAAAGTTTGACTCCAGACTGAAAGGGAGAAAGGGCTGGCTTACAGTCTTCCATGTGAAAGTGGCGTAGAATATCACAGGCATACTTGGACTGAGAAAGGGAAATACCTTCCTTGGATTGCAAGACTTGAAGACCGAGAAAATAATGTAAGTGTCCTAAGTCTGTCATTTCAAACTTCCTTTTAAGGCTAGACTTCACATGGTTTATAAGGTTGGGATCACTACCAGTCAGGATAAGATCATCAACATAAAGAACAAGAATGATAAGAGACTTGCCCACTTTCTTGGTGTAGACAGTATTGTCAGAATGACACCTAGAGAAGCCAGATTCTAAAAGAAAGTTATCCATTTTGGCCTACCAAGCTCGAGGAGCTTGCTTGAGACCATAAAGGGATTTCTTAAGCCGACATACAAGGTTGGAGTCTGTTTGTATAAAGCCAATAGGTTGTTCCATATAGATTTCTTCATGCAAGTCCCCATGCAAGAAGGCGGATTTAACATCCATCTGATGGACTTCCCATTTGAAAGAGGCAACAAGGGAAAGAACAAGGCGGATAGAGTTCATTTTGGCAACAGGGGAGGAGGTTTCAGTATAGTCAATGCCTTCAACTTGTGAAAAACCCTTGGCAATAAGACGAGCTTTATGTTTATCAACTTTCCCATCTGGTCCATACTTGGTTCTGTAAACCCATTTGCATCTAACAAGTTTTTGTCCCTTTGGTAGAGGAACAAGATCCCATGTATCGTTTGCCAATAATGAATGATATTCTTCATTCATAGCTGCTTCCCAATCTGGATGGCCTGAAGCTTCTGCAAAGGTGTCAGGATCATAATTCACTGAAGCTTGAGCCAGTAAAGAAGAGGCTCTCTCGAACTGAGAACGTGTATGTCGCTGATCTGTAGGATCACCGACAAGATCACCTGCTGCATCCCGAGTAGCACAGACTCATTTTGGAAGCTGAGGAGCTGAAGGAGGATCTTGAGAAGGTGGGGGAGGATTTTCATCCTCGCTTTCATCATCTGAAGAAGAAATATTTTCAAAAGTAGAAGAGATAGGGAGAGGTGGCACATCCACCGGACTAGGCTCACAGGCCGATATATTTTCATCAAACTTTACATCTCTTCTAATGATAACATTTTTGGACTTAAGTGGAATAAGTCTATATCCTTTGACATCTTCAGAATATCCAACAAAAATACATTTTTCACTCTTTGGTTCTAAAGCTTTATGTTTCTCATTTGGAATATGGGCCCATGCTTCACTTCCAAAAACACGAAAGTGACTTACATCTAGTTTGTTTGAGCTCCATGCTTCTTATGGAGTGATATTCTTTAAAACCTTAGTAGGAGTGCGA
Source organism: Pinus tabuliformis (assembly GCA_031772625.1). NCBI lineage: Eukaryota > Viridiplantae > Streptophyta > Pinopsida > Pinales > Pinaceae > Pinus > Pinus tabuliformis. The sequence goes on from CM062816.1 coordinate 194,385,206, forward strand.
TTTATTATGTAATTTGCACAGTTAATTGCTTCTGCCCAATAATTAAGACTAAGTCCTTTAGATTGAAGCATACAATTAGCCATTTCCTTTAAGGTGTGATTCTTCCTTTCAGCTAAACCATTTTGTTGTGGAGTATATGGAACAGTATGTTGCATTTGAATTCCATTCTCAGTGCAAAAGTTGATGAATGTGTTTTTAACATATTCTCCGCCATTATCAGATCTTAGCTTAAGAATTTGATGTCCAGATTGTTTTTCAACAAAGGCCTTAAAGGCCAAGAACATGTTAAGTACTTCACTCTTGAGTTTTAAGAAGTATACCCAAGTGCGTCTGGAGAAATCATCAATGAAAGTTAAGAAATACTTGTAGCCAGAGAATGAAGCAACTGAAAGTGGACCACATAAATCACTATGCACGAGCTGTAAAGGGGCTGAGCCGTGCCAAGAGGCACGTTTTTCAAAACTGTCCCGATGATGTTTTCCGAGTACACATCCGAAACAAACACCATCTCTGCAAGATACCATTGGAAGACCTGTCACCATATTTTATTTACATAGATTTTGAAGAGAGCGATAGTTTAAGTGACCAAATCGCTCATGCCAAAGTTTGCTCACTTCATCATTATGAGCAACAAATACTGAGGGAAGATTTGATGACCCAAAGTTGTGAAACTTATACAACCTTGTAGAATCATCAGTAATGCCAGTAGCTAAAATCTGTCTAGGATCTCTTAGGTCCTTAATTACAACATCGTGCGGTGAAAATTCAATGATTTTACCTTCACCTGAATGGGTTATCTGATATACAGATAGAAGGTTGCAGGATAAGGTTGGAACACATAATATATCATTAAACTGACCATTGTCTAGATGAACAGTTCTAGTCCCTACAACACTAAGAGATCTATCATCACCAACATATATATTTTTGGTGTTACAATCATTTAAAGAAGAAAACATGGCTTTTTTTTTGGCCATGTGATAAGAAGCTCCAGAATCAATGAGCCACTCATGAGAATGAGAAGAAGAAGATACATTTAGTGCATAGCTAGACCGAGATGCTTGACAACCACATGCAGAAAGTGCCATTCCTAAAGATGAAGTTGAAGTTGAAGATTTCTCCAAATGGATGCTATGCTTCTTCATTGCTGCTTCCAGGGCTTCCATCTTCTTAAAGCATTTGGATTCTAAGTGGCCATCTCGGTTACAAAAGTTGCAATGTCTATCAGTCTTCTTCCCTTTGTTTTTATTTGTCTTATCATTTTGTTGAAATGATTTTTCATTTTGAGGCTGAAATTGCTTAGGACCCTTGTTTGGTTTAGGACCATTCTTTTTAGGATACAACTTCTTAGGATTCTTTGGATTTAGTTGCTGCTGGGCGGCTAACGCTTTCTTAGAAGAGTTTCCAAGATGAAGAAGACCAAGGTGTAAGAGTTTTTCTTGTTCTCTTATTAAAGAATCACAAAAGGAATCAAAGGAAGGGGACTTGTAGGTTTGTCCTTGAGAAATGAAGGCTTCTCTTGTAGAATGGAAGGTGGAAACAAACACAGAATAGGCTGGTCCCAACTTAGTAAGAATGGAGTAGATAAGGCTACTATCTTCTTTCTTAACCTTAACACCTTCCAAGAGAAGTCTAAGGGTCTTGAACTTGGACAAAAAATCTTCAATGCAAGAAAAATTATTGGGGTCCAATGTAAGCAATTCATTTTCAAGTTGATGGGCTTTAAGTTCATTTTTAATTCCAAAGACTTTAGTAATTTGTTGCAGTGCTTCATTAGGAGTATCAAGTTCTGCAATATGGAATCTAAGATCTGGAGAAATAGACATCCCTATCAACCCACGTGCTTGGTCTTGCCTATTTTCCCATTTAGCTGCCTTATTTTCATCTTTTGGTTTGGTCTCTTGGCCTATGGCTATTCTGTAAAGACCTTTACTTCTAAGTAAATCCATAATGTAGAACCGCCATTGGAAGTAGTTAGTGCTATCAAGAATGACTTAGCATGGACTTTCCATTTTTAATAGAAACTGAAGCTATAGATGCTAAAACTAAGTGTACCAATGGAAAGATCTCGAAAAATTAGGCCGTTTAAAAAAAAACAGTTCTGAAAACGGCTTCCGGATGAAGAAGTTATGGCTTTTTGAAAAAACAATTGACGAAGTCGCCGACGAAGTGCGGGAATGTGTGGAAATGAAAAAATCCACCCCCACAAAATGGAGACTTGAACCCAAGATCTCTACTCTCATAAATTAGCTTTGCACCAAGAGAGAGAGAGAGAGAAGGGGGGGGTTGATGCTTTGGGTTGCGTGCTTGCTTTGAGAAAGCTCTTTTTCCCTACAAAACAAAAAACACAAAACCCAACATGGACATACAAAAAAAAACGAACCTTGTGGCTCGAAGTTAGCTTTAGCCGGAAACTAAAACCTTGCGGCTCGAAGTTAGCTTTAGCTGGAAACTAAATATTTTCCTCAATGTTTCTGATTTTCCGAGATCACACTAAGGTGCAGCGGAAAAGAGCATACGCATGAGAAAAATCCTTCCTTTCTGTTTCTGATTTGCCCAGATCGCACAGAGTCGCAGGACAAAGAGCATACGCAGAAATGAAAGGTATAGATCCGGTAATAAAAAAAGCTAAATAAACCGAAACCGAAATAAACAGAGAGAAAATAACTGTAAACTGCAAATAAACAATGTATACCTCCAGATCTTAAAATTGACGCAGCTAGGGCTACCAGAAACCTTTTCGCGTGAAACGAAAGGGGTTCCTCATTGGAACAGATGCTCCCAACACAACAGAGCAGTCCTCTCGGCCCGAAAGCAGTCAAAAACAGTAGATCTAGGAAACGACAGTCAGATACAGTTCTACCGGCTTCAGATTTGGATCACCAACGGACGCGGCCCCCAAATAGCTTTGATACCATGTAGGAATTTATAGGGTAAGTTCCTCAGACAGAACACCAAAGGACACTGCTCACAAACAAATAACAGATCAATACACCAGTACTTTTGACATGGTTAAAACCCTCAAAGAGGGAAACAGTCCACGGCCTGAGCCAACGCGGCCACTTCAGGAAATTTATTAATAAAAGAATGAAAATTTACATATGCTTCTCTCATAGACGGATTACCCTACAAATGACCCTCCATGCTCTTTAAATAGATATCATAGACCAATCGGGTGTTAAGCCACGGATCAAGTGTCGGTAATACCAAGGAGAGAATGAACCGTCGGATCACTACATATCGTGACCGTCGGATTGTAAGTTACAAAATGTACATAGTAAAGAAACACACTTTACCTAACTCTATACCTAACTCAATACTAGACCAAGTTGTACTTAACTATTTCTTATGTGTCGGAATATCCTAACAGGAGAGGGAAATTTATTAGAGGGAATATGAAAAGAAGGAGAAGAGGAGGGGGAGAGGGGAGGAAGGGTCGAAGAAGGGAGAAGGGAGATAGAAGAGGGTTGGGAAGAGGATTTGTTAGCTGACTTTTTCTTCTTGACTTGCTCCCATTTTGGTTCCTGGTTTTCTATTTCTTCCATTTCCTATTTTTTAGCACATCTATTTGCAAAATGACCATATTCGTGACATACCTTGCATTTGAAAGGAATTTTTTCATAGTCCAACTGTTGAATGTGAACCCAGCTATCAACTCTGATCTTGACTGCTTTTGATAGTCCTTTCCCTAGGTCGACTTCCACACGTATTCTTGCCCATGCGTGCATGTTTTCCTTTGGCTCACTTCCATCAATATATTTCCCAACTGCGTTTCATATTTCTTTAACAAAGTCGTCTCCCTAATAGTGCAGAGGAAGATGGGGAAGTCTCACCCACACTAGCACTGTATTTGGCACATCCAACTCTAGATCAAAGTTCGGAGTCCATCTATTGACATAAATCCCTATTGAATCCATGAAATACGGTCTATTTCTGAAGATTAAATCTTTGTCCTCTTTTGTTTCAAAGTGGAATGTGAAGTAACCTCTTCCATAAAACCTAATCAAGATTTTCCCCTTGATGGAGGAGGCCCAATTTCTTTCCACCCATTTGAGAACTGATCGGGGAGAAGGCTAGAGGCCAGTAAACTGTCCAACCAATCCTTGCTCAGAAAGAGATAGAGCTGCGCAATGAGAAAGGGAAGGAGGGAGGATTATTTTAGGAATTTCATCAATCTTCTTTACAAACTTGGATGTTGAAGGCCTAAGTCGAGAAGGACCAAGGGAGGAGAGAAGAGAAGCAAAAGCTTCTGCATTTTCACTCAACTGAGCTGAAGATTAAAATATTGAGGCAGGAATTGAATCCCCGACATGAGGAGGTTCCATATGTGCATTGCAGGCTAGTAGCAGGGCAACTCGCCCTTGGAGTAGGAGGCCTTGGGAGCCGAGGGAAGAGGGCTTGCTCAGAATTTGAAAGAGCCAAGGTGAGAGAAGCGCAACGCTTCAACTCATTTTTGATTAATTCTTTTTTATCATTAGTAATAATAAAAATAACATTTTTTTTTTTAAATTATAATTTAATTAATTTTTATGATTTTTTGAATTTTAAAAACTTGAGATGTATGATGAAGTAAGTATTTTGATACTTATTATATATGATGACTATCAACATTTACCAATTTTTAATTTAGATGCTTGCACTACTTATTTAAATGAAACAAAATTGTTTTTATTTTTTTCATAATTATAGTTATATTTGTAACAAGAAATAAACTAACAAATACAAATGTAATTTAAAAATGCACTATTGTTTCAATATATTCATTCTTGGTAACAATATATTGATTCTAACACTCTAGATAAATAATATTTGTAAAATATGTATCAATATGATATTAGTGCATTGATTTCACTCATTATGATATAGACATGTTTATTTTGGTATAATTTTCAATAATTACGCCGTAAGGTGTTCCCTTTTGAAAATAAATCCCTCCTATACCACATGTAGTATTGTGAGCCCTTTATTTTCATGTTAGACATTGAAACAATGTCAACCATCCGATTGAAACTACTATTTTTAGTTACAATTCGGTTAAGTGATAGATCCGGTATTGTTAGTTACAATTACTTACCATGATAAGCCACCGCTGCGGAGAGGATGAGGCCACTGCTGCACATAAGCTCTTGGTTAGACACTGCGAGCCTATTCCTAGCCACATCCATTCTCCCCAAACGACTTAGGTTACATTGCGAGCCTATTCCTCGCCACATCCATTCTCCCCAAACGACTTAGGTTTTGCTGCCGCTCTCTGTCGGGGTCATGACAGTGGCTTCTCTGGTTTTTATGCCAGAACTCCATTCTCCCCAAACGACTTAGGTTTTGCTGCTGCTCTCTACCAAGGTCATGACAGTGGCTTCTCTGGTTTTTATCTAGTCTTAGGGAGTCGAGTGGCTTCTCTAGTTTTTATCTGGTCTAGGAGTCGACCATGCTGCCCATGCATTACAGATTTTGGTTGATACTTTTACCTCTGTTATATGATGATTATTTATAAACTGTGATAGCCCAATGGTTCTTTGTTAAATTTTCTTTCTGGGAATTTCTTGTTTTTGAATATTCTTCAATAACACGTAATATTTGATTCATAGTAGGATGTCCAGATTGCTTATTATAACTGTTTATTATAACTGTTTTCTTGTTAGAACCACTCCTATTTCAATCTTATATGGACAGTAAGAGTGTCGAATTTTACATTATAGCATACTGTATATTGGTTTTACCAGAGTTGTAAACATTGTTGTGAATAAGAACGAACCTTATTTCTGTTTCTATCTGCCACATGTCTTTGTATAACAGAAAATCGTTTTATTTTCTATTTATCACTATTGGGAAGGTGTAGCTCGGACATCTGGGCACTGTTTGAACCCATAAATGTATGACATGTAAAGATAATATTATATTTAGAATTATATTTTTTTAATATATTTCCATTAATATAGATTAACTAAATAATATTAAAATATCTTATATTTTTTGCGCTGTATTTTGTAGTATAAAGGGTATTATATTTATATAAAGCATATAAGAAAGACCTAATATAAAAAAGTATATAACGAAGAGAAACACAAGAGGAAAACAACGACCAGCATACTATAGTATAAACCGTATTATATTTATATAAGGCATATAAGGAAGACCTAATATAAGAAAGTATATAACGAAGGAAAACACGAGACGAGCTGGAAGCATCAATATGCCTAGTAAGGTGTGAAATATGATTTTTACTAAAATCAAATTGAGTAAATAGAATATTATGTTTAGCATTATGTTAAAAATTTAAAATCTTGTTATGCTTTTTAAAATCATGTGAAATGACTTTTACTGGAGTAAATATAATATTAATTGAGTAAATAATATTATATTTAGAGTTGTGTTAAAAATTTAGAGTCTTGTTATGTTTTTTAGAATTATGTTTGAATCAATTTTTTAAAGCAGGTTTTTTAGTTTTCATATGATATATTAGAGAGTTTTATTTTAAGATTTTATATTTTAATGTTTTGTTCATATATATTATTTGATTGTAGGTTTGGCGAATATGCATAGTATAATTTAAAGGTGTGAAATGATTTTTACTAAATCAAATTGAGTAAATATAATATTGTGTTTAGCATTATATTAAAATTTTAAAATCTTGTTCTGTTTGTTAGAATCATGTGAAATGACTTTTACTGAATTAAATTGATTAAATATAATATTAATTGAGTAAAATTAAAATTTGAGTTTAGTTATTGAGCACATGAGATGTTAGATGTTAAATGTGAAATGTTAGATATTTTATAAATTCATTTTTTTTATTATAATTTTGTTTTTTATTAATAGAATTACTAATAATTTTTTAGATAAAAGAAAATATAATATACATATCACATTCAAATATGTAACATATAAATAGTACTTATAAATTAACATTCATTTTACCATATAAATTAAAATAATGATTCCATACATATCACATTCAAATATACAACATATATATAGTATTTATAAATTAATATCCATTTTACCATATAAATTAAAATAATGATTCCATACATATCACATTCAAATATGTAACATATATATAGTACTTATAAATTAACATCCATTTTACCATATAAATTAAAATAATGATTCCATAACCATAAGTAGATAAAAACTTAATATTTACAACATTAGATGTTAAATGTGAGATGAATGTGAGATGTTAGATATTTTATAAATTCATTTTTTTATTATAATTTTGTTTTTATTAATAGAATTACTAACAATTTTTTAGATAAAAGAAAATATAATATACATATCACATTAAAATATATAACATATAAATAGTACTTATAAATTAACATCCATTTTACCATATAAATTAAAATAATGATTCCATAACCTTAAGTAGATAAAAACTTAATATTTACAATATGACAAGATTTTTAATCATGAATATTTACCATGCATATTATTAACTTCTAAATGGCTTTTTTTACAATATCATGGGCCATACCTAGACTTTTTTTACAATATCATGGGCCATACCTAGAAGAGAAGGATGGGTCATACCTAGAAGAGAAAGATAGACAGAGGGGGAGAGAGGGAGAAGAGGGAAAAAATCATAATACCATGGGCTAATACCATGGGCCATCTAGGCTTTTGATTATTATGTTATGGATCTAGGCTTTTAATTATTCTATTACAATACCATGGGCCAATACCATGGCTTATCAACACCACATGCCCAAAAACCATAACTTATTTCTAAATCAAAATATTTTAGAAATACTTTATTTTAATTTAATTTTATAACATTTTTAATTAAATCTAAAAGAAAAAAGGTTATAATTATTTGTGAAGTATATCTAAACCCTCTATCCTCACAATTACTAAAAATAGAGAGCCATAGGAGCATAATTGTATGGAATAATGTTCAATAATGTGTTATATGCCCTCCTTCCTAATGCAAATAATTTACCACATACCTTTCTTCAAATTGGGGGGAATATTACATACACATGCCCTCTTTCTATGCCCTCCTTCCTAATGCGGATAATTTACCACATACCTTTCTTCAAATTGGGGGGAATATTACATACACATGCCCTCCTTAATGCAGATAATTTACCACATACCTTTCTTCAAATTGGGGGGAATATTACATTGGTCCATTTGATGCAGTGGCAGGAAAGAATCGTAAATATTAGCCCCATGAGGCATCCTTTCATGAAGAGCTTCCTAGGCTAACTAAAATTTGAATTAAACTGGGGGAATATTACATTGGTCCATTTGATGTAGTGGCAAAGAATCGTAAATATGCCCCATGAGGCTCCTTTTCATGAAGAGCTTCCTAGGAAAGAATCATAAATATCAGCCCCATGAGGCACCCTTTCATGAAGAGCTTCCTAGGCTAACTAAAATTTGAGTTTAGTTATTGAGCATGTGAGATGTTAGATGTGAGATGAATGTGAGATGTTATATATTTTATAAATGCAATTTTTTTTATTGTAATTTTGTTTTTTATTAATAGAATTACTAACAATTTTTTAAATAAAAGAAAATATAATATACATATCACATTAAAATATTTAACATATAAATAGTACTTATAAATTAACATCCATTTTACCATATAAATTAAAATAATGATTCCATAACCATAAGTAGATAAAAACTTAATATTTACAATATGACAAGATTTTTAATCGAAAATATTTACCATGCATATTATTAACTTCTAAGTAGTTTTTTTTTTAAATTTCACGGGCCATGAAAAAAAAGTACATATCACATTAAAATATATAACATATAAATAATACTTGTAAATTAACATCCATTTTAGCATATAAATTAAAATAATGATTCCATAACCATAAGTAGATAAAAAATTAATATTTACAATATGACAAGGTTTTTAATCGAGAATATTTACCATGCATTTTATTAACTTCTATATAGTTTTTTTTTTTTTTTTAAATATCATGGGCCATACCTAGAAGAGAAAGATAGAGAGAGGGGGAGAGAGAGAGGAGGGAAAAAAATCATAATACCATGGGCTATCTAGGCTTTTGATTATTATGTTATGGATCTAGGATTTTAATTATTCTATTACAGTACCATGGGCCAATACCATGGCTTATCAACACCACATCCCCAAAAACCATAACTTATTTCTAAATCAAAATATTTTAGAAATACTTTATTTTAATTTAATTTTATAACATTTTTAATTAAATCTAAAAGGAAAAAAGGTTATAATTACTTTTGAAGTATATCTAAACCCTCTATCCTCACAACTACTAAAAATAGAGAGTCATAAGAGCATAACTGTGTAGATAATGGAAGAATGTTCAATAATGTGTTATATGCCTTCTCACATATCTCCAAAAACTGTATCTTATTTCTAAATCAAAATATTTTAGAAATACTTTATTTTAATTTAATTTTATAACTTTTTTAATTAAATCTAAAAGAAAAAAGGTTATAATTATTTCTGAAGTATATTTATATGCCCTCCCACATATCCCCAAAAACCATAACTTATTTCTAAATCAAAATATTTTAGAAATACTTTATTTTAATTTAATTTTACAACATTTTTAATTAAATCTAAAAGAAAAAAGGTTATAATTACTTTTGAAGTATATCTAAACCCTCTATCCTCACAACTACTAAAAATAGAGAGTCATAAGAGCATAACTGTGTAAACAATGGAAAAATGTTCAGTAATGTGTTATATGCACTCTCACGTATCTTTCTTCAAACTAGGGGAATATTACATGGGTCCATTTGATGTAGTGGCAAATAATCGTAAATATCAGCCCCATGAGGCACCCTTTCATGAAGAGCTTCTTAGGAAAGAATAGTAAATATCAGCCCCATGAGGCACCCTTTCATGAAGAGCTTCCTAGGCTACCTGTGCCCAAATTTTACTACACACTCCAGTATATTGTATTTGAGGCTGCAAACAAGAAAGAAGGATTAACTTGGTCCATAAACCATCTGACACACATATTTGGCTTCTCTGGTTGGAGCTTGATGAATGTTTTAGGCACATTGTGTGTTTACACTGCCATTTGCAAACATGAGGGGTTCCCTTTCAAGTGCCCAGGGAACAATATTTTGTGGGAACATTTTATGGATGCATTTGATGCAGAATTGGTTGCAAAACATGAAACTGGGGCTGCCATGTATCCTTATGCAAAGAATGAGGCCTTTACTTATGCTATATTTAGATCACATAAAATATCACATCATTTTTCATCTATACTCTTCCTCCATATACTCTACTAACTTACGACGTTTCTTTTGCAACATTTGGTGCAAATGCTAGTTATTAAGTGGATGGTAGGATTTAATCTACATGTAATATTCTAGAATGTTCGAGTAGTATTTACAATTCAAGGGTTGATATTTATCTCTAAAGTAGTTGTTCCATTTTTCCCTTTTAATTAATTTGATTAATTAAAAAAAATGTGACATGAGAAAATTTCATATGAATTGAGTTATGGCTTTTTAGGCATGTGGTATTGAAAATCCATGGTATTTGCCCATTTAGTGTAGCAAATCATATTTACACATTAAATTCTCCATGGTAAAATAGGGGTGAATCTTCATGGTTAAGAATTTTTTTACATGTTTTTTAAAATGTATATATGCTTAGCTTATATATTATTTTATTTTATAATTAATAACAAGAATAATAGTTTAAATAAAGTTATAGTTTAGTTAATTTTTATGAGTTGTATCCTGATAGACATGTTTATATTGAAATAGGTTTTCTAGAGTTTTAAATTAATTATCAATAATTGTTAGGTGGATGGTAGAGATTTAACTTTCACATAATATTCTAATTTTTTTATAGTAGTATACACAAAAAAATATTGATATTTATTTACAAATTAGTTATGCTATTTTTGCCTTTTAAATAAATTGGTTAATTAAAAAAAAATGATATAAATAATTTTTTGGGCATTTAGTATTGGTAAGCCATGCTATTGGCCCATTCTATTGTAACAAATACTATTTACATATTAAGAATTTTCATGGTAAAGTAGGGTAAATCTACATGTTAAAAATAATGTTCCATGTTTTTCTAAATATATCTCTGTCTAAATTATATATTAATTTTTAAACAGTAATATATATATATTTCTCTCTCTATATATATATAATGCTTATTATGAATTGATATCTATCCACATTTATTAGTCATTTAATTTATATGGCATAGTTAATATTGCACCATTTTATTAATTTGGTAGTACAAAATAATTTAACATATTAAATATATATATAGAAATTATAGAGAAATTGATAAACACCTAGACCATCCAAATTGTAGAGTACAATCACTTCAACAATAATACGGTGCAAAATAGTTTCAAAATGCATATTATAATGTTGTAAAATAGGTTCTCAAGTTCATCGCTTTGTTTACTTGGATGTGATTTTCTATTAGTTTATTAGGAACAATTGTTTCAAAAGGCATATTATAATGTTGTAAACTAGGTTCTCACGTTCATCGCTTTGTTTACTTGGATGTGATTTTCTATTAGTTTATTAGGAACAATAGATCTTGGATAAAGAAACCATTAATTTATTGAAAAAAAATGAGTTTATATGCAATACATAAAGTTAAAGTTGGAATAGTTTTTCAAATCAATTTACACTAATTTTTTAAGATTATATATGATATTCGGTAAAATTTAAATAATCAATTTTTTATTAAAACAATACATATGTACAATAATGATCTTCTCATATTATAATATTTGCAATAATGCTTATATTAGTATATATCTAGGATTGGGTTGTTAGTTGGTGGAGTTCTTTTGAGAGAGTTTCTCAACAATATTCTCCTTGTTTGGAATCGCTTGGATCTCATCAACACTAATTTTGTGGCTTGTAATTTTGTTTAGGGAGTAATACATATGAATTGTTTTGTGTGCACCATGTCTACTCTACCAATTTCTTGTTGGTATCATAGCCTCTTCTGGCTTGATTCCCTTAAGGAAAGGCTGAAAAAATGAGATAGACTTGAGAGGTATTATACTGTGTACATATTAGGATAGGTTTGTGCAGAGTTTTGGTGTGTGAGATCGATTTAGGCTGTGATTAGTTCTATGTTATGAATGAATGAATGAGATTTTAATGTCCACGAGACTAGATATAGTCTATGGGACCACTAACTTCCCTACTTTTTGCCTTTTGCAATTCAATCCTCTTATTATTCAAATTAATGATGAGTTGACCCAACATTTTAATAGTCCCCTCACTGAAAAGACAATGCCAAGGAACCATTGTTAACATACTGTTGTAACTGTCTTTGAAAGCATCACATTCCAAAATGAAATGTTTTTCCGATTCCACTGCCCTAGAAGTGCAAAAAGTACACACCCGCTCTTCCCAAGATTCTTTAGGCCTTTTCAACCGACCTGTTTCGCACCGTAGTTGATGCGAGTTAGTTTTTAATTGAGCAATAAGAATCTTTGCTCTCCATGGAGTTCTAGGTCTAATGTACTCTTTTTGTTGGAGATCACACGTGAGGTTGAATTCTTGAACATAGTACTTCTTCTTTCTACCCAACTCTTTTCCCCATATATGCCTTCGAAACTTCTCCATAACATAACTCTTTAAATCCTTGCTATTTGTGGGACATGCATTGAGGTAAATATTCCAGTTTTGCATCCATTTGTTGCTTTGTCTCATCCATGATTTCTTTCTTTCACTCATTCCTTCATTGAAGATAACTTTAGGCCATCTACCTTCTCCCATTTGCTCAATTCCTTGAAAATACCTTATGAGACGCACCATAGCAATTGCTTCAATGGAAGTTGCTCCTGTTTCACTCAACATTATCTCATAAGACACCGAACTTTTTATTTTAAACTTGCTCATGATCAAACATTTTTGGATTTTCTCAAATTTCTTCCATTTCTTGACAGGGATGCTGCTAGCCCACAATTCACACCCATATAATATCATTAGACAAACTAGGAGCCCAAAAATCACTTTAATTGTTTTCCAATCCCATAACTCTATCTCTCTACATCTGTTGAAGATCATACAATGCTTTCCACCGTCCTAAAATTCTCTTCTTTCTGCAGTGCTCCCAATTAAGCTTGTTGTTGAAATCAATCCCGAGGTACTTGTATTCATTTACTTCTTCAAGAATGTTGCCTTCAAAGAAGAACATATGATGGCTCTGCTTCTTTTTATTTGAGAAAATCATTATTTTGGTCTCGCTGATATTGAAACAATGTAAACTTTGAAACAAGAACTATAAACTCAAAACGGGAACTCTAGCCAAAAAGCTCAAAAAAACATGAAAAACAGTGCTAAAAAAAAAAAATGTTGATGCTGGAATAATAATTTTTTTTTATTATTTTTTTTAGGGTAAATTTTCAACATGTTTTAAAAATGACAGTGAAAACCAAATTTTAACACTCTGAAAATGAGAAGCGTTAATGTTGGAATAATGCTATTTTTTTCCTAGGATAAATTTTCAACATGTTTAAAAAATGACAGTGAAAACCAATTTTTTGTTTAAAAATTGTACAAAAAAATACTTTGAAAACGAAAAGTGTTGATGTTGGAATACCACTCTTTTTTTCTAGGGTAAATTTTCAACATGTGTTGATGAAATAAGGTCTGTTTTTTTTGGATAAATTTTCAACACTTTGAAATAATGGCATAAAATATTTTATCATGACTCCAAAAAACATTAAAATTTCAAAAGAATAATGAAAACATAAAATAAAAAATGAAAACAAAATTAAAACAATAAAAAAAACAAAAAAAAGTTAAAAAAAAATAACAAAACATAAATAAAATATATATATATATATATATATATATATATATATATATATATATATATGACAAAAAAAGTCAATCATAAAAATGTTAAAAAAGAAAAACAAAATTATCCTATAAAAGATAAGAATTAAAAAACTTATATATATATATATATATATGAAAAACATACTTTCAAAAAAAAAGTATTTATTTATTTATATTTTAATCTCGTAAACGATACAAATAATTGAAAAAAATTAAAAATACAAACAGAATTAAAAAAGCTATAAAATTAAGTAAATAAAAATACAAAAATATAAAAGAACCATTAACACACACACACACACACATATATACTAAAATTAGATTAAAAACATTTAAAAAAAAAAGATAGTCAAATAATAATAATAAAAATAAAAAACCCATTAAAATTAACTATATATATATATTTTCAAGCTTAAAAAAAAAATTGCACCCCCATGGGCCACCAAGTGGCCAAAGTCAGATCGGATTTCGGCTGCTCGACGGCCCGTGGGGGCGCGGCTTTGGGTGGCAGAGCTGGATTGGACTTCAACTGCTTGGCAGCTCGTGGGGGCGCGACCTAGGTGGTAGAGCTGGATCCGACTTCGGCCGCCCGACGGCCCGTGGGGGTGCGACCCTGGGCGCTAGAGGTGGATCTGACTTCGGCTGCCTGGCGGCCCATGGGGGCGCGGCCCTAGGCGGTGGAGATGCACGTAGCTCTGCGGCCGAGGGTCGCACCCCCACGGGCAGCCAAGTGGCTGAAGGTCGATTCTTAGAGTCGGCCTTCAGTTGCCTGGCGTTCCGTTGGGGCGCAATTTTTTTTTTTTTTTTTTAAACTTAGATATATATATCTATATATATATATATAATTTTAATAGTTTTTTTGTTTTTAAATTTGAGTATTTTTTAGGTTTTTTAAATGTTTTTAATCTAATTTTAGTGGGCTTTTAATACGTTTTGTTTTGATTTTGTTTTTGTTTGTTTTAATCTAGTTTTTTTTTATTTTTATTTTATATATTTTTAGTTTTTTGTTAATAGTTTTTTAAAATTTTCTATATTTATTTACTTATTTTCATAGTTAGTTTTTTTTTTTCAATTTTTTTTGGTTTACAAGATAATTTTTTTGTTACATTTTTAATGTTTTTTTTTTTTTTGTCTATATATATATATATATATATATATATAAGTAATCAACATTTAAAAAAAGAGAAATAAGACAACTAGAAAATTTGTTAAGTAATCATGATTTCAAAAAAAATTGGACATAAAAAATTTTAAAGTGTCAAAAAATGTAACATTTAAAAAAAAATATCCACACTTAATACATTAGAAAATTTAAATTGTAAAAAATAAGCCCTCTAAAAAAAAGGTTGATGCTGCATCAACACGTTTCAAAATCAACATGAAAATCATTAACATTTAAAAACAAATATTTATATTTGATACATAAGAAAATTTAGTGTCAAAAATATGCTCCGAAAAAAAGAAGTGTATTCTGCATCACCACTTTTCAAAATCAGTTGATTTTTTTGCTACCTCAACGAAACGTGTAATTGTATCAATTCCTGTTACAAAGTTTACATTGTTTTGACTTGCATCCCACTGCTTTAAAAAAATGTTCAAGCGCATAAAGGTGCATCTGCAGTCCTTGGGATGATTTAGCAATAAATACAAGGTCATCAACATATAAAAAAAGCTTTATCACAAGCTTCCCCAACCGAACACCATCCCTACCTTGTAGATTTAGTCATTCTTCCAATTTATCAATATATAAACCAAAAAGAGTAGGGGATAAAGGCCAGCCTTGCTTGACTCCGATGTCACTTCTAAAACTTTTTGAAATGCCTACTGAAGTTTTAGTCACCTCTTCATAAGGCCTATGGACATCAACTCTATAATGCAAAGGAATTTCAAGTTCTTCCATTCTACTCCACAACTTATCTCTAAGGACCGTGTCAAATGCCTTTTTGAAATCAACAAAGCAGCAAAATACTTCTTATTTTCCCTTCCAAACCTTTTCAATAATGTGTCTCAACATGATACCATGATCTACTGTAGAATGCTTCGGCCTAAAACCCGCTTGCCCTTTTGCCCTCATTTCTTTGACTTCCACCCACTTACTGATTCTATTTTCCACCATGCTGCTGAATAGGTTTTCAAACAAAGAATTGATCATAATGGTTCTATAGTTGGAAGGATTATTAATGTATCCACTTTTAAAAAGGGGTATTGCTAGACTAGTTGTCCAATCTCTTGGGAATCTTTATAGAGTGACGTTGTTCAATATTTCCATGATGTGCGGTGCAAGAATGTTCATTCCCCACTTTAGATATTCTGCTTGAAGTTCAACCAAGTCCTTTGCCTTTCATATTTTCAACTTCTTAATACCTGTCTCTACTTCCTGTAATGTGAAAAGCTTTGTAGTTGTGTTAATCTTGGGAGGAGGCTCCTCCTTTGATTCTTTCTGTTATGAAACCAGCTCAAGAAAAGATAGAAAAGATATATCAACGCCTTAGAATTCAGCCTCTTCGAGGGGGTAACCTCCTTTACATTACATAAATGAACAATTCTTGGATGATACAAATGAAAAGACCTCCTTTCTATATATAGGAGTCTAAGGGGTCATGACATAGTCAGAGCCGACATAACAATAATAATGTAAGGGCACAATAATAACAATAGTGGGCTTCTATGTGGCACAATAGTAACAATATGGGCACTACATGGGTACATCAATATAATAAGTGGGTTGTACTAATAACAATAAGGGGTTACACTAGTATTATAGGGGCCTAACATGCCCCTCTCCTTCAAAAAGTGTTGTCCTCAATGCTTGAGTAGTTCTTGATGCTTCTGTATAAAATTATTGTCCTCCCATGTGGAATCTTCAACGGGTAAGTTCTTCCACTTGATGAGATATTCTAAAATTGATTGATTTCGTAGCTGTGGGGTTCTTGTTTCTGTGACTGCTCCAGGTTCCAATATGATTTTTCCTTCCTCTTCAATTTCTAGCAATATTGTTTGAATTGGGATCTTTTGCAACTTTTGAATAAGTGGCCATACTTCTTTGTCCTTCTTCCATTCATCCCTTGCTTTGTTTATCCAATCTAGTTGGATAATAGAAATAGCACAAAACAATGCTTCCACATCCTTATCCTTGAAGAGTCTTCCCATTCGGTAAGGTCGCCATTTTTTAAGTGCATGTAGTATCGCCAACATTTCCTTCTCATAAATAGCTTGCTTGAGATGTAGCTGTAAAAATACCCAATCACCTACATCAAAGCATTTTTCACTACGATGTTGATCTACCTGTTGTTTCGTTTGATTTTTCACCGAAGTGGCGTTATCCTTTAAAATTTGGAGAACTTGTTGTTGATGATCGATGTGATCTTTCACTGCTTGAACCTTTTTCTTCTTGATATGTCCTTCTATCTCTAGAGTTTGAGGAGTGATAATTTCTTCCAATCCTTTACAAGATATGGTTGGATTCATTTCTTGATGCTCAATGTGATCTTTCACTTCTTGAACATTTTTCTTCTTGATATGTCCTTTTATCTTGATAGTTTGAGGAGTGGTAATTTCAACCAATGAATTACAAGATATGGTTGGATTCATTTCTTCTTTCTCGATGTGATCTTTCACTTCTTGCACCTTTTTCTTCTTGATATGTCCTTCTATCTTGAGATTTTGAGGAGTGGTAATTCTTGCCAATGCTTTACAAGATATGGTCTGATTCATTTCTTCTTTCTGTGGGGTGGGGTCCTGGCGTATATCTTCTTCTTTTGATGTTTCTTGATTCTTTTCTTCCTCCTCTTCATATTCTATGTAAAATAATTTCTTCTCAGCACACTTATGACCTTTAGTGCATTTGCTATCACAATTGTAACAAAGCCCTTTTTCTCTTTTTTCTTCCAATTGTTGTGGTGTAACCCTTGTAGGTTGTGAAAGGCTAGGAGAAACAACACTTCCATCTTTATAGTTGTGAGGTGTATGCTTCCTGGTTTCCATAATTTTTCTTTCCAATATGTCACAAAGCCCTTTTACTCTTTCCAATTGTTGTGGTGTTGCTCTAAAGAAGGTGTTTCTCTTTGTATCCTCATAATGTGCTATCATTTCCTCCGTGAAAATTGACCACGTAACAAGTTGTTTATGAGAACAAAGCCCTTCGTACCATAAAAGTTGATCTGGTTCTAAATATGAAGATGCAATACATACCTTTTGTAACAGTTGTACACCATGTAGATCAAAATATTGCTCCATCTGAAGTATCCAATTTACCGGATCCTTGCCATCAAACTTCCTCATCTTGCTTTTTCTTGATTTTAGGAGCTCGACCTTGAAATGACTGTAACTCTGTACTTTCAGATCTTTAAGTTCTGAAATTGTGATCTATAGTAGCCCTCTATGTCCTCTTTCCAATGCCACCAGTCTGATCCAAATTGGATTCTCTAAGAAAGAGTTATGCACAATCTCCCAAGATGACCTGATTATAGACCTTTCCAGAAGAGCGAAATTGTATAAAGTGACACGTGTCACTGTTTCGACCTTTGGATCTGAGAATTGCATACAAGAAACTACAGTCCATCCTCTTTCTGTACCTTCTTACAAAATTTCAATCCGATCCCTAGAGAGAAAGTTATGACGATTTTTCCCAGGTCACCTGTTTGGAATGTAATTCAGGAGTCTGCAAAAAGGCCAACTTCCTCAAATCATATCTCTGCAAATATAGCGCAAAAAGCTCTGAAATTCAGACCCGAGGTTCAGCGCAATTTCTTCTCAAATGGGTTTTTTTGTAACTTCTGAAACATCACAGAAAAAAGTTATAGCGAAAATGCCACAATGACCTGTTTGGAGTAGCGAAACCCTAGAATCCAAAGCTGTGATACCAAATGTTATGAAACCAGCTCAAGAAAAGATAGAAAAGATAGATCAATGCCTTAGATTTCAGCCTCTTCGAGGGGGTAACCTCCTTTACATTACATAAATGAACAATTCTTGGATGATACAAATGAAAATACCTCCTTTCTATATATAGGAGTCTAAGGGGTCATGACATAATCAAAGCCGACATAACAATAATAATGTAAGGGCACAATAATAACAATAGTGGGCTTCTATGTGGCACAATAGTAACAATATGGGCACTACATGGGTACATCAATATAATAAGTGGGTTGTACTAATAACAATAAGGGGTTACACTAGTATTATAGGGGCCTAACACTTTCTCATAGAGTTGTCTTGCATAGTCAAATCATTGATTGGTTGTAATAATATTTTCAATTTGCTTCTTCCTTGGTTGAAGTTCCTGCCAAAAACGTTTTGGGTTATTCTTGCCTAGATATATTAACTCTTCTCGCCTTGTGTGTAGTTTTCTTCCGGAGTTCTCGTATCCATGATTATTTGAATCGACATTTCGAGCCATCCACTGTGGCTCATCATCAGGATAGATCAGTAATTGTGTAAGACAGATCTCATTGGACTGAATAAATAGGGTTAAGAGATGCAAAGGGACTGGAAGCCGACCTTATCATAATTTGTTTTGTAATATTTGGATTTAATTTAATATAAAATGATTTTATAAACTTGGATTTAATTGTTTTCCTATTATCGCCTTGTTTGCATGAACTCATCTTTTTTCTTTTTTAAAATATGCTTATATAACTTTATATTCATCTTCTCCTCACCTGCATTTTTCAAGGTTTTTCTTGCCATTTTGCATTCCTCATCAAACCAAGCATTTATAGGAAAACACTTTGATTCAGATTTCCTATTTTTTTCTCTTTTGCACTTCTCAAGTGCACTCTAAATTATATTTGTTAACTCATGACTATTGAGGCTTTGAGAACCACTCTTCCCCTTTTGAATTCATCTCTCCAACATTATTTTGAAGATAGTGCAATTTTCTTGTGTTAGAAGAATTTTCCCCCTTGATATCAATTGCCAAAACATTGGGTTTTCTTCCTATACTGTAATTCTTATAACCAATATAGCTTTATATAAATTGGGTTATGGTCTGATTTTAAGTCCCACATGCTCTCCAATATTAACTTCATCTATCCTTTTTATCAAGCTTTGTGAACAAATAACGTAGTCAACAACACTTGCCCCATTATATGTGTTGCAAGTGAATTTCCCATACCTTTTCCATTTATCAAGACCATTGCAGATGATTAAGTTGAAAGCACCACACAACGTGAGAAAATACTCTCCAAAATGATTGCTAAATTTGTCATCTTCTGAACGTCTTAGCCATTGGGGATTCTCCTCTTTAATGAGCCAGATAGGATTGTGATCTTTTTTGCAACAAAAAAAAATAGATTGTTGATTTGTTGTTCTAGCATTGAAATCTCCCACTAAAATAAATTGTCCCTACTAAGAATATACATCAATATCTTGCTCTAAAGTTGCATATAGGTCTTTTCTATCTAGCCCCTTATTTTTGTAAGTTTTTGAGGCTTGAGATGCAAAATAATATGCTGCAATTCTTATGTGGTTCTCATCCTATGTTATTTTGAACCATAAATATTTCTTATTTGTATCTTCATTCACAAACTGTATGTGACAACTTTCTTTTTCTTTCACTAAAACCAATATTCCTCCATACCCTTTGCCATTTTCTGTTGCCTCGTTCCAAACTGCTAATTTCAAATAATTATCAAACATAGAAGTTTTAAAACCATCATTTTCATGAGTTTCCGTGAGATAAATTATGTCTCTACCTTCTGCAATAGGTCCTATCCTAGGTCCCCTCCTCCAAGGGTAACCTCTACAGTTCCAACATACTAGACTTAGGTAGACCTGAGTAGGATTTGATTGATACACGGCTAGGCACACAAGACTCAAATTTGAGTCTTCACCCCTTTTCATCCATGTTGATCCCATTGTTTTTCTCCCTATTATAGAATTAACTGGTTTTTCTTTACTGCCAAATTGCTTCCCTACTTTGCCATGAGGTGAAAACATTGCAATAACCGGTTTACCATTATACAACGATGCTCTTTTCCCTTTGTTTCTTGCTACTCTAATTTTCTCCACTTCTTGTCTTCTCACCTCTTGTTGTTTGCTAGTTAGATCTTCATCTAAGAAGAAGTGTGAGCCTTTCAAGACTTTGTTTTTACTTAAGAGATAGTGTTTGTCTTGCACACTCGCCATGATGACTTTTATGGGTCGAGACCTCTTCTCACATATTTCAAATTGAGAGTGTGATCCAGGTGGATATTGGTGGCCACCCACCAAGTCCACTTGGACTCCCACCATTGTTTCTTTTAGCTTTTCAGTTTCCTTAATTGTAACACAGTTTACTATTTTTAGTAGTTTTTTCATGTCTTGAACTTCCAGAGCCATTTTTAGGCCCTAAACGACGTTTTTTGGGAAAATTGGGAGCAACATAGGTTAATGGCCCCATGTTGCTCTTCCCAAAGTTGTAGTTCTCGGATAGATCTTTCTAACAAGATATTGTGTGCGTCAAATAGAGATTGTATGCCAAAGTTACGACCCCGGGAAGTTGATGTACCAATTTACCCAAACAGGGCCCACAGTTTGGCATTTCATCTTCTAGGGTTAGGTTTTTGGATGTTTAGGGTTTTCCATTGTTTCTCAACAATAAATAGGCCTTCGAGCCTCATTATAACACAGTTCAGAGGCATGTAGCCACCACATCTCTTCTTAGAGATAAGCTACCATCACCCTAGCTAGTTTATTTCCATTTCTGTTTGTAAGCATATTTCAGTATTTTACAGTAATGAAATGAAGTATTATTTCTACTGCATATCTATATGTATGGTTATATATGTAATTTGTTGCGTTCCTGTTTAAATCTGGATCAGTGGTATCAGAGCGGTCTGCTCTTGCTCTGTTTTTCTTTGCATGTCTCCAATGAGGTCAGGATATAAGGAGTTAGGGCTTGAACTGGTCGAACCTTTGCAAGACCAACCTCTCAAATCTTGACGGCCTACCATGGCAGATGAAAAGAAAGATGAGGGGGTAGGAGATCCTATCAAAATCTTGCTTGAAGAGGCCCTCGAGCGACAAAGGAACGCGATGATGGACAACTTTGCCCAAATCCTTCAGTGGCTACCCAGGGGTGACACATCTACTTCCAGCAGCAACTTTGGAAGCGCCACACCCTTTAAGGTACAAGTTAACTTTGACATTCCCATATTTGAGGGTTATATAGATGCAGACGCTGTAGATAAATGGTTAAATATGCTAGAAGGGTATTTTTTTGTTCATGATTTTTCCGGCCAGGAAAAGATTACTTTCGCTTTTCTCAAAGCCGCCTCCCATGTCAAGGACTAGTGGGAAACCTACTGCGAGTAGCAGGATGAAAGTACGGCCTCACCGTTTTCATCCACACTGTCATATCCCTCTCGTAAATAACTCGAGGTAAACAATTGCGTTGGGAGACTCCACCTATATTCAATTCCAATAATTTGGCATGTGAAGAAAAGCCATTTTCCGTATGCCATGGTTGTTCCGGCTATGTTGAGCTGGATTCAAGATACTAAACCACCAACGCTCAGGGCTAACACCTCGAACGAGGTCGTTTACGATGACATCTTTACCGGAAAACCGTTTTGATTGCTGAGAAAGGGATGGTTCTTTACATAATGTGATTCTCAAATGAGCGGAATGCTTCTATTGACAATTCTGAATAGGATAGGCCGAAAAAATTATTCTGTTCACTTCTTGAAACCCCAGTCCATCCCTAAATAACTGGGCGTAACATTATACAGTTAGAGTAAGTAGTAATTTTTAAAAAGAGTTACGAATCAGTTCAAAAAAACTGATTCTTGATTTCCGCTAATTCGGAATAAGGATGCACAGATAGGCTTAACTACTACTGAGAACACAATGGTGGAAGTTGAGTAATTACAATTCATCTTCTAGGCATCAGTATCTGATGCCATAGCCGGGTTCTCTGCAACTGTCGCATTGATAATGGGCAGCGACATGTTTAGGGAAGAGATGCGCACAAACTTTTCACTTGCTCTGGATATACTTATATCCCTCGGCCGGGGAGAAATGGAGGAGTATTCTCTCAATGTAGACTAGTGAAGTGGAGGAGCATCTCCTTGTTGCTGGTAGTAGCGGCCATGTGGATGATATAAACCGTCTGGAACTGATTCTGTTGAATGCAGATAACCAGCCATGGGCGAAAATGATGAGAGATGCTCTGTTCTTGGAATCCAAACTGCTATGGGGACTTGCTTTACCATTAGTGGTGGTGTATGTGGTGAACTATATAATGAGCATGGCTACTCAGATCTTGTCTGGCCATCTTGGAAACCTGGAGCTCGCTGCTGCGTCTCTCGGAAACAATAAGATAAGTAACTTGCCACTTTTTTGAAGAAAAATATATGTATGTTTTATTTGGGTATCTCTTTGAAGGATTTCTTATCAAATATAGATAATAAATGCATAATAGTATGCATAGAAGAATGTGAAAAATGTGTGGACTTAAAGGCTAAGAAGATAAGTAGTTTCTTATAAAGAAAAATATGTAGATCTTCTTAGAAAGACTACATGTGAGTCTTGGGTGTGAAATGTTGGGTCACATGCCATTTTTCTTGGAATAAAATCCTTTCTAATTAACCAAAATATAGCCACAATATATTCTTGAGAAAAGATGATAAGGTATATGAACTTCCTGTTGACATAGTGTAAAAGTGGCCAAGTTTTCTTGAATTAAAATATGTGTTTTTATTTAATAAAGGTTTCTTGAAAAGGGGTACATGCTAATTGCATTGTGATACGAGCTAATCTCTAAGCTTTTTGTGAAATGATTATGCATTACATGCATGATAGAAATAGCTAATGATGTGCTTCTAGGCACATAGATATTCATTTCTACAGTTTCTTTTTCAGAAAAAGAGTGCATACTTCATGTATGAAAATGAAGGCTTTTATGAGAGATCTCTTGAAACAAAAATAGAGTTTCCTATTCTTAAAGACATATGAATAGTGTTCATATCATATCAAGAATCCATACTTGTATCATGAAAAGATTATGTGCTTGAAGTAAAAGTAATTGTGTAGGAAAAAACACATGTTGCATGCAAAAAAAAAAGGGGTTAGCCTTTGTGACATTGGAAATATGATTTTGTGTGTACGTAGAGAAAGTGGTTATGTTATCTTTCTTGGAAATGATAATCCCTTGAAAAGATTGTTTTGCTAGATAAGTTGTGTCTATTTCTTGATTGTGGTGCATAAAAGGTTAAGTTAACCTTGTTATTGTTTCTTGATTTTTATGCATAAAGATGGGTATCTATAATAACTTCTTGGAAGGGATGCATGAGAAACCTACATATAGGAAGATAAGAAATGAGCTTATAATGACTTTCTTTTAAGAGAGAAGTATGTAATTGTTTAGAGGAAATGATGGTAGAATTCTGCGAAGGAAGCATGTGTTGCATACATTAAAGAAGGGCTATTATGATAGGCTATTGGATGCACAAAGAATGGTCATTGTGTTATAGAGATATGTTCATTGTATGGATAGAAGAATTATTGAGTCATTTTCTTTAAGAAAATGATATGTGATTACTTTTATGCTAACATAACTATTATCTTAGTTTCTTGTTGAATGAGATGTGTATGCACATGAGATTTGTGTTAGCTTTCATTAGAAGGATATATATATTTTCGCATCCGGGAAAAGACTACAGGATGTGTGAGATTGCTTTAAATATTTGCATGCATCTAAAGTAATAGCTAAGGATTAGATCTTTGATAAAGTTTATGTAAATATTCACGCAAGAAGATTATAACTGATGTTTTAGTTAGTCCCTTCAAAGGAATGCCTTAGTGTTTTAAGTATTTGTGCTTATGCGAAGGGAAATGCTAGTTAATATGATTATTTATAAATGTAATCATGATGTCAATGTTGATAATGTTAACATGGCAAGTAAAGTTGGATTACTTGCACAAGGCATAGATTATACTTAACATTGTGGCAGGAAAATAATTAATGGTCCATGCAGATGAGTACGAGTTGCAGGATTGTACATTGCTAGAACAATCATGCCGCAAAGAATGTTGCATGTGGCGGTATGTAAGTAAAAGGTTTCATGGAAAACTATATTAGCTTTTAGCCAATTATGTGACAACTTAATGATAATTTATTGTAATAATTTTTTAACAATGGTTAAGGGATGGAATCCCTTAAGGCCATTGAGTGAGGGGTGAAATCCCTCACGAGCATTTAATAATAAGATTAAATGTTTGCTGGTTTTCACCCTACGGGGTTTCCAGGGTATATTAGTGTTCAATGGTGCGATTGCCTTTTGTGTCAGTTTGATGATGTTGAATCCTTGATGATGATGTTTCTTTATGTGATGTGATAATCATAATGTTCTAGTACGTGATTATTTAATATGGTTAAGGAAAATCATAAAATGGACGAAAGGTTCATGAGACAGTTTATGTTATTACACTACCACGATGGTGGTTAATGGTTACACAAAGGGTTATGCGTCTTACTGTCTTCTATTGCAATTTACTTCATGTACTAATGAACATTATATCTAATGGTTAATGAGGAATGTGGAATTGTGAACTGGATTATTACTTGTGGGTAACTTGTGTAAAAAAATTCGAACTCCTTGCTTTTACATGCGAGGTTACCGGGGTATTTTACAAGTGGTATCAGAGCTAAAGGTTGCAGTACTGGCGCCTTTAGGAATTGGTAAGCGGAAAAGAAATTGAGGTACGCCACCAGTGGCATTAACTCAGGTGTGAGTTTAACCATTCACATATTGATTTATGTAGTACACTACTTTCGGCATGATATGTGTGATTCATGTTTATAATTGTTTTGCATAGTAAGTAATAAAGTTTGTTGCATAACTATTGAATTCTTGATGAGGATGAAAGACAATAAAACTTTTGTCACACTTATGAACAATATTGAACACTCATTACACTTATGAACAATACTAAGGAAAGTGACAATCAACTACCAACTTTTGATGTGCAAATATGGCAATAACAATAATGCATTTATTGAACAAGATTGAAGTTACAATGAACGAAATTTAATGAGTCAATGCATGAATATAAATTATGGGGAACATCCTTGAATAGGATAACAAATTGTTTAAAAAGGACATTAGAAGAACCCCTTTAGATATTGGAATATGCAATGAGTCAAGTAGTGAGACTTGATTGTAATAACTAATTTTTGATTAAGTCTTGTCATGGATGCATGAAGATGGTTGGTAGTTGAGATTGGTTAGTGTTGTATGACTAACCAATAGAATTTATATGCATTAATTGCATTAGATTTAAGATTATTACAATTCGTAAACAAGTGATGGTTTGATTGGTGTCACATGCATGGAATGTGTGTATGATGATTCTTACTCTCTCTGTGCTATAGTTCCAGTTGTTTATGAGAAGAGTTCTTAATTTTATTCACCATGAGAATGCATGATGAATAGTATATGCTTTTGTCTTAATATATTTAATGATGTTTCCCTCTAATTAATTGAAATTCACTAGCATGGTATGTGTTTTATGTTAATCATTACTTGTTGTGAGATTAAAACCATTGGAGCCTCAACTTAATGATGGTTGAATTTATCTCTACTATGGGAATGACAGATTTCTTATGCATGTTGCATTCCAGTGTGAAGTTAATTGTAGAGGCATGTTCAGTGGGTAACATTTCTAGGACCCATTCATGGTAGAATTACATGTGACAATTATTCATAAATAGACTACCTATGTTAATGCAGTTGTCAGTAAACTCTAACTACCTTCCCCAACTATAGATGCTTCCAAAGGAAAGGAAGCAAGGAGAAGGAAGAAGACCGTGCTGTAGGGACAGATGGAGAAGGGAAAAAGAATCGCTAAGTCTGGTGATGACCAGATAACGCAGGCTTTGAGTGCCAGAATCTTGCAGAAGACGCTGAGTCTGGTGATGACTATATAGCACTTGATGTGCATGTGAGTATTCCTTTGACCATGCTTAAGGAGTTGGAAAATGATAACTAGAGTGTGTTGATGTTAATGATTTTCATCATGTCTCCTTGAAGTCATTATTCTAACATGGTCACATAGTAGTGTTAAGATAGTTGTTGCATCTAACATCAAGTGGTAACTCTGGTGCATGTGTGACACTTAGGGGATCACATTTCTAATTGCTTAAGTAGAGGAATTGCCTCCGATAAGGGTAGTTTAATTAGTTAGTTATGCATGTTGAACCAAGGGTTGGTCAGAACATCTTGACTATACTTAATTATATTAATGATGCATGGCTAATGTTGGCCATTGTAAACGTAAGATAATACTCCATTAATGACGGTGTGGATTAAGACAATAGACTATGGGAAATTGGAAATGTTTAGATTGTTAACTCAACTATTGTTGACATTTATACATTAATGAATATTTGCATATGCTTTTATACATGACAATATTGTATGCATGAAAATTTTTGGAAATTGAATACTTGTTAACTGATGCATATTTATAACTAACGTTGCTGATGGGATTAAGTAGTGGTAGCTTAATGGCAACAAGAAAACTCGTCACGTAAAATGTTGCAATGAGAATTGCAATCATAAATGAGAAAGAATAATGTTATATGATATGCATGATTATGTTATTTGGAAAATCAGAATGCATACAATATGTATGATAGATATGTTTCCCATCAATCTAGATGTTGTGGACCCATGATGAGGGTTAAGTGTAAATGCATGGTGTACATGCATGTTTATTTTGTTAATGATAATGTTCATATGGTTCATTATGTAAATTACTTTGGGAAAGAGTAATAAAAGAGAAATTTAACATGCCAGATAGTTGCAGATAGTTGGGAAAGGCTAGAATGCCTTGGGTTGATGGCAATTACCTGCCCGGAGGGGTTGATGGTACTTGTCTGCCCGGATATGCCTTGGGTTGATGACAGTTACCTACCCAGAGGGGTTGATGGTACTTGTCTGCTCGGATATGCCTTGGGTTGATGGCAGTTACCTGCTCGTAGGTGTTATAGACATTTTTGTGCGCTAAAACCCCAAGCATGAAATGTCCATAAACCAAGGGCTCCTAAGTCCCTAAAAGTGTTTTTCTAACCCCTAAAGGAACAAGGTCAAAAGATTACAGCTTCTCCCAGAAGTTCTCCATGAAAAACTACTTAGAACTGGTCAAAACTGGATCATTGCACTTGCTCCATGGCCAGAGTGCGATGCATTGCACCTTGTACACACGGGAAGTGCGTTGCATTTCAGAAAGCCCTTCTATGGGGTGCGATGGACGAGAAAAGACAAGTGGCGGAGACAGTTTGCGAGGTGGATGATCATGGAATCTTCCAGAAACTTCTCCTCGGACACTTGCCTCTCAGAATCGCCCAAGGATGAGTAAGAGATCAATAAGATCTCCAAGTGGCATCAAGAACTATCAGAGAGAAGACACTAATCAAAAACCCAGAGCTGACTCACACCTCTGCAAATATCTATATATAGATCTCTCATCCCAGAGATCCAGAGGAGGGAGGCTGGAATTTTGCATATTGTAAGGAATTGCTGTTGGTTTTTTGAGACAAACATCAGAGTATTGGGTGATCTATGCTTTGTTTGAGGTGAAGAGGGGCTTCTTTGCTGGGAGGTTGATGCTGGGTCAGGAACCACCGGTTGTAACTCCTCCTGGATCTTTTCTTGTTTATCAATAAAAACTATTTGAGTTTTTCCTCCATGCTTTTGTATCATTGATGCTTGTTACATTTGTATGGTTAACTTAAATCTGATCCTAAGTTGTTTATGAATATAGATCCATGTCTTTGTATAGTGTTCTTCTTCTGTGATCTTACAGGTACTTTGTGAAGCTGGGCAAGTAAGGGAGCAGGTAGCTGGAGGCTATCAAAGAAGAGAGGGATTGGATCAAAGGATTACCGCAAGACATAGGTTGGTTCTTTCTATTCCTCTCTATCTATAGTTCATAAAGGAAATACAAAAGTAGTTTTTCTCTGTTTGTTTCTAAGGCAGCTGTCACACCTTAGTGGGATAGAGCAGTTCTAAATAGACACTTTTCCCGGTAACAAAATGGCGACTCCACTGGGGAACAAACATACCAGCATCAGATGCATTATGCCGGTATGCAAAGACTAACTGCTCAGGTAATCCCATCTTATCCTGGGTATGCTTCACCTAACCTGAATCAACAGTTACCCTTTGTGGCAACTTTGGAGTTACCTGATTTAAACCGGTTAACAAACGATCCAATTGCTTATGCCCCTTGGTGGCCGGTGATTCCGCATAAACTTCCGTCAGATATTCCTAAATTTAATGGAAATCCGGGTGAAGATCCGTCGAATCATGTGATGACCTTTCATCTGTGGTGTTCATCAAACACCCTAAACGATGATTCGATTAGGCTTCGCCTTTTTCAGAGGACGTTAACTGGTCCGGCAACAAAATGGTATATCAAATTGCCTAGAGCTTCATTTGACAACTTCAGTACCCTAGCCACAACCTTTTTAACCCATTTTCAGTTACCGATAAGGTACGAAACGGGAACAGAACTTCTTACCAATTTCAAACAAACAACGGCCACTCACATATCTGATCATATACATGAGTGGCGACGTCATCGTAGAATGGTAAAAACATATGTTCCCGATCAGCTTTTAGCTGAATGGTTTATTAAGTCATTATTGCCTTCCATCACGGAAGATGTGGCAAAAGGAGGAGTCATCACCGAAGAGCAGGTTATCGCTCGTGCGCAATATTTGGACTTGATTTACACTCAGTCTGGCACGCTCTACGATAAAATACCTGACGCTCCTAGACCAGAATTCTCAGTCCCTCCCCCTCCTAAATCAAACAATGACTCTCATGCTGGCGATGGCGTGATTGGCGCAACAGACACGAAATCGACAAAGGCTACATCTAAAAAGGCCCGTAAGATTTCTGGTCAAAATGCAAAAGAGGAACTTCTTGCCTCAGAGGTAAATGTCATGTCAACTGACAAGGGCAAACAACTGAAGCAACTAGGGGGCAAGAAGAAAAAGAAAGGGAAGAAGAAGAAACGGGATGAGTCATCTCCTGAAAAACCTTCTGCAAACCCTTCTGGGCAAAGGAAACCCCCTGCGGGGTGTCATATATGCGATGAGGATCATCGGACGAGAGATTGTCCACATAAAGCTGAAGTTAAGAAACTCTTTAAGAGTTCAAAAACCTCAGCAGTATTGACTGATCTGTTTCCAAACCCGGGAACCAAAATGGTTGCTAATCAAAATGCTTCTTGATCCCAAGTACTTATGTTGTCTATCTCAAAGCAGCAAAATGATGCTTTGACAAGGAATAAAGATTACGGGAATCCACAGCTGTCGAATAACAAGGCTAATGAACAACCTAGTAGTTCGACAACAACTTTGACCGAATTTGTGCCACCCATCATTCCTGAACCAATGATAAAGTTGCCAAAGGGAGTAGTACACAAATCGACATTTAATCCTCGTGCAAAAGTAGCACAGAATTATAATATAGTTGAGGACCTGGCCCAATCGCCGTCCGCTATGTCGACACTTGAGGTACCACAAAATTGCCTCTCCCAAAAGCAAGCTTTATTATCAACAATAATTGGGATTGGCCCAATGGATTCCAATCTTGTGGCCTTTGATCATAAAGGATATGACCCTCAATTACCAGCTCAACTAGCTTTCCTTATTCAAGTGAAAGCCCTCAACAAAACTGTTCATCGAACAATTATTGATGAGGGGGCATCTACATGTATTATGTCGATGAGTTGCTGGAAAAATTTAGGCTCACCACCCTTGTCGAGATCGTCAACGATGTTAAAATCATTTGATGGACGATCATACACTCCATACGGGATTTTAAGTAACTTGCAAGTTGAACTGGGGGGCAAAATAGTAGAAATTGATGTTGAAGTAATCGACGGAAACCTCGATTACAACATCCTACTGGGAAGGCCCTGGATATATGCCATGGCCGCAGTTGTGTCGACCTACTTCAGGAAGATTGCATTTCCCTTTCAAGGAGGAATTACAATCGTCGACCAACAAACATTTGTCCCCAACAGTTCACAAGTTACGGGAAGCATTCCAATGATCCATGGAAGCAATAATTCGCTTAAAAATATCGGAGTAGGTCTCCTAAAAGACCCTGCCTTAATGGGTACTTTTGCCCTACCACCTCCGAAGAATCTGGCGGAAGTGGCCACAATGGAAACCTGCAATATGAAATCTTCTATATCTAATGGGTTCAGAAGATTCCTAAACATTTTGTCAGCATGGATCATCGCCATTTTAGAAATATTGTAGCAATCAATTTTCTTGGCCTGGGGGGCAAACCCAAATCAATGCTCATCAAGTGTTTGGATAGATAGGTCTAAGGAATATGGTACCTCTTCAAATCCTTGGTCGCATGTACATTCTACAGACGAAGGAATCATTCAATCAATGATGTTAGGAGAGGCACCATGGGAAGATTACCATCATCGTTCCCATCTCCTGGATTACCACGAAGATTATTCCAGCGACCTTAATCATCCTTCAGTTTTTGATTTTCCATCAAATACTGTAAATACGGTGGATTTCGAGGATGGTTCTTATCTCGTGTCGACCTCGTTAAAAAATGAAACAAGGAGACTTGAGGATGGTTCTTTTACTGTGTCAACCTCATTAAAAAATGAAACAAATCCCCTTTCCAAATCTCAAAGGTAAACCTTCATTCCAACCACCGAGTTGAATGCAATGAAGCTTGCGGGGCATGCACCTCGATTTGCGTTATTATGCTGGGGGCATGCAAACTTATCATGAGCAGTGTTACCACAGGGTTCAAGCTCGTTAAAAAATAAACCCGCCATGAGAAGTGTTACTGCAGGGTTCAAGCTCGTTAAAAAATAAACCCTCATCGAGCAGTTTTAGCACATAGTTCAAGCTCGTTAAAAAATAAACATAAGACATGAGCAAATGTTTCCACCCGCATTTAAGCTCATTAAAAAATGAACTACTCCTTGGTAAATAACCATCGTGAATGTAGTACTTCAGCGATTAAAGCCTTGGTCGTGTTTGCACCGTCACCTCCACTTTTGCATTGGCCGATCATTCACCTCCATTTGATTGTTTACCCATTTTGAGGAACAGCTGCGAAGAGTGATTTCACTAGCCATCCTTGTGACACTGCCGTGATTGGAAATTCCAAACCTTACCTGGAATCAGCTGCTATTCGTTTTATCACCCGTTCCTCAAAAGACAAGTCTCCTTTAAGCTCTTTTCAACTGACTCGTAAAATATGAAAAGATTGCCGAGCCATTGGCCTCTCCAGCTCGTTAAAGGGACAAGAAGTGCTATCCCTCCTCTAGATTTTAATCTTTTTGGACCTGAGGGATTATTACACAAAAAGATCGAGCGCTTGTTTTTTTCGGCTCGTTAAAAGTATCGAAAATCCATCCCTTCTGTATTATTTTATACTTTTTCGGACTTAAGGGATTAGATGATGAAAAAGGAGCTTTGGAGTTACCTTTACGTTCCTTTTTAGACTCTCTAAAATTGAAAAGGACCGAGTTATCTTTGTCGTTAAACTCGTTAAAAAGATTAATAGCGACAAACTTGTTTATAGACGAGAACGAGTTTCACTATCGCTAGGCTCGTTAAAACATAGCGATGGGTTTGCCCGGAAGGGCAAGTTATAGAACAAGCATATGTTATCCTCCTCAAGCTTGACAAAAATAAAGAGGTACTGGTTAGCAATGACTGGGGAAAAATTGGGAAGAAAACTCAAAGAAACTTTGTTGGTAGCAAGTCGCTCTTGAACATGACACTTCCACTCCGTGTCCGAGTCGGGTTGGGTTGTTTCATTCACCGGTCACATCACCATGGTCACGCCATACCATCCACATTTGGGGTTAATGCTACCAATCCATCACATCAGTGTCGCCGATATGTTCAAGAGAAGTCATTCAGAGAGTTCACCTGTGTCTCACCCACTACCATACATTATACTCCATTCTTTCATGACCGCCACCCTGAACCTTATATCACCAGATCGTTTTCACCTCCATTAAAATAATTTGCTCCGTTCCGTGTCATTGATGTGGGATTCATTAAGGCCCTCCTGTGACGGATCACTTCTTGTCGACATCAGCTCATTATCCAAGAAGTTGATCTAGGAACACCCCATTCAGTACTTTGAAGCTTGCATGCCTCAATGGCAAATTTCTCACTTCCGGCGACAGGTTTACATCAATGGCCTTCGACCGAAAGATTTTGCGTGGTGTTCGACGCCAAGTCCTTTATTCACACCACGTGAATTGTACTGCAGTACCTTGAGGGTCATTATCATTATCGGTGATTCCTCTCGTGCTTGTTAACAGTTTACATTATTGACTGGTAATCAAGCGATGTCTTTCCATGTTCGACTTCAGGACATTTCTCACATGGATCGACTTGTACTTTGAGTGAAGATCGAACGAGATTGAAAACCCCGGATCTAGTTTCATCCATCCGGGCTGCGATATATATTCAGGGAAATAAAGACATTAAATGTACATCATTTGCAGCACAGATAATCATCTTATCAAAAGGATGATGGCTCTATCAGAATCATCAGTCTACACTCAGACGGTTGTCTGTCCTATGTACATGAAAATGAATTTATAAAGCTGAGCATGGGAATGCCCGCCTCAGCTAGATCATGAAAATATTATGAAGATAATGTATTGTATTGTATCTTATTACAGGTCTCCTCCCAGCATTGAAAGAACTTCGGATCCTCATAATAAAGCATTTCACCTGACACCAAAAGGTTAACGGCCTCATACTTTAGGGGGCAACTGTTATAGACATTTTTGTGCGCTACAACCCCAAGCATGAAATGTCCATAAACCAAGGGCTCCTAAGTCCCTAAAAGTGTTGTTCTAACCCCTAAAGGAACAAGGTCAAAAGATTACAGCTTCTCCCAGAAGTTCTCCATGAAAAACTACTCAAAACTGGTCAAAACTGGATCATTGCACTTGCTCCATGGCCAGAGTGCGATGCATTGCACCTTGTACACATGGGAAGTGTGTTTCATTTCAAAAATCCCTTCTATGGGGTGCGATGGACGAGAAAAGACAAGTGGCGGAGACAGTTTGCGAGGTGGATGATCATGGAATCTTCCAGAAACTTCTCCTGGGACACTTGCCTCTCAGAATCGCCCAAGGATGAGTAAGAGATCAATAAGATCTCCAAGTGGCATCAAGAACTATCAGAGAGAAGACACTAATCAAAAACCCAGA
This sequence comes from Pinus tabuliformis, assembly GCA_031772625.1. Classification (NCBI taxonomy): domain Eukaryota; kingdom Viridiplantae; phylum Streptophyta; class Pinopsida; order Pinales; family Pinaceae; genus Pinus; species Pinus tabuliformis. The sequence goes on from CM062816.1 coordinate 194,419,238, forward strand.
GCTGACTCACACCTCTGCAAATATCTATATATAGATCTCTCATCCCAGAGATCCAGAGGAGGGAGGCTGGAATTTTGCATATTGTAAGGAATTGCTGTTGGTTTTTTGAGACAAACATCAGAGTATTGGGTGATCTATGCTTTGTTTGAGGTGAAGAGGGGATTCTTTGCTGGGAGGTTGATGCTGGGTCAGGAACCACCGGTTGTAACTCCTCCTAGATCTTTTCTTGTTTATCAATAAAAACTATTTGAGTTTTTCCTCCATGCTTTTGTATCATTGATGCTTGTTACATTTGTATGGTTAACTTAAATCTGATCCTAAGTTGTTTATGAATATAGATCCATGTCTTTGTATAGTGTTCTTCTTCTGTGATCTTACAGGTACTTTGTGAAGCTGGGCAAGTAAGGGAGCAGGTAGCTGGAGACTATCAAAGAAGAGAGGGATTGGATCAAAGGATTAGTGCAAGACACAGGTTGGTTCTTTCTATTCCTCTCTATCTATAGTTCATAAAGGAAATACAAAAGTAGTTTTTCTCTGTTTGTTTCTAAGGCAGCTGTCACACCTTAGTGGGATAGAGTAGTTCTAAATAGACACTTTTCCCGGTAACAGTAGGGGTTGATGGTACTTGTCTGCTCGGATTTAATGCCTTAGGTTGATGGCAGTTACCTGCCTGGAGGGGTTGATGGTACTTGTCTGCCCGGATTTCCTCTCCCTAGAGATCAATGATCTCAGTAAGGGAAAAGAGTTTACCAAGATGGTGAAGAGGGTAAAAAGCCTGTGGCAACCCTGTTGATTTGGAGCCTATTGGAGGAGGCCCAAAATTCCTCATAGACGGGACGCTGTCAGAGGAATAGGCAGGATGCTGCCAAGAGGAATCCTATATTGGACCCTATGTGGTCATTGGAATTCTTGAGCTGGTTGGCCAATGGAATTCCATGTTAGACCTAGTAAGGTCTCTATCCAAGAAACTGTCTGGATGTGGAAATGACTCGATTTGGTTGTGGAAACCAGTTCCCATGGGTTGGGAATTCTTTAGCCTATTGTGGTTCTCATAGCTAAAGAAATTAACTAATCGGCTATATGTTGTGTTAAAAATGAATTTTACATATAGTTGTGTGAAATATGTTATGCACATTTAACAGGAAATGAGCTTAGTGTTTAATAAGGAGTTATTGGAAATTTTAATTCCTTTATCATATTATTAATCTTGTAAACGTCTTAGTAGGGGCTAAGACAATTTTCACTTGATGCAGTGATTGATTGTTAGAGAGCTAGGTGCTCTTTTGGTACTTTTAAAAGTACTCTGTGGATGTCTTTAATGAGAGTTAATTCAGTGTGCATGTGGAGCAGTGATGAGCTCTTAAGTACTTGTAAAAGTACTGTGAATTAAATATCATCTAACATTGCACAATTGATTGATAGTTAAAAGTATTTCATTTGACTCGAAATATTGTGACTAATGCGATTGAATTTGTTAGTCATACATTACAGGAATTACTTACCATGGAGGGTTGATGGGTTGTTCAATCACTATTAAAATTCTTACGTGAAAGTACTCATGGTTTTCAAGAGTAATTGGTAAGTAATGGTAAGTTCATATAGAGATTTGTCTTTATATATTATGAATTTGAATACGGGTCAAGTAATGAAAATTAAAACTTGCATAATTTGCAGTTATAAATGCTTATGACTATTGATCTTTCTTATGATTATGTCATTATTATTTTGTTTATTGTCATTTCTTGGAAAAAATCTTTGATTTTTAAGAGGAAGGATCACATTTTGTGTGGTTTAGATGGTTATACCATGAGTACAATCTAAAGTCCCAACGAGAGATGAACACCAAGGACGGTGTTCTTGTTAAGGGGGGGAGTATGTCATATCCATCTCGTAAATAACCTGAGGTAAACAATTGCGATGGGAGACTCCACCTATATTCAATTCCAACAATTTGGCATGTGAAGAAAAGCCATTTTCCGTATGCCATGGTTGTTTTAGTTATGCTGAGCTGGATTCAAGATACTAAACCACCAACGCTCAGGGCTAACACATTGAATGAGGTCGTTTACAATGACATATTTACCAGAAAACCGTTTTGATTGCTAAGAAAGGGATGGTTCTTTACATAATGTGATTCTCGAATGAGTAGAATGCTTCTATTGACAATTCTGAATAGGATAGGCCGGCAAAATTACTCTGTTCACTTCTTGAAACCCCAGTCCATCCCTAAATAACTGGGTGTAAAATTATACAGTTAGAGTAAATAGTAATTTTTAAAAAGAGTTACGAATCAATTCAAAAACTGATTCTTGATTTCCACTAATTCGGAATAAGGATGCACAGATAGGCTTAACCGCTACTGAGAATGCGGTGGTGGAAGTTGAGTAATTACATTTCATCTTCTGGGCATCGGTATCTGATGCCATAGCCGGGTTCTCTGCAACCATCGCATTGATAATGGGCAGCGACATGTTCAGGGAAGAGATGCACACAAACTTTTCACTTGCTCTGGATATACTTATATCCCTCGGCAGGGGAGAAATGGAAGAGTATTCTCTCAATGTAGACCGGTGAAGTGGAGGAGCATCTCCTTGTTGCTGGTAGTAGCGGCCATGTGGATGATATAAACCGTCTGGAACTGATTCTGTTGAATGCAGATAACCAGCCATGGGCGAAAATGATGAGGGACGCTCTGTTCTTGGCATCCAAAACTGGGGACTGGCTTTACCATTAGTGGTGGTGTATGTGGTGAACTATATAATGAGCATGGCTACTCAGATCTTGGTTGGCCATCTTGGAAACCAGGAGCTCATTGCTGCGTCTCTCGGAAACAATAAGATAAGTAACTTGCCACTTTCTTGAAGAAAAATATATGTATGTTTTATTTGGGTAACTCTTTGAAGGATTTCTTATCAAATATAGATAATAAATGCATAATAGTATGCATAGAAGAATGTGAAAAATGTGTGGACTTAAAGGCTAAGAAAATAAGTAGTTTTTCTTATAGAGAAAAATATGTAGATCTTCTTAGAGAGACTACATGTGAGTCTTGGGTGTGAAATGTTGGGTCACATGCCATTTTTCTTGGAATAAAATCCTTGCTAATTAACCAAAATATAGCCAAAATATATTCTTGAGAAAAGATGATAAGGTATATGAACTTCCTGTTGACATAGTGTAAAAGTGGCCAAGTTTTCTTGAATTAAAATATGTGTTTTTATTTAATAAAGGTTTCTTGAAAAGGGGTACATGCTAATTGCATTGTGATACGAGCTAATCTCTAAGCTTTTTGTGAAATGATTATGCATTACATGCATGATAGAAATAGCTAATGATGTGCTTCTAGGCACATAGATATTCATTTCTACAGTTTTTTTTGCAGAAAAAGAGTGCATACTTCATGTATGAAAATGAAGGCTTTTATGAGAGATCTCTTGAAACAAAAATAGTGTTTCCTATTCTTAAAGACATATGAATAGTGTTCATATCATATCAAGAATCCATACTTGTATCATGAAAAGATTATGTGCTTGAAGTAAAAGTAATTTTGTAGGAAAAAACACATGTTGCATGCAAAAAAAAGGGGTTAGCCTTTGTGACATTGGAAATATGATTTTGTGTGTATGTAGAGAAAGTGGTTATGTTATCTTTCTTGGAAACAATAATCCCTTGAAAAGATTGTTTTGCTAGATAAGTTGTGTCTATTTCTTGATTGTGGTGCATAAAAGGTTAAGTTAACCTTGTTATTGTTTCTTGATTTTTATGCATAAAGATGGGTATCTATAATAACTTCTTGGAAGGGATACATGAGAAACCTACATATAGGAAGATAAGAAATGAGGTTATAATGACTTTCTTTTAAGAGAGAAGTATGTAATTGTTTATAGGAAATGATGGTAGAATTCTGAGAAGGAAACATGTGTTGCATACATTAAAGAAGGGCTATTATGATAGGCTATTGGATGCACAAAGAATGGTCATTGTGTTACAGAGATATGTTCTTTGTATGGATAGAAGAACTATTGAGTCATTTTCTTTAGGAAAATGATATGTGATTAATTTTATGCTAACATAACTATTATCTTAGTTTCTTATTGAATGAGATGTGTATGCACATGAGATTTGTGTTAGCTTTCATTAGAAGGATATATATATTTTCGCATCCGGGAAAAAACTACAGGATGTGTGAGATTGCTTTAAATATTTGCATGCATCCAAAGTAATAGCTAAGGATTAGATCTTTGATAAAGTTTATGTAAATATTCACACAAGAAGATTATAACTGATGTTTTAGTTAGTCCCTTCAAAGGAATGCCTTAGTGTTTTAAGTATTTGTGCTTATGTGAAGGGAAATGCTAGTTAATATGATTATTTATAAATGTAATCATGATGTCAATGTTGATAATGTTAACATGGTAGGTAAAGTTGGATTACTTGCACAAGGCATAGATTATACTTAACGTTGTGGCAGGAAAAGAATTAATGGTCCATGCAGATGAGTACGAGTTGCGGGATCATACATTGCTAGAACAATCATGCTGCAAAGAATGTTGCATGTGGCGGTATGTAAGTAAAAGGTTTCATGGAAAACTATATTAGCTTTTAGCCAGTTATGTGACAACTTAATGATAATTTATTGTAATAATTTTATAACAATGGTTAAGGGATGGAATCCCTTAAAGCCATTGAGTGAGGGGTGAAATCCCTCACGAGCGTTTAATAATAAGATTAAACGTTTGGTGGTTTTCACCCTACGGGGTTTTTTGGGTATATTGGTCTTTAATGGTGCAATTGACTTTTGTGTCAGTTTGATGATGTTGAATCCTTGATGATGATGTTTCTTTATTTGATGTGATAATCATAATGTTCTAGTACGTGATTATTTAATATGGTTAAGGAAAATCATAAAATGGACGAAAGGTTCATGAGACAGTTTATGTTATTACACTACCACAGTGGTGGTTAATGGTTATGCAAAGGGTTATGCATCTTACTGTCTTCTATTGCAATTTACTTCATGTACTAATGAACATTATATCTAATGGTTAATGAGGAATGTGGAGTTGTGAATTGGATTATTACTTGTGGGTAACTTGTGTAAAAAAATTCTAACTCCTTGCTTTTACATGCGAGGTTACCGGGGTATTTTACACACACCCACTTGGAATTCATTCCGGACAACCATCAAGGAGCAGTGCTACCCCGTCGGAAGCTATGAGGATCAATACATAAAGTGGACTACTCTGCAGTTGGGAAGTTACCAAGACGTGCCAGAGTTTACCAATATTTTCCATACCCTCGTGCAATGTTGGGTATCAAGGATTCAGAGCAGCATTTGGTACTCAAATATCGCGGCTGCCTGCACAGGTACATCCAGGAAGAAATAGAATTCTTGAACATCTTCTCACTTGGCAAGGCATACCGATATGCCATCAGTATCGAGCAAAAGTTTAAACAGAAGAAGTGAGACTTTGGATCTGCGAATCCGAAACAAGGGAAAGGTGCCCTAAACTGCAGAACAAAGGACAAAGCCAAGGCGGGGCGGGCCAAGAAAATCCACCAAAGCTGCAAGCAAAGAACAATGCCACAAAGCCAAAAAGGGAAACGGGAAAGTGGTGTGAGTTCCATAAGAGCTCCACTCACAACACAAGTGAGTGTCGGGCCAAGCAATCACTGGTGGCTGAGCTAAAGGTTACAGAATCAGATGCATGTTCCGACTCTAAGTCAGAACCCAACAAGGGGAATGACAAAGGGAAGTAGATTATCGATGCGAAGCCCAACACCACCATGGCCACCATGAAGTTCTAGAAGGAGGAACCTGAAGATCCAGAGGAGGAGGAGCATCTCTTCCACTCCCAGATGTGGGTAAAGGGCTCCCTGCTATAGTTCATTGTCAATAACGGGAGCCAAAAGAATCTCTTTTCGGCAGAGGTCGTGAAGTGGTTGGGCTTATTGACCAGAGCACATCCATAATTGTACACCATCGGGTGGCTTCACCAAGGATAGGATCTTCGCGTGAGCCAACAGTGTCACCTTCCTTACAACATCAAGACCTTCACAGATGAGTTATTGTGTGACATTGCTCCCCTTGAATTTTGTGATGTATTATTAGGACAACCATACTTGTGGAAGCGACATGATGTGTATGAATCAAGGCCTCGTGCTATTATTGTTACTTTGGGAAATAAGTTGTATAGGATACCAGAGGTAGCACTGCCTACCGCCATCTCTTTGGTTACTACAAAACAATGCAGTAAGCTCATTTCCAAAACCAGGAAATTTGTTTTCCTGATGATACACCCTCAAGGAAAGAAGAAGACGGTGGCCACGACTTCTAGACAGGGCCCCTCTGCATGACAACTACAGATGGACAAAGTCATGGAGGAGTACGAGGACATCTTCACCTCCTCTGCAGGGGTTCCTTTGCATTGTTAGGTCAAGCACTCCATCGATCTGACCCTAGGTGCGCCGTTTCCCAATGGACCAATCTATCGGCGCTCCTTTTTGGACAATGATGAAATCAAGAGGCAGATTCAAGAGCTGCTGTAGAAAGGTCACATCCATCCGATTTCATCACCCTATGGAAGCCTAATCATGTTGGTACAGAAGAAGGATGGGACTTGGAGACTCTTTATTGACTATCGGGCGCTGAACAAGATCACTGTCCATAATAGGTACCTAATCCCATGGATTGATGACCTCTTGGACCAACTGAAGGGGGGAAAATATTTTAGCAAGATCAATTTGAAGTCAGGATATCACCAGGTACTAATCGAACCCTCCGATGTGTGGAAGACTACCTTTAAAGCCAAGGAGGGCCTTTTTGAATGGTTGGTTATGCCTTTCAGATTGACGAATGCTCCTGCAACCTTCATGAGGATAATGGATGACATATTTTGGCCATTCACCAACTCATTTGTAGTGGTATACTTGGATGACATCCTAATATTCATCTAGAGTTAGGAAGAGAACCTCCACCACATCCGATAGGTTCTCCAAACACTGTGGCAACACAAGTTATGTGCCAATTTGGAGAAATGCACTTTTGGCATGACCCAAGTTCAGTATCTGGGATACATTATTGATGAACAGGGGGTGCATGTGGATCCAGCTAAGATCCAAGTCATTCGGGATTGGCCATCTCCAACCACTCTGATAGAGCTTCGCATCTTTCTAGGTCTTTCCAACTTCTACTATAGGTTTGTGTTGGGATTTTCTCATATCACTTGGCCCTTGAGTCAAGTCACCAAGCGAGGAGCAAAAGAAAAATTCTTTTGGTTTGAATCTAAACAGAGGGCATTCGCAGAGTTGAAAGATCGCCTCTGCTTGGCACTAGTGCTCGCATTACCAGACTTGCAACAACCATTTGAGGTTGAGACAGATGCCTCTGACTATGATATTGGGGTAGTCCTTACTCAACATGGGCATCTAGTGGCATATCACAGTGAGACACTTTCAGACACAGTCTAGAAGTATCCCACTTATGAAAAAGAGATGTATTCCATTGTGTAGGCCTGCTGACAATGTAAGCATTACATTTTGGGGAAGGAAACAGTCATCCACACATACCACCGACCCCTGTAGTTCATATCGACCCAAGGGAAATTGTAGAATGATCGCCATTAGAAGTGGTCCACATACCTACAACAGTTCCATTTGAATATCAAGTATAAGAAGGGCAGCACCAATAATGTTGTAGATTGCCTCAGTCGCCAATCGATCATGGTGTTAACCACCGTGCTCAACTCTTGTGGGCACGAGACTTCTGGTTGACACTTCTCTACAAAAGTGACCTAGAATTCAACCACACATACTAGACACTCTTGGAGGGTTAGCATGTTCCAGATTTTCACCTCCAGTATGCCTTGTTATGCCACTTGGGTCACCTTTGTGTTCCTTCAAGTGAGCGTGCCAAGATGATTTGGGAAGCACACTACAATTGGGCTACTGGGCATTTCGGGGTTGAGAAAACGGTGGCAGTACTGCAGAAGTATTTCTATTGGCTGAATCTTTGACAGGATGTCGAGAAGTACATCAGATCATGCACTGCCTGCTCCATTGCCAAACCAACCATAAAGAAGCAAGGCCTCTATACCCTATTTCCTACCCCTAGTCAACCTTAGGAATCCATCTCCATCGATTACATGTCGGGCCTTCCTTCCACTAAGCATGGAAATGACTGCATTTTTGTGGTCATCGACAGGTTCTCGAAGATGGCCATTATGGCAGCCTGCAAGAAGAATATCACAGCAGAAGCCACTGCTAAACTCTTCTTTGAACGAGTGTGGGTACACTTTGGGATCCCACAGTCTACCATCTCAGATCGGGATAGCAGGTTCCTCAGTACATTTTGGTCCAGTCTTTGGTCGATGCTGGACACCAAACTCACTAAGTCCACATCCTTCCATCCTCAAATTGATGGCTAGACAGAGGTTGTCAACATGATGATCGTACACATTCTGCGCATGTACAACTCAAAGCATCCACGCACATGGGACGAGAGCCTCCCCTATGTTCAGTTCAGCTACAACTGGGCTCTCCATAGCTCAACTGGCCACAAACTTTTTTAGGTGGGCTTGGGATTCCAGCCACTATGTCCCATTGATGTGGCCATACCATTTGCAGCTACTCCCGCAGATTCGGCTCATGTCCAGTCCAAAACAGATAAGGCAAACAACTTCATTAAGCACATCCAACATATTCACCAATAGGTCCATGACATTCTGGAGAAATCAAATGTCAAGTACAAACAACGACATGATCAACATCGGGTGCCACACAAGTTTCAGGTGGGCGACAAAGTTTGGTTGCATTTGCAAAAGGAACACCTTACCGGAGCCTATTCAAAACTTAGACCACTCCGATATGGTCCTTACACCAATACCAAGGTTGTGGGAGACAATGCATTTGAGCTCAACATTCCCCCATTCCTTGGCCTGCACCTAGTGTTCAATGTTGGCCACCTTCGGCCATACTTTCCACCATTACTAGACACATCCGACATTGTAGAACAACTCACACCCACAGAGTTAAATCTAGATTGCATGAAACAAGCTGCAACTGATCGGATCGTGGACACACAGATCAAGCACACTTACTAGCAGAATATCCAACTGTATCGAGTTGTCAAAGCATGCCAACTCCTTCACCAGGGCAAGTGGCTCACCAGGGACCAAGTTCAGCAGAAGTTTCCTCATCTCATGGAGGAACTCAACCAGGGAAAATTTTAAGAACTCCCCCAAATTTATATGTATAATAAATGGGCGAATCTCCATGGTATGTAGGAAAAATGGAAGGCAATTTTATCAATAATATAATATGTATATATAATTTTTTGGCGAATATCTCACCAGGCATGGCGAATATTTTACTCAATTATAAAATCTTGTAAGATCTTGGCGAGTCTTTCACTAAATAATAAAACTTTGTAAAGTCCTAGTGAATCTTAGCATTGTGAACTCTTAGAGATTTTTTTGAAAAAGTATAAAACCATATATGACAAGAGCCACATGGTGGCAATATCACTGTTTTTTTTCACATTTCCACGACATGGAACTTGTTTATAAAATTATAAAAAAGCCAACCAAGTCCCTTATAATATGCAGGTAAGCTTATAACAGAGTCTGATACCTCTACTATGCTTGTCTTCATTCAAGTGTCATAGCTGCTATACTTAACATTGTGAATCACAACTCTCTCAGAACTCAACTCTATAGTGTAATTAAAACCTTTGGAAATTGAATTTGACAACTCTATAAAAAGGATTAGTGAAATAGAAGCTTTTGTGAATGAGCCCACTAACTATCACTACTAAACAATCAATCTAGACTATGAAGTCTTCCATCTTGATCACAATCGTGCTCACGATCAAGGGAGTGTGACCACCTGGCCTGACATAATGACCATCATAGCTTCCAATAATCAACAACCACCTTGCAAGGACATCCTAGCTCATGTATCATGAATTTTATTCATCAATCTTAACTGATATAAATCTTATAAAGATAATATTAGAATCCTCTCCAAATTCACTGTTAATACAAGGGTAAAGGAAATTTTCTAGCTCAAGGCACTAGCTAATACCAACTTTGGTATTTGTGACCCCTTTGTGGGGATGCAACTACTTTGCCCCGTTGGGTTTCTACCTTGTAACATAGTTCAAGGATCACAAGACTTTCCAATCTTCCTACTCCATTAGACACACTTTATATGCTATACATAGTGAATGGAAAAGAAGCATTATAGAACACACAATTTTACAGAAGGAAGAAAAATCTTAGCCAGTTCAATATCAAAATCTTAACCATTGATTAATAAAGAATAACAAGTAGTGTGATGAATTGTTCCGAGTTATTTATTTACAAGCTGTAAATAATGTAGTGGAATGGAAAATATTACTTAGGCAACCCTTCAATATTTTCTACTAATATGTCTGTGCATGTACATATGAAATTAAAAGCATTGTTGAATACAAAGTTTCCTTTTCTCTTGCCTCCATTTTGACAAATCAGTGTGAAATCAGTGTCACTTTGAATCCCATCTCCTATGTGGATGTTTTGACAAATCAATGTGAAATCAAAGTCACTTTGAATTTCCTTTCCTGCAAGGGATCACATCCACAGTTGATTAGTAAAAGATAATCTACTATATATTATGTTCAAGAAACTGACTGCAATCTACAGTGGAAACGAGACTCAATTCTTATTCTGAATTTGAATATCTCAGGACAACATAACAGATAAAAATGCATATGGCCTTAGTAGCTAGAAAGCAATCACTCGATCATTACATGACCACCTAGATTTTGGCACTTAATCTAAATAATGGCACTAGTTGCAGTGCTTATTTGCATTAACACCATGGAAAAGCAACAACAATGTTTCAAAGCACACTTACTGGAAAAGTTGTAACGTTCTGAGAATATTTAATGATAGCATCTGAACCTCGTAGCTATGGTGGGGAAACTAGGGAATCCAGATCTTGGAAGATATCTCATACCAAATCTGAGAAAAAAATAAAAAAGGGAAAAAATCAAAATCTATAAATCAAGCAATGAATTGTTTACAAATCAAATACAATTCCTTTAACTAACAGTTAAATTGTGGTGATATATTTAAATATTTAGTAAGAGGGAAACATCAAACCATGGAATATTACCTTTGTCATTACTGTCATCCCTCAGTGACTGAGATTACAAATCAATACTTATGGAAATATTGTAAGAAATTCTGTGAAATAGTAAAGCATAACCTCTATTTTCAAGCAACAAAATCAAGACACTGTTACATCAAGAGCCATAATTGATACATAATCAATGAATCAAGTCCTTGTATGGCACAGGCTTGTTTCACAACCTCTATTTTCTCAATAACAAAATCAAGACATTGTATGCGGTTATTGCCAAAAGGAAATTGCGTTCTAATTTGGAAGAGGATCTTATCAAAAGACATGGATTTATTCAAAGCTACAAAGCCTAATGGGTTATTGAAAAATAAGTTGGAATATGGGATCATGATACTTAAATTGAAAAAATATGCTTTCCTTTTAGAAACATTACAGTTATACAATGTTTTTTGAAAGCATTAGAATTTGAAATTGGGCCTTTCTATCAAGACAAATTTTCATTAACAGAATGTACTTTCCTACCTGAAACGTTGTAGATATCCAAGTAAAACTTGAAAAGCATAAGAGAACTTAGCATAATGTACTTTCTTTCCTTCCTTAACATTCTTAAAGAGTTGAGGTTCCCCAAGTAATCAGGTAACTTTCGAAGGAAATGACAGTTAGTAATAGTCCAATTCACAACTAAAGATGTGTCACAAATATGAGGGGACATCTCCTCCAAATCACAAAAGTGCTCCAGGTTAAAATCTAGAATTATTGGAAGCTTAATGCTCGACTGGGTGTTATTGAACCCAGACATTTTTCCAATCTTCACTAAAAGCTTAAAGATAGCTTCTCTAAGTTCTACATGACTTTACTATGCTCTTGAAGTGGGAGCACATGTAGCCTCTCCAAGTGAATAGTCTTAAATTAAGTGAAGGTAAGGCCGATAGATCATTCAGTGTGGATCTCTTTAACCCATAATTGAATACTATGTATCTCTTGAACCCATAATTGAATACTATTAGGACTTTCAAATTTTTCATGGAACTCAAAAATGTTGGAAGAAAGTATTTGCTTCCATAAAAGAATAAAACTAAAGCCTCTGCTTGAGGACAATTGATGTCACACCACTAATACTTTTCCATGGAATCTATATAGGTAAACCACAAATGCAGGATTCCATTAGAATATTGTGTTTATTGAATACACAAATGAAATCATTGCATTTCTTTAAAATATCTTTTGAAATCAAAATTACCAAAATTACATATCGATAACCTAGTGGGTGTAGGATAAAATTCACTCGTATCATTCACAGAAAGCATGAGAAAAAACCTAATACTATATATAAAATCAAGAAAAATTCAAATTCATCACTTCTAGGGACCTCGTAACCACCCTGCCAATACACAAGTATGTTCCTGTTTGCAGTTAGAAAAATTACCCAAATTACAATCTGTTTACTCCAGCCTATGTTGGACAGTTATAGAAGGATGACTAGTGCAATCAATCCATTCCTTTTAGCCCTGGATTTGTTTCAGTTTAAAACAGAAGTATACAAATATATTTGTCCAATGTCTATGCTTTAACCATTCACCTTAAGATGTTTTTACAATATAATTTCCTAAGTCTATTTAATATCTTCATTATCATAAAAACCAACCTATATCCATCTTAACTCCACATCTACCACTCTTAGGGGGATGAAATCTATTTATCCCTCTGAGCACTTGGTAGACCCAAAATTAAGATGGATCTAAGATGATAGAATTTCCCCTTTAAATAGTCTATGCTCACATGAATACCATGGTATTACCATGGGTCAATACCATGGGTTATCATAAACCTGGAGCCTAAAAATTACTATTAGTAATTTATAAAAATTAATAAAATTAATAGTTGATTTTTATTTTACTTTTTATTTTAACCAAGCTAAAATGTTTAACATACATTAAATTACAACATCCATTTTTACTCTTGATCCACCAAGCCTTGAGAGGGATCAAATATTTTTTCACTCTATGCTAGTTTCCATATCACAATATTTGATACCTCTCGAGGGTTAGTAGATCCAGAGTAAAGATGGATATATGTTGGTTTAATTCCCCCATTTAAATAGGTTACATTCTATATGAATACCCTGGGTCAATACCATGTGCCATTTTTATTTTTATTAATACTAATATTAGGGTTAATAATGTTTTTTTGCATGGTATTAATAATAATCTAGCCCATGTATTTGTCCCATAGTATTTTGCCCATAGGTTTCACCTAAATATAACGCATTTTTTGAGTGTTTGTAAATATAAGGTGACTTATGGAGTAAATATAAAAAAATGTTTTATTTGTTTACCATACCTCTCGTTTATTTATATTTTTATTAATTTACCATACCTCTTTTACAAATATGGTATTTGGCCCATAGGATTCACTTAAATAAAACCTTTTTTTTGAGCCTTCATAAATAGAACGAGGATTATAGACTAAATATAAAAAGAGGTTTTATTTATTTACCATATGTCTAGTTTATTTATATATTTTTTTATTTACCATACCTTTTGAGTAAGTATAAAAGTACGTTTTATTTATTTACCATACCTCCACTTTACTTATATTTTTATTTGTTTACACCCTTGCATATATATAAGGTGACTTATGGAGTAAATATAAAAAATGTTTTATTTATTTACCATGCCTCTCATTTATTTATATTTTTATTAATTTACCATACCTCTTTTATAAATATGGTATTTGGCCCATAGGATTCACTTAAATAAAACCTATTCTTGAAAATTAGGGCGAATGGAAGGTTGTAACTCCTAATTTCAAGGGCTAAATTTACTTTCTTTACCCTCTCCTTTAAAATAAGGTGGGCTATTTGAGGTGATTTGTAAAAATGTACTATGATACAAAATATTCGCTCACTAAAAATTTAAAACCCCTTAATCTCGCCAAAGGGCGAACAATCTCTCCTAAAATTTTCCATGAACTCAACGCAATGGGGACCATTACTTCCTGGGGGGGGTGATCCAGGTGGATATTGGTGGCCACCCGCCAAGTCCACTTGGACCCCCACCATCGTTTCTTTCAGCTTTTCAGTTTCCTTAATTGTAGCACAATTTACTATTTTTAGTAGTTTTTCAGATTTTGAACTTCCAGAGCCGTTTTGAGGCCCTAAACGATGTTTTTTGGGAAAATTGGCAGTAACATGGGTTAGAGGGAATATGTTTCTCTTCCCAAAGTTGTAGTTCTCAGATATATCTTTCTAACGAGATATTGTGTACGTTAAACAGAGATCGTATGCCAAAGTTACGACGCTGGGAAGTTGATGTACCAATTTACCCAAATGGGGCCCACAGTTTTGCGTTTCATCTTCTAAGGTTAGGTTTTTGGATGTTTAGGGTTTTCCATTGTTTCTCAACAATAAATATGCCTTCAAGCCTTATTGTAACACAGTTCAGAGGCATGTAGCCGCCACATCTCTTCTCAGAGATAAGCTACCATCGCCCTAGCTAGTTTATTTCCATTTCTGTTTGCAAGCATATTTCAGTGTTTTACAGTAATGAAATGAAGTATTATTTCTGCTGCATATCTATATGTATGGTTATATCTGTAATTTTTTGTGCTCTTGTTTAAATCCAGATAGTGCTTTCCTTTTTTCCATAGCCACTTATTCCTCTTATAATAAAGTTTGTTTCCCTATCTTTTTTGTCTGTGCTCTCTTTCCCGTGCTCTAATGCACTTACATATTTTTTTTCCTCCATCCTTATGTAACCTTTAGTGCCCTCAGCTCTGGTTTTGATTTCTTTTGGAATGCTTGTCCTCTTGATCTCTTTTTCCTTTTTTCCGAAAATGATTACTTGTTGAGATATTTGTGTGTCCACCTGAGTTGCTTTAGAAATTATCACTTCCTTGTTTGCTGCAATTGATTCTTTCATGGTTTTCCATGTTGCCTTCATGTTTTCCCATTCTTGTTTTCTTGTCTCTAAAGCCTCTTGTAGCATTGCTACTTTCTCTTTTAGGATCCTATTACCTTCCATTAAAAATCAATTTGCAAGTGTAATCTCTGAGATTTTGTGGTCCCTTTCTTGTTCTTTGGCTTCCAAAATTTCTAGCCTTTCCCTGGCCTTCATTAGTTCTTGGACATAGAGATTTGACGACCAAGTAAGAGGTGTAGATGTGGGACTGTAAATGGTTGACTCTTCTTTATTTTTGTTGCTCTTATTTTGCTGCTTTTATTTTCTTTCCTTTTCTGGGACTGCTTTATTCTTCTTTGTTCCTATTTAAAGCAAACAAGTTTGCGCCTTAAAATGACCCAATATTGTTTTTCATTTATCCAAATCCACTTCCCTTTTTTGTTTGTTGAAACAATTTTGACTTGGCTTAAGTGATTTGTTTCCACAAAATCTGAGATTTCCTTGTCATTATTTTCCATTTTGAGATGAAGCCTTTGTATATGTTTAGCACACCCATTGTAACCTGCCTTTGTGTGTCGTGTAAAGTGCAACACAAGTCTCTATATATGCGTAACGCAACAGAAAATGAAAATAACGCACAAAATACCAAGATACCAAATGAAAGAGACCCTATCTATCTGTCTTATTATTGTTGCTAAAGGATTGCTCGTGTTGGCCAAAGGAGGACATTATTCCCAATATCGGATCCCAGTGGTCGCACCATCACATGTTCCTTTGATTTGTGTTGTATTCTTATTGAAATGTGCATATGTGTTGACTACTGTGTTATTATATTGAACGTAGAGGTTAAGAGCATGTCGCTGCAAGGAAATGGTTGAAGCGTACATGAACTATTGCTGTGGGTCTTAATTGCCATCGTCTTAGTTGACACAGTGGTGACTTCCCTCATTTTTGTTGTTGATGTGCATGCCGTTGATGACTAAATCTATGCATCAGAAAAAGTATGAATTGGGGAATTGATCCATATGTCACAACATACTTGCAGCGGTGAGCTTGATTCATCGAAGTGAAGCCGTCAAGGTTTCAACAAGAATTGTCGTGAGGTTCATGCAAGAAGGTGCTCGTCTGATTGAGTGCAAGTGAAAGGCCCTTGAATTTGCCTGTTTTTCTTAGAGGACCAGGGTTTTTGATTGGAGAAAAATTGGATCAATCTATCGAAACCAGTTTTTACTGTGTTTTTTTGTTGTGGGAGAGGTCATTTCCGTAGACAACTTGCACCGAGAATGATCTGGTTGTGGATACTGTCACCGAATTTTCAGTTTTCCTGTGTAGCTATCTGAGGATGACTTGTTGGCCTCTTTAATGTTTCATCTGTGTAGCCCAGGCAACACCTAGGTTTCCTATCCTTTCTCTACTTCCGATAACCTTTGGTGGCAAAAATCCCCCTCGAAGCTCGAACTCGTAATCTGGATACCTTTAATCGTCACCACTGTAGAACGCTGATATCGAAGGGTTGCGTGGATGTTTAGCTTAGAGAAGGGTGAAAATGGTTTGTGATTTTGATATCTCTGTGTAAAACAACAAACAATCTTCTTTCTTGATACTACGATTGGATTCAATTTGTGATCTTGGGCTACAATGATTTTCTTTGCGTCGTGTGAGCTATGTGGGTTGTGTGAAGCATTTGCAATTGTGTATCGTATGGACGCTGCTTCGCTATTAAGCTTGCGTGGAGTGTAAGCTTTTCTAAAGTAGATCTACTGCATGTAGCAATTGATGAAAATAAATCTGACCTGCCATCGACAAGTGTTTATTGCACTCTACCTTTTGTTGTATCAATTCGAAGATCCGATCTCCAATGTTGGTAGAGAGATCCTTATCATCGAGAACAAATGATTTTCGGAGAACAATCGTACCATCGATCTCGGTAACTCCCTCTTATTATAACGGCGGAATAAATGACTCATTTTTTGTGTCAAGTTTAAACCTTATTCGATTAACATACAACAAAAATGGAGATCCCCGTAGAGGCGTGTGTCTAGGATACCTTCTTTGTTTATATATTATATAGTTGTTGGTCCCTACAACAAATATGAGAATTTGTTTATATATTATATAGTTGTTGGTCCCTGAAACAAATCTGAGAAAAGTGTATGGTGTATATGTTGTGCATGCGTTTTGGATTAGGCACGCCAGTCATAATGGTTTGGCCTTTTCCTTTGCATGTTTCACGGCCCACAAAGGACTTCATATTTTGAGGAGGCAACCTAGGAGAAGAGTTGATTATCGCTGAGAAAAGACAAGGAAACTGGTCTCTGTTCTTATGGATAGTTTCATGTTTATTGATTTTGTTGTGTGATTTGTGTAGGTTTTTTAATTTTTTTCGTAAGCATATAATTGATTAATCCATCAATCAAGTATACAAATTTCATCAAAGATGGTTAGAGGTGGTTATGTCTTAAATGAGTTAAATGAGGTGGCAGTAAAAAGAGCGTTGTCTACGAGACTTCAAAATGAGGATAAGTGCCGAGGAAGATCGGTCACATAGATGTGACATGTGAATTGTAATTTGTCATTTTTGTATTAATCTTTGTAACGATGTAATGTAAACATTAAATGGAGGACTTGGAATAATGCTTACATTAGTATATAGGTAGGATTGGGTTGTTGGAGTTTTGTTGAGAGATTTTCTCAACAATATTCCCCTTGTTTAGAATCTGTTGGATCTCATCAACACTATTTATGTGGCTTGTAATTTGGCTTTGGGAGTAATGCATACTAATTGTTTTATGTGCACCATGTATGCTCTACCAATTTCTTTTTATAATTAAAATTAGATTAAATTCATTTTAAATATATAATTATGAAACTTCAAACATAATAATAATAAAAAACATCTTATATATAAACTTTAATTTAATTTAATTTAATTTTAGATTTATTTTATTTATTTATATATTTCCAAAAGTATAATACCTATTAACATTAAATAAAACTAAAACTAAAATAAAATTATAATTAATTTAGCATAACATTATTAAGACATTTTTTATATACTTAAAAAAACAAATTCATAATTTGTTTTTAAATGTTCTCTCTTTTAAATATTATCATATTATTGTTTGAAACTTTATGGTGGAGTGTCCAACTAAAACTCCTACAAGAAAAACTTGTACACAATTGATATCCGAAAGTTTCAAACAACATAAATAATTGTGGAAATCTCCACTATCAAATTATCAAATAATCCAAAAATAATTGAAATAGAATAAATACCATTAAAACATATACACATTATATTATAATGTATAAAATTAGACATACAACATGTGATCTAAACCCACATATATTCTATAATCATATATCATTAATTAAAATATTTTTATTTTAATAAATATTCTATATAGGTAAAAATATCCATTAGGCCCACTCATGTTGTATACGAATTGAAACACGCAATTTCTACTCGAACTCACATATACTCTATAATAACAATATATCAATTAAATTATTAAATTTTAAATAAAATCATTAAAATATATATGTTTAACTCATATGCTGATTTTTTATAATTATTAATAATAATATTTATCAATATTTAAGAGTTATTTAATTTATATGACTACATCAATAATATAAGAAATGAAACACCCAATTTCTATTCCAACCCACTTAAGCTCTCTAATAACTTTATATCAATTAAATTATTATTTTTTAAATAAAATCATTAACATTTTGTAATATCTTTACTCATTACTTAAATTTTTTTTTTATGACTTCTTTTATTAGAAATTTAAATAAAAAGTAAAATTATACTAATTACTCTAGTATTTTTGTTTAGGCTTGGAGTATACCCTAAAATTACTTTTGTTAAGTTCAAAAGATCATCATCTTTGTCTGATGTAAATAAACATCTTAACTATGAAAAACCCATATAGAAAGAGTCAAGGTTTGCCTCCTTACAAACCATAGTTATCAAATTCGCCAGAATTAGGGCAAGAAATACGAAAATTCCTTGAAATCTTGTGAATTCGATCCACTAATCTGATGAGTCCATTAAACCACCAAAAACCTCCTCGAACATGTTGTCAACCTCATAAAATAAAATGTACTTTCTTCTATTCATGTTCATATCCTTAGTGGTTTGTTGCGTCCGCCTCTTCGTCGAAACTCATAAGTGTGCCCGCTTTATACGTTCAACCACGCTACTAGAGGATTTACTATAAAAATAATTAATTAACCAACTAAATTTCCAACTAAATTTTATTACTATAGTCCCTCCCGGAAGGCAAGGACTAATAAGCACATAAACCAATGAAGGGTTATTAGATAATAACACTGGCATAGAAACGGAGGAATATGCAAAAGGCTACACGTGAGGTGGGTAGAACCAAAACCAATGTGATGATACGCTATTCTAACTGGGTTTCTAAATATAGTAAATTTAAGCGCACATGAGTGCACGGTACAACGGTCGGGGCAGTTGGCTTTCTCGCACCCCAACCGTGTTCGATTCCTGTATGTGATGCTGCGCAGCAGCTATAGCGCTTTATTGAGAATGTATGATATATAATGATTGATGTGATGGATCCGTAGCTCTGGCTTATCTGCTCGCTTCGACGTGTTTGTAATATGTTGCTTCTTCAGGGGGATGAACTTCCTCCCTGAAAAAATATATAGTAAATTTAAGCAAGATATTGGGTTAAATATGCCTTTAAATAGTAGTTGAATTTATGATTCTAACATTTTGGTATATATAGTTGGGTAATTGTGATTGAAATTTGGTAGAATTTTTGTTAGAATTATAAATTTAAATGGTTTTAATTATTTTTTAATGGTACTAAATTTATTTATATAATTAAAAATACAATTTAAATAATTAAAAATCACAATCTAAAACATAATTATAATCTTATATAAGGATATAATTGTATGAGAAAAACCAAAACTATCTTGATTTTTAACTATGTGAAACTCTAGAATTGGGTTATTTGGGTTATGTGGATTATTGGGTTATTTATTAGGTGACAAAGAAAATATAAATGGAAGAGAAGCCCAACCAAATATTTATAAGATGTAAGAGAAGACAAAACAACATATTTATAAAATGGAATTTCAAATGTTGACTTGGTTTTTGTCACGAACGTTCAGTGATGAATCATAACAAAGATCTTTCGTTTTTTAATATTAACTAGAACTTGAAGATATTGTGCATGTTCAATCCAACCATCACAAAGGAATTTTATGGTTCTTTAGCTTAGAAGAGTGGAGGAGATTAGTGGTGGGGTTGATCCAGATTAAGATATGATCCGAATTAAAACAGGAACAAAACAAATTACAAATATAACCATAAATACA
Organism: Pinus tabuliformis; assembly: GCA_031772625.1. Lineage (NCBI taxonomy): Eukaryota > Viridiplantae > Streptophyta > Pinopsida > Pinales > Pinaceae > Pinus > Pinus tabuliformis. Next base: position 194,439,619 of record CM062816.1, read on the forward strand.
GAGATGTAACAGAAATAACACTTCATTTCATTAATATCAAATACTAAAGTATGCTTGCAAACAGAATGGAAATAAGACTAGCTCGAACGATGGTAGCTTATCTCTGAGAAGACATGTGGTGGCTACATGCCTTTGAACTATGTTAGAATGAGGCTCAAAGGGCTATTTATTGTTGAGAAACAATGGAAAACCCTAAACATCCAAAAACCTAACCTTAGGAGATGAAGCACCAAACTATGGGCCCCGTTTGGGTAAATTGGTACATCAACTTCTGAGGGTCGTAACTTTGGCATACGATCTCCGTTTGACATGCAAAATACCTCATTAGAAATATCTATCCGAGGAGTACAACTTTCGAGTGACCAAAAATAATACATGACCCCTGTTGATCCCCATTTTCCCAAAAAATGTTGTTTAGGGCCTCAAAATGGCTCCAGAAGTTTAGGACCCGAAAAACTGCCAAAAATAGTAAATTGTGCTACAAATAAGGAAACTGAAAAAACTGAAAGAAACAATGGTGGGGGTCCAAGTGGAATAAGAGGGTGGCAAAAAATATCCACCTGAATCATTCCTCCCCCCAGCAAGAAATGGTCCCTATTGAGTTGAGTTCCTTCATGAGATGAGGAAACTTCTGCTGAACTTGGTCCCTGGTGAGCCACTTGCCTTGGTGAAGGAATTGGCCTGCTTTTATAACTCGATATAGTTGGGTCCTTTGTTCTCAGGTGTTCTTGATTTGCAAGTCCATGATCTGATCAGTTGTGGCTTGTTCCATGCAGTCTGGATTTAACTCTATAGGTGTGATTTGTTATGCAATGTCTGATGTGTCCAACAATGATGGGAAGTATGGTCGAAGGTGGTCCACATTGAACTCTGGGTGTAGGCCAAGGAATGGGGAAATGCTGAACTCAAATTCATTGTCACCCACAACCTTGGTAATGGTGTAAGGACCATATCAGAGTGGTTTGAGTTTCTGATAGGCTCCAATAAGGCGTTCCTTCTGCAAATGCAACCAAACTTTATCGCCCACCTGAAACTTGTGTGGCACCTCATGTTGATCATGTCGCTGCTTGTACTTGGCATTTGATTTCTCTAGAATGTCATGGACCTGCTCGCAAACATGTTGGATGTGCTCAATGAAGTTGTTTGCCTTGTCGGCTTCGGACTAGACATGAACCGAATCTGCCTAATTAGTTGCAAATGGTATGGCCACATCAATGGGACATAGTGGCTGGAATCCCAAGCCCACCTGAAAAGGGCTATGGCCAGTTGAGCTGTGGAGAGCCCGATTATAACTATGTTTTACATAGGGGAGACTCTCATCCCTTGTGCATGGATGCTTTGAGTTATACGTGCGCAAAATGTGTACGATTACCATGTTGACGACCTTTGTATGACCATAAGTTTGGGGATGGAAATTTGTGGACTTAGTGAGCTTGGTGTCCAGCATCGACCAAAGATTGGACCAAAATGTATTGAGGAACTTGTTGTCTCGAACTGAGATGATAAATTATGGGATCCCAAAGTGTACCCACTCTCATTCAAAGAAGAGTTTAGCAATGACTTCTATTGTGATATTCTTCTTGCAGGCTACCATCATGGTCATCTTCGAGAATCAATCGACGACCACAAAAACATAGTCGTTGCCATGCTTAGTAGAAGGAAGGCCCGACATGTAATCCATGGAGATGGATTCCCAAGGTTGACTAGGGGTAGGTAGTGGAGTATAAATGATTTTCTTCTTGATGGTCGGTTTGGTAATGGCGCAGGAAGTGCAGGATTTGATATACTTCTTGACATCCCCTCAAATATTCGTCTAATATAAATACTTATGAAATACTGCCACCATTTTCCTGACCCGAAATGTTTAGCGACCCGACTGTAGTTCGCTTCCCAAATCATCTTGGCACGCTTTCTTGAAGGAACACAAAGGTGTCCCAGGTGGCATACTAGTGCATCCTTGAGGTGAAAATCTAGAACTTGCTTACCCTCCAAGAGCGTCTGATATGCATGGCCGAATTCTGGGTCGCTTTTGTAGAAAATTGGTCAATTAGAAGTCTCATGCCCATAAGAGTTGAGCACTGTGGTTAATTCCATGATCGGTGGTCGACAAAGGCAGTCTGCAACATTATTGGTGCTGCCCTTCTTGTACTTGATATTCAAATGTAACTATCGAAGGTATGTGGACCACTTCTGATGGAAATCATTCTACAACTTCCCTTGCATCTGTACGAACTACAGGGGTCGGTGGTCTGTGTGGATGACCGTTTCCTTCCCCAAAATGTAATGCTTCCATTGTTGGTAGGCCTACACAATGGAATACATCTCTTTGTCATAAGTGGGATACTTTCGGACTATGTTTGAAAGTGTCTCACTATGACATGGCACTTGTTGCCCATGTTGAGTAAGGACTACCCCAATAACATAGTCAGAGGCATCTATCTCAATCTCAAATGGTTGTGCCCCTTATTGTTGTGCCCATGTTGTCCCCATATTGTTATTATTTTGCACTATAGAAGCACACTATTATTATTGTTGTGCCCTTACATTATTATTGTTATGTCGGCTTTGATTATGTTGTGACCCCTTAGACTCCTATATATAGAAAGGAGGTCTTGTCATTTGTATCATCCAAGAATTTTTCATTTGTGTAATGTAAAGGAGAGGTTACCCCCTCGAAGAGGTTGTTTTTGAAGTCATTTACCTATCTTTTCTTCTATTTTGTGAGTTGGTTGCATAACAGGTTTTGACTGAGAGTTAGAACATGCATCTGATTTCGAAGCCTTCAGCTCGACCACCAATGAATACTTGGCCCGACACTCACTTTTGTTGTGAGTGGAGCGCTTATGGAACTCACACTACTTTCCCATGTCCTTCTTCAGCTTCACGATGTTCTTCTTTGCTTGCAGCTTTGATGGGTTGTCCTGGGCCGCCCTGCCTTGGCTTTATCCTTTGTTCTACTATTTGGTGGCACCTTTGCCTTGCTCTAGATTCGCAGATCCAAAGTCTCGCTTCTTCTATTTAAGTTTCTGATCAATCTTGACAGTGTATCAGTATGCTGTGCCGAGCGAAGAGATGTCCAGGAACTCCATCTCATCCTAGATGTACCTATGTAGGCAACCATGGTACTTGCGTACCAAATGTTTCTCAGAATCCTTGATACCCAACTTTGTGTGAAGGGTTTGAAAAACATTGGTAAACTCCAGCACATCTTGGTCCCTTCCTTGCCGCAGCATGGTCTATTTTATTTATTTATCCTCATAGCTCCCTACAGGGTAGTACTACTCCTTGATGGCATCCCAGAACGAGTTCCAAGTGGGTGTGGCTGAAAAAAGTGAGGGTGTAATTTCATCCTTCTGCTCATAGTAGGTTTCCCACTAGTCCTTAACGTGGGGGGCGGCTTTGAGAAGAGAAAAAGTAATCTTTTCCCGATTGGAAAAATGATGAACATAAAAAATATCTTTTTAGAAGATTTAACCATTTATCTACAGCATCTGCATCTATTTGGTCTTCAAATATGGGAATGTCAAAGTTTACTTGTACCTTCAAAGGAGTGGCCCCTCTAGAGAGGCTGCTGGATGTGGATGGACAGCCAGTGGAAAACCGTTGAAGGATCTAGGCAAAGTTATCCATCATCGCGTTCCTTTATTTTTCGAGGGTCTCCTCGAGCAATATTTTGATAGGATCTCCTGCTCCCTCATCTTTCTTTTCTTCTCCCATGGGAGGCTGTCGGGATTTGTGAGAATTGTCTTGCAAAGGTTCGACCAATTCAAGCCCTAACTCCTTATATCTTGACCTCATTGGGGACATGCAAAGAAAAATAGAGAAAGAGAAAACCGCTCTGATACCACTGATCCAAATTTAAACAGGAACACAAAAAATTAGAAATATAACCATAAATACAGAGATGTAGCAGAAATAAAACCTCATTTCATTAATATCAAATACTGAAGTATGCTTGAAAACATAATGGAAATAAGACTAGCTCGGGTGATGATAGCTTGTCTCTAAGAAGAGATGTGGAGGCTACATGCCTCTGAACTGTGTTACAATGAGGTTCAAAGGTCTTTTTATTATTGAGAAACAATGGAAAAACCTAAACATCCAAAAAACCTAACCCTAGGAAATGAAGCGCCAAACTATGGGCCCATTTGGGTAAATTGGGACATCAATTTCCTGGGGTCGTAACTTTGGCATACGATCTCCATTTAATGCGCACAATACCTCGTTAGAAATATCTATCTGAGGAATACAACTTTCGAGTGGCCAACTTCAGTCCCTAATCAATGTTGGCCCTTGTTTTCCCAAAAAATGCCGTTTAGGGCCTCAAAACGACTCCGAAAGTTCAATACCCAAAAAACTGCCAAATATAGTAAATTGTGCTACAAATAAGGAAACTTGAAAACTAAAAGAAACAATGGTGGGGGTCTAAGTGTAATAGGCAGGTGGCCACCAATATCCACCTAGATCATGGTAATTTACAATAAATATTTAATGGCGAGGAATTAAAGATTTGGGTTTGCTGAATTGGTAAGGATTTTGATTGTAGTTGTTAATCTTATGATGATATGATAGGAATAACTCTGCAGTAATGTTATTGTAGTGTTATAGGCATAACAATTCCCATTTTTTATTGCAGTATGGATGAGATTCTATTATTGCAGTGTGGATGAGAGTCTAGGATCGGTTTCAACTTTTTTCTACCCAGTCTTTTCCTTCGCTTGAAGCGTGTTATTAGTGGTGGTTCAATAAAGGAGGGAAGATCAAATCTATCCCTTTATATTATTTGGGAGATTTAATGTGAAAGGAATTCAGGGATATTTGAAGGGAGGCCATGAATATTGCCAGGATCTGTGGCAATGTTCAGGTTTGGTTGGAGTCTCGGGAGCAGGTTAAAAAAATTGATAGGGCAGTCACGTTAACGAAGAATTTTGTACAGGTTGAGTTTCGAATTGCCTTTTTTTGTTAGTGAATTTCAATTTGGTATGTGTGGATGTGGGGCTATGTTGATGATTAGTCTACAAGTTCAGCTGCATTTCTTCTCGTTTAGTAGAGAGGGCACAAATTCTAGAGTGGAAACTTTGGCACTTTGGGGACTATTATATTTGGCTAGAAATCACCATTTGGATTGGATTTCTATTTA